>JAACLJ010000001.1:2600000-3200000 GCA_012980515.1 Ophiocordyceps camponoti-floridani
AGATTTGCTCGCTGTGAGTGGCAGCCCGCTATACATAGATACATACCTATGTATCCCATCACGTAATCAGCTGGCTCACAGGTGCGACACCTCTCCTCAATTTTCCTCTCCTTACCTCGTCCATTCTCCTACACAACTTGCTTCGCCCGCAGCGCGTCATCGTCGGCGTCGTCGTCGTCTTCGGCGTCGTCGTCATCGGCCTCGTCGTCGTCGTCGTCGTCGTCATCGTCATCGTCATCGTCATCGTCATCGTCATCGTCAAACCTCTCTCCGAAAACCAATATGCTCCCGCCTTTGCCGTCGTGGCCTACGCCGTTATTCAAACGCATTGTGCCCAGTAAACCCACGCCTGTGGGCACTCGGGTACCTCCTGGCGAGATCAAGTGTCCAGGACAGTATAGCTGGAGTTCAAACCCGAAATATGACATGACAGTGGTACGCACCTCTTCAGAAACACGGTATTCATATCGCTACTGACTAGCTCTAAGAAATTTCGCTTCCGAACGCGCTTCATCACCGCTGCCGCTGCCATATCGTTTGACACCCACCCTAACGTCCTGCGTCTCCACGTCCCTCCTACGCAGCGGCTCGTCAAGAAAGCTATCCAACTTCTTCCACTCTATTTGCGTAACTGGTTCGAGACGACATTTCCTGAATGGAACCTACCGTCCCGCCTTGTGCTAAAAAAGTACAAGGAGGGATGGGACGAGGAGTTTGACACGGAGATAGCGACATACAAATTAGTCAAGCCTCTACAGGGCATCGTCGTCCCTAAATGCTACGGAGAACTAGAATACGAGGGCACTAGAGCCCTTCTCCTATCCGACGTTGGCGGGCACAATGTGGCAACACCCGAAGGATCCATTGCTAGGGAGCCAGACTTTCGTCGCATGCTACACACGGCCTTTAACGCACTAGCGCGGTTCGACGTCCGGCACGGAGACTTGAAGTTGGATAATCTTCACGTTGTTGGGAACAAGATTATGGTTCTCGATCTAGAACGAGTCGACTTGGAACCTTTGTCCAAGGAGGAGCTTGCCTGGGATGTGAACGATATGACGGATCACATCGCCGAGAGGTACAGGTGGAATCAGAGTTACTTATGGGGTCGCGGACAACTCATTGTAGCTTAGTAGCTCGGCGGGAGGGAGCGTTTCAGCTACGGAACACCGTTCGGCCAATGCCATTTACATAGCTACTCCGAGGGCGGCTTCTTGGCCGAAGCCTCGGGCCAAAACCGACACCCGCGGGCTTCTCAGCACGAGCTCGAGACGCACTCGAGGTCCGGCAACGATCGCGACCATCCGGCCCATTGGTTTGAGGCTCAGCTAATCCACTACGGTCTGAAGGTTTCCAAGAATAAGGCCGTGCACGGCTCGTACCAGGCTTCTCGATGCCTTTAACTCTGGCTCCCTAAAGGTGCCGCCTCACGTCGCCAGGCTGGAGGCTGATCTCAAGAAAAGATGGACCGAGTTGGATCGTGAGGCCAAGAAGGGATTGCCGACGGCCGGTGTCAAGAGAAAGAAGGAGCTGAGCCCGGAGCCGGTTCCGAAAAAGGCCAAGCCGGCTCCCGCTGCTAAGAAACCGACTCCCGAAGCCGGCCGCGAAGAAGACCGTTCTCGGGAGGACGACGCCGAAGACGATTGAGAAGAAGGCCGCTCCCAAGAAGGCGACTCCGAAGACGACGGTCAAGCAGGAGCCGAGTTCCGCCGTCAAAAAGCCCGTGACAGCGTCGCCGGTCAAGAAGCAAACGGCTCGTCGCGTCCGTGGCGGCTCTTTGCAAGGACCGAGCCGCGGAGCGGTCAAAGAGGAAGCCTCTGCGTCGCCTCAACCACCGCGCAAGAAGCAGACGGCTCGCCGCAGCGGAGCCTTTATGGCCCGCCCGGGGGCGGATCAGATCTCCCGTCGAGGACCCCTGGAACGACGACCATGACGGCTATGACTCGGGGAGCATCGACGGCGACGGCGATCATTACATGCGAGACGACCCACCCCGGACGCCCTATCTGCCGTCGTACAGCAACGGCCTCGAATCACTCGGGATCCTCAACGGCAGATACGACGTCGAGAGCGTATTCGTGACGTCTGAGTGGCCCGATTACGGGTCTGACTTTAGCATGACGCTCACAATCGCCAACAGAGAGCTCTGGGGGGAATTCTGGCTAGGCGTCATCAGAGGAGCCGGTGCCGTTCCTGTGGCGAGGCGAGGAAGACAACGGCCCGATCAAGTACGGCGACGGTAACAGAGGCTGGATGCGTTTCCTCGGGGGCGGCCGCATCGAGGGCCATTCCGATTACATGTCGATGGGCTTTACGGCCGATTGGATCCCCGGGGCAGGGCACTAGAAGTCCCGTTGAGGCTGCGACGCTGAAGCGGGAGTGGAACGAGGATTCGGAGGAGAGATACGAGCTGGATGGTTTTTGGCTACTGATGAGACGCTGCGGTGGCATGAGAGGCGGGAGGTTTTGGTGAGGGCTGCAGTTCGGCATAGCATATACGATGTGCGTGACGGGCATTGGGCTGTCTTGTACGAACGAATACCTACATGCGTATATTCGTACCTCCTTATGAATATCTACCTACCTACCTACCTACCTACCTACTCATAAAGGCCTGTGAGACGGGAAATCTGTTAGATATATACATAGCCACATACATACTTTCAACCATGGAACATGACCTCTCTCTCCCCTCGAAGCAACGCTGCATCGGCCCTGAGCTGGATGCCGACCGTCTACCACCTACTTACATATGTATGACCTAGAATTCCGCCCTGCTAGCCTCTTCCGTCTAACTCTCTGACGTACATCATGTGCAGGATGCAAGAGATGCCCCGACGCTAGATCCTGACAGCTGTCTATGACGCGCACTAAGAAATCCCACGCATGTCTGTTCGTACGTATGTACCAATAAGCACGATTTCCCGTCGTGCGGCTCTTCAGTCTTTCAGCTGTCTAGATACCTACTACCTACCTACCTACCTAGTATCCGTACTTCCGACAGCCACATCTCGACGCAGCTTAGGTACTTGTTTGTTTCTCTAACGCCGTCCTCGCTATTCGTACCCGACGAACGCCATGTTTGTTCAAAGTAGATGAACCCCTTCTCACCACTTACACGGCGCCATGTCTCAAGTCCCCTCTACCAAGCACGCACCTTGTCTCGGCTAGCACATGGCCAGATTCTACCTAGGTAGCAAGCCCCCGGAGCTGAAGATTGTGAAAAAGAAAAGGTGGCACGGAAGACCTAACTGTATCCGTACATCGACCTCCCCCCTTTCCGGATCAAGCTCCCTCCAGTCGGTGGCTTGGAGAACAGGTTCCTTCTATCTACCTACCTACCTACCTACCTACCTACCTACCTACCTACTAGATCGCGGAATCTTGAACGGGTGTCAGATTCCGTGTCGACGAAGCTGAGCCTTTTGGACGTGGACGAAAGCTCGCCAGTCTCCCGCACAGATGGCGTCGACCAACATCTTCCACCCGGAGCTTCGGCTCTCCATTACAGGCTTGGGCACGCAGTATCCCGAGAACTCGTTTGGCCCGGATACCGTCGAGCAGATTGCCAGAGACCACTATCAGCCGTCGCCCAGGTGAGACTCGGGCCGTGACACGGCGACGACTCCAGTCATGTTAACCACGAGGACGTGCACAGCCTCGACAAGATCGTCTCCATCAACAAATTCACCGGCATCGAGACACGATCAACCATCGCCTTCAAGACGAACCAGCTCCTCTCCCAACCAACACCACCCTCGATATCGGAACTACACCAAGCCTTCGTACAACACGGAATCCCCCTCGCCGTCAGCGCCGCCGCAAAAGCCATACGCGAATCCGGCCTCGACGTCGGCCAAATCACGCACATGGTATCATCGACATGCACCGACAGCGCGAACCCGGGCTTCGACCATGTCGTCGCTCGCGAGCTGGGACTGGCCGATGACGTGGAAAAGGTGCTGCTGGGCGGCGTCGGCTGCAGCGGCGGACTCGCGGCCCTGAGGACGGGCGCCAACCTCGCTCTCGGACACGCGGCCCTGGGGAGACCGGCCAGGGTGCTGTGTCTGGCGCTGGAGATCACCACCCTGCTGGTCCGTAGCGAACTCGACAGCGTCGACCAGCGGCAAGAGGTCCGGATAGGCGTCTGTCTGTTCTCGGACGCTGCCAGCGCCGTCGTCTTATCCAACGGCATCGGAGAGCAGGCCGAAGCCGTCTACCAGCTTCTCGGCTGGCATCACCGCATCGTGCCGGACACGGAGCACGAGCTGGGCTTCGACGTCGATCCTCTCGGCTGGAAGGTGATTCTGACTCCCCGAGTACCGGAGCACACCAAGGCGGCAATCGGTCCCTCGTTCGAGAGACTCAAGGCCTCGCTGCCCCATCTGCCTCGTCACATCAGCGAAGCCCGCGACTTCGACTGGGCCCTGCATCCGGGGGGCGCAGCCATCCTTTCGGGCACGGAAGAGGCGCTGGGGATACCGGCCTGTCACCTGCGAGCCAGCTACGACGTCTACGTCCGGCACGGGAACTCGAGCTCGGCCACCATCTTCAGCGTCCTCGACCGGCTGAGGTCAAGGGACATGGACCGGCTGGCTCCCGATGGCGGTAGACGGCAGCATGTCGTTGCCTGTGCTTTCGGGCCGGGCATCGCCGTCGAGATGTGCATGTTGAAGCGCAATCTGGCGCTCGGGCAGGATACGCCGAGTCCGGACACGGCCGACGAGGCCATCTAGAGACGTGGCCGTACGGACATGTATCAGTGGTGGTAGTAGGTACCATTCGTGCATGTGCTTTTTGATATCTACCGTACACGGATGTGTGTATGCATGTAGGTATGTATATACGTATGACGGTATGAGGTACGGGCTAGATCATGACAACATACGAGGAGCCGTCATGTACCTTGCACTGTTGGGCAGCGAAGCATCAAGACTAACATAACACCACCTACGAGGTCTAGGCCATGAGGGCGTACAGACTCAGATAGGTACCTACACAAGCCTACATCTACCTAGGTAGGTAGGTAGGTAGGTAGGTAGGTAGGTAGGTATGTAGGTATGTATGCCTTGGAGCCTTGGAGGTATTCCTGACGCCTGCAGTGCGCCACGCCGGAAGCGTACCTCCCTATGTATGTAGTTATGTTTGTATGTACGAATATAGATGATATGAACAAACAACCACCCCTCCGCTGAAGACGTCCAAACCCATCCGAACTCGTCTTCCCGCTCAATGGCTTCCTCCCTAACGCTCTGGCTCCTCGGCGCCCTCGTCCTGGGCTTCTGCCTCAGGGCCCTGTTCTTCCCGCCGGCTGCCATTACACGCCACGGGAAGCCCCTGAGGTGCCTACCTACATACCGATAACCCAACTTCCATCTCCTCTCTCTCATCCGCCTAACCACCTGTGTATGTAGGAGACTCCCGGGCGGCCTGCCTCTCATCGGTCATGGCTTGTCCTTACTCCAGGGTCGCCCCAAGCTCCTCACCTGGCTCGTCGAGTGTCAGAAGCAGCACCATCTCGAGACGATGGAGATTTACGTACCGTCGCTTCCGGCCGGTGTTCTCATCAGCGACAGTCGGAACCTCGACTTCGTCTTCAAGAACGAGGCCCTGTTCCGAAAGGGAGACTTCTTCAGGAGCCGTTCCCGCGATCTCTTCGGCGACGGCATCATCAACGTCGATGGAGACGCTTGGCGCGTCCAGCGCAAGGCAGGCCTGCGCTTCCTCGGCACGTCGACGATCCGGACTCTGACGGAAGAGACGCTCCCCAGGTTACTGAGACACAGCCTCGACTCTCTCTCATCGGCCGGCGAGGGCCGCGTCGTCGACCTCCAGGCCGAGTTACACGAGTTGACGACGCAGCTGATGGGAGAGATGGCCTACGACATGGAGATGCACGCCGACGATGACTTCACCCTCGCCTTCGAGTACGCAGCCGGCGCAACAGCAGAGCGCCTACAGAACCCGCTATGGCCCCTGACGGAGACCTTCACTCGACCCGGCATGCGCCGCGCGCTGGCCACGGTCCGGACCCGGGGACGGCAGATGGTGGCCAAGGCCGTGTCAGACGGGAACAAGCCGTCCGGGACGCTGATGCGTTGTCTCCTCGACGGCATCGGTCATCAAGGCCGCGTCGCCGATGCCGCGCTCAACTACCTCTCAGCCGGAAGGGACACGACGGCTCAGGCGCTGACATGGACCTTTTACCTTCTGATGAAACACGCAGACGTCGTGACCAGGCTGCGATCCGAGGCCCATGACGAGGGCAGCTCCTACGCCCTCGCCGTCTTCTACGAGGCCCTCCGGCTCTATCCCCCGATCCCGCTAGAGATCAAGCAGGCACAGCAAGACGTGACTCTCCCAGACGGAACCCATCTCCCCCGCAACGCCATCGTCATCTGGTGCACATGGGCCATGAACCGCTCGAGCACAGGCTGGGGTCCGGACGCGGCCTCGTTCCGCCCGGACCGCTGGCTCTCGCCCGACGGACAGCAGCTCGTGCACCGTCCAGCAGCCGAGTTCCCCGTCTTCCACGGCGGACAGCGGTCTTGCCTGGGCCGGCGGATGGCAGAGGCCATGGCCGTTCAGGTGCTGACGACGCTGGTGCCGTGGCTCGACTTCCGGCCTGCATATACGAGCGAGGAGGACCGGCGGGTGAGTCGGAGCGGTTTGACGCTGCCGATGGAGGGGGGTTTGCCCGTGTACGTGGATTGTGTAGCGTCGTCGAGGGAGGGATGAGGTGTGTAGGTATTCGTGTATTGTGTATGTACGGATATGCATACTTCGTACATGTATAAAGGTCGAGGCTGGCTGGATGCGCCGGTATCGCCGGAAGCATCGTGCTCGGTTCATCGTGCATACATAAAGCACGCGTACATACATATTCGTACACTAGACATGCCTGTATGCACGTGCACCTCAAGTTGCACCCGGCCCGGAGTTACTGGGAAGAATCCGAGCGTTGCCACTGCATGCGGGTATGTATTTCTCGAAGCCAGCTTCTAAGCTTGTATCTACCTCCTAGGTATGCAAGCTTCATCCCCGGCTACCCGCACACCCTCCTCAACCCTAACCCTACCCCCCCCCCCCCCTTGACCTCATCCTCCGTCCCTTGGCCCAACTTCGTCCCTCTACCAAAGCAAACTCGACGCCCATCACCATCCTCAATCCCCAATGGCTGCCCCCGTCGTTCCCCGTCTGCACCTCTTCGAGATCGACGACCAGCCATGGTTCCCCAGCTTCCTCCGAGCCATCGTCCAGAACGCCCTCACGGCCGCCTGGAGCATGGTCCATCCCATGACCGGCAAGTCGGCGGCCAACCTCGCGGCCTCGGTCCTGGTCCGACATCTGGGCAATGATCTCTCCTCCTACACCTATGTCGACTTCTGTGCCGGCTCCGGAGGCCCTTCGCCCGTCATCGAGAGCTCCGTCAACGCCCATCTGGCCAAACGCGGCAGTCCGCCTGTCGACTTCCTCCTGACCGATCTGCATCCCAATACGCCGGCTTGGGAGAAGCTGGCTATGGCGAGTCCCCATGTCAAGTTCGAGAATGCCAGCGTCGACGCGAGTCAGGCACCTCGTCATCTCACCCACCAGTTCAATCGCAAGGATGTCTTCCGCATCTTCAACCTGGCCTTTCATCATTTCGACGACCCCCTGGCCAGGAGGATCCTCAAGGATACCGTCTCCAAGAGTCAGGGATTCGCCATATTCGAGATGCAGGACCGCAGCACATCGAGCATCATTACCGTCCTGCTCTTCGGCGTGGCCATCTTCCTGGCCATGCCATACTACGCGCTCAAGTGGAGATCGCCCAGCGCACTCTTCTTCACCTACGTCGTGCCCGTCATCCCCTTCGTCCTCGTCTTCGACGGCCTGATATCCTCTGTTCGTACCCGGACCGCCTTCGAGGTCGAGGCTCTGATGAGGGGCTGCGGTGTCGAGACGGGCTTGTGGGAGGTTCACCACGGCAGCGAGCCGTTTCTGTGGCCGTTTGGGCATATGAGCTGGATCGTCTGCAGGCCTGTAAGGCGGGCGAGTTTATGAGAGACGCAGCCGTTGCTGCTTGTAAATATACCTGTGCTCGAAATCATAAACTATTCATTCCCCGCAGCTCGAGCTCGCCCATTCCATCGTCCTTGTCTCTACGCCTCCGGCTTCTGAAACGTCATGACGGCATACCGGAAGCTCCCCTTGTAGTAGCCGCTTCGCATGGCCCGGAAGCTCTGGAGAAAAGCCAGGGCATCTCTGCCGTGCGAGAGCGCAAACTGCCAGAGGGACGGCTTCTGAATCATCGACCAGGTCAAGTCCCTGTATCACAGCGTCAGACAACAGACGCGGCGGGACCGTAAAAAGGCTCGTCGTCACTCACCACGTCTTGCGGACTTGGTTGCTGATGTCCATGGGCTCGGCAAAGACGGCAAGCCCTGTCGTTTTGGCGAGCTGGACATAGTCCATTTGCGTGCAGAGAGGCGGGAGAAGCATGCCGTCTTTAAGATGATTAGCAGACAGTCTCGTCCCGGGCCAAACCCCCTACTCACCTTCGATGGGCTTAATCTCGTTGCGCAGCGCCTCGGCGTCCAGCCCATCGGCCTTGAACCAGTCGGCCAAGACGAGCTTCCCGCCGGGCCGAAGGACCCGAAAGGCATTCTCAAAGAACAGCGCCTTGTTGGGAAAGTGACTGAGGGCCTCGACGATCCAGACGACGTCAAAGGTGCCGGCCTCGCCGCGACCGAAATGATCCGCCATGGTCTCGGCGTCCATCTCGAGGAAGCGGACCTTTCCGGAGCCCAGACGGACCGAGTTCCCGTCGACGGCAGACTCGGCGTCGCCTCCGGCCTCGGCTTCGGAGAGTTTATAGGCTAGCTCGACCTGTCGGGACGAGATGGTGATGCCCGTTACGTTGCAGCCGAGCTGGGAGGCGAGGTGACGGGCCGAACCGCCGACGCCGCAACCGACGTCGAGGACGGAGGCGTTGATCTCGAGCTTGGAGATGGAGAGGAGGAGCTTGACGAGGTTCAGCTCGGCCGTCTCCTTGCTGTCCTTGGCCTCCGACTCCGGTGTCGGCCAGTAACCGTGGTGGATGTGCTCGCCCCTGAATGTCTGCGTCAGAGCTCCGTGCCGCCTTCTTCCGATGCCCGCGACTAATTTACCAGATATCGAGATAGCTATCGCTGGCAATGTCGTAGTGCTGCTTGATCTTACCCTTGAGAGCCTCCATCTCTTCGTGTGGCTGTCCCAGCTGCATCTCATACTGCCTGCTGAGCGGCGTGCTGCTTTCGGGGGCGGACATTTCTGCGACGAATGGGAACTGTCTCGGTTTGCGGATAGAGTCAAGGATGAATGGCGAGGCTCTCGTGGTTTTTGATAGACGGTGATGGAGGGGGGTAACTGTCGGTGGCTACAGGGCATAAAGAGCAATTACCCATTACGAGGCACAGGCTAGGATAGCCCTCTCTCGTGTCAGGAAATTAGCCAGCATGAGACAATGGCTAGGATGGCCCTCCCCGGTGGAAATGATCAGGAATATGCCTGTAGAAGGACTAGGCTATAAGAAAGGATCAGATTCTCCCCCTTAGATAGACAGGACAATCAAGATCATAACTCTCTTCGTGCCTCTCTGTATCTCCCTACTCTGTGCCACACAATCACTATTTCACTCCGCTATAATACCTACCGCATCTGCTTATAGCTGTCTAATAGTTATAAGCCTAGGAGGCCGTTAGAACAAACACAACGACCTACAACTTCTCTGTAATAAATTGCTACTAATTATTGAATTAACAACGAACCTTTTCTCGTTAACACAAACATCCGTAAGAATGTCGACGGAATTAAGCACTACACGAGTTAAGCTTACCGACCTTAAGGACTAGGATGCGTAGGAGAGAGAGGTAATGAGTAGGATCGACCCCTAAGTCTACGACATGATTTTCTCGGACCGTAAGAAAGAACCGGGAAAGCCGATTCCCCCTATCCTTAGCGACTATCCTAGGGGAAGCCGATTTAATAATGACGATCTAGTTACCTTCGCTATGTTAATAGTATAAGGGAAGGCGGACTATTAGTTCGCCTATAAGCTATACGAGTTAGAAAGAAAGGAGTACTAGTATATCTCGTCGCTCCTTACGAAGGCCCGAGCAATTATACTCGGATCGATTAGCGAAGACAAGGCTACCTCCCTTAATTAGCAAGATAGGACGAGGGACTAGTTTAAAATCCTTAAAGCATCGTCGGCACTATCGGAGGGTTACATAGCCCGCATTATAGGTACAGACTATGCGGCCCTAATAGCTAACGTCCGCTCCTTTAAGCACGAGCCTAGGGATTAGGTTAATCGGTAGGAGAGGACTATAACGGACGCTAAGAGGTATAGACTCCCTTAGCTATACTCCGGAGTATAGCTACGAGATATCGCGGATGTAGTTAAGTAGCTTAGTAATAGGCTAGCTATAGCTATCCGAGAAGAGGCCCTAGTCTAGGAGAGAAAGTCGGGAGAGCTGTTTAGGGCAATAGTATTATCTTCGAACGACCCTTCGGCGACGGTTATAGTAGTAGCATTAGTAATAAAAGAGGGCATCTAGACTATATTAGCGATCGTAAGGAGAATTCGTAAACTACTCCCGTAGGATAAGAGGGGGAGATAAGGGGTAAAGAGGGGAACGGCCCTAGTCGTAGATTCGAACCGCTTAGAATTACTAGCGAAGAGGACGAGGAAAGGGGAAGAGAAAGAGAAGGATAGTAACGACTCTCGTAGAAGGACCGGAACTTAGTTATCCCGCTCTCGATCCTAGGGGGGTAGGAAGAAGGGTAACGAAGACCGTAACTAGGACCGCGGAAACCGTAAAGACCGTAACTAGGACCGCGGAAACCGTAATTAACCCCTACGGTGCGAGGCCTACGGAAAGTTCTAGCACGAGCTTAAGAAGTGCTAGGGAGTCAACGATACTATAGCTCCTAAGTAGTAGTTGTCGTAAGAGGCAGATAAGGTAAAAGCGAGGGTCGAGTATGCTATAAAGACCCGTCCTAAGATTAAGAGGAAGGTTCTAGAGGTTAGAGAGAAAGCGAAGAAAGTAGATTAACGGTTAGGGAGGCCGTAGGCTAGGGAACGGAGAATAGCTAGAGAAGTGAACGTTTACGGTAGTAGAAATAAATCCGTAGACTATCCTCTAGTTAACTCTTCGATCCTCGACTACGGTGCCTCTATTCACGTATATAACGACCTCTCGCGCTTTACGTCGTTTAAACTAAGTTCGACGGATTCGGTATAGACCGGAGACGGTAAGGTTAATGTTAAAGGATATAGGACCGTTAAACTCTTAGTGAAAACTCCGTAAGGAGGGTAGAGGGTCCTCCGCTTAAAAAACGTTGCCTTTTGCCCGACCTTTATAACAACAGTAGTATCGTACTACCTACTCAAGCTTTAGGGACTTCGCTAGGACACGACCCTAGTGCTACTAAATCCGTTAGTAATCGTTCGGAGAAGGGACAACGAACCGATCTATGCGGTCACGCGCTAGTACTCCTAGTTCGTCCTATAATACGTCCCTAGACCTAACGAAGATGTACCGGAAGTAGCTATAATAGCACGAGTTAAGAGATCGATAGTGAGAAAGATCCTAGAAGCTAAAGCTAGGCTATGGCACGAGAGACTCGGACACCTAGGAAGCTAGGCACTAGAGAAACTAGGATAGCGACTCTGCGTTAAAATTAAGGGACTAAAGACGGTTGAATGCGAAGCCTATGCCTAGGGCGCGGCTAAAAGGCAGGTATCGAGAAGACTACCGATCTAGACGAGAATTCCCGGAGAAGAGCTCTAGATTAACTAGACCGATCTTACCCCGGACTATAATAAGTTTGTTAGGGTTATGTTTATAACGGATGCGGCATTAGGTATAGTTACGCTATATTTTATACGGACTTACCTCGAGAAATATAACTAGGCTGCCCTCCGTAACTATATTCGATAGGTTAAACACCGCTAGGATAAGAAGGTAAAGGTCGTCCGGTCTAATAGAGAGCTCTTTACTAAGAACATTAGAGACTAGCTAAGGGGTAAGGGCATCGACAGAGAACCCTCCGCGCCTTATACGCCCGCCTAGAACGGAGGAGCTAAACGCTTAGGGGGTGTAGTAATAGAGCGGGCGAGAAAGATACAAATTACGGTAAATCTTCCGCATAATTTGTAGTTAGAAATCGTCGAGGCAGTAGCTTTCTTAGGCAATAAGACCCCGAAGCCTCCTAGGAACTCTAGCTAGAAGGACGATAATTAGTAAACCCCGTTAGAAAGGTAGTAAGGTAAAGAAGAACCCTATATGCACGACTATTTAAAGGCGTATAGGTCTAGAGCGTACGCTATAACGAGGGATGTAATAAGAAGGACGACTCGGTTAGAGAAGCTAAAACCTAGAGCGTAGATAGGGTACCTTATTAGATATACCTCTACGAACATCTTTTAGATCTAGGTCCCTTAGCTCGGAAAAGTGATCTCTACTAGAGACGTTACCTTCGACGAGTCTTTAAGGTATAATCCGGATAACCTACCGAAGGAGCTACTAGAGACGGTAGCCGAGGTCGTTAGAGTAATCACAATACTAGACGACTAGGTAAGCGCTTATGAGGCCCTAGCGGAGGAAATAGAGGAATTAGACCTTAAGAACCCCGTAGAAGATAGCGCGGAGGATAAGATCGTAGTCGTAATAGACACAGACGTTCCTACAAACAATAAGCTAGACACAGAAGACTTAGAGCTAAGGGAGGACCCCGAAGCTTCTAATTAGGGATGCGATAAGAGCCTAGTAGGTATACTATCTCCCCCGATAACGGATAACGATCCGAATATAGTCTTGTCGGTTTAGCTACTAGTCCGCCTAAAGAAGCAAATAGCCGAGGGGCCCTCTAATACTAATGCTACGGAGAGTAGTACAGATAGGACTAGGCGACAAGCAAGGTAGGAGACTAGGCATTCCTCTAGACAAGAATCTACGGAAGGTAGAGGAGGAAGTCGCTAGATAACTATAACGAGTAGGAAGCTATTAGAAGAAGTCGGACGATTCGACGACTTTATATCGTAGAGGATCGAGTTGCTAATCTATAGAGTTTTTCTCGCGGGTAGACAATTTAAGGTAAAGCCTAAGCCGAAGAAGATAATATAGGATTTGCCGTTAGTACTATAGAATAAGAAAGAATTAGCCTAGCACCTATTAAAGAACGACTTCCGTAAGGCATAGAAGACTTACCTTAAATCTCACGCGGACTTAAAGTCGTAGGAAGAAATCCCCGTACGAAGAGCTATTAGAGCGTAGATCCTATACTATAAGTAGGTATACACTTATAAGGCTAATAAGGAAGGTGCTCTAGCTAAGTGTAAAGCCCGGCTCGTAGTCTACGGGAACTAGCAATCTAAGTATAATCTTCCGACGAGAGCTACGACCCTAGCTAGGATGTCTATAAGGGCGTTGTTAGCGATAGTAGCTAAACATAATCTTAAGCTCGAGTAGATAGACGTCGTTAATGCATTCGTTAATGCCCTATTAGAAGACGAGGTCGTATATATGCGAATGCCTCTAGGATATAAAAAGCAAGGAATAGTCCTATAGCTCCGTAAAGCATTATACGGACTCCGCCGCTTACCTTTATTATAGTAGAAATTCCTTACGGAGAAGCTCGAGGCTTAAGGCATATATAGGATACCGTAGGAACCGTACGTAATAATAATCAGGTAGCTTATCGCTTTCTTCTTCGTAGACGACTTTATCTAGGCCTTTATAGAGAAGATCGTAGAGGAGCTAAAGAAGCTGTTCGAGCTAACGATAGTTAGCGACCTAAAGTGGTTCCTAGGCATTTATGTTATCCGGGATCGAGCGAAGCGTTACATATACCTTACCTAGGAGGCGTATGTCGATAAGATAGCCTACCGTTTTTTCCCTAGACTTAACGCATCTAGTGAAAGGATGCCGTAGATTCCTATAGAGTAGGTTTAGCTAGAAAGGTTAACAGAGACAGCCCGTCTAGAGGATATTACGTAGTATTAGTAAAAGGTAGGATTACTTATCTTTACGGCTACCTTAACTAGACTAGACATTAGCTTCGCCGTTTCTAAGCTTTCGTAGTTTAATTTAAACCCTAACCGATCTTATAAGGTAGTAGTAGACTAGGTTCTTAAATACCTAAAGGGGACTCGCTCGTAGGGGATTCGACTAGGAAGTAGCGGAATAAAAGATATGCTAAGGTTCCTCGGTTTAAGCGATACTTCGTTTACGGACAATGTAGAAGACTAGAAGAGCTTGAGCGGATTTGTAATAACGCTATACGGAGGCCCGATTGCCTAGAAAGCGATAAAGCAAGATACGGTAACTACCTTAAGCACGGAAGCTAAGCTACTAGCTGTTTTATCCGTAGCAAAAGAAGCGATCTTCATTAGTAGGTTACTTAGATCCCTAGATATTTAGCTAGAAAGGGGACTTTACCTAGAATGTAACAATAGATAGACTATTAGATTGTTAACGGAGCCTAGCGCGAAGCTTACTACGAGACTACGGCACGTCGATATCTATTAACACTAGCTTCGGTAAGAGGTCTAGGCCGGCCGGATTAAGGTAGACTAGGTACCTACGAACGCGATAAGGGCGGATAGGATAACGAAGGCTCTCCCGCTATAGAAGCTAAAGGAATTTAGGTCCCTTAACGCGATCTATAATGTAGAAGGCCTAATTCGGGAGGAAGAAGTGAAGGAAAGGATAAAGGCATAAAAGGAAGAGGTAAGCGGGGCTACGAATAGAAGAAGTAGTTAATAGCTAGTCGGCGCGGATAAAAGTCAATTCCGGGTTTCGGCCTTAGCACTACTTCGGCTGTTAGGTAGCCTCCGACGTTTTCCTCCGGACCCTACGCTACTAGATACCGCCCGCTTCCCCCTCTCTAGGCCCTTTGTAGCGGACTTTAACCGCTAAACCCCCTCCTCTACTACCCCGATCCTCCCCTCTAAACCCTCCACTACTATTAGCCGGCGATTAAACCTAGCGACGGCCTAGGACACCGTAGACAGTACGGTAGCTAGACTACCCTCCTCTCCCTTATCATTATCTTCTTCTTTGTCTTCTTCTTTAGCTAACGTCTCGTCGGCTAGGGGGGCGGCGTACTCGGTCGAGACCGATCTAGCGGTTAGGCAAGCACTAGACAGAACAACATCGGCGGTTCCCCTATAAATAATAAGTATCCTCCGAAGAGATAGAAGGAATTAACTCACTTTAGGATTTTCCCCGCCTTCTCTAGCACACTAAGGTAGTACGCTACCTACTTAGCGGAAAAAACTAAGTCCCTCGCCTTCATCGTCGCCTCCGCCTCCCTGCCCTTACGGTGAAGGGCCGCCTGCTAGGCGACCGTAACGTCCGTAAGGACAGGGGCGGGCTACGTACAACGCCGGCGGTTTAACGCGCACGAAGCGCATAACTTAGCGCGGGGCTTCCCGAGCTAGTTACAACATTCCTCGTCGTTAACGAGGCATAGGGAGCATAGCTCCGCGCGATAATCCCCGGGGACTATAGGGTCCTTAATAGTCTACAGATGAGTAAGCCAACTACATCTAACAATTCATAGGGCTAACGAACCTTAGCCGGAGCCGTAGAAGGTGTAACGGGCTAAGCCGTCTCACTGTCATCTATGTCGTCGTCGTCGACGTCGTCGCCGGTAACGGAGGTAGCGCGGGCGGTAATACCGAGGGAAATGTCTAGCTAGTCTAGTTCCTCCTACGAAAAAGGCAGGGAGCAGCTTATCTACAGTACAACAGGGTTAGCGTTAATCCGACGAATAGGCATAGGAGCCTAAGAAGCGAAAAAGAGTCACTCACGATAGATAGGAGCTTAAGGAAGGTAAGAAGAGGAAAAATCTCGAGCCCTCCGCTACTTTTATCTTAAAAGGAAGCAATGCCTTAGGCAATAATAAGTAGCTAGCTACGCTATTTAAGGCTAGAGAACAATAGGCCTATTTAGGTCTATTTACTCCGTAGCATTCGAAGCGGGAAGAAGCAACTAGAATAATTAAGCGATCTCGATAGAAGCGAAGTGAAGCTATCACGAAGGGTAGCTAAGTAGAGTGCCTTAGCTAGGGGGGTGTGTTGGTAGCTATAGGGCATAAAGAGCAATTACCCATTACGAGGCACAGGCTAGGATAGCCCTCTCTCGTGTTAGGAAATTAGCTAGCATAAGACAATGGCTAGGATAGCCCTCCCCGGTGGAAATGATCAGGAATATGCCTGTAGAAGGACCAGGCTATAAGAAAGGATCAGATTCTCCCCCTTAGATAGACAGGACAATCAAGATCACAACTCTCTTCGTGCCTCTCTGCATCTCCCTGCTCTGTGCCACACAATCACTATTTCACTCCGCTACAATACCTACCGCATCTGCTCATAGCTGTCTGACAGTAACCTGCGAAACGGAGACTCGTATCATGATCCTGGAAGAAGCGCGGCTGCATGGAGGCCCCGTCGCGATTGGCCAAGTTCTTCGGTGCTGACGGAGAGAAGTAATCGTATCCGGAGGGAGGGGAGGGCCTGTTTGCGTGGGAAAATCCACGGCATGGGGCCCTCTGCTAACTTCTGTCTCGAAAACGGCGGTTGGACTGGGAGCAGATCTCAAAGACAACCGATTTTGTTCCAATTATTCTGTACATTTAATTCAAATCAGGGTAAAGGAATAAACGACAGGAATAGACAAGTCAGCTCAACAGACACTGGTAACGGCACGTTTCACACACAGATAGATGCCCATCCACCGTCTCACACCGACATCTTCATGGGAATCGTCTTGTGAGGCTCATAGTTGCAAACAACAAAGTCCTCCGCCTTCCATCCGTCGATCCCCCCCCCGGTCTCGCGCCTGATCTCGAGCTCGGGAAACGGCCGCGGCTCTCGTTTCAGCTGTTCCTCGAGCGCATCCACATGATCGACGTAGACGTGCGCATCGCCCATGACGTGCGTCAGGCTGCCGGGCACCAGGTCACACACGTGGGCCAGCATGTGCGTCAGCAGTGCGTAGCTGGCGATGTTGAAGGGCACGCCGAGGCCCATGTCGCAGGATCTCTGGTATAGCTGGCAGTGGAGGTGGCCTTTTGGCTTCTTCTCTTCTGCTTCGCTCCCCGTCGCGCGCGGGTACGAGACGTAGAACTGAGCGAACATGTGGCAGGGCGGTAGGGCCATGATTTTGAGATCCTTGGGGTTCCAGGCCGATAGGATGATGCGACGATCATACGGCTTGTTGCGCAGCTTGTCCACCACATCCGCAAGCTGATCGACGCCACATCCCTCATAATCCGTCTCGCAATCCACATACTCGGCACCAAAGTGCCGCCACTGAAAGCCATAAACAGGCCCCAAGTCTCCGACCTTGCGATGCGAGAGTCCCGCCTTGTCGAGAAACTCGCGCGACCCGTTGGCATCCCAGATCTTGACGCCCGCCTCGCTCAGCGCCGTCGACGACGTGTTCCCCTCGATGAACCATAGCAGCTCGGCGACAACGGCACGGAGGAATACGCGCTTCGTCGTCAGCAGCGGGAGGATCGGCCTGCCGTTCCGGTTGAGTGAGAACTTGAGCGGCTGCGGGGCGAAGACGGAGTAGGTGCCGGTGCCGGTGCTTCGTCTGTTGTTAGCCGTGGGTGTGGCTGGAAGGGGGACGGAGAGGGTGGTGCTCGCCGGTCTGGACGGTGCTCGCCCGTGTCGAGAATGGACCGTACGAGATCGAGATACTGTTGCTCTTCGTGCATTCTGGCCGCACTCAATGATGAAGATGAAGGATGATGACGCGTCGCTGACGAGACTTGGACGCGTTAGATAAGACGCGTTAAGCTGGTGCAGTGCACGCGCCCCGCCAAACACCAACAGATCCACCCTGATGAGCAGCCACCAGCGCCTTGGCCGGAATTATTATTGATGCCTGGATTCTATGCGTCATCTACCTACCTATCTACATACTGGCGACCTACCTGATAACCTCACCTCACGCATACCTACATATACACCGACTATCGCGACTGACGATTCCCCGGCCACTGCTTCACCACCTTGAGCAGCTCGTGATCCGGCGTGTCCATCTCCATCGACCAGACCATGGCGCCCGCGAGGCCCTTGGACGCCGCGTACTTGATCTTGATCTCGAGGCTCTGCGGATCGTCGTACGAGATGAACGTCTTGGTCTGCGAGTTGAACAGCCACGGCGTCTGCGACGTCGGATCCCACTGTCGCACCCATGGACTCTTGGCCGTAGCCGGCGAGTTGAGGACGCCCTGATCCCGGAGGTGCTTCCACTGCCAGGTCCCCGAGTTGGACGACGATCCCGAACACGGGTCCGCCCATGACGCGTCCTCCTTGTCGCCAAGCGGAACCACCTTGGACTGCGGCTGGTACTGGTTTTTGGCGTCCCGTGTCATGTCCTGCATCGCCTGCGTCGACCGGCCGTAAAAGGCGAATCCTGCCACCATCTGGGAGGTCGGCCACTTGGCTTTACACCAACTGTCGATGGCTGAGACGAAGGATAGCTGCTGGCCCTTGCCCTTCTCGGACTTGAAGGGGGCGTTGGGCCCCGTCGTGTCCGCCCAGGCGCCGTTGATGTCGTAGGCCATGAGAGATATCCAGTCAACCACCTTGGCAAAGGCCGACACGTCCGTCATGGGGCCGCTGGGACCGTCAAAGGGTTCTACCCTCACGGCCAGCGTGATGAGCTTCTTGCGCGCGCCAAACGTGGCGTCCAGTTGCTGGCGCAGCTTCTGGAGCAGGGCGAGGAAATTTGGCGAGTCCTTTTGCGCGTCAAAGACGTTGCAGGTATTTCCCAGCCGGCCCGGGTACTCCCAGTCAATGTCGACGCCGTCCAGGTTGTACTTCTTGACGTAGTCGATGATGCTTCGGATCAGCGTGTCCGTTGCGGCGCTGTTCTTGGCGATGCCGGAAAACAAGTTGGACCCTGTCCATCCACCAACCGAGATGAGAGCCTTGGCCCCTTTGCCGTGGAAATCCGAGACGAGTTGTGAGAGAAAAGAATCTCCGTCGAAAGAGAGGCTCCCGTCCTGACGCGGTACAGCGAAACCCACGTTGATATGAGTGTACATGGAAAAGTCGACATTCGTCATGTGCTGCCTCTTCCACGTCGGATAATAGCCGACGGTGACAGGGGAGCTCGTGGCCGCGCCCGACGCCTCCAGGGCGAGTAAGCCGGCCACGACGAGACAGGATTTGAAGCGCATCTCTGACGATGTCACACGAAAGGCTGTGCAGCGGGCGTCCTCGCTTCAGAACAACCTGGAGCGGCGCCGGGGCAGGATATAAAGAAGGCAGCGGAATGGGCGCAGGACATGGTCTACAGATAGACTGTTCACCATGACTGTGGCGGGCTCGCGAGGCAACATAAATCGCCGGCCTGGTTTCCCGGCCGTTAGCCAGTCGAGGGCGGCCATCGGCATTCCGAGTCCCGTCGGCATCGGAGGCGGAAAAGTAGGCGGCGGGCCGGGGGGGCCGCATGTCTGAGATGGTCTCTATTAGTCTTGAATTCCACAGCAAGGCACGCGAGAGCCTCACGCCCGTAATCAGATGGCATTCGATGCCTGTAATTGTTGGAGCCGCCTGAAAGACGTAGCCCGGCCTGTTGTTGGTGGCATATCTCGTCTTGACAGCGCAACCATGAGGCGTCCGAGGCTGGTCAGCAGGGTTTCGTGTCCACTCTGCGGCCTGCCATCATTGACCGGGCACTTAAGCCAGGCATAGCGCAGACTCCATCACCTCGTCTGTATGTCATCAGACCCGAGACCAATGATTGACGTCGCCAGCGGATGCAGATTCAGCGGCGCCGCCTGCAAGGCGCTCTTGTACGGTCTCATTTCCTGACAGATCGGGCGACCACCGTAAAAGGCCTCTCGATTCGTTCGCCTAAGCCACCGACGCGTTAGACACCGATCGTGGTTATCCCACAATTGCTTCCTCTCGAAGCTTGCCACCACCTACCTACCTATGTATCGCGAGCTTCAGGTAACCTAGCTTCAGGCACCCAATCTCTGGCCGCAGGGAAAGGCTCAACATCCTTGGCGACGCGGCAAATGATCGGCTCCGTACCGTGAAACTTGGAGCCTGCATCTCGTCATCGCGGTGAGGAGGACCGGCTGCGCCTTTTCATTCGCCCTCCTGCTGACTTTTTCCTGATATCGGGTTAAACATGGCGATGGAGGCTCACGATGGGGTCGGTGGTGACTAATAATTCAGGGATCAAAAAGACCGCTTCATGCACCTCCTGAGTCTCGCAAAAGTACTCCTGGGCCTCAACCTCCGCCCGAAAGCAGCGAAACAAGGGGCTCGAGGAACCTTGTCGGTACGTCATCCACCGATCGGCGGAGCAGCCTCGTCTTCACTCTGGCCTCTTCGCAACTTTTCTTCAACATCGTGCTTCTTCAGGCCCTCGCCCTTCAGGCCGTTCATTCTCGCCCTCCACCCAAAAAATCCCTCTCTTCGAACCATTCTCGTCTACTGGATCGCTTCATCTGAACCTGCTGCCTGCCGTTTGGCGGCTGCCGCCTCTGTCGATCGCCATGCCGCCCCTTGTCGATAGCGCTCAGATTCAGCGAGCCGAACTCCTGCGGCCGCTTCCCTTCCACTTCCACGCCTACGTCTGGCCCTTCGTCGTCATCTGGCCCGTCTTCTTGCGCTTCTACCTCACGCAGAACCTCTATGAAACATACATCGGTGCCCCTGAGTGGACCTTTGTCTGGTGCGCCACCATCATCACCCTCCAGGCTCTCGTCTGGTTGAGCACCCACTGGAGTGTCGGACTCGACGCACGCTTCAGAGCCACCAAGGCCGCCAGTGTTCACGACGCCCAACTCATCAAGGTCGTTCCGGTTGCGAATGCTGGCTCGGGCGAGATCTGCCGCCTGCTTCGCGACAAGGTCGGCTTTGCTTTTCTGTCCGATACTACAAGATATTCGCTGACTTGAACGTTATTCAGAACGACGGCAAAGATGGCCTCTCCTTTCTCTTCCAGAAGCGCAGATTTCTGTACAACGCCCAGCACAACTGCTTCCGGACGCTTCAGTACGACATCGATGCTGAACCGAAGCCCTCCATCGGTCACTTCCAGGCGTGGCGCGGCCTCGAAAAGCAGGGCGAAGTCTCGCGCATCGAGCAGCATTACGGAAAGAACACCTTTGACATCCCCGTGCCTACTTTCACCGAGCTCTTCAAGGAGCATGCCGTGGCGCCATTCTTCGTCTTCCAGGTCTTCTGCGTCGGCCTCTGGCTCCTCGACGAGTACTGGTATTATTCGCTCTTCACCCTCTTCATGCTCGTCGCCTTCGAGAGCACTGTCGTCTGGCAACGTCAGCGCACGCTCAACGAGTTCCGAGGCATGAGCATCAAGCCCTACGATATCTGGGTCTTCCGACTCGGCAAGTGGACCGAGGTCCAGACCGATTCTCTGCTTCCCGGCGATCTCGTGTCGGTAGGCCGAACCAAGGAAGACAGCGGAATTGCCTGCGACATGCTCCTCGTCGAGGGCACCGCCATTGTCAATGAGGCCATGCTCTCCGGAGAGAGCACGCCCCTGCTCAAGGACTCGATCCAGCTTCGCCCCGCAGACGCCCGGCTCGACCCCGAGGGCCTCGACAAGAATGCCTTCCTCTGGGGAGGCACCAAGGTGCTCCAGGTGACTCACGGCAACCCCGAGCAAGAGAAACCAGCCTTGGCTTCGCGCGTCGCTCCGCCTCCAGACAACGGCGCCATGGCAGTCGTCATCAAGACCGGGTTCGAAACCTCTCAAGGCAGCCTTGTACGAACCATGATCTACTCCACGGAGCGCGTCTCGGCCAACAACTTTGAGGCTCTCCTTTTCATCCTGTTCCTCCTCATCTTTGCGCTCGCGGCCTCGTGGTACGTCTGGGACGAGGGCGTTCGGAAGGACCGCAAACGATCCAAGCTCTTGCTGGACTGCGTCCTCATCGTCACCAGCGTTGTCCCTCCCGAACTGCCCATGGAGCTCAGTCTGGCGGTCAATACCAGTCTGGCGGCCCTCTCCAAGCTCGCCATCTTCTGTACAGAACCGTTCCGCATCCCCTACGGTGGCCGCATCGACGTCGCTTGTTTCGACAAGACCGGGACTCTGACCGGCGAGGACCTGGTTGTCGAGGGCATCGCGGGGCTGGGTCTCGCCAGTCAAGCCGCAGCTGACAAGAAGGAGGAGGACGGTGCCCATTCTGACATGACTACCGTCTCCAACGCCGGCCTCGAAACCCAACTCGTGCTCGCCACGGCACACGCGCTGGTCAAGCTCGACGAGGGCGAAATCGTCGGCGATCCGATGGAAAAGGCCACCCTCTCGTCTCTCGGATGGTCCCTCGGCCGCAATGACGTGCTTTCGAGCACCAACAAGACCAGCACCACGCAGGGCACCGTCCAGATTAAGCGTCGCTTCCAGTTCTCGTCTGCCCTCAAGCGGCAGAGCTCCGTCGCCATGGTCCACGGTGTCGACTCCAACACGGGTAAGAAAATCAGGGGTACTTTTATCGGTGTTAAGGGCGCGCCCGAGACCATCATGAAGATGCTGGTCAACGTGCCCGCCGACTACGAAGAGACGTACAAGTACTTTACCCGCAAGGGCTCGCGCGTCCTGGCCCTGGCCTACAAGCAGCTTTCGGTGGACTCGGAGCTCGGCGCCAGCAAGATCAACGACCTGAAGCGGGAAAAGGTGGAATGCGACCTGATGTTTGCCGGCTTCCTCGTCCTTCACTGCCCCCTCAAAGACGACGCCAAGGAGGCCGTCCAGATGCTCAACGAGAGCAGCCATCGCGTCGTCATGATCACCGGGGACAATCCCCTGACGGCCGTCCACGTCGCTCGCGAGGTCGAGATTGTCGACCGTGAAGTCCTCATTCTCGATGCGCCGGAGAATAACGCAGGCGGCCAGAAGCTCGTATGGAAGAGCGTCGACGACAAGACCAGCATCACGGTCGACCCGTCCAAAGCCATCGATGCCGACATCTTGAGGATGAACGACCTGTGCGTGACGGGGTATGCGCTGGCCAAGTTCAAGGACCAGCCAGGCTGGAACTCTCTCTTGCGCCACACCTGGGTCTACGCCCGCGTCTCGCCCAAGCAAAAGGAAGAGATCCTGCTGGGTCTCAAGGATATGGGCTACTATACGCTCATGGCGGGCGACGGCACCAACGATGTCGGGGCCCTGAAGCAGGCACACATCGGCATCGCCCTGCTCAACGGCACCAAGGAAGACTTGACGCGCATCGCCGAACACGCTCGAAACACCAGGATGAAGGACATGTATCAGAAGCAGTGCGACCTCATGAAGCGCTTCAACCAGCCGACGCCGCCTGTACCTGTCATGATTGCCCACCTTTACCCCCCGGGTCCCACCAACCCCAACTACAATAAGGCCATTGAGCGTGAAGCCAAGAACAAGAACATGACGATTGAGGCCTACGCGAAGGCGCAGGGCCACCCAACGGAGACCATCGTGACGCCAGGCGCCCAGTCGCTCGTCAACGCCGCTGATGGACGCACTGCCCGACAGGCCGAGGCGTCCAAGAAGGCGGCAGGCTTTGCCGATAAGCTGGCCTCGGGCATGCTCGAAGCCGAGCTCGGGGACGACGAGCCGCCGACGCTGAAGCTGGGCGACGCCTCGGTGGCCGCACCCTTTACGTCCAAGCTCCGAGACGTCATTGCCGTCCCCAACATCATCCGTCAGGGGCGCTGCACCCTGGTGGCGACGATTCAGATGTACAAGATCCTGGCTCTCAACTGCCTCATCAGCGCCTACTCCCTGTCCGTCCTCTACCTCGAGGGCATCAAGTTTGGAGACACGCAGTACACCATCAGCGGTATGCTCATGTCTGTTTGCTTCCTCAGCATCAGCCGGGCGCGGGTCGTCGAGGGCCTGAGCAAGGAACGTCCCCAGCCCAACATCTTCAACGTGTACATCATCGGCTCTATCCTCGGCCAGTTCGCCGTCCACATCGTCACCCTCATCTATGTTGCTCGGCTCTGCGACAGGATCGAACCGTGAGCCCCTCAGGTTGCAGAGCTCTCCGCAATCTCGACTGACTTGTCACAGGCGCTCGACTGATAATCTCAACCTGGAAGCCGAGTTTGAGCCCTCCCTCCTCAACTCGGCCATCTATCTGCTGCAACTGATCCAGCAGGTTTCGACCTTCGCCATCAACTACCAGGGCCGTCCCTTTCGCGAATCTCTGTCGGAGAATAGGGTCATGTTTTACGGCATCGTCGGCGTGTCGAGTCTCGCCTTTGTGTGTGCGCTGGAGCTGGTGCCGGAGATTAACGAGGCGATGAAGCTCGTGCGTTTCACCGAGGAGTTCAAGGTGAAGATGGCGGGCAGCATGGTTGTCGACTACCTGGCCTGCTTCGTCATCGAAAAGATGTTGAAGGCAACCTTTAGCGACTACCGCCCACGCGACATTGCGGACCGACGGCCCGAGCAGCTCGAGCGCGAGACGGTACGCAAGAAGGTGCTGGAGCGCAAGAAGGCCGACGAGGAGGAGAGGAAGCGGATGGAGAAGGTGGCCGAGTTCGAGCGACAGGTCGAGGAACGCAAGCGGAAGCTGCGCGAGTGGCGGAACGGCCAGCAGCGGACGGGTTAACATGGTGCGATTGGAGGCGCTTCTTCGTCACGCCGAAGTTTTTTTTTTCGCCTCTCATACCTACCTACATACTACAATTTGGTATACCAGGCGAGCGTCCGGGCAACGGAACTCGGCCCGTTTCTCATGCGAAAGTTACAGGCATAGAAGATAGACACCTCGGCAGATTCACTATAAGGGCGTACTTGAGGCAGAGGACGTCGAAGTGAAAGACAAGGAGGGGTTGAGTCGGCGACAGGCCATGCCCGCAAGACAGACGAGAGCAAAACTTTTTAGTCAGTTCATCTAGTCGAGGACCTGCTATGTACAACAGACGAGACCCATTGGGAGGACGGCTAGGGCCAACAGCGTAGGACAGAGAAAATGAGCCTGAAATGACGCTCCACACGTTGAACACTTGATGGCCGAAAAGGCTCCGCACTGCCCTTGCTCCGGGAGGGGGGGGGGGGGGATGGGAGGAGAGAATCTGTAGAGTAAGATGAAGGGGAAAATGAGGAGGATAAGTGGGAGAAGAGAGGCTCGTGATGAGAGTGTGTTTGAGCGTCTACTCGCCGGGGTTTTCCTTGACAAAGTTGATGCCCTTGGCGATATTGGCCTTGAGGTCTTTCAGGCAGTTCTCGATGAGTTTCTCCTCGACGCTGTCGACCTTGCCGACGGGGTAGATCTTTTCGACGCCGTTGGGGCCGAGCTCGACCTTAGTGCTGAAGAAGTCGATACCCTGGTCCTTGTAGAGGGGGGAGTCGACAAAGGTCGGCTCGACGACGCCCTTTTCGCCGCCGGCTGCGCGGAGGAGGGAGCCGGCCATGCGCGCGCCGGCCATGGCCATGGAGAGGGTAGCAGAGCCGGCGCCGTCCTTGGCCTTGACGACCTCGTCACCTCCGAACTGGACGCGCTTGACGAGTTGCTCGTCGGAGCTGAGTTCGGGGTGCTTGCTCTGGCTGAAGAGGGGCACGATGGTGACGCCCGAGTGGCCGCCGACGACGGTGATGTTCTCATCCTTGGGGTCGGTGCCCTTGACCTCGGCGACGAAGCGGCTGGCGCGGACGACGTCGAGGGTGGTGACGCCGAAGAGCGTCTTGGGGTTGTAGACGCCTTTTCCCTTGAAGACCTCGGCGCAGATGGGGACGGTGGAGTTTACGGGGTTGGAGATGACGAGCACCTTTGCCTTCGGTGCCGACTCGGCCACGGCCTTTGCGAGGTCGCGGACGATGGAAGCATTGGTGTTGAAGAGGTCGTCGCGGGACATGCCGGGCTTGCGGGGGACGCCGGCGGGGATAAGGACGAGGTCGGAGCCCTTGAGGCAGTCGGCTAGACCCGCGGGGTTGGGCTCATACCCCTTGACCTTTGACTTTGTGTTGACGTGGGAGACGTCGGCGGCGACACCTGGGAGGAACAGAGACATCAGTTTCATGGAAATCTGGCATTTTCTCTTTGGATTTGGAGCGTACCGGGGGCGAGACGGATGTCGTAGAGAGCCAGGTTCGTCACTTGTGGGTTCATCTTCAGAAGCAGGGACAGCGGCTGGCCGATGCCACCGGCAGCTCCGAGAACAGCCACCTTGGAGAGCTAAGCGAAGAGCAGGATGTTGTCAGCGTCGAGACTCGTAGCCTGAACGAAAAGGGCAGACGGACATCGCGCGCAGAGGCGGAGAAAGCACGGCGCTGGATCAAGGAGGACAACATGATGACGGGTGCCGGGAGAAGGCAGGTATGAGGATCGGATACAGAGGATATGCTGGGAAGCTGAGGCGGCGCTGGAGACAAGAAGGGCGATGGTGAGGCACGAGGTGGTGAGAATCGGAGAGAGGACACGCGGGCGGAGGAGAAAAGTACGATTCGTCAAGCTGTTCGGCTACTGTCCCGATCGGGTATAGCGTGACAGCTTTCCCGCCTCCCCACACCGGGGAGAATAGCATCATGGAGGGGTGCTGCTAGAAAAGCAGGTGTCTACAGCGGAAGAGCGGAAGAGGGCTTCGACAAGGGCAATTGGGAGTCTCCTTTGTTGTTTCGGTCCCTGAATGCATCTGCTGGACGCATCTCTTCCATTGAACGTGTCTGGGGTCGGGA
This sequence comes from Ophiocordyceps camponoti-floridani, assembly GCA_012980515.1. Taxonomy (NCBI): domain Eukaryota; kingdom Fungi; phylum Ascomycota; class Sordariomycetes; order Hypocreales; family Ophiocordycipitaceae; genus Ophiocordyceps; species Ophiocordyceps camponoti-floridani. Next base: position 2,626,703 of record JAACLJ010000001.1, read on the forward strand.
AGCGGTGGTGCGAGGGAGAATGGGTTAAAAGCCCGAGTTAGCTCAGCATCGGCCGTCATTACATATTCATCTGAGTCATCTCCCTCAACAGTCTGCATCATCTTTCGTTGGCTCTCACACTGCACGACCGACCTATTCCCATCTGCAACCTCGCCATGTCGCTCGCTCAGCTCTCTCAGCTGCTGCCGCTTCCAGAGGATGATCTGCGGCAGATACTCGATTACACTGCTACGCTGTCCAAAGTCGAGGCAGCTTCCCACCTACGCGACCTCTTGGGGGACTCTCCCCTTGCCGTCGACTTTATCTCGTCCTTCAACTCCAAGTCGAATGCACCGCAAGCCGGCTCGGGCTCCAAGCAGGGACCCGGACAGAAGAAGAAGCAGGTCGGGCCTTCTCGGAAAGGAAAGGACGTCAACTCGCAAGTGGTAAGCGCGCCGACTAGCAATCATGCCTCTCGCTCGGCCACACCTACGATGCCGCAGAAACACGCCTCGGCCGCCGGGTACCTGATTTCGGACGGCCCTTCCAAGGCAAAGTCGAACCCATCATCCCGTAGCTCGACGCCGAAGCCTTCCACCTCCAAAGGCACCAAGGTGTCCATCGCGGGCGGCACCCCCATGACGGGCCAGTCGACGGCGCTGTCGGATCTGGACGCGGCCATCCGGGAGCTGGAGATGACGACGAACCCTACTTCGAATGGCGGCAAGCGGAACAAATGCAACTGCGTCGCCACGAGACACGCGTTACAGAGCGCGGCGCCCAACTGCCTGTCGTGCGGCAAAGTCATCTGCATCAAGGAGGGACTGGGCCCGTGCTCGTTTTGCGGATCGCCGCTGCTGAACCCGGACGAGACCCAGGCGATGCTGCGCGAGCTCAAGGATGAGCGCGGACGGGAGCGGATGGCAGCCAACGCGGCGGCCAATCGCAGAGCGGACGTCTCGAAGACGCCTGCTCCGTTCACCAAGCCGCGCGACGGGGCCGACGGTCCGTCTCTCGAGGCGGCGGCGGCCAAGGCCCGGGAGCATCGGGACAGGCTTCTCGGCTTTCAGGCGCAGAACGCGCAGCGGACGACGGTGCGGGATGAGGCGGCCGACTTTGACGTGAGCGACGCCCTGGCGGGTACGGGCAACATGTGGGCTAGCCCCGAGGAGAGGGCGAGAGAGCTCAAGCGACAGCAGAAGCTGGTGCGCGAGATGGAGTGGAACGCGCGGCCGGACTACGAGAAGCGGAAACAGGTCGTTTCCATTGACCTGATCGGCAGCAAGGTGGTGCGGCGGATGGCGACTATGGAGCGGCCCGCAACTCCGGACGAGGACGAGACCGAGGTCGAAGCCGATTCCGCGTCGAGAGCGGCCGTGGGCGAGGGCCGGCGTGGCGCCTTTAGCCGCAACCCGCTGCTAGGGGGCCTGGCGCGGCCCGTGTTTGCGCCGGCGGCGGGGGCTGCGGGGCCGGACGGAGACGGACGAGACAAGGGCTGGCGGAGAGTGCAGGACGACTTGGCGGACGGTGATTGAGCTGGTTGGTGCCTTGTCTATGACTGTCGCAGAGACGATTGGGAGGCCGATGACGCGTTGTTTCACGGCGACGGGTAGGGCCACGTGATCTCGTGTCGTGCGAGGAATCCACCTACAGCCGACGGCAGACCATGTCCGCTGTAGCCTGCGAGCTCTAGTGGCGGGGCCTCCGTCTTTTAGTGGGCCAGGGCGCGCGTGCCAGCGCTGGCCCGGGCGGCTGCCTGCCCGCCCGAATGGACCTGGATGGCGGGAAGCGGTAGGTACCTAGGTATGAGGTATGTGGGTTGAATGGAATTCAAGCTCGGGCGCGGGTCATCGACTGTCGATGATGATGATGATGATGTTGATGAATGAGTCCTGTGGGATCAGAGTGAAGATGACGAAAGAGGCCCCAGGCCCGAGGAAAACAGAGTTACAAGTCTCACGTAAACGCGAGCGGGCTGCATTGGCGAAATGCAACAATGAATGCGCAGCTGAAGCGCTCAGTGGCGCGCGGCCGCATAGCGCGCCCCGGAGCCAGCGCCCTGCTAGATATCCAGGTACCCGATCGCGGTGGACGTGGCTGTAGCGGTACCGCAGCCATTAGCCTGCAACTCGCACCCATGGCTTCTTTCCCGCATGCGTCGCGACCAGAGACCGCGTGTCTCGACTCCTCACCTTCGTCCGCCTTGCGGGCTTTTTTTTTTTTCTTTTCCTTTTCCTTTTTTCTTTTTTTTTCTTCCTCTTTCGTGGCTTCGGTCTCTTCGGTCACGACGCGCGTCTGTCACGCGATCGAGGCTGACTGCCTTGCGTTTCTCATCACCATCTTCACACCCCCCATGAGAAGCGACGATGCTGCCCTCCCGGCACGCCACCTTGGCACCACCGCTCGATCCGCGCGCCCCAACTTCGGTTGCTTCCGGCCTTAACGAGGACACGCCCAGGAGATTGCCCGACGAGGCGACTAGAGACGATAAGGCGCCCGCTACTCAGGCTCGAGACGCGACGAGCCAGACGACGACGACGGTCGTAGGGCTCTCTTCTTCTACGGACCAGATCGTCACGCCGCCCGCCAGCGATACCAGCGCCGGTCTCGAGGACCCCGGGCCGGGGGGCGGGATCGGCGCCGCCATGCCGGATGCTGCCGGTTCTAGGAAGCGCATGGCTGATGGTGCTGTCAAGGGCCATTCGAGGACGACGAGCGCCGTCAGCATGGCCTCGACGTCTGCCAGCGTCATCGCAGAGGTTGGTCCAATCTCGGGAGCTGTCATGCTGTCCAGCCTGCTGATGCTTCCGTCTCAGATGTCGGCCGGTTTACAGGCTCATCTCTCGTACGCCAGCTTCAAGCTGAGGAATGGCTGGGAGTCACGGTCGTTTGACGAGGTCGAGCTGCTAGCCTCGCAGGCCGTATCGCCCACTTCGACGGTTTCTACTTCGATCAACCGACGACGCTTCGGCTCCTCGACCAGCCCGCACCAGCCCGCCGTCGCCAACCCGTCAGCGACGGCTAGGCTGCCCCTCGCCGACGATCCGATGGCACCTCGTCGCCCCTCTGACTCATCTTCGCCCTCCTCGTCGCCGGGCCGGTCGGTCCTGGCTCCGCCGGCCCCCATTCGGCCCACGGCGTCGTCTGTTCACGGGACCGGACCGAACCCCCGCCGCAACTCTAACCCGCGTCACACCCCCACGATGCTCTCCCGCCCGGCCTTGGCCTCTCCTCGCACGCCCCGTCCGGGTCCGCGGCCCGACGTCGGCCAACCGCCCATATCTCGGGCAGAGCAGGACGTGGCCGAGAGCCTGCTCTTCATGAGCAGTCCCGGCAACTCGGCCAACATCAAGCACGCTACACTGCCTCGGGCGTCGTCGCAGTCGACAGCGCCGCCCGGGTCTCGCGCCGCCGCCGGGAGGCATGCTCTACCCAGCGGACCGCGCAAGGCTCTCCCGACGCAGCGGCCCAGCAAGGCTGCGACTGGAATGGGACCGCCGCCGCCGGACTCGCCCATGGACATGGACCCGCCACGGCATCCGAACCGGGCCGCACCCCAAAGGAGGCGAGCGGCAGGTGGTGGCTCGTCGCACGTCAGGGCCGCCCTGTCTCTGCCCAGCGGTCTCGGTCTGGGTCGGGCCGTTGTTAGGAGACCACTTGGGGACGAGGACATCGAGCGCCTACTGGACCGCGTGGGTGACGAGCCGCCCGACAGCTCGGACGACGAAGAGATACAGCTGCCCCGGCGAGACGTGGCTGGCCTCATGGGGGCGTAGGTACTACTAGAAGCGGTGCAGGGCCAGACAAGACTTGCAGCCACAAAACCACGTCGAAACTCTGACACGCAGTCCCGATGACTCGCGAGGACGGATATGCCAGCCACTCAGAAATACCCGAGCTCCTGATGGCGCACGACTTGTCTACCTCTACCATCGTGAGCAATTTCATGCTGTTCATGCTGTTCGTTGGCGGATCTAGCGACGCTCTCAATGGACAACGTGACCGAAAATCGAAAAAAAAAAAAAATCGAAAAAAAAAAATCCCCTTGCATATTCCGCCTCTCTAGCTACCCAGAACGCACACGAACAGGCGAAGCCTAAAAAAAGAAAGAAGAAAAAAAAACTAGATCATATATATGGCTCTTGGCCAATGAAGCCGCCTATCAGAATGGATGGACGGGGCCTACACTCTCATATGTATGTCCTTGGACGGCAGCAGCGTTGAGGGTGGAGGGATGGCGGCTCCCTGACTGGCGGAGGGAGGATGAAAGTGTTTGTTTGCTGCTACCTTTGCTGCTGGCCCGGTGGGGGAGAGGAGGGAAGAGGAGGGAAGAGGAGGGAGGCTGGGAGAGACGATGGCTGGAGGGGGTTTTGCAGGCGAGCATATCGCAGGGCATCAGGGCTGGTCATGTCATCATCAGGTGGGATCGAGGGATGTGTGAGATTCCCGCTGGGCCGTTGTTATCTGCATCAGCGTGCATACAGATATTATTTTCACGGTGAGCGCGAGGGTAGAGGGAGACGATGGAGGATTGAGTTGCGTAGTTGAACCGAAGGCACGGTCGTTGGAGGAGATGTCGTCAGCCGTAAAGAGGGCGAGGATGAAGGGGGGATGGTGGTGAGACGGGTTGGGAATCCTCAGCCGCTTTATCCAACTGACACAGCTGCCCTTTAGACGAGGCTTGGAATGGCGCAAGATGGATGGATAAGGAGGTTTGTCGTTGATTCGTGAGCGGTGGCATCCTGTTGAGAAAAGGAGCATCATGTGTCAGCGACGGCATGCAACAAGGCGTGGAGACGGGCCGAAATGTGCCTGTGAAGCCGAAGGGAGAGAGGGCGATGCAGGTTTCCGGGCGAAGGGATGAGACCGAAGCTGAGGGCTTTGAGGACGTTGTTGACGCAGGTATATGGCTCGACCGGCATCGGGTCTCGTTCCGCCATCCGGTTAGAGGTGAGACAATTCCATGTTCATGTTTGCTGGAAAACGTGGGTGCGAGGCTAGGACTTGTTTCGGGAGGCGTAATGGGGCGAATGTGACGGCGGCGATGAACGGGGTGAGATTGGGGTGGTAGCGGGCCGGGGGGAGGGGGTGGTTGATATCGGTTAAACGGCTTGATGTTGCGTTTTTGTGGTTTCGTCTGGATTCGTGTCTGGGAGTGTAGGAGGAGTAGGAGGAGGGGGTTATTCGATAGGTACGGTCGATGACGTCTGGCGGTCGGCTGCGGCTGCAACTGCAAGGTTTGCCGATGATCGTCCCTTGTTGGGATCTCATTAAGGGGCATGTTTGTGGGGGGGCGAGACGGATGGTTCGTTGGTGATCTCTCATCATCTCACACACATGTACATACATGTGTATTTACACATGTCTCTTGGACGAGGACGAAGACGACGACGACGACGACGACGACCTCCTTTTGGCGTCTGAGGCCCAACGAACGATGGATTGTTCGTCATACGGATTACGAATATTCCCATGTATGTACCTACGAGCGAACAATGGACGGCGTTAGCCACACATGGATACCTCGTAGCCTGCCGCTGCTGACGCGGGCCAAGGGCTAGCGGCTGACCAGCGTACCAAGCTCCGGCTGACGAACGATTGCGCCATCAGACGTTCGTCGAACAATCGAATTCCCCGGGGAGGGAGGGGTCATCCGCGAGACAACTCAGAGATAGGGGGAGGGGGAGAGAGAGAGAGAGAGAGAGCGGGAGAGAAGAGAGGCCTGAGCCTGAGCGTCGGGCACCAGCAGCAGCAGCAGCAGCAGCAGCAGCAGCAGCAGCAGGCTCTCCCTCGCCTCGTCGTCGGCTTCTTCGCTTGCGCAGGTCACGCAGGCATGTAATTGAATGCTGCGGCAGACAGCCAACCAAGCGGACAAGGGCCAATGTCTCACGAGTCACCGCCGACGGGTAATTACAACGGCGCCCCTTGCCGATCGTTTGTTGCTCATCTGCTGCGGAGATTGAGATTGGGCTTGTGTGTATCGTCACGTGGTGACGACCACCAGATACCTAGGTCAGATAGGTACTCGATACCAGATTTCGTCTAGGTAGGTAGCCAGCTCTTGAGCCTCATCCCCGTCCGTCTGTTCGTCTGAGTCTTTTGCCAACGCCACTCGCGGGCTTCTCCGTGCTCGCATGAGGTCTTATCTATCTACCATGTATCTACTCATTAGCAACTCTTCTACCCTTCCCTTGGTCAGACGCCCTGCCACGACCACCTGCACCATGGCGGCAAGCCTCGTTGACAGCAACGCCCCTACTGCAGCAAAGGCATCGCAGGGGGGGCGGAAGAAGAAGCTACCCTCTCGCCGAATATGCGGGTGGCCGTATCCGATGCCCGTCTGAAAGGGATCAGCGTCTTTGTCTCATTTCTCTGCTGAAGGACATGGTCCATACATACATACCTCCACATCACAACCGTCACACATATTTACACCCGCCCCTTCATTCTCCTACCCTTGCCCCCCCTCCTCTTCTTTAGGCCTCTCTTGCGCCGTCTTTTATCATCTAGGCCTGGCTTGCACTCTCTCCCCCCCCTTTGCCCCCCTTCCCTTCCTGGCTCCCCGAGAGTCTCCTTCTCCCAAGGTCCGTTCCCGCCTCCTCTAATCCTTCTCCCCAGCATGGCACTAGCTCTGCTCCTTGGCCTTCTGGCCTTCAGCCATCTCGGTGCCGGCAAGACGGCGCTGGAGAAGACGACCGTGATCCCCGAGGGATGGCAGAAGCTCCCCCAGGGGCCCGATCCGGGCTACCCGATGGCCATGTCGTTCGCCCTCAGTCAGCCCAAGGCCGACGGCTTGTCAGATGCCATCGTCGAGGGACGACGCATGTCGCGCGAAGAGGTCCTGGCTATGAGAGAACCGGACGCGAACCATGTCAAAGAGGTCCAACGCTGGCTGGCGGCCTCGGGCATCACTGAGACCAAGTGTGAGAACGACTGGATCCACGTGCGGACGACGGTTGGGGAGGCCGAGAAGCTTCTTGGCATGAAGATGGACCGCTACTCGTTCCAGGGTCAGCCTCCGGTGCTGAGGACGACGGAATACTCCATCCCGGACTCTCTTTCCAAGGCCATCACCTTCGTCCACCCCATCGCCAACTTCATGACGCCCGAGCACGACGTGGCGGCCTCCAAACCGCTGCAGAAGCGAGACGTCCCCTTCCCGCCCGACTGCTCGCATACCATCCGGCCTCGCTGCATCCTGGACCAGTATCGCATCAATTACAGGACGCCCGACGGCCGATCCCCCTCGCGATTCGCCATCGCCGGCTTCCTGGACCAGTTCGCCAACTACAGGGACACGTCCCAATTCCTCAACAACACCATGGCCAGAAGCATCCCGCCAACGTACAACTTCTCCGTAGAGCTCATCAATGGCGGTCAAAACTCTCAGGACCCGTCCAAGGCCGGGTCCGAGGCCAACTTGGATATCGAGTACGCCATGGCCATCGGATATCCCGCCCATGTCACCTACTACTCGACGGGCGGTCGCGGCGTCAAGATCAACGACTCGGGCCTGCCTTACCCGGAGGAGTACTCGGACAACGAGCCGTATCTGCAGATGGTCGAGTACATGCTCTCGCTGCCGGACGACAGGCTGCCGCACGTCATCAGCATGTCGTACGCCGACGACGAGCTGTCGGTGCCCAAGCCCTACGCCGAGCGCGTGTGCGGGCTGATGGGCATGCTGACGAACCGCGGCGTGTCCATCATCGTGGCCTCTGGTGACGGCGGCGCCAGGGGAGGTCGTAACTCGTCGTGCCGCACCAACGACGGCTCCAACAAGGACATCACCATGGCTACGTTTCCCGGCACGTGCCCCTGGGTCACGTCTGTGGGCGCAACCAACAACCAGGGCCAGGGCGCCTACTTCAGTACCGGAGGCTTCTCGCAGTGGTTCCGTCGGCCGAAATGGCAGGACGAGGCCGTCACGACGTACGTCGACCGTCACCTGCGAGGCCAGCTGCGAGGCTACTACAACCCTTCCATGAGGGCCATGCCCGATGTCTCGGCCATCGGCACTCAGTTCTCCACCATCGTCAGCGGCGTCCCCGTCGCCCTCGACGGCACCAGCGCCAGCGCGCCCGTCTTCGCCGCCATGATCGCCCTCGTCAACGACGCCCGGCTGCGTCAAGGCAAGCGGGCGCTCGGCTGGCTCAACAGGAAGCTGTACTCTTCTCAGGTCCGCCGCGTGCTGTCCGACGTCACGGGTGGCACCAGCAAGGGCTGCATCTTCAGGGGTAAGGAGATGGGATGGCCGGCGGCGCCCGGCTGGGACGCCATCACGGGTCTGGGCGTCCCCGGCGACTTTGACGAGTTTCTGCGCGTCATGTCGACCGAATACCCCGGCGGTCAGGCCTCGAGACCGGCGGCTGCTCGCGGGAGGCGCCTGGGTGTCGGTAGGACTAGGGGGGTGAAGAGATACCACGGAGCAAAATAATAATATGTCCATGCTAGCGTAATGAGGAGCTTGTTTCTCTGTGCCCGATGCCTTTTTGTTTGCTCCTTTCTTTTTCAACACGTATGTACGAATATGCAGTCATATTAGTTTCGTCATATTGGGTTGTAGTTTCATTCGCGTGTCTAATCTTGTGTCTGGTCATCTGACGTCTTGACCTGGCACGAAGACGCCGCACACGTAACGACAGATGCGGAAGCATGGGCTTAGTTGTTGATGGAAGGAGGCCACCCTAGTTAACGAAAGTATTGGTATAGATTCTACGTCCAAAAAGTACATCTGACGATGAAGCTGTGATGTGGCCAGTTGCTTCCTCCCATGTACGGGGGGCCGTCTTGAGGTCTCAGCCTCTGATGCTGGATATCTAAAAAAGGTATACCGAAAAGTTGGCGATTCGAACACGGCGTAAGTCAGAATTACGTGATGGTCGCTCGGTGATTTCGCTGTGTGCTGCAAGTCCGGTCAAGGGGGTTGCGCCATCTGCCACGGTATATCGTGGTAGCACGAATATTATGTATATCCAGTGGCTGCTGTCTGCATGACAGCATCTCGGCTTGTTTCGTGCAAAGCTCGTGTGTATATAAGACCTTGGGCCTCTCTATCTGCGGCTCAGTCGTTGGACGCTTCCCATGACCAATACGCAACATAGTCATGACCTCTCTCACCCCATCCGCCGTCGACGTCGAGCGGCAGACATCAGATGAAAAGAACTTGACCAACTCGACGGTGCAGAGCATCGCCTGGCGCGGCGTCACCATAACCGTGCCTGGCCGCAAGGGGGCTCCGGCGAAGAAGATTATCGATGGCGCCCAGGGCGTTGTCGAGGCGGGTAACGAGATCCCAGCCATTGCTTTCCCCATCGGGATGGATAGGCTGAGAGTCCCCTTTTAGGCGAGCTGTGTGCCATCATGGGTCCTTCAGGTGCCGGAAAGACCTCTCTCCTTAACCACCTCGCCAGACGCGAGAGCCAGGCCGCCAAGATGGAGGGCGAGGTGCTCGTCAACGGCAGGGTCGTTGCGGATGAAGAGTTCCGTCGGCTCACTTCGTTCGTGGAGCAGCAGGATGCTCTCATCTCGTCGCTCACTTGCTTCGAGACGGTTGATTTCAACGTCAGGCTGACTGGCACCAAGTGCGTCTTTTTCTCGTGTCTTGTTTCGCTCCAATATCCGCTGACGGGTGAACGGGGAAAACGCGGCAGACGGACCAAGACGGAACGTATCGCCTTTGTCAACAAGCTCCTCCGATCCCTGGGCCTCGACGGGATGGAAAACTCCTTCGTCGGCCCCTTTTACCGCGGCAACATCTCCGGCGGTGAGAAGCGGCGGCTCTCCGTCGCCAGCCAGGTAGGAGGCGAGCCCAAGATCCTCTTCCTCGACGAGCCCACCAGCGGCATCGACTCGACCGGCAGCCAGCAGATGGTTCGGTATCTGAGGGAGCTGGCCAAGAGCACGGGCATCATCATCGTCTGCTCCATTCATCAGCCGTCGGCCGCCATCTTCCACAAGTTCGACAAGTTGGTGCTGGTTTCCGAGGGGAGGATGTGCTATTTCGGTTCGACGACGGATGTTGTGCCTTACTTGGAGAAAAGGGGTCATCAGATGCCCCCCCTGTCCAACCCTGCCGAGTTCATCCTCGATCTCGTCAACACCAGCTTCTCGACGGATCAATCAGCACTCGACAACCTTTGCCGATCTTGGGAGAGCTCGGATCTTGCAGACGAGCTTCGCAGGGTCATCGAGGACACGCACAGTCACGACGATTCAGCCGACGATCCGTCCTTGTCTCGCCCGAGCTTGGCTGGTCGGGTCGTAACCTTGCTTCGCCGCAGCTTGATCAAGAGCTATCGAGACCCGACCGTCTACCTCCTTCGGGCCGTGCTGTACCTGTTGGTCGCCATCATCATCGGCACGATTTGGCCGCGTCACGATGGGAGTCAACAGTCCATCGACAATCTGATGACGGCCACTTTTATTTCCACGGGCTTTGCGTCTCTCATCTCGGTATCCTGCGTTCCGCCGGTCATCGAAGACATCAAACACCATCTGCAGGAGAAACGCAATGGCTACAGCGGCTGTCTGGAATTCTCCCTCTCCAACTTCCTCCTTGGCCTGCCTTATCTGCTACTCATCTCCCTCCTCTTCTCCGTCGTCACTCTCCCGCTGAACGGGCTCAAAATGTCGGCTGGGCCGTTCTTTTGTTGGCTTCTTTGGCATTTTCTGGGTCTGGTGACCATGGAGTCCGCCATCCTCTTGATCGCGGCGCTCGTCATCAAGCTCAACACGGCGGTGGCCTTGCTGCTGCTCGTCAGCACCATCCAGTTCGCCGCCGGTGGCTACGTGGTCAAGGCCAAGATCATGACCATGTTTTACAAGTACGTCTTGTACTACTGGGACTTCTTGACCTATACATACAGGGGTATGCTGTCTGGCCAGTTCCGCGACGCCACGTACGACTGCGGACCGGGCTGCCAGTGCACCTATCCGCCCATGCCCGAGGACCCTTGCCGCATTTCCGGCAATCGAGTCCTCGAGCAACTCGAATATTCGCCAAAGAATCTCGGCAGGGATATTGGGATAGTATTGGCCATGGTGGTCGGCTACCGGCTGGCAGCGTGGGTTGTCATCAGTCGTCGAGGCTGAGTCGTTCGGAGGGACCGTTATTGGCGACCCGGAAGAGGTTGCTGGCTGAGACGGCTTGAAATTGCCATGTATTGAGCATACGAACAGTAATAGGCATGTAGAGCCTCGGGAGGAAACCCGGTTGGTTTTAATCCGCGTCGTCGTTGACTTCATCTTTCCAACCTCCTCCCATGCCCATCCAGGGGCCAGTACGAAACCGCGCACAAAACCGTTCCCGACCGGATATCCTGCCGGAGAATTCCTACATATGCGCCTTCCATGTCCCGGGAGAAGGAGACCCGTTGAAGCCGTTCATGCGAGGTCTTTGTAACTTTCAACGTCATGCGCTTGGCGTCACATGAAGCCGATGTGGAACAAGCCTGGCTTTTTCTTTTTTCTTTTTTTTTTTTTGTCAATGTACGGACACATAGGTATTGATTCTACAAGTTGTGAGTCCTGGAAGGCCTCTGCTTGCCAGGTCAGCCATGAGAGATGAATCAGATGATGCACGTTTCTCGTAAGTTGATGTAAGCGGTCTTGCTGAGAGCCGAGTTGAAACGGCTTTCGGGACGTTTTAACGCAAAGAAAAGAAAGGAAACGCTAGCTTGCTTTCGACATGGCCGGGAAACGATGTGATGTGGCCTATACCGTAACGTTGAACATACTAAACCGACTTGGACGTCGACTACGAGTAGTATTGGGTAGGGTAGTGTTCGAAAACATAACAATGACTAGTACAAAGGTAAATAGACAAAGTAGTTTCAGCGAGTTTTGTCATGTCTTGTCCTGGATGTAGAAAAGGGAAGAATCAATAAAAGCTGTTGTGCCTCCCGCCTACATCATTGAATCTGTTCAAAACTCGAAAATCATTCCGCATGCATATAGACCCTGGATTGTCGACCACGGCGCTTCTCCCGGGGAAATCATGACGTCCGAAATAGATCTTCTGAGCGCGAAGAGCCGATCTGCTGGCTCACCGCACGGGGTTCCCGCACGACTCGTTTCATTGTGCAGCACCAGCTCCGGTGCACGGTTGTCACTGAAACTGGCAACGACGATGAAACCGACTCGGAGCCGAAGCTATCGGCCTCCGGGTCTCAATCGGGCATCGGGGGGTTGAGTCTAGAAGGCCACGGGGGTTTTGCAACAGCGAGCTCTCCCATTGTCCGCATTGCATTCCTCGGCGCTAGAACGAGACGAAGGCAAAGGCACCACGACGGGCTCAGACGTAGCGGGTTTCCCCATGGCGGCTCCTGGCTTCGAGTCTGCATGTATATGGCTGGTCCGTCTACCGTCTACCGTCTACCGTCTACCGTCTACCGTCTTGGCCGTCTCTTGTTTCCTTTTCCTCTCGTCGTTTCTTGCCATTTCTATCGTCTTTTAATCTTGGACTTGTCGCTTCAGGCGGTGTAGACGTTGGGTCTTAGTCCGCCCTCGTCTTCTTCTTCTCTTTTCTAACGACTCACCTGGCGTGGTCGAGAGCTTTGCTTGCTTGTATTTCGTTTTACCGTGCATCAGATCAGGCTTCGTCTCTCCCTTCACCATGCATTCACAACTTCAACTCGTCCTCGCCCTGGTCTTCGCCGGCCTGTTAGCACGAGCCGCCCCTTCGAAGCCCGACATGCAGAAGCGTTCCTTTATCGTCAAGCGGGTACCGGTTCCCGTCCTGCAACGTCGAGATGGAACGGAGGAGATGGCTCGGACTCTGAACAAGTATAATCTGCCTCTGCCCCGGGAGCTGCGCGAGGCCCTCGAGAAGAGGGAACTGAAGAAGAGGGAGCTGGCGAAACGCGGCGAGGAGGACCAAGTTGCTCATCAGCGTCGTGACGGCATGGGAGGCGATCAGAATATCCGGCTGGGACTTGCAGCGAACATGCCCGAACGCCGCTCACAGATGGCAGAGCATCTGCGGCCTCGTGATGATATGGGGGGTGATCAGGCTATCCGACTGGGACTCGCCGTGGCGATGAACGAACGACGGTCCCTTCATCCGAGACAAGATCAGGGGGAGCAGACAGCAGCAGCAGGTGAGGAGCAGCAACCAGCAGTTGCCGAAGAGCCACAGCCAGCTGCCGCCGAAGAGCCACAACCAGCAGTTTCCGAAGAGCCACAACCAGCAGTTGCCGAAGAGCCACAACCAGCAGTTGCCGAAGAACCACAACCAGCCGCCGCCGAAGAGCCACAACCAGCCGCCGAGCAACAGGCTGGCCAACAACAAGACGATCAGGGCAAGAAGTCGGGAGTAGTCGAGGCCAAGCCCGAGAGCAACGACGCCGAGTACCTCTCCCCGGTAAAGATCGGCGGCCAGGAACTCACCCTCGACTTTGACACGGGCTCTTCGGACCTATGGGTGTTCAACACGCAGCTTAAGGACCAGAAGCCCCAGCAGCAGGGCGCTCAGGGTCAGGCAGCTCAGCAGAAAGTGAATCAGGCACTCGACAAACACACCCTGTACGACCCGCAGCAGAGCAAAACCTTCAAGGCGGTCTCGGGCCTTCAGTTCAAGATTTCGTACGGCGACGGCTCCGGGGCCCTGGGCAACGTCGGCATGGACATGGTTGATGTCGGGGGCATTCAGACGATGCAGGCTGTGCAGCTCCCGACCAAGGTCACGGGCAGCTTCCTCAAGGACGCCAACAACAACGGGCTGATGGGGCTGGCCTTTTCCAAGATCAACACGGTCAAGCCGGAGAAGCAAAAGACCTTCTTCGAGAGCGCCATGCCGTCCCTCAAGGAACCCGTCTTCACGGCTGACTTGCGGCGCAACGCCACGGGCTCGTACGAGTTTGGCAACATCGACAAGAGCAAGTTCCAGGGCGACATGAAGTGGACGGCCGTAAACACCACTCAGGGTTTCTGGCAGTTTCCCAGCCCTCAATTCGCCGTGGGTGATGGCCAGCCTCAGCCGACGACGGCGGGAGCCCAGGCCATTGCCGATACGGGCACCACCTTGATCCTGGCCGATAGCAAGATTGTCGAGGGCTATTACTCCAAGGTTCAGGGTGCCAAGATGAGCCAGGAGGCCGGTGGCTTCACTGTACCTTGCAACGAGAAGATTCCGGATCTGATGCTGGCTATCGGTGATAACATGGCTCGCGTTGCCGGCGACCAGATCAACTTCTCGCCCATCTCAGCTGGCTGTGAGTACACCGTCAACCCTGTAATCAGTCGTCCTCCTCCATTGCTAACACGAGAGATGTAGCGTCGGAATGCTTCGGTGGCGTCCAGGCTGCTCCAGGGGGGGCCATGGGGATCTACGGCGACATCTTCTTCAAGAGCAATTTCGTCGCCTTTTACGGTGGCAAGGACAACGAGGGCCCCATGTTGGGCGTGGCGCAGCACGCCTGAGCCCGGCCAAGGGGCTCGGCTTCTGTATTCGTACATCATCGTCAGACCGGTTGCCGAGCGCGTCGACGCGGGCAGCATCTGATGGCTGTTAATCCTGCTGATATTCCGACTGGGCTATTTCATGCCTCCTTTTGGCGATAGAGATGGATGAGGAACTTGAAGGGATTGAAAAGAATGAATGCCGTTGATGGCTGAGATGCTCCGTGACGCAGTCATCATATGTGATGGGGCGTTGCGGCTGAACCAACAGTCGGGCGTGACCGCTCCAGGCTGCCATATTCCCAGCAACATATTAAACTCCAGCTACCTGATCCTGTAGACGAACAGTCACTCTCCCCTCCTCCTCAAGCTTCCCCAAGACAAGAACTATCCCCGACAGCATCGCACCATGGGCTCCTCACTTTCTTCTCCCAAGGCCCGACCCATCAGTGACGACGACATCAAGAAATACACGGGCAAGACGCGCGATGAACTCACCGCATGGGCCGACTCTCAGCCCCGGCGTCGGCAAGAATCAGCTCGCCGGCAAGTTGGCTCTCGGCCCCGCCATGTCCGGTGTCGCGGCCGGGGAGGGATGCGGTGGGTGGGGACACGGCGCGGAGCCGAGTGGGGCCGATCGCGGCATGAAGTTTCCGCCGAGGCCGGAGACGAGCAGCGCCAGAGATGGGTGAACGAGGGCTTCATCTTTTTCATGTCGTCTGGGTATAGCTAGAGAAGATGTAAGCTGACCTTTCGCCTGCATACAATATTCATGCGCATACATATTAGATGCACATGTGTAGAGTCACTGACCTCTCGAGTCCCATGTAGAAATCGCATGTTCCAACTATTAATACTAGGTCTCTATGTAAGAGCACTTCCCAAACTGAGCACGCCACCCAAACCCTGCTCGACAGCTCCAACACCCGCTGCCACAGCCCGGACCGGACACATGTATTATTACCTACCGAACTTCTACCCTCTGCGCCGACATTGAAGAAACATGGAAAACAACATGAGCAAGGCGACGAGAAATCAAGATTCACGCTTTCTCAAAGCATAAGACAACTCCGAGCGGACACATCACGGATTCAGGATGGATGAGACGGTCCCTTCGCCGCCCTGCCGCATAATCTGAGCTGCCTGCGTGAAGAAGGAGTCTATTCGCAGGGTGGCGGCGCGGAGCAGCGACTTTGCTTGGACGTTGTCGTAATCGTGAAGCTCGTGCATCGTCTGGTGGAAGCTTTCGAGCAGACGGTAGGCTCGCTCAATGTCTCTCCGCTCCCACGCCAGCAGGAACAGATAGATGAGAAAGTTCCCACAGAGTATCAGGTGCGAACGGGCATCTGCAAGCAACTCGACTGTCAGTTCGAGCCGACCCAGAGAGCAGAATACATGTGAGTAGACACGTACGTCGACCCCAGAAACCGAACAGGTCGTGCTTATTGATGCAGGTGAGAAACTCGGCAAACGACTCGAACTCGGCCAATGCGGCTGGGAACCACTTCCGGAGGTTGGAGCCGGGCGTCGTCTTGGCCGCACGGGTGGGCGGATACATCAGGGCGCGATATAGAAGCACCTGGGCAGCATAAAAGGACAGATGGAGGGGGCCTGCAAGGTTCATATCAGAGATGAGGGTAACGGATAGAGATGAAAGCAGCCGTAGACGGACAGTTGTACGAAGTGACGGGCGACCTGCGCCGTTCCTCGTGCTTGATGACGAGACACGACGGTAGCAGACTCGGCCAGTCGCGTAGCTTGGCCTGAACGGCAACGAGGTTGGTCTGCGCCTGGGTTCTGTCTTCTGCTGTCATGGTCCCGGTGTTGACCTGGCTAAGACGGGGGGGACATTAGAAGAGGGTCGAAGCTAAGAAAACAGTAGACGACTTACAAGTTCGGGTCCAGCACCGTCCGCAGGTGACGGGATATATTCACCATCTCGAGGAAGCGGGCGCCGGATGAAACTTGAAAGTCGACATCGGGCGGCTCGACGAGATAGCGCAGATCTTCCGGGACGAGTTCGTCTGCCCGTAGATCCTCCATGACGGGCGGACCCGTATTGAAGGAGCCGGCATGGACGTGAGGCGGGCTCCCATGACAGATGGAAGACCAACAGTCGGTGACGAAGACGGCCCACCAAAGACGACGACGCAGCCTCTTCTCAACGGGCTCGACCGTCCACTGGCCGGGCTCCTGATGCAGACCGATGAGCTGCGAGCAGGCCGTCGCCTGGGCAGCCAGAGTCCATGTTGTGGGAGCTTCCATGCAGTCGATGGCCGGGGGGGTGACGTGGATGAGCAGCAAACAGGCCTGCAGCACGAAGAGGTTGGGGTTCTCAATCTCCCGCCTCAAGGCCGCGTGGGCGTGATCGACGAGCTCATGCTGCTGGAACGGACAAGGCGTACCGACCCAAAAGACCGAGGCCAGCGCATATAGAGCACCGCGGAGACAGGCGGGGACGCCCTTCTTGTCGGCATGATAGCGGCGGAGGAAGCGGCCCTTGGAGACGATGGGGAGCACCGGATGGACGTGACGGAAGTAGAGACGCACCAGTCGCTCGCCGTAGGGCCAGACCTTGGCCTCGATGGCATCCGAGGCCGCCTGACGGGCTCGATTGACGTGATCCGGATGAAGGACTTCGAGGAAGAGGAAGTGCGTGGGACGGTCATCGGGCTGGGAGCCTCCCGGATGGACGCGGACGATGTTGGCATCGACGTTGTAGCCCTCGCTGAGGATACCGTAGCGGAAGGCGTCGAGAAGAAACGTATCCTGTTCCGCCGTCGGACCCATGTAATAGGCGGCCCAACCGGAGACGTCCTCCAGGGTAGTGCATCCGATAGTGGGGCCGGTCGGAGCCGCGGCCGGCATCGGCTCCCCCGCACCACCGGCTCCGGCCGCCGACGTCCCCGCTGCCGCCACCGCAGCTGCTTCGAGGTCGTCGGCGGCAACGGGGCTGGTCTGGCCGACGAGATTCTGGTGCACGACAGCGGCACGACCAAAGGGCGATGTCATGACCTCGGGGCTATCATGTGTCGAGCTGGTGCTCGGAGTCGGCAGCTCCGTCGACTGCGGTGAGCTCGGGGGAAGAGCATGTCGGCTTTGGTGATGGAGATGAGCCTGTCGTTGCTGCTGGTCTGTCTGCTGGTCTTGCTGGTCTTGCTGCTGTGATGCTGGAGACGCGGCCGGTGAGGACTGGCAGACGATGCCGCGGCTCTGACAGAAGAGACCTGGCAGCCATCGTCAGCAGGGCCGTAGCGAGACAGGGGGGGGGGGGGGGGCAGAGTCGGACTTACACGGTGGCTCTGACGTGATGACGCACGCCGTCTTCCGCCGACGACAGGCATCGCAGGGCCTGTTCTTGCGACTCCTTCGCTCCCTCGGATTCCCAAAGGTGCTCTGGATGACAAACTTGCGAGGCCGACCGTGGGGACCGCCGCCCTGGCCGAGAGCTGCGGCTGCGTCATCGCCGCCATTCATGCTCTTCCCAGCTCCCCAAAAGGGGCCGGGAAAGAGAGGAGGGGTTTGGGGGGGTAGGGGTGGTCCCGTAGAAGAAAAGGACGGGGACGGGGGAAGAGGGGGGGTGGGCGTGAGGGCGTGAGGGCGTGAGGGCGGCGGGCAAAGTTGTGGTACAATACGATGCGATGCGATGGTGTTGGCGAAGAGACGGTAGGAGAAGCGGCAAACAAAGCGATCGGGCAAATTCGAGATTAGGGATAATTACTCAGGGGGTCATGGGGAGAGGAGACGGTATAGGAGCCCGTGTCCGGAGGAAGAGGGACGGGGGCCGGGGGGAGGGGGGAGGGGGAAGTTGACCGAAGGCGCCCCGGGAGAAGGGGGAGAAAGAAGCTCGACCGGTCAGTTATGCCCGTGTGGATGAAGAGTGTCCTCTTGATGTCTTGCTATTCTGCTGGAAAGTTGGCGGCTTTTGCTTGGCCAGCCCCTGCTATCCATGGGCACTTATCCATGGGCACTTTGGTATCCCCTTGATTTGGCCATAAAGCTCTTTGCTTTGTTTTCCCCTACATACTCGAGGCCGCGTCCGCCCTCTGTGCTTTTTGGACCGTCTGGCTTGAGCGGGTGGAGTGGTATTCCTTAGGTATGCTGATAGGGGGGCTGACGACGACTCGATTGGACGGATGTGACGGTGGAGGGACGAGAGGGAGAGGTGAGGGATGCCAAGGCTCGTACGAGGGAGAGGTGGGCTCCTATAACATGGCTGTCATATCGTCTCTCGCTAATCTGACGTGGGTGGAGCGGATGGCACGCAGGGACATGAATTCTATTGCAGATGCCGATTCATTATGTATGTATGTATGTATGTATGTGTATGTATGTACTTTTGCTTGACACTTGGTGCAACGGAGGCATCGGATAGATGAGCAAATCAACTTGTGTTCCTTTGCAGAGCCTCTCCCGAGCCTCTCCAGAGCCTCTCTAGAGCACCTCTTCCATTACGAATACATACACATATACACTGTACCCGTATCGTATGGACATACATACATGATGTAGGAAACAGAGATGCCAACTGTACATACATACATACATACATACATAGTTCTCTCCTGAATGTGCCGCATACCGTCCTGAAAAAGGGCGGCCACTGCCTCGATGTCCACATTGGCGCTGCGTGTAAGCTTCTGGTCTCTTCCGCCTTCCTTCGCCATCCGGCCTCCCTCTCCTTTGGCCCTCTGCGGACCTCCAACGCCTGAAGCCGGAGATGAGGGGAGAGAGGACACGGCTTGGGTTGCACGGCTTGCGTCCAAGAATGGACGGCAAGACTCTGACCAGGAAGTTTCGAGGGAGCAGCTTGCTATACATACATACATACATACATACATACATACATAAGAGGGTTTGACAACGTCGTACGGGACGTATGTATGTATGTATGTAAGGGAAGAGACAACATACATGCATACATACATAGGCGGGCCCCTAATCAGAACCAACAAGGCTTCATTCCTTGTATACCTAACAGCAGTTCGGACCAGATCGTTCCGTTCCATCTCATACATACATACATACATACATACACACATTGTACGTACTTTGCCCCCGTCACTTGCTCGATCCCGGCTCCTTTCCCTGAAAAGACACATCACCGCTGGCTTGGCTGGGCTCGGACGGCACCTCGTCCCACAGCTGACGATAGTGTAGCTGAAGCTGACGCGCCGTCTCGGGCTTCCGGACGAAGTCATCCACGGACCGGGCGGGAATCAGCTTGTGCAGAGCAACGAAGACGACGCCGCTGACGAGGTAGCCGTAGAGGTAGTTGAGGTAAAAGAGCTCCATGGCGGGCTCGGGCATCGTCTGGTCTCCGTTGACCTGGGCGACGAAGCCGGGGAGGCAGGGGGCGACGCCGACGATCCACTGTAGCCAGCCGTCAGTCTGCACTTGGGAAGTGACGGGAGTGTTTGTTTCAGTGACGCACCGCACAGGGAGCCCGCCAGTTCAGACCTCGCCAGTACCAGTAGATGCCGTCGCCATCGGCTCGGTACAGGTCCTCGATCTTGAGCTTCTGGCGGCAGACGAAAAAGTAAAAGGCCGTCATGATGCCCGTCATGGGCGCCAGGAAGATGCCATAGCCGTTGAGGACGCTGAGAAAGACGGTGGCGGTGCTGACCAGGCGCCAGGGGTTCACCATGGGACTCACGAGAGCGGTCATGTAGGCTCCTCGACGGATGTTGATGTGACGCGGGAACATGGAGGCCAGGTCTATGCCGCCCGCCAGCGCGTTTCCGGGGATGCTGCTGCCCAGCTGCGAGGCGACGAGGGCCAAGCCGGAGAAGAAGACGGCGGCACGGGCATCCGGCCCCGGGTCTCTCTCTAGTAGGCGCTCGAGCAGCGTGGGCAGACCCCAGATGGCCTCTCCGTCGAAGCGACGCTGGGTGGCAGCCACGACGAGGATACCGAGGACCGAGGTATAGATGGCATAGACGGGATACGCCAGAGCCTGACCGTAGACGGCGTCTCGGGGACGACGGGCCAGACGGGCAAAGTCACTCTGGTTCAGGATCCCGGCGGCGATGGATCCCATGGTGGACATGACGCCGTAGACGATGCGCCAGCCCGTGTTCCGCGGAACCCTCATACCGTCCGGAGCCAGGCCGGGCTGGTGCGAGTCGACGGTATCGCCGAAGCCGTCCGGGCCCATGGTGGCGAGGGCCCAGACGAGCAGGGCGAAGAAGAAGACGAAGGTGATGACGCTCGTGACGTTGAAGAAGACCTGTAGTCGGTGTGGTCGTAGCCGGATGAAGGGCAGGCTGACGACGGAGAAGATGATGTAGCAGACGAAGCGGGCCGTCGTCGTGCCCGTGTCCGAGGGGATGCCGTTGGGGATTCGGGAGCCGTACTGGGGGTCCCAGGAGAGGATCATGAGGTAGATGCATTGGCCGCCGACCCAGGCTTGGAAGCCGTACCTTGTCATGGTTGTTCATGTTAGAGCTGGGATAGGGAGGGCTATGGAGGGATGGAAATGCTGTGAGACGGTGGACGGACTCACCATACTGCAAGTTTCGTCGTTAGTTATCGATACATGGTTTATCAACCAGGATATGACGCCTCGACGGTCAGGGGAGTTCGCCAGCACCCACCAAACGACAGAAAGACACGGTTCCATATCGTGAATTGGGCGCCCCAGATGCCCCATACCGCGCGGCTGTAGATGGGGAATCCGACTTGGCGTCCGTCAGCCGGAGAGGACAGGCAAGAGGAGAGACGAGACGACATACTATGGTAATGGGTTCCCTGCACCGAGCTCACCAGGATGGCCGCCGTCACGAGCAGGTTCCCGATGACGATGCCTGGACCACGTCAGCGAGCGGGCATCAGCGGGCTGGCCGGCTTACTGACGACGGCCTGCCACCACGTCAGGCCGAGCGTGATGAGGCTGCTTCCGGCGAAGAAGGTGGCGATGGTGCAGTTGATGAGCAGCCCTGTGGTCGAGATGGTGAGCTGATGTTGTACATGTGAGGGAGGATAGGTATGTGCTTGTTCGTCATGGCGTACAGTAGTTGTGAAAGGCGAGCAGGTTCCAGGTCCGACGCTTCGCATCACAGGGACGGACATCATCGTTCTGACCCCCCATCAGCGTTCCATCAAGCATCAATAGCAAGCAACTCTCTGAATCGGGAATCCCCACCGTCAAGGACGAAACGTTGTCGAGCTCAAACCGACGGAACAAAGACGAGGGCTTCATGGCAAGGATACAACGAGTCGGAGATGAGCATTGGTTGGGCCTCTGCAAGGCGGGGGAAGGAGAGGGGGAGAAGAGTCGTTCATGTATACACGTGCATACTTACTTACTTACTTACTTACTTACTTACTTACTTACTTACTTACATACATACATACATACATACATACATACATACATACATACTAAACTGTAGTATGTATGTATGCATCTATGGAAGGCTGCACAGGCTCGAGTTCTCAAGGGATGACCAAACTTTACAGCGTGATTCCAGCGGAAAGAGGTTTCTTCGTCTTGGCTCTCGGCATCTGCATGGCCTCACGCGGCCAGATGAAAGAAAGCTTGGTTTGATGTTGTCGTACCGGCTCGAACTATCGACAACTCATTTGAACTCTGAACTCTCTCCTCCTTCGTGGGATGATGCATCCGTCGCTGCCTGGCGCGCTGGAATTCGCTCTCTGCAGTTGCAGGGGTCGGGCTGGAGGAACTTGAGGCCGTCGTGTCTTGTTGTGGATCGGGATCTTGTCTTGGGAGCTCACGGGTCATTTTAGCCTCCGGTTGCGGGAGCACCATACATACATACAAGTTAGGGTAGGGGGTTTCCGGAGGCTGACTTTATGTACATATGTGCTTCTGTACATACAATGTATAGCCCGTGAGAGGATGCTTACAACTAGTGAGAGACAAGATCAGTAGGAGCTAGAGCAAAAGCCCAGCAGTTTAGCTCTAGTGAGCGTGCAAGCAAGCAAAGACTATATATACATACATGCCATTCATGTATTCGTACAAATACTTCGTACTTCGTATGACGGCTTATAACGGCTATCCTTACGCCTGTCTGCCCTCGCCAACCAACCCCCTAGTCGCAACTCCAACCGTCTTCCAGCTGACATCTCAAGCACGCATCCCAACCAGCCCAGCTCCATCATGACATACGTACTTTTATACATACACCCGGCAAACTGCCCCAGACTCACGCGGGGTCGGCCAACGCAATCTCCTTGATCTGCTCTCGACTCAGCCCTATCAAGGCCTCCCATCCAGCCAGCCACCAGAGCAGAGCCCTACCATCGGCCAAGACGACCCTGGGCTCAACTTCCCATGTTCAGCCCTGTGACTGTCCCACCCCCGTCGGCCAACGCTCTCCTCGTCTCAGCCCTGCCCCGTCGGCCAACTCGCCCTACCTCTCCACCCGGACGGATTCGATGGTGCAAGAGGCAGATTGAACCCTTGACTCCATTCGTCAGTCCGGCTGGTCCGTCAGGAGCCGCGAGTCGTCTCACGAACCGACAACTAGGATAGAAAGGGTTCGTAAAACTGGTGCACCGCAGCTTCGGCTAATACTGTCCTTTGTCTTGCTGCCGTTGACGGCCTCGGGGCGTGTAAGGAACGACTGGGTTCCCCGCGTGGGACGACGCCTCTGCCGGCGGTTGGATGGCATCTCGTACATACATACATATATACGTACGTACGTACACATATATACATACATACATCCATATCCCGCGGAAGGGAGAGAAGGGGGGGTTATAGCAGGGGCTGGAGAAGGAAGGGGAGACGAGTGAGATGACGGAGAATTTCACAAAAAGACAGACAGCCAAGGATGAGAGTAGTAGAGCGCTGTCCGTGATCCGTATAAGAGACCCCCATCTTTCTCGCCCCCCATCAACTCACGACCCCCCTGTCGATCACCTCTTCAATCCCATCAAAGTGTTCGTACATACATACATACACACATACACACATGTCCCTCTACCGCATCGGCGTCGACGTCGGCGGCACAAACACCGATGCCGCCATCCTCGACCTCACCGCCCTCGACCAGCCCGGCCGCGGCGTCCTGGCCTCTCACAAGACGCCCACCACAGCGGACATCACAGGCGGTATCGAGGCCTCCATCCGTGCCGTTCTCCGGGCCTCGGCCGTGGACCAAGATGGCGTCCTGAGCGTCACCATCGGCACCACGCACTTCATCAACGCCCTCGTCGAGGCCGATGCCCGCCGCCTCGACCGCGTGGCCGTCATCCGTCTCTGCGGACCTTTTACGCGTCAGCTACCGCCCCTCTCGGGCTTCCCCGTCGGTCTCCGCCGCGTCCTCGACGGAGGCGTTCACTACCTCGACGGAGGACTGGAGATGGACGGCCGCGAGATATCGGCCCTGGATCCGGAGCAGATTCGACGCGCGGCTCGCGAGATAGTAGCTCGGGGAGTCGGAGCCGTTGCCCTCGTCGGCGTCTTCTCGCCCCTGGACCACGAGGGCCTTCACGAAGAGCGCTGTCGCGAGATGCTCGTCGGCGAGGCCCCTCGTCTGCGCGTCGTCTGCTCGCGTTCCATGGGCTCGACCGGTCTTCTCGAGCGGGAGAACGCGACGATTCTTAACGCTGCCATTCTGCGGACGGCCAGGCGTGTAGAGAGGGGCTTCCGGAGGGCCATGCGTCGTCTCCGCCTCCGCTGTCCGCTCTTCCTGTCGCAGAACGACGGCACGCTCATCGACGCCCGCCTTGCCGCCGAGATGCCCGTCAAGACATTCGCCAGCGGACCGACCAACAGCATGACGGGCGCTGCTTTCCTGGCGGGGATCGACCTGGCCGCCTCTGTAGATGCCGATCGGGGCGGCGGAGGCGATGGCGACGGAGCGCCCCAGGTGTTGGTCGTCGACATCGGCGGGACGACGACCGACGTCTGCGCCCTGCTACCCTCGGGCTTCCCTCGCCAAGCTCCGGGCTTCGTCGAGCTCGGCGGCGTACGCACCGCCTTCTCCATGCCCGAGGTGCTCTCCGTCGGTCTCGGCGGCGGAAGCCGGGTGGTGGTTCACGAGGGGGCCGGGCCGGACCCGCATGCCGGCTCCGTGTCGGTCGGCCCGGCGTCGGTCGGACACCGGCTCCGCGAACAGGCGCGTGTCTTTGGCGGATCGACGCTGACGGCCACGGATGTCATCGTTGCTGCTGGGGGCGCTGATCATCTCGGTGATGCGCGTCTTGTTCGCCATCTGCTGCCCGGGGCGACGGTCGATCTCGCCTGTCGCGATATCCGGCGCAAGCTGGAGGCCCTCATCGACCGCATGAGGGTTTCTGCCGCGCCGGTACACGTCCTGCTCGTCGGTGGAGGCGCCATCCTCGTCAAGGACGGAGAGCTGGCGGGTGTCGATAAGTGTATCCGTCCCGTGCATCAGGGGGCGGCCAACGCGGTCGGGGCGGCCATCGCCAACGTCTCGGGAGAGGTCGACCGTCTCGAGGTGCTGGGCAGTCGAGAAGAGAGCCATCTTCTCGACTCTGCTTGTCGGCGTGCCATCGATCTGGCGGTGGAAAAGGGCGCCAGTCGTCATCAAGTGCGTGTTGTTGACATCACCAAGACGCCGCTTCAATACATGTCGCGGGAGACTATCCGGATCCAGGTCCGTGCTGTGGGCCGGTTGGCTATCCCGTCCGGCCCGGCTCCGAGCTGGTCCGGCGCCGAGTCTCCGGTGAGCGAATCCGATGAGCATGGTCTGGACGATGATGACGACGATGATGACGACGACGACGACGACAACCACGACGACGACATGCAAAAGGCCATGATCCCAGACGCCCTCACCCCGACGACAAAGCCGACCCTCGGCATCGACCTCGCCACCTACCGCCCCCGAGTCCGTGCCGGCGTCTGGTACGTGTCCGAGATAGATCTCGAGCTCATGGCCACCGGCTGCGGCGTCCTCGGCACCGGAGGAGGCGGCCCGACCTACTACGAGTATCTCAAGAGTCTACACTGCCGACGCGGACCGGACGGCGGGAAGATGAGAGTCGTCTCGGCCCGTTCGCTGGCTGATGACGACGTCGTATGCTTCGGGTCGTGGTACGGCAGCCCGAGCGTCATCAACGAACGGATCCCGGCTGGGGGTGAGATTGCGGCGGCTGTCGATGCTGTGAATGGCATCAAGGGCGTTGGCTCCTTTGCTGCGCTGTGTCTTGTTGAGATGTGAGCTGCTCCCTTGCTCCCTTTCTACCTTGCCGTTTCTTGCCCCTGACTGACTACATCATGCTTCAGCGGTGGAGGCAATGGCCTCTGTGCTTTTTCCAACGGCATTCACTACGACTGCCCCGTCATCGATGGCGATGCCATGGGCAGGGCCTATCCGACCTTGTTTCACAGTGAGTTGCTGATCTGTATTTTCATTATTGAGCTGCCCTTCTGATGTCGAGAAGCCACTTTTAGCGTCTACGGCTACGAACCGACGCCATGCTCCGTGACGGATGCCCTCGGCAACATCGTCGTCGCCATGGTATCTTCTTCTCTCTTCCCCCCCCCCCCCCCTCTGTGCCCCGGTAGCAGTCGGCTGAGACAATTGGTAGAGAACAGAGACGCCTTACCACCTCGAGAAGCTCATCCGGTCAGCATCCGTCGAGATGGGCCTGTCATGCGCGTCGAGTCCGAATCCGCTACCGGCATCGGCCGTCAAGACGCACAGCGTGCCGAATACCTTATCGCAGGCCTGGTATCTGGGCCGAGCCGTACACATGGCCAGACGCAGCAAGACGAGCTACGTGGATGCCATTGTAAGCATTTCTTCCGTCGTCTCATTCTCTTTCCCATCTTCCCTTTATAACTCCTTTCACCCTACATACCCCTGAATAGCCCCTTTTTTTTACTCTCCACCCCTCCACCTCAACTCACACCCGTACAGTTCGGCGTCTGCACTGGAAAGCTCCTCTTCACCGGCAAAATCACAGACGTCCACCGCTACATCGGCGGCGGCTACACCATGGGCGCCGTTCTGCTCGCCCCCCTGAGCGACGAGGAGCGCGAGTCGCCCGCCATCGCCAGCCGCCAGCCGGTCCCTACAGACAAGCACATCATCATCCCGTTCCAGAACGAGTATCTTTACGCTGCCCACTGCGATTCGGTCGGTTCCGAGCCATCACGCGAGGTCGTCTGCACCGTCCCGAGCCTCATCTCCATCCTGGGCCAAGACGGCGAGGCCATCGGATCTCAGGACCTGCGCTATGGCCTCCGCGTCAACGTCATTGCTCTGCCTGCCCATCCGCTGTGGCGGACGAGTCGGGCTCTCAAGGTGGGCGGTCCGGAAGGCTTCGGCTTGAAGATGGCCGAGGTGGCCGTCGATACGGGCGAGAAGTTTACGGCGGCGCGGAGCGTGATAGACGAGTTTGGGGAGTAGAGGAGATGTGGGAAGAGATGTGGATAGAGAGGCTCGTCGAGCATTTGCGTCTTATACAGGTAGGTTTTGTATCTACCCCTGACAGAGTTCAGAACAAGACATGTGCGTTCTCACTGCTCATCCTGCTTGCGGCGTTGGTCGAGGACCGTCAGCGCTTCCTCTGCCGCCTTGAGACCGCTCAGAACCATGGCACCAAAAGTCGGGCCTATAGACGATGGTCAGTATGTATATCCCTCGGATGAAAAGAAACCGACAATAACTCACCCATCCGGTTGGCACCGTCAACCTCGGACAGCTCCATGCCACCGACGATGAGGCCCGGAACTACCTCGCGGGTTCGGCGAACGATGGCATCCTCGGCCGAGTTCATATCCAGCCCTCTCATGCCTCCCAGCCGGTCCAGGAGACGCATGCTGACGAGTCTCTTGACGGAAAAGGCGCCCATGGGCCCGTCATGACCGGTGGTGGAGATGACGACGGGAGCGTTGATGGTGTTGGGATCCATGCAAGACTGATCGTCGTGATGCATGGCCACCAGCGTCCAGTTGGTGACGACGCCACCAACACGGACGCCCTCGTCCGTCTGACGGGTGATGAGGTCCTCGACGCAGGTGGCGTTGAAGAGCTTGATGTTGGGCATCTGCAGCACCTTGGACAGCAGAGTCGATGTGAAGAGAGCAGCGTGTCTGACGACGACAAAGTCTCCCTCATCTTCGTACGGGACGCCGACGGTGCGTAAGAAGCCATCGGCCGGCTTCCTCATCACCATGGCAGAGAAGAGCTGGCCTCCGAGCCAGGCTCCCCCCCCGGGGGCGACCGAGGCCTCGATCAGTGCAATCTTGAGGTCCGGCCGCTCCTGTCCGAGGGCGTATGCTGCACTGAGGCCGCACGAGCCGGCGCCGACGATGACGACGTCTGATTCGGCGTATCGATCGAGGTCGGTGAAGTAACGGCGCGTCATGGCTCGCGATACCTGGCTCTCTCTGATGGGAGCGAAGCTGAAATCCTTCCAGGCGAGGATGGGGTCCTTGACCGGCGGCTTGGTCGGGGCGTCGATCTGACGCGGCGGAGAGACGGCGACTGGAGGACTCATGATGATGGACCTGCTGCTGTAGACATGTTAGACGCGTGCCGGAGTCAAAGAATTAGAGGGAAAATGGGAGGGCGGTGCATGATCCTTTCGCTGGCATTATCCAGATCAAGTGTTTCTGGCCGTATAATCTCAGCCACGCCCCCGAGCTCCCCCCCCCCCCCCTTTTCCCACCCCTTCCAGCTCAAAAGGAGATGGAGATGGGGGTGAGAAGAGATGGGAGCAGCAAGGGCGGGCACCGGCTCATGCAACAAGACAGTACCTGAAGATGGATTGCCATCGAGCCTGGACATGCTACCCCCAGGGCAGCGATCCGAAGATGCTGGGTTCATGGTGACGTTGGAGGAGAAGTACCGACTTGAGCACTTTACCGCTTGTGAGAGACGACTGACGATATCGTGACGGGAGCCGAGCTTAGCGTTTTGAGAGGGTGAAGCCAGAGCAGAGACGGGAGGGCCTCCCTACATATATAGGTAGCTTGTCTGGTGGCAATAGATCGCTTGCAGGGAGGGGGCAACAGAAAGTCGCGCATCGAAGGTGGTGTGTTGGGACGACGGCCTGCCAATGACGGGTGGTTGAGGAGTATTAAGAGCATAGATCGACGTAGACTAGAAGAAAAGGAGTGGCCGTCACATGCGTAACACGACCCCTCCCCGGAATTGTACGGACGGACGTACTGCTCCGGCCCGTGATCGGAGCACCCGCCGAACAGCCCACCAGGCTCCGGCCCGGCCCGGCCCGGCGATGTCTCCGAAGAGCACGGGGCCGGGGCGGACGGAGAAGGAGAAGATGGGACGGATGAGTTGAACAGGGATCCGGTTCGGGAATGCCGGAGACGATGGAAGACGGACCATGGCTTCGGCGAGGAGATTCCTCCGAGTGAGACGCTGAGAAGAACAAGAGGTTACACAAAAGCCAGAGACCACGTCTTCACATTCTATGTAATGTATGTATGTATGTATGTATGTATGCATGCTCGGATCTCGGACACGTCAGGATTGGTCAATCGAGCCCAATATCCAACCTACGAATACGCTCCAACACAAAGCCCCCCCCCATCCTCCTCCAGCCTAGATATCTCGTCAACCTTTCCCGCACTCGCACTCGCCTCATCAAACACATATCCCAACCACTCCCTGGCCAACCTCCTCGCAAGCTCCAGGCCAACAACCCTCTCTCCCAAGCACAAGACCTGCGCATTGTTGCTCAACACGCTCCTCTCAACGCTGAAGCTGTCGTGGGCCGTCACAGCCCGCACCCCACGGATCTTGTTGGCAGAGATGGCCACTCCCAGCCCCGTCCCGCACACGAGCAGCGCCCGATCCGCCTGTCCCGTCGCCACCAGCCGGGCCGCCGCCGCCGCACGTGTCGGATACGCCGTCTTGTCGGAGCCGGTGAAGGAGCCAACGTCGATGACTTGGCTGACGCGTCTGTCGCTTTCGAGGTCGGCTTTTATGGCTTCCTTGTACGAGATGCCGGCTTCCTGCAGTTTCTGTTGGCGCCTGCCTGTTGTCGGGGGACGCCAAAGGGGGGGGGGGACGGACGTCGATCGGGTTCGAGACTTACATCGCAGCCCACCGCGATCCTCCACGATGGCGCCATCAGATTCAGCCCCCGCGTTGCTGGTACATACAAGAGACCGTCCGGAGAAGGCGTGCGTGGGAGGGGAGGAAGAAGCTGAAGCGAGAAATTCGGTTCCCGTTTGAGCACTTTTGTGCCTGCGTTTTATCCCGAGCCCCTGAGAAGCGACCACCCGGTCCACGGGCATGACAGCTTCCTGAAAAGAAGGGGGAGAAAAGGGGGCGTCATACATACATACATACATACATACATACATATGTATGTACATACAATCCTCAGATCAACGTCAGTGTCGAGCATCGTCAGAGGGCGGGCTGGCTTGGCCAAGACGGAATGCCGTATCTGGAAGTCCGCACGAATACATACATACGTACATACATACATACATACATACATACATGCAGCCCGTAGGACATGACCATCGGATGCTTCTCTCTGAGTACCTACGTATGTGTGTGTGTATGTATCTTCCCTGGCCGCGGGGAAGGTCGCACTCGGAAGACCCAAGTGGCTCGCCTCCCCCCCCTTCCCAGCTTCACCTCGAGCAAGGATCGTGAGATGCACGTACCATCATCATCATCATCCAATGTCGAAACGCCACCTCTTCAACTCAGCCGACGGCCTCGTTCACAGAGCCCTCCGTGGCCTCGTCGCGTGTAAGCCGAGCCTCAATCTCGACACAACCAACCGCGTAGTCCTCGACAGCTCCCACCATGAGAGCCGCGTCAGCCTCATCAGCGGAGGGGGTTCCGGTCACGAGCCGGCATGGGCAGGATTCGTTGGTTCCAACATGCTGGCGGCCGCTGTGCAGGGAGACATCTTTGCCAGCCCGAGCACGAGGCAGATCGTGGCGGCCGTAGAGGCAGTACCGAGTCGAGAGGGAACCATCCTCGTCATAACCAACTACACGGGCGACTGTCTTCACTTTGGCCTGGCCAACGAAAAGGTCAAGGCCCAGGGACGAAGGTGTCGCCTCCTCGTCTGCGGCGATGACGTCTCCGTCGGTCGGACGGCCGGAAGGGTCGGACGCCGAGGGCTGGCCGGTCAGATCTCCGTAATCAAGGTCATGGGCGCCGCAGCCGGAGCCGGAGCTTCCCTCGACGACGTCTACGACCTCGGCTCCGCTTTATCGGCCCAGATCGTCTCCATGGCCGCCACGCTGGACCACTGCCACGTCCCCGGCCGGACCGAACACGGAGCGCTGGCCGACGACGAGGTGGAGATCGGCACGGGCCCCCACAATGAGCCGGGCTACGAGAAGCTATCCCCCGTTCCGGAGCCGGCAGACCTCGTCCGACGGCTCCTTCGGCACTGCCTGGACGAGACGGACGCCGACCGTGCCTACGTGAGCTTCGCTGCTGGCGACGAGACCGTCTTGCTCGTCAACAACTTCGGCGGCATGTCACAGCTCGAGCTGTTGGCCCTCGTCCATGAGACTCTCGAGCAGCTGGACCGCGAGTGGAAGATGAAGCCCGTCCGCGTCTACGCCGGCCCGCTCGAGACATCCCTCAACGCCCCGGCCTTTTCCCTATCCGTCATCAACCTGACGGCCGCAGCCGGCGGGTGCCGCTACTCCGTCGACGACATCAAGGCCTTTCTCGACGTCAGGACGGATACCTGCTGGGAGGCCGTCGCCGCCGGCGAGCAGGCCATTGATCGTCCCCGTCGAGAACACGAAGAGCTCCCGAAGCCCGCCTCACTGCCCGACGGGCCGTCCGTCGATGCCGACCGTGACCTCCGGCTCGATCCGTCGGTGCTGGAACGGATGCTCCGCTCCGCCTGTGCCGCCCTCGTCGAGGCCGAGCCGGACCTGACCCGCTGGGACACCGTCATGGGCGACGGAGACTGCGGCCAGACGCTCAAGACGGGATCCTCGGCCGTTCTGGCCGCCCTGGACAGGGGCTTGGCTCGCTCCGGCTCCGTCGGCGAGGTGCTTCTCGAGCTGGAGGACGTGGCGGAGAGCAAGATGGGCGGCACCCTCGGCGGCATCCTCGGCATCCTCTTCGTCTCGCTCCGGTCCGCCGTCGAAGCCCGAGTCGTCGACAGGAGAGCTGGAGAGACGACGCTGACCGTCTGGGCAGCGGCGCTGTCGACGGCCCTGACCAGCCTGCGTCGCTACACGCCAGCCGAGGTCGGCCATCGGACCGTCATGGACACCCTCATCCCCTTTTCCGACTCCCTCCCCGACGGCTTCGGAGCCGCCGTCTCCGCTGCTCTCGCGGGAGCGGAGGCTACCAGGACCATGAAGCCGCAGTTGGGGAGGGCCACGTACGTCCGGGCCGAGCATGGCCGCGAGATGCCCCCCGACCCGGGTGCTTGGGCGGCCATGGTGGTGATCCGGGCGCTACACCATGGGCTTGGAGCGTCCGAGTAATCTTGTCCGTAGTCCTCACCATCAATCATCATCGTCATCGTCTCGGGCGGTCGAGACTCGATCGAGTCCGGTCTTCGCGAGCCCCTGACGAGGATTCTTAACCTAACAAAACCTCCTCTCCCTTCCTTTCCCCTCCCCTTCGTTCCCCCAATCCCCTTCCCAGTCGAAACCCAACATATCGTCTCTCTCCTCCTCACTGAGCGGGACCGGGTGGCTTGACCATCCGGTGTGTATAGCTGCGATGCGGTATGGCCCAGCCTGTATGCACCAACCCCCCCCCTCCCTCTTACCCCCTTTTTGTGCCACCAAGCCCCGTTTCGTCAAGATTTTCAGCTCTCGTGTACCGGCTGCATCGTAGATTTAGTCTCTACAATGGGTAAAAAGGCCTGAATGTCAGCTGGGGCTTCTCTCTTCCCAAGCTCCGGCCTGAACTCGGCCAGAGTCAGCAAGCCCCCAAGGTCCGTTCTCAAGGGAGAAGCCAATCTATTCACGTACACAAGACGGGGAAGCGTCCGTGGCTATTTTCCGTCTGTTGCTCTCCACCAACGCGGCACGGGATGCGGCGGGACGCATCTGTGCGCGTATATGTATGGATGTGGATGTAGATGCGGATGCTGTATGTGACGTGTATGTCTGTATTATGTGTGTATGTATGTAACCATGGCCTGCTGCCAGCCTCTTTGAAATTCTCCAGGCCGTCAGACCACGGTCCGGTTCACCCACCCTCTTTGCCATATCCAAACCGGGGAGTGACGCAACGTCTGCCGGCAGATGGGGGCTGCGTCAGGATGTCATCAATGTCAGCGGACACACACGTCTTCTTGTCTTGCCGTCACATGGACCGCAGATGTCTGGCTTCCTCGGGTCTCGGATCCGTCCGCCGGTCTGGTTTCCCTTTGGCTCAGATGAGTCGTCAGGGCTGACAGCCACCACAAACGAACGATGGCGAGGATGGCGAGGATGGCGAGTCAGGCCCTGGAATGTCGTCGTCAGCCGTTTGCCACGTCCATTTCTGGGTCGAGGGAGAGAAGCATTGGATAGGAAAAGGGCGTCGTCTCCCCCGGTTTCTGGCGGATGCTGGCCCCCCTTTTCTTCTTCCCGTCATGTTTGGCTCTCATCGATCGTGTACATCTCTACCAAGAGCGCCTTTTCTTTTGACACACGCCGGTTGGCGCGGAAGATGCCGTCTTGCCTCTGCTGTAGGGCCTTTTCCCTGCCTTGGAAAGCGAACCTAAAGGCGCTCACAGCACAGCCCCGACTGCCCATTGGAGCTCCGTATTGGAGTCCGGCTGAAGTCGCCGACGCGCATGTACAGTGACGTCCAGCTCGACTAAGATGATGAAGCCACTGCGTTCCACCGGGTTGTGTAGGTGAGCTACATGTAGAGCTGAGAACAACGTTATGCAGCCTGCGAGAAAGGAGAAACAGGGCAGTGACTGGCGATGCCTCGTCGTGATCCGTCCATGTTGGGATGGAAAAACATCAGCTTTCCCATGTGTCTGTAGGAAAAACAGCTGCCTGTGCTGTTCAGTCATGTCCGTCAACAAAATCAATGTACATACTGGCTCCCGCAACGCTCACGTGCAGGCAGCATGAAGCCCCTTGTAACACCGCTTGCTCCCCATCGAGCATCGAGCATCGAGCATACATGCAGCAACAAAGCCCTCAATTACGAATACAGCCGGCCGTCATTGTCATTGTCTTGACAACGCTCGTCAACATTGGTTTTCTCATCATCCAGCAGCAGCAGCAGCAGCCCTGCATCCAGCATGGAAAGGCAATCTCGCTGCTTTCTTTTTCCCCCTTTTTCTTTCTTTTGGCCCCGTGGGATGATGCTACAAGTTGGTCCATCGTCTAGCCCCAACCGAGGAGATGCCGTAGGAGGCGTGAGCTTGCATCGAGGGAGTGCGGTGAGGAGATTGAGGAAAAAGGGTAAGACAAAGCACGTCATCCGAAAGCCCTCTTACCCAAACCCCCCCCCCCCCCCTCTTTCCGACCTCCCCTTTCTTTCCTCCGTCTCACCGGCTCTTGTTTCTCCTAGGGCCAGACCGGGCAGGAACAGTTACGAGCAGCAGGGTTCCGCAAGGCTCATGTCTGATGTGATGGCGAGCCGGCCCGCCGGTGAAGGAAGACCAGATAGTCTGGGGAATTGGCCTTTTTGTCTGAGACACGAGACGATGCCCGTTGACAGGTCCCATGTCTCTCGACAGGTTCGCCGTAAGCCACTCCGGCCGAGCCAACATCGGAAGGGGACCAGTTCCGGGATCAGCTCCGGGATCGGACTCGAGTCTCCCATGTCAGCAGCGCCCTCATGCCCCTCACCTCCCTCGCCATCCCATGACTACACGTGCCTATTCGTGGACAGGTTGTGTAAAGGCCGAGGGAGATGGCAATCATACATCAATGAAGAATCATAGGGGTCCTGAGGGGTGTTACAGGATGACTGATTGCTACCGAGACAGCAAGGTACGGGAGAGCCGTGCTGACGACGCCTCACCGGAGCAGAGAGCTGCAATGTGCAGCAGCATGTGTTGCTCGGGCACCTTCAAGGGGCCCGCGCCATCGGCGATTAGTGTGCCAATTGCGTATCCCGTACGAGTTACGAATGCCGTTTCTTGGTGTAAAGACGGCATCGATCTGCATTATCCGGCCCGGAGAGAGGCGGGCGGCAGTCGGACAGGGCTGACGAGGGAGCAAGCATTGGACTTTGTCAACAGGTCTGAACCGTACAAGTTCCTTGCAAACATGTCTTCGACGGCATCTTCAAGGACTTGTTCCTGAAAAGAAAAGACTCGTCCCTGTCTCTTACACACCCTCATCGAGACCACAAGCCCAACATACATGTACATACCCAGCACGCCCCTCGTCCCTGGATCCCCTCGACAACTCCCTGCAATACAGCAGCTCCCACTTACGCACGCACATGCATGCAGCCTCATACATACAGACCGAGACGGGGGTCCTGCTCCATCCCGCATCGAGTCCCCGTGCCCGCCCAGACGGTAACCGCAAAGTCCCGCAGTGAATCTCACATAATTTGAAGCAACAACATCAACCGCCTAATCCCTGATGCTGATCCTTGAGCGGGGAGGGGGCCAGCGGCGGCACTGCAGCCGCTCCACCTGCAATGTCGAGCTGCAGTTGAGAACGTCACACAGCAGACGACCATCGACAAGAAGCGTCGTCGTCATGAGGCTTGGGGGGGATTAGCCGCGGTGAGCTGTCGTAGAGGACAACAGGCTCGGACCAATGCGTGTTTTTCCCTTGTCCGGCCATGGATTCCACCATGGAGTCCTCTCCCCTCCCCCCCTGTCCCACGTCTCTCCCCTAACTGTGTGTGCGGTATGCACCCCAGCAAGAGCCAGTCGTGACGAGAGGCCTTAACGAGTTAGCTCGTGTAGATCACGGCTATCGAAAACTGTTCCCAGCAACGTCCACACCCCCCCTTTCCCAGCCAAACTAGGACGCCTTGCCGCTGTAGTTCGCCTCGAATATGGGATCCCCGCATAGGCCATCCTAGCATCGGTCACGGTTGGCGGCCAAACAGAGACCAGGCATGACAAGCCACGCCCAGCCGAGTTGGTGCGTCCCAACACAGCAAAGGGCCCCCCCCCCCCTCTTCTGCAGACGGTGGCTCACGCGCCAGTTTGACCAGTCCAACCGCCCATTTCCCGCAGCTGCTTTCTTTTGCTTTTGCCCTCTTGCTCCGTACGACACGTCAGTACATGTCCGGAGGGTGAAGGTGGGAAAGCTCGGGTGAATCAATCGCCTTCTCAGGATACATCTAACGTCATCGTGAAGAGATTGAGTGCCTTGCTTGCTAGAAGGGAGGCGATCGAGACTGAAATCCCTAGGCTTGTTGTTTCACTCCTTATTTTATGCTTAACATCAGGTCGTCGA
Organism: Ophiocordyceps camponoti-floridani; assembly: GCA_012980515.1. Lineage (NCBI taxonomy): Eukaryota > Fungi > Ascomycota > Sordariomycetes > Hypocreales > Ophiocordycipitaceae > Ophiocordyceps > Ophiocordyceps camponoti-floridani. The sequence continues at coordinate 2,662,380 of JAACLJ010000001.1, forward strand.
TCTCTTACTTATCATCGTCGTGTATCTCGTCGTCATCGTGTATGTAGTGTCGATGTTTCCGACAGCGCTCGAGGTTCATGTTCATGTACGAAGCATGTCCATCCATCCATCCATCTCATCGACTCGGCCAACGGCATTCTTCTCCTGCCTGGCATGCTAACATGAAGCTACGGCCGGACCGCCGATCCATACCAACCAGGGCCTTGTTGTGCTCGTGGCTTGATGCAGTTGCCTCTCGCCTACCCTGCAGTCGAGGGTCTAGAGTGCGGAGAATAACGACCGCCTCGGGGATGGTCAGCTACCTGTATTGTACAATGGCTTGTCGTTTTTCCTGATTGAGCTTGTTATCTTCAGCCAGCCCTCCCTCGCCTTGTTGCGGCGGCTACTCACCGGGACGTTGAGAACCAACTTACTTTCAATACTGTTGATGTTCATGTTCGTACGTGCACGAATACTGCCGGCGGATGGATGTATGAGTATGGATGTGGATATATATATATATATATATATATATATATTGATTCATCGCAGAGCTTCAAGCAGCTCAAGGTAAGTAACGCCAACTTCTTATCTCGATAACCAACGAATCTGGCAGCCGGAACCTCTGCTCTTCACGACCTCGGCATGACATCGTACGAACATACATACATGCAGTGAAAAAAAAGAAACCTCCCCAGACGCTTCTCATGCATTCATGGATTCGTACAGCCGGCAGAATCAACCGTGTACGGATAGACGCTCATCCCTACATCGTAATCCGTACAAAGTATGGTAAACCTCGCAATGTGGCTGAGTCCCCCCCTGTCCCCCTATGCTCAGCAACAAGTCGACAAGATTGGATCAACGCTACTCTCAATCTCTTCCCCCTCCCCTCCCCTAATCCCCTGGGCGCCTCGCCAAGGGGGGGGGGGTCAGTGCTTATACGAACGGCCCCGACTCGCACAGGTCGGCGACCGTCCAGCAAAGGCCTCCGCTCCGGACTAGAGACGCACGGGATTTTGCCGGGCCACGGCGGATCGACCAAGTTTTCGCACTAGACGCGGCGGCAAGAGAGAAGATGGGCGGAGAAGTGACGAACGGTTTGAAAAAGCAACTCGGTGTCTGATCGGAGCACTTCCTACGCTGAACAAGGATCCATCTACAATTGTATTGCAGAAGCTGACGACCCAACATGAAACTAGCAGACAGAAACTCGACTAAGCCTTGATCTCGGTACGTATGACGCTTCATCCGGTGCCAATATATCATCCCTCTCGAGAAGCTTGAAGCAACGGTAACCATACGTAGACACAAATGTACGAATATGTACGCACACAGAGGCACTTCGCGTCAGAGTCAGCCGGTTCATGACCTGCAGATTGGCCCTTTCCAGATCTGTGGTCGTGCATATTGGGTGGCTCCCCCTTTCCACCAGTCGTTGGCAGAGTTCGTGTTTCTCGGCAGTCAGTCAGACAACCGAAAAACAGAAGACCAATAGAAGAAAAGAAGCCGGATTGGTTCAGCGCCTTCTCTCGCCCTCGCCCAGTGTCTGAACCACAGCCACAGCTTAGCAACGAAACAACCATCCGGCCCACGTGGGCTTGGAGCCTGCACCGCGTCCGTACTTTGGCAGCCATGCACCGAGGAATCGCTCATATCGGGCGCGCCATCGTGACCTCTGCACAGCCCGCTGCCCGACCGCGACTGTTGTCCGAAAAGGGAGTGAGGGTATGATGACGCAGGGGACAGGCCTGGTAGAGATCAATGTGTATGTATATCAACACACCCCCTTTCCCTCTCTCGCACCGCAGGGATCTTGGGATCTGACACGCAACCCCATGGCTGTCTAAGATTTCGCCTGCTGACGACGATGTGACACGTACCACGCCCGACTGACCAACCGTCAGGAGCAAGGGTTCGGCTGTGACGAACATCCACCACCATGTAAGCTAAGGCGAAGACGACTCCGTCACACGCGCCCGCCTTGTCATCTGCTGGCAGTCCTTGGGCAAACATGACGCATGCAGAAAAGGTGACTGCGTTCAGGGGGGTTCAGGGGCGCCAGTCCATCGCAGACCTGACTTTCAAGTTCCAACAGCTGCCGAGCGCCAAGGCTGTGCGCCGCTCGTTCTTAGAAAGTCATCGGAGCGGAGAGGTCAAGGAAAAGAAAGCCACCTTCTCGAGGTCGCGTCCCCGGGCCAGCCCTTCGGTAGGTACAGCTACCTCGACCTGCTGAGATGCCGATTGGGCTATGTCCGAAGAGAGATGGGAAAAGGGGGCGACAGGGTCAGCTGGCTCCCAACAGGCACGCTGACCTGACGTCGGGGCCCGTACCTCACGGTAGAAAAGAGTCTTGGCCTCCTTTTCGTGACACAAGACGACGCCGTCGTGGAGCGGACTAATCGCGGGACGGGACGGGACGGGATGGCGGTCATGTACGAAGTACCCTCCGAGAAACTCGAGGGCCGAATAATCGCGGCTGGGAGCCTGGCGTTGAACCGCTGACCCCATCCCGGCCGACTCTTCAGCGAGGACGCCATGGCGTCAGCCACAATATACTGTGTAGCGCCGGGCCTGGCATCAAGTGCAGAAGGATGGATGGCGCTTGTGGCGCCGGGCCTCGGGCTGAAGGTGTCTCACACCGACAACAGCGCGTTGGCAATCTTTTAAGCTTCGTCCGTCGTCCCAATCGGTAGGTCTCGCTTGCCACACCTTCGTCCCAAGCTGTCTCATCAGGCAAAGGTCCAAGACGTCGTCTACTGCGACTCCGCATCTGGTGATGCATCAATGGCGGGAGTGACGTTTCTGATCAATCATGTTCCTCGGTATGAGCCGATGTCTAGAACCCGGTGACGATGACCAGGGTTTTGTCTTGACCACGAAACCGACTGTCATTCCCGTCCAGGCCGAGACGTCTCACCACAATACCAGCGGCAACCGGACGGCCGGGACGGGTGATGCCGCACGGCCAAGTCAGCGTCGGCGATGGTGGCGTCGGTTGGGCCAAGCCGGTCCGGGCTAGGTCTGCGAAGTTTTTGGCGAAGGCGCAGCAGACGAGCCTTTGGTAGCGACTCGTGTGCGACAAGTTGCCCTCGGGAGCCGTGGCGGCCCCTTGCGTCGGGCTCAGGTACACGAGACTTTTGCCGTGCCTTGCATCCTGGCTTTCCCCCAAGCTGTGTGTGTGTGAATGTGTGTGTCTGTACTCTAGCATGTAGGTAGGTAGTAGTAGTATGTAGGCAGCCTCGTGAGTACATATCTACCTAGACAGACACGGGGAATCATCGACACCCCTGCCCTCTGCCCTCTCCCTGCGCTCTCGATAGGCGCGGGTGGCACAATTGCCGGAGCCGGGCCCGCGAGCTGGGCGACCCTGGTTTGCTCGGTTAGCATCACCAGATGCCTGGGCCGTCCCTTTAGCTGTCGATCGTCGCTCGTCGATTGCTCCAGCTGTAGCCGCCCGGCCCGACAGTAGGGGCGATGCAGGGGATGCTGTCGGGCCTGCAGTGTACATATTCGTACATAGGTAGGTAGGTTTTGCGCCGACGATGATGGATGTGATGAGGTCGAGGATGATGGATGCCCCCGTATGGGCGTTTTTTTTTTTTTTTTTTTTTTTTTCCGCGCTGAGCTGTCCAGGTGCTGACGCGTACAGTGTGAAATGGCAGTGCGGTAATAAGATTTAGGGAGAGAATGCGGCCATGAGAGAGAGAATTGGCGGCGACCAGCACAGTGTGCAACCACCAGCCAGTCTCAGAGCATGGAATCCATGGATGACCACCACCATCGTCCGTCGACGAGCGAGAAAATTCAATCGAAAAAAGAAAACAATGACCAACGAAGCCCGACTGCCCCTTACATATCCAGGAAGTAGCAGGAGGCGAGATTGGCTCTTCCGGATCCGTTCGTATCAGCCTCAAAGTATCTCTACGCCCACCTATCCCCGTCGTGGTACTCGAGTCCTGCTAGCCACAGCTCATGATTAAGCAAGCCCGAAGCCGAGCCGGAAATTTCACAACCTCATCGGTCTACCCCCCTCTCACACAGCACTCCCTCGATCTCCTCGCTTCGTCGCTCGCATTGTGCATCGACAGCGTCCTTCTCAGCATGCTCTTCCGCACGCCCCAGGCTTCGAGACGGACGAAGCGAGCTCTGCGCCGTGGCGTCTCCTGGGCCTCGCCATGCACACATATGCACTCTGTATGTGTGTATGTATGCAGAGCGCTGGTTTTCCCGGCATAGTGGACAGTGGGACGACCGGGGGCATCAGCTTCCTGACGAGACTCTGCGGCAATGCTTCGTCGTGCTACCGGTCAGCTCTCGACAGGCTGGGGTTCCTTGAGGCCAGCTTCGCAAGCGAGAGCCATGGAAACCTCGATATAAGATGAAATCGTCCCCTGCCATCATTCTACGAGCCCGCACCAGTCTCATAGAGTCTCAACGATATCACAAGTGCTTCGGTGTATACTGGGCCACAGACGCAATCCCGCCAGCTCAAAATAGTCGTGTCAGTACCGGTGAGAGCTTCCCATCTGCACAAATGCATCGTCGAGCACATGGTTCCAACTAGTTGCGGTCTTTCTTCCCTTACTCGACTCTGTGCCTTCGGAATTGGTGAAAGCGCGCAGTTGATAGACCGAGAGGAAACCAAGAGAAACAGGCCAATCCCTACATCAATTCCCTTTTTTCATCTCTTTTCTTCCTGGTCGAGTAAGACTCGCAGCGAAAGATGGGTTGCGTTAGATTCATCGCTGACAGCTTCTTCGCCCAAATAGTACGGCCCGCACCATTCCTTGAATCTGTACTCGGTACGTCACTGTCATGGTTTCTTTTTCCTCTCATCGATATCACTGCATCCCTTGACCCTCCTCTTCACGTTTCCCCTCAAAGAGCTATTCGACTCCCTTCTCATCAACTGCGAGCCATGGGCGAGGTCCAAGCGGTTGCCAGCTGGCTTTTAATTACATACGGGAGTACCATCATAGCATGGATCAGGGATAACTCGTCGCTGCAACCTGTCAATCCCCTTCCCCTCCCGGAGAAGAGACGGGAAAAAAGCAACGGCAGTCACTCAGCTCACTGTGCGGAGGCCCCTTCTCTGGCCCTGTGCTGGCTTCCCCGTTCCGTGAACGGAGGATTGCGGTGACGCCAGACGACATGTCCCCCCGTCAGCCCCGGTTTCGCGGGGCCCTTGAGACAAGAACGGGCCACAAGGCTATGCTCCGAGGCGGAACTAAGAACCGATGGTTCGGCTCCTAGTTGTCAGCGAGGTTGCTGCCCTACGTGCATACATGCTACGTGGCCGGCTGATCGAGTCGCTACTGTCATATGTCGTGAATGGTGGCGTGCTACGGGAAGAACGGGAGGACAGACGATTTCCAGGCGGACGAGCAGGTTGGTCGACTGACTGGAATGGCGGCGGCGACAGAAGAATCCACGAGGGTGCCAGATCTGCGGGCTCAGACTGCGTCATCCGGCTTCTCGGTAGGGAACGCAGCTCGACCCGTCCTCGAAGCCCGGCTGACGCCTGCCGGCAGTGAGAGGGCAGCCTTGAGAGCTCATTGTTCAATACTCAACCCGAAATCTGCCAGGATAAGTAGGTCGGCCATGGGTTTAAATCTCCTCTTTTCTTTGCCTTGCTTCCTTTGCTTCCCTCCCTTCCCTTCTCTTTTGCTTTTTGCCTGCTCGCCCTCCCTCTTCATGACGGTGCTGCTCTCGTATAGATAAACTCGCTCATCAAACCGTCCTTTCTCCTTGCGTTGCGATGCCCAAGTGGTCCTGGGCAAGGCCCGGGAGGGGGAACGGAGCGGGACGGGCGGACCGCCTCTCCCTTGAGAGGCCGAACCCCGGAAAGCCCCCCCTGGTCTCTTTCCACCTCCCCCTGGTCCTCACCGGCGAGGCAAAAGACAGCGAGCAGCGGATAATTAACTCGGACCCGCAGCCGGCCGCTCTTCAGCGTGTCAAGGACAGCTCCCCTCGCCCAGACTAGCCGCAGGGACACGGCCCTGTTCACTCCCGGCGGCCCCGCCCCCAGAGAGGCCCGGCCTCGAGTCAACTCGGCGTCTCCACCTAGAGCCGCCGGGGGGGCAATCCAGCGCGCTAACTCGCCTGCTGTAGAGGCAGCGAGCGAGTGCTTTTGACCCGGAGGAGCCAGTGTTCGCCACGGGGGAGGGGGGGATAAAGGATGGATGGACGTCACCTACTGCTCCTCTCGCCCCCACCTCCTTGACCCTTGAACCGGTGCTCTTGTCTTGACTGGCGATCCCGGAAGGGCCCTCTCAGAGTTGCATGTACCGAGAAGCCGTCTGTCGTAGTCGCCGACCACTTCTTGAGAGCCAGGATACGCCACTGTTTCCTCCCCAGAGAATACATGCAGGCATACCTACCTATACAACCATACACCCCCCCCCCCCCCCCCCTCTCCTCCCCTCGTCCACCAACAGCCCTTTCACCCTTGCAGCATCCCACCAAGACACTGCGAATTCTCGCATCTCAACGGCCGGAGTCGGTGCTTTGCTCTATCTGCTTACCCCCCCCCCTCCTCCCCTTACTGCTCCAGATACACCCCAGGCGCCACTGAAGCATCTGGTTCGCAGTCGGCGGCACCGTACCAGTCCCAGGCACCGGGATACTTTGCTGGGCCAGTCTTGATGACCTCTCAGTGGAGATGGCTTGTCATCTATGGCTCTCAGTGCTGAGCAGAGCAAAAAGGAAAGGTCCGTCTATCGCTTGCCGTGTTGAGAACATGGCTGGCACATTTTTCAGCAAGGACTGGAGAAGAGACGGGCCTCTTTCAGTCCCTGCGTGCCGTCCCTCACTTCGCCTTCCCTTGGTTGCTCGCAGCAGTCCAAGTCCCGAACCCTTCCCTCCCTTGGGGTGCCCCAGGCATTCCGCTGCCGCCTAGGCTCGACCGTCGTCGGCTCGACGCAGGGCAGGACCGGCTTGCATACGCCATCCCAGTCTCCAAAAGAAATGCCTCCCGCCTGTTTCTCGTTCCTCTTTTGCCATCTGACACCCCCGCTCTGAAGGCGAGAAGACAGGGACTGGTGGCTTGCCTGAAATCTCACCAAGCTCAAATCAGACTGAGCCAGCTCGGCTTCCTTACCACCGTTCTGCCATCTCTTTTCTGCGTCCCACCACTCCGTCCTCTCCACATCGGTTTTCCCATCCCTCCCAGCCTCAAAATTCCCCTGTCTGTATTCGGTTTTCTCTTGGTCTTTTTATCCGCGCGTGCTTGTGTAACTGGCAGAGCTCCGCTTTTCCCTCTCGTGCTGACCTTCATTTCCCTCCCTGCAAGAGGCCAGGACGAACTGCCCTCGATACTTGGAGATAGGGGCGTCAACGGCCTCTCAGACAAGTACCGACTCTGGTTGCTTTTATTTTTATTTTGGCGGCCGCTGTGGATCTTGTCTCTGCTCTCCCTCTGCGTCGTGTAGACGGCTGGCTCAGCAAGCCGGCAAGGAGGTCAAGACTCGAGGTCGAGGGACCGAGACTTTTCTCTCTCTCTCTGATCCCGTCGAGGCAACAAAACGCTGCATAGCAGTTCGGCACCACGCACTGTCTATCCAGCGCCGCGTTCCTGGGCCAGAAACTCCCGTGCCGAGGATTCCTGGTTCCCTTTCAGACAGCCTCCATCACCAATGGTCGGGCATTCCAGCCATCTCACCTAGCTTATCTCTGTACGTGTCTCCGGGTCACGCAGCTTCACCGATTCGAGAAAGTCGGTTCGGCAAGGGCAAGGTATCTTGCCTATTCGATTCGGAAGATCGTCTCTTTTGGAATGCCACTGTCTCTGCTGAGGATCGGGACCGTCCTCCGCCACTACCAGGATCTTTTCATCGCGCCAGTAAGGTCCATCAGCTGTCTCACCCACGTCCCTTGCCCTCCCCCTCCCCTTCGCTTCTCCCCACCCCCTTCTTTTCTGGTGGGGGAGGGGGGTGAGATAGAGGAAAGAAGCAAAACCAGGGGGGGCGTCACTGACAGGTCGTAACAAAACAGAGAGTTGGTTTTTTTTTCCTCGAGCTGGCCAGAGAGCATATCAAATCTCCGAGCAGCCAAGCGTTTCTCAAGCAAGGGAACCCCCTTCTCTGCCTACTGACCCTCGCCGAATAAGACCTCTACGAGACCTGGTTTTAACGGCTGCCGCGACCACCCACTCTACCCAAGACAATCTTTGGTATTCTTCATCCGCTCCGTGTGACTTTTTTTTTCCCGTCCGCCCGCCCGTCAGCTTGTCTTCATCCCCGTCCCGGACAGCTTCATGTCGGCTGTCAAGTTCCACTCTCCATCTTACAAGCTTTTCGAGGTGAGTCCCGGAGCCAGACCTTGTTCCAAGGTGACCCTGTTGGGCGACGAGAAAGGTCAAATCTGCCTCAATTCAAATCTTACCCGTCGCGTTGGCTTCCCGCCATTCTTGCCCGAGGAGGAGACGAGGAGAAGGACGTTGAACAAGCTTTGAGAAAACAAAAAAGAGGGGCTTCACGACTGACATGTGTGATCACAGCCGGAACACCACACAGACAGACCGATAATCGTTGGCGTCGACACCAGACTCGAGTCTCCCGACACAGTCACTCTCAAGTACGAAGAAGCGGCCAGAGCAGCCAGCGGAGGAGACGTGCGCGGGGACTCTCCTCCCACGGTCCTGGAAATGGCCGCGTACAGCAAAGCTCAGCTGCCGTCGATGCACGGTAAGTAGTAGTAGTTGACGATGATGGCGACCATGGATGGGCGTCGGGAGTGGCGTTCTGCGTCAAGACTTGAAGGCGAGGAGGGACTGACAGACACCAGGATACGACTCGACCCGGTATCCGGACACGGGCTACGAGCAGTATCCAGCACCATCGTTCTCGTCGCAGCAGACGACGGACAAGTTTGCGCAGCTGAACCAGCAGTCTTTCGCATCAAACAATGCGGCAGTGGCCCAGTACATGCCCGCGGGGCCGACGGTGCTGTCGTGCCATCCGACGTCGGGCATGTTCGGTACCAAGGTGGTGGTCAAGTTCTCGTCGCAGTACGACCTGTTCTCCATGTCGTCGCCGATGCCCTACTTTTACGTCTACTTTGGCAGCGAGAAGTGCCCGGCTCACGACGTTGCGCGCGAGGCCCAGGACAGCTCCGGCTTCGTGTACTCGTGCGGCGCCGACGCTCCCCAGGCCATGGTCACGGGCTGCAGCGGCAGCAATGTGCCCCTGTCACTGGCCATCGAGGGCCCATCGGGAGAGGAGATGTCACGGACGGCCGCCGGCTCGTTCCACTATCTAGAAGGGTCGGGGGACGACATCACGCGGACGGCCAGGCTGGCCAAGCATGACGCGTCGGCACCTGGACCCCAAGGCGATCAGCCGAGCGGCTCTCCCAAGGCCGTCGACGGCCAGCTGGCGACGGAGCCGGCTACAAATAGCTACGAGTACCCGTCGCAACCGGCTCAGTACGGGGCCGAATTCCCCCAGACCAACGGCGATATGATCTCGTCGTATCGCAGCACCAGCTTCACCGACCCGCAGTACCATCGGAGGACCGCCCCCGGCTGGAGCGGCTTCGGAGCCACGACGCTTGGCAGCACGGGCCGGGCCAGCGTGCTGGACCACGCCGGGCTGGGATCGGGCCGGCCGAGTCTGACTCCGCTCCCGATGCCGTCTTCGGCCTCGCCGGGGACCCCCCAGCTGATCCGGACAAGCACCATTGCCAACGGCACCGGCAGCAACGGCTCCTACCACCCCATCTCGCTCTACTCGAGCAAGGCGGTTCTCAAGATCAACGGCAAGCTCGACACCATGGCCGAGAACTGGACGCAGGAGGAATGGGATAACCGGAGGCGCATCGTCATGTTCCGCAAGTCGCAGACGGGCTCGACGCTGACGGCCTCGTTCCGGGCCGTGCCGGTCAACGAACGGCCGCCCAACAGCATATGCATCTCGTGCATCTGGTGGGCTGAAAAGGCCGAGTGCTACGTCACGTCGGTCGACACGATCCATCTGCTGGAGCAGCTGGTGGCGGCGCCGAACCGGTTCAGCGTCGAGGAGAAGAACCGGATCCGGCGCAACCTCGAGGGCTTCCACCCCTTGACCGTATCCAAGGCCAAGCCCGACAGCGAGGAGTTCTTCAAGGTCATCATGGGCTTCCCTAACCCCAAGCCTCGCAACATCGAAAAGGACGTCAAGGTGTTCCCCTGGAAGATCCTGGAGCCGGCCCTCAAGAAGATTATTGGCAAGTACAGCGCGAGCCCGAGCAGCACGCTGCCCCCGGCCAGCATGATGACGCCCGTGAGCACGGCGCCGTACGCGCCCCTGCCGACGCCGCCGGGCCAGTCCATGACCTCGCAGCCGGGCCTCGGCTCCCAGCACGGGGACCACTACAGCCAGCACGAGTCGATGCCCTCGCCGCGCTCGCTGTCGGGCTCGCAGCCGTCTTGGACGCCGTACACGACGGCGCCTACTTACTCGACGGCCGCCTCCCGGACCCTTAGCCCCGGCATGCGGCACGCGAGCCCGCAGCCTCATGCGCCGCCTCCGCCTCCGCCGATGCGCATTAGCACGACGCCTCTGCCGGCAGTATCGACGTACGACTCGAGGGCCGCTTCCTCGGCCGGCTACGGCTCATCGGGCCTGCATACGCCCATCAGCCATCACCCGACGTCGGCCACGCCCCCACGCTGGGATACGGCCTCGACCAGCTATCCGGACAGCTACCCGAGCCTGACGTCTCACCACGGCTCTTCGGGACACTCGGTGTACGGCACCTCGGCGTACGGAGACGGCGCCTCCCGCGCCTGAAGCTTCGTCCCCTCTTCCCCTTCCTCACTCCCTCCCTTCTCTCCCCCCACCCCCTGCTTCGGGTCGAGTGACGGGACAGCCTCGTGAGCTCCAGAAGCGGTCGACCATCAGCTGGCTGCAGCCTAATCAAATTCCGGTAGCCGGCAACTACCCCCTTTCCCCCTTCCCCCCTCCCGCCGGGGCATCTATCCGCGGATGGTGGGCACGACCGGCCTCGTCACTTCTGGTCGATGACACGATCAATCTCACGACCCCCCTTTTTTCCTCTCCTCCTTCTCCGCCTCCCCGCTTTCCCTCGATCGTCTTGTTCATTTTTTTTTTTTCTGTTGTCTCGCGTCTAGACGATTTGGTTGTCATTTTGTCTTGGCGATGCTCGAAATGGTCGGACGGGCATCACACCTGATAGACGGAGGATTCTACGTTGGATGTCAGTGTCCTGCGCCGGGGATACGTTCGGACTGGAGATGGTTTTCCTCTTTTCTTTTTATTTTCCCTTCCAGGCATATTATACCCTTTTTATATGTGTGCGCATCTGACGAGGAGGATGGGTGTGTCGCTTAGCTCTTAACCTCAAACTACGCCGCATCGTTTCTCCCGCTCATTATCTTTTCCGCTCCTCTCTCCGTTCCTGTTATCTTCTGCGGTTGTGTTGTTGCTTAGAAAGTCGGAGCGGTTGTCTCGGCTTGGAACGCAGCTGGACGAGAAGAGAGTGGTGTGCATTGCGGAGGAGAGGGGGGGAGGCATGAGGATATAAGGCTGCTAATTCATAATTTTGACTCTGGGCTCCTGGTGTGTCGAGTGTCCAGTTCGTGTATTCGTATGTACTTCGTACGTTGTCAGTATTCGTATGTATGTATTCGTACATATACATATATGTATGTACGGATAGGCGACGAGCGGCTCGGTGTGACGAGCGGGAGGTGATGGTTCCGGCTTGTAGGCAGCCGAATACGAGGCAGGATGAGCAAGACAATCGACCGAAAGGAAAGGAAAGAGGGCTGGATGATTTTGGTTTTAAATTTTTTTATTTCTATTTTTATTTCTATTTTTATTTATATTTGAATTTCTTGATTTTCCCGTGACTAGCCGGACTGAGAGAGCTTCCCCTCTCCCCTCCCGCCCTCCCCGTACACCGAATGGTCTCCACCCTTCTCCGCGTCGGCCTGCTACCGTCCGGCTCCTGCTCCGGCCTCTCCTCGACTCGGCCTCTCCTCTCCGTCCTCCGGACCCCGATCCCATCCTCGCTACCGACTCGCAGCTACACAGAGCGCCGCAGCGGTCCGATGGCACCATCCGAAGCGCAGGAGGCGAGGGCGGCCCTCGACAAGAGTCATGGCCGCCTGTTCGAGAATAACCGGGCTTGGGCCGAGGACCAGCGGCGGCGTGACCCGGGGTTTTTCGCGCGGCTTTCTGAGGGTCAGTCGCCTGAGTTTCTGTGGATTGGGTGCAGTGACTCGCGGATTCCGGCCGAGCTCATTACGGGGTTGGAGCCCGGCGAGGCCTTTATCCATCGGAACATCGCCAATCTGGTTTGCAATACGGATCTCAACGTTATGAGCGTCATCAATTACGCCGTTCGTCACCTGGCCGTCAAGCAAATCATCGTCTGCGGTCATTACGGCTGTGGAGGCGTCCAGGCGGCCATGACGCCGAGGGACATGGGTATCCTGAACCCGTGGCTGCGTAACATCCGCGACGTCTACCGCCTTCACGAGGCGGAGCTGGACGGCATAGCTGACAATGACGCTCGTTACCGGCGGCTGGTTGAGCTGAATGTCGAGGAGCAGTGTCGCAACGTGGTTAAGACGGCGGCGGTGCAGCAGTCGTACGCGGCTAATCGGTTTCCTGTCGTTCGGGGCTACGTCTTTGGCTTTGGTGATGGCTTGCTCAAGGATCTGGAGATTGACTTTGAGGCTATGCTGGCTAATGTCCAGAAGATTTATGACCTGGCCGCTTGAGGGGGGTGGGGGAAAGGAGACTATCCTTGGCAGTCTTTACTTGTACAGAGAGTCGGAACGAATCGACAATTAGTAACGGCGGTATCTTTATGACGAGCAGGCTTGCAGCACCTTCATCATATCCCTCGTAATATTCGAAATGGTGTAATACCACATACCTCGGCTTGTGTAGACCGGTCGGTGAGTGTGTATGCAGGCATACCTCTCATATAAAGCGCCATCCATCCGTCATGGTCCTCATCATCCTCATCGTCGCCATGGCCGCTAACCGCATCAACTCCATCATCCAGCACCTGGCCCCCGCATCGGCTCTGAGCACCGTGTTGGTCTCCTGGCTTCCCAACACTTAGCAACAGGCTCACCAACTCAACATAGTCAGGCCAAACACGACGATGATGTCGTCATCACCCTCGCCATTCGAACGCCTCTGACAAAGGTCTTCAAGGGCGGCTTCAAGGATACGAAGCTCGAGTCCATCATCTTGGCGTTGCTTGACGAGGTCAAGAAGCGCATGGGCATCGATCCTTTGCTCGTCGAGGACATAGTCATGGGAAACGTCAACGACGACTTATCTTCTCCGTCAATGAGGATTACCAACTGACCCTGGTGGCAGGTTTCTGATGCCAATGCCATGTACAAGTTGCGAGCCGCGGCGCTGGCCGCCGGCTTCCCCAACACACATGCCTGCTACTCCATCGACCGGCTATGTGCCTCCGGGCTGGCCGCGGCGACTGATCTGGCCCGGGCCATCGCCTGTAACTCGGTCCAAGTAGGCATCGCATGCGGAGCCGAAAGCTTGACGCACAGCGTCGACCACTTCGCCAAGGAAATCGACCAGGCAGCCAAGGACATCGACCAGGCAGTACTCGCTCGCAGCGTCGAGGCCGCCGATAGCGCTCAGCCGATGGGGTGGACGAGCGAGAACATCAGCCGCGAGCTCGGCGTCGATCGCCCGGACATGGACGAGTTTGCGGCCGAGAGCTTCCGCAGAGCAGAGGCGGCGCAGAGAGACGGCCTCTTTGACGATGAGATTGTGCCCGTTAACACCAGGGTCGAGGGCTCAGACGGGGAGTGGGAGGATGTGACGCTCACGCGGGACGAGGGCATCCGGCCGGGGACGACGATCGAGGGTCTGGCCAAGATTCGGCCTGCGTTTCCCCAGTGGGGGACCAACACGACGGCTGGCAACTCCAGCCAGCCAATGGACGGAGGTGAGTCCCTTGATTGATGTCCCCTTCTGAAGCAAGCGAGCTGATGCCACGTGGAAACCACCCAGCCGCGGCCCTGCTGATGATGAAGCGATCCACGGCTCGCGAGCTGGGCCAGCCCATCCTTGCCAAGTACGTCGGCTCGACCGTCGCTGGAGTAGCGCCTCGAATCATGGGCATCGGCCCTACCGTCGCCATCCCCAAGCTGCTATCCCAGCACGGCTTGTCGCTGGCCGAAATGGACGTAATCGAGATCAATGAGGCCTTCGCTTCCATGGCCGTTTACTGCCGCGATAGGCTGGGACTCGACTGGAAGAAGATGAACCCGCGAGGCGGAGCCATCGCCCTCGGCCATCCGCTCGGCACCACGGGAGTGAGGCTCATCGTGACGGGGTTGAGTGAGCTGAGGAGGAGAGGGGGGAGGATGCTGCTGGTGTCTCTGTGTGCGGGAACGGGGATAGGAGCGGCGGGATTATTCGTGAATGAGGCTTGAGGTGGAACGTTCATGTTTTTCTATTGGTGGTTCTGTCGTCGGTCTCGCTGCCTATGATACAGCTTAGACGTCCTCGCTGGTTCTTGGGGTGGTCCTAGATTGTCACGATGATAAGGGCGATAGGCAGGCATAGCCTATAGGGTAGTCTGCTTGCACTTGATCCCGTCTCGGGAATCCAAGAACCCCAATGGTTCGTCCGAGGTAGGTATGGAGCTTGGTAGTAATCGCGTAGTGCAGACTAAACAGTAATAACCATACGCCTATTGGCTGACTCCCAAGAACCGATCACCGGCATCATCCCACGCGTGCTCTGCTTGCTCTCCCCGACGATTCGACAGCAAGACCGCTCACGTTGGACCTAATGCCGTCTGGGTCTTCCCGGTAGGGCTCGAGTCCATCCTGTCCTGCACCGTTTTGGCGCCTCCCTGCGTCATCGTCACATGCCGGCACTTTGCTGCTCTAGGGTAAGCGCCAAACACACGGCCGAGTCGAACCTCGTGACTTTTCTCGGCTTCTGCCCGTATGACTTTCACTTCTAGCCGAGACAGACGCTGGAGAATGGCCGAGGACGCGTTGGCCTTGTCCATGACGACGACGACGACGACGAAGCCGACGACAGCAGCAGCATGAACGGAAGCCAGCACGGAGAAAGCCCCGGTCGTCGGAGCCAGACGCCGTCCTCCTTGACCGACTCGTCGGGCACCGCCGCTGCCACCGAGTCGATGCCGCTGGTCCGGCCGGCCGCCGCTTTGCCCGGCCATCTGGCGCCTCGGTCGAGGCATGGCACCTTTAGTCCTCGCCCTCCGAGTCCGAGGGATACGGTCGCGTCGGTCGAGAGTGGTGCTTCGGGCGCGGACGACTGGAAGAGGTGGCTGAGGGGCAGGATGCGTACTCGCAAGATGGATCATAGCCATCGTCTGGCTCAGCAGGCGGGCTTTCGCTTCACGCCTCTCATGTGAGGCGTCTCGTCTTTTTCCCTGTCGCGTCGAGCACCCGCTCGTCTGCCCGCTGGCTTGCTAACTGGCCATCTTCCCCCAAAAGGTATCTGGCATACTACGTCCCCTTCTTCAACTGGATCGGCCAGTACAAGCTGCAGTATCTCCAGGGCGACTTCGTCTCGGCTTTGACCATGGCATCCTTCTACCTGCCCATGGCCCTTTCGCTCGCGTCCAATCTCAGCCACGTGCCGCCCATCCACGGCCTGTACTCGTTCGTCTTCAACCCCTTCATCTACGCCCTACTCGGCTCCTGTCCGCAGATGGTCGTTGGCCCGGAGGCGGCTGGCTCTCTGCTCGTTGGAAGCGTTGTCCGCAACAGCGTCGACTCGGGCCAGGGCGGCGAGGACGACGCCCTGTTACACGCTCAGATCTGCGGAGTCGTCGCCGGTATGGCCGGGGCCACCGTTCTCATCGCCGGTATCGCCAGGCTGGGCTTTCTCGATAGCGTACTCAGCAGGCCCTTTTTGCGGGGGTTCATAAGCGCTGTGGGATTCGTCATTGCTGTCGATCAGCTGGTGCCCGAGTTGGGGCTCAACGGCCTTGCCGACGACATGGGTGTCAGCCATGGGAGCAGTGTTGACAAGATTCGCTTCATCTTCGGCAACGCTCACAAGGCTCACATGCCGACGCTTGCCATCTCCGCCATCAGCTTCCTCGTCATCATGGTTTGCCGGTAAGGGAGACCTTTTACCCATCTTCCGCTCTTTCTCCATGTAGGCTGACGATGGCTCTACAAGTGAACTCAAGAGGCGACTCGAGCCGCGCTTCCCATCCGTCGTCTTCATCCCCGATCGCTTCCTCATCGTTGCCGCTTCGGCCATACTCTGCGCCCGCCTCCGTTGGGACGAGCAAGGAGTCGACATCCTGGGCGAGGTCAAGTCGGCCACCGGTGGCCTCTTCGCCTTCCGCTGGCCCTTCCAACTGGCCCATATGCGGCATATCCGCGACGCCATGTCGACCTCTTTTCTCATCGCCCTGCTCGGCTTCTTCGAGTCGTCTGTGGCCGCCAAGAGCTTGGGCGGCAGCGACACCATTCAGGGTATGGAGTTGAGCGCCAACCGCGAGATGATTGCCCTGGGCGTCGCCAATCTTGTCGGTGCCAGCTTCATGAGCCTGCCCGCCTTTGGTGGCTATGGCCGGAGCAAGGTGAACAAGTCGACGGGTGGCAAGAGCCCCATGAGCTCCATCTTCCTGAGCCTCATCTCACTGCTGTCCATCTTGTTCCTCCTACCGGAATTCTACTACCTACCCGTCAGTGGCTCACAGCATACTGAAGGGGAATGAAAAGGCTGACTACGGACAGAAACCGGTTCTCTCGTCCATGATATCCGTAGTGGCCTGGTCGCTAATAGAAGAAGCACCCCACGACATATCATTCTTCGTACGCATCCGCGGTTGGAAAGAGCTGCTGCTCATGGCCATCATCTTCCTCTCAACCATCTTCTACTCGCTCGCCCTCGGTATCGCCCTCGGGATAGGCATCTCATTGCTGCTAGTCATCAAGCACAGCACCCGGCCGCGAATCCAGATCCTGGGCCGCATCCCGGGCACGAACCGGTTCGAGAACGCAGAGTCGGATCAGCAACGTGGTCTCGAGTTCATCGAGGGCTGCCTCATCGTCAAGATCCCGGAGCCCCTGACGTTTGCCAACACGGGCGAGCTCAAGGCCCGGCTGCGGCGGCTCGAGCTGTACGGCACAGGCGACGCTCACCCGGCGCTGCCGCGGATACGCAGCCACGAGTCCAACAGCAACATCATCTTCGACATCCACGGCGTCACCTCGATCGACGGCTCCGGCACACAGGTGCTCGAGGAGATCGTCCGCAGCTACCGTCAGCGCGGCGTCCGCGTCTTCTTCTCTCGCGGGCCCGCCCGCCGCAGCCACCCGACCTGGCATCTCCTCGAGCGCAGCGGCATCGTTGCTCTCTGCGGCGGCGAGTCGCACTTCGTCATGGACGTCGAAGAGGCTCTGCGCTGGACCGAGTACGAGGAGAGCATCGGCAGACGGAGCGTCAACAGCAACAGTGCGCGGGACTGAAGACGATGTCATGCTTTCCCTCGGGATGAAAGGGGAGAAGGGGGGGGTAGGGGAAAGATGTGGCTCTTGATGAGTCGTTCATGATCGCATTTCATCCAATCCTGCATGCCTGGCCAGGGTCATCCAGCCGGCGCCCGGAGTTTGGCGAATGTCATTGAGTTTCCGCCTGCAAAGCGGGCTGGTCGAGAGGAGAAGTAGATCTTGGCGAAAATGGGCTTGTACAGCGTTCAATCATCAGCTACGAAGTACACATATTCGGTCGCATCACATTTACGTAGAGGTCGTGAAACCGGCATGCGTCATCCAACCGTCTTCGTCGAGGCAAACTATAGCCCTTTGGAAGCCGCTCACGCCGTTGCTGAGCCAGCACTCTTCGCCGCCGACTAGGGATTCGACAGAAATTGCTTCTTCCACAGCCAGTCCTCTATCCTGTAGTCAGTAAGAGGTCCATTTTGAGCTGGAAATACGCACCGCTCCAGCGCCCATCGCCTCGAAGTGCCATCGTGGCCGCCACTGCCCCCTTGGCGGCTGGAAGCACGGAGAAACGGGGGCGTGACCCATCTCTCTTTACGCCAGAAGTACGGCGTCGTGATGCTGCCCTCCATGACGCATCGGTCGTCGGCGCTCAGAATGAGAACCTCTTTCAGATCGCCCGGGCAGATACCAGCTCTCTGGCGGGCGGAGTCGTAAACGGCGCGGCGGGTCGTCTTGAAGTGCGTGAACTCGGACCGCCGGGTGGCGCCGCCGTCGACGACTAGCTTGAAGCAAGGGGTCGTGAGCCGCGGCTCGTCCGCGCCCGGTATTTGACCTGGCGGGATGAGCCGTCGTGGGTATAGATTCTCGAGCGGTTGGGCTGGCGTGTCGAAGATTTGGAAGCTGATGTCGGCTTCCCTGGTGACGAGGATGCGGAGACGTTTTGGATTGGACTCGTGGGCGCCGATAGCTTCGAGGGCTAGACGTTCCAGCTCGTAGAGGCCTTTGTGACCGGATAGCTTCTCTGTTGCCTCGATCCAGCCCCAGTGCTTGGCGGCTCGGAGGAGGCGGTCTCTATGGAAGTCGAGCATGTAGAGGCTCGACGGGCGGTCATAGTTCCAGCTGGTCTGTCCGGGGACCGAGCTGAATATGCGCTCGAGGTTGAGATCGTACCGTAGCGAGGTGAGCAGGGAAAATGGGGGATCAGCCATTGATTTGGAGGAGATGCTGAAGCTGGACGGACCGTCGACGTCGAAGTGGTTCATCTCAAGGTGTGGCTCAGCTGTGGCGGACTGGACCCCGTGTGGCTCGCGTCATCCCCGGCACCCCGGCACAGCCCCCAAATCTTATCAGGGACGCTATCGGAAAATAGAAGCTTTTTCCCCCATCTCCAATCCATCCGCCCATCTTCTCGCCTCGTCCGCGTCCCTACGCGCCGTCAGCTTCCGATACGACTCTCTCCTGTATCACTAAAACCTCCGCAGCATGGCCAGTCCTGCTCCTTCGATGCCGCCAGGGCCCCCTGCCGGTGTCGTACTCGAGCCTCCCCCGTCGGCCTGGGACCGACTGGCTTCGTGGGTGTCGGAGAACAAGGCCGTCGTCTACACCATCGCCGGCGTCGCTGTCGTCGTCACAGGCGCTGGTGTCGTCTACTATCTCGGCTCTGATCCGGTAAGCTATCTTCTCTCGCTACTGCGTCTTCCTCCTCCTCCCCGACCCGTTATCACTGACCCGTCGCGGTGAAACAGTCAAAGTCGGATTCGTCTCCCAAGCTCAGCAAGAAGGAGAGGCGGAAGCGGAAAGAGGCCGAGCGCAAGGCCGCCGAGACAAAGACCAGCCCGGCGTCCTCCAAGTCGCCTCCGGCCGCCGCCACCGCCACCGCCGCATCTGCCGAGAGCGACTCGGACCTGCCCGACGTCGACGAGGCGACGGTGGGCAACCTGACGCAACAAGAGCGCGAAGGCCACGCCGCCAAGCTCAAGCAGGCCGGAAACAAGGCATACGGTGACAAGGCCTACAACCGGGCCATCGACCTCTACTCCCGCGCCATCCTCTGCAAGCCCGACCCCGTCTTCTACTCCAACCGTGCCGCCTGCTATAGCGCAATGAGCGACTGGGACAAGGTCGTCGAGGACACGACGGCCGCCATCAACATGGACCCCTACTACGTCAAAGCCATCAATCGCCGGGCAACGGCTTACGAGCACCAGAAGAAGTACTCGGATGCCCTGCTCGACTTTACCGCCTCGTGCATAATCGACAACTTCAAAAGCGATTCGACCGCCCAGGCTGTTGAGAGGCTTCTCAAGATCATCGGCGAGCAACGGGCCAAGGAAATGATGGCGACGCGAACTCCGAAGCTCCCCAGCCCCGTCTTCATCGGCAATTACCTCCAGAGCTTCCGCCAAAGGCCGCGCCCCTCCGGACTCGAAGACACGGTCGAGCTGGAGCCGGATCATGGCAGTGGCCAGCTGCAGCTTGGTCTTCGCTGCCTCGAGAAGAAGACGGCCGAGGGTTACGAGGAGGCGCGGCTGGCGTTCGAAAAGGCCCTCGAGCTTGGCGGCCTCGGAGAGCACGAGGCCCTGGCTTACAATCTCAGGGGCACCATGCGCACTCTTCTCGGCAACCATGCCGATGCCGTCAAGGACTTTGACCGCAGCATTGAGCTCGACCCGGGCATGATTCAGAGCTACATCAAGCGCGCCAGCATCAGCCTCGAGCTTGGCGAGACGGCAAAGGCCGACGCCGAGTTCTCCAAGGCCATTGAGCAGAACAGCTCCGATCCGGATGTCTACTACCACCGCGCACAGGCCAACTTTATCAAAGGCGACCTGTCGGAGGCTCAGAAAGGCTACCAAAAGTCCATCGACCTGGACAAGGATTTCATCTTCTCCCACATCCAGCTGGGCGTTACGCAGTACAAGATGGGCTCCATCGCCTCGTCCATGGCTACCTTTCGCCGCTGCATGAAGAACTTCCCAAAGACCTCGGACGTCTATAACTACTACGGTGAGCTGCTGCTCGATCAGGGCAATTATGCCGAGGCGGTCGAGAAGTTCGACACGGCCATAGAGTTGGAGAAGCAATCCAAGCCGATGGCCATCAACGTGCTGGCCCTCATCAACAAGTCGCTGGCCCTCTTCCACTGGAAGCAGGACTTTGAAGAACCGCAGAAGCTGTGCCAAAAGGCCCTCATCAGTGAGTCCCATCCCCCCCCCCCCTTCTTCCATGCCGGATGGGATTGCTGACGGATCTCGCTTCGCAGTTGACCCGGAATGCGACATCGCCGTCGCCACCATGGCCCAGCTTCTCCTCCAGCAGAATAACGTGGCGGAGGCGGTCAAGTACTTTGAGCGCACGGCCGAGCTGGCCCGCACCGAGGGCGAGATCATCAACGCCCTCTCGTACGCCGAGGCGACGAGGACGCAGGTCAAGGTGACGGAGAAGTATCCCAAGCTGGCGGACAAGCTGGCGGGCGGTGGCGGCGCTCCCCCGGGCCTGCGGATGGGCCCTCAATGAGGAAGAGGAGCTGGGGTCTGATTGCGGGCTTGAGCAGGGCGTGAGCAGGGGCGTGATGATGTCTCTAAGCCCTTGCCCAACCTTTACTTCACTACTCCTCTCCTCTTTCTCTTCGCCCCCTTCTTTCTCCTGTTTACCGTCCTTTCCCGTGTTCTATTTTCTGTACGACTCTGGAGAGGTGCGAGGAGGTTCTGCGGTTTTCCGGGCCGGCAAGTCTGCGATGGGGCTTCTCAGTTCTGCGAGGCATGAAAAGGGGGGGGGGGGGGTTTGGTCGGAAAACAACACGAACCGAGCACATGTGTAAACACGCTTTTCTTCTTTCTTTGATGGGTATTTCCTCCCCTCTTGCGTTCGCGCCGCCCCCTGGAATTCTAATCTCTCTGTTTTGTGCGAGGCTGGGTGCGGGTTGGAGAAGGGGATGTGGAAACGACGACCGGTTCTCGTCCTACGATGGCTTGTTTTCTCTTGTCCTGAATCACGGTCGCAGGCCACTCTGTTTCACGTAGGGCCTGGAAGTACAATGGGGCCAGGAAAAGGCATGGGCGTCGAGAATGGTACAGTAGATACAGGCCCTTGCTGATTAGCCTCCGCGTTTTGCCCGGCAACTCTTGCAACCCTGGCTTTCGCGGTTGGGAGCTCGTGCAATGATGATGATTCAACTTTGTGCGTGACCGTTTTAAAAAGGTTGCCGCCTGGTACGGAGTGAGGGGATATTAAGAGAGGATATATACAGTAAGGGTCGTGATGGATGATGTATTGGTGTGTGTGTGGGTGGGTGAGTGAGATGGTAGAGATGAGGTATGAGCATGAAGAGTAGCTGGTATCGATATCGAGGCCACGATATGGACAACCAATGTCCGTCCATGGCAGCAGCCCCTGGACCGGTTGCGAATGTTGAGAAGAGATGAGGAAAATCGTAAGACGGGGTCGAGCCCTTATGATGACGACGGCGACGGCGACGACGACGACGACGACTTCGACTTGCTACAGCGGTCCGTGCCGAGACACAGGCCGAGACCGACACCGAGGGCGATGCCGATGATGATGAGAACGACGAGCAGGAGACACCACCACTTGAGCTTGCGGCGGCGACGGGCGTGCTCGTTGGCCTGCTTGACCTGGTCGTTGCCCTTTTCCATGTGGTCGACCGTGTTCTGCGCGTTCTGCTCTGCCGATTGGATGATGGGGTCTTGTTGCTCGACGAGGGTGGCGAGCTCGTCGTATAAGATGGCTATTTCGGTGAGCGTCTGCTCGATACGCTGGAGTTCGTTGTGGCGGGCGCGGACGTTGCCTAGGAGGGAGGTTGCGTGGCCGGTACGATTCGTGCGCAGCTGGCGAGATGTCATCAGTTTTTGTTGCTGGTGGGCACATGGTCAAGGGGAAAGAAAAGACGTACGGCTGTCTGGAAGACGCCCTCGTTACCCCAGTCGGCCTCGGCGGCCTGACGGACCTCATCCTCGCTGGCTTCCGGGTTGACGATGCGATACTGGCGGGCGATCTGCTCGCGATAACGAATTTGATAATCGCGCTCGACGGCCTGATACTTGTCGAGCTCTGCCTTGAAGAAGGTGCGCAGTGATTGGAGCTGGGTACGCTTGATGACGCGCGATGCGTCCGAGGTGCGTGACAGGTCGCGCTCAAGACCCTTGATGCCGTCTTTGATGGCCGTGTTACGGATCTGCGTCTGGACGACGGCCTGTTCGAGCTGCTGCTGGGCTGAGCCGTCGGTGCTGGCGAGGCAGCGGTGGTGAAGCTGGCCGATGTGGTCGACGTCGCTCGTCAGTTGGCGGATGTCGTCGCGGAGATTCTGCACGCGGTCGAGGAAGGCCTGCTGGCTGAGGACTGTTGTCGTGTGTGTCTCGGGCTTATCCGGGCTGCCGTAGTCTGTCATCTCGTACTGGTCTTGGGCGTAGGGGTTGTTTTCCCCGTAGCCGTGGCCATAGCCGCCCGTGGCCATTGTCTTTGCCTGTTGGACTCTTCTTGGCGTGGGTATTGGCTGTGTGTATGTAGGTGTTGTATGTACATGTGTATGTGAGATGGTGACGAATACGATGCGGTGGGATGGGGAGGTTGGTTGGAGTGTTGAAACGGAGAGGGCGGAAGCGGGCGGGTCGAACGGGCGGAGATGAGATGAGGATTGGCGGGCGGTGATGGCTAGGGTTTCGGGAAGGGGACGATGATGATGATGATGATGATGATGATGATGACGATGATGATTCGGCGGAGTGTGAGTTTAGATGGGTAGGTACCTAAGCAGGTAGGTATGAATCTCTGGTCAAGGCAGTCTTCTCTGATGCGCTTCTCGGCATCCGTCAAACAGCGAGCTTGTTGGGGCCGACGACCAGGAAAAGGCTGTGTGTGGGATGAAGAGGAACTGCGAGGAATGTTGTGCATGTATATTCGTACCTGCTAACTGCTTAGCCGCCTCGAGCGGGGGGGTCCAAGCAGCAAGGTGCGCGTACCGGCTGCACACGATTTGGCGCTGCGAGTGACCTTGCTGCTCTCTTTCGGGCGAACCCCCGTTTCTTCGTGGCGACCCGCTTTTGCTTAGAGCGGTACGTCGCGGGTGGTCTTGGCTGGGGCATAGCCTCATGGTGAGGCTTAAACACGGGGGCGGTGATCCCCCGGTGTTGGCCTGCAAATCAAGCCGAAACGAACTGTCCACTCCATTGCTGGTCTACCTAAGCCTGCGCCTCAATCGCTATCCGCTACATACATACATCCATTGTTAGGGACTCCGCAGACTTGCCCGCCATCATCGTCCGTTACTCCGGCCCATAAGCAGCACCCCGGTCTTCTCACTCTCACCGTCACACTCTCTCCTCTATTCGTAGGTATGTATCTAGGTATTCGTAGTTACATAGGTAGGTAGGTATCTAGCCAGAGTCTTTTCCCCTGGGAGGCTGGGACAAAGCAAAAATGCCCTTCTCCAAATCCCCATCAAACCTCCCCCCCCCCCCCCCCAACGCCCCTTGCAAGAGCCGCCCAAAGTCAAAAGCCCGCACCGCCTCGACGGCTCTCGCGGCATAAACTCTCGTGGTAGCGGATGAGGCTTAGTCGTCACCCGACAACTGCCTGTCCATCCTGCCTGCTTCACCCTCTGCTCACAGGTAGCTCTTTTTCCTAGCCGTCCGCGTGTACTGAGTCAGATGCCACTCGACATCGCCATCCTTGTTCTCCAGAGTGCCGGCTCGAATCTCAAACGGCTTCATCGTCATCCTGGGGCCAACCTCGGCGAGCTCCACGCTGTCGTACCCTGTCCGCACGAACACGTGGTGCCGCACCTCGATGCTGTCCTCCATGTTCTTAAACGTCACCACCCTGTTCCCCACCTTGTTCTTGGTTGTGATGGCCTCGCGAGGCGGAAAGATGTGCTTCAGGATCTTGACCATCCGCCGGCCCAGAGCCGTCGTGAAACCGTCAAAGATGAGATGCGGGTACGATTCGCTCACCGTACCCCGAACGCTCCCTGGGATGTCGTGCCGCAGAACCACGTTGTGAAGGGAAAACGACACCGTAGGACCGTGAGGAAAATGCGTCAGTGTCAGTGCCGTCGGCGTGCCGCGATGTTCGTGAAGTAACACGATGTCGGAGAGTCCGGCTGATTGTGCCGACCGCACCAGGTCAGGCAGAATCAGGTTTCCGCGGTTCAGTCGCACCGACGTCGGCAGCAACAGCCTGATCTCCTTGGCAAAGGCAGAGAGTCGCGTCGAAGGATCACGAGATGTCGTCACCAACACCCGCGGATCCACGATGCCCGACAGTTGAGCATACTCGTCGTCCAGATCGAGCTGCTCTTCGGTGGTCCGGTCCGGCGCAGACTCGTCGAATGCGTAGTCTTTTCGCAGTGTCTTATCGTTGGCTATTGAAGGATCCAGAGGCTTTCCAGACGCTAGAGAAGCCCGTAGCTTGGCCCTCTTCTCGCTCATCTCGGCATCGCGGAGGAGCAGCGCTCGCCGGTAGAGGTAGTCACGCCGTTGGCGTGCTTGTTTTCGCTATAATTTCATCGTCAGTATGGTAAAGAGATACCAATGTTTGAGCGACTTTCGAAAAAATGTAGACGGAGACTCACAATCATGGCTGCGTTGGATGCTCAACAGGTTGTCCGCCAGTCTTCGTGCGATTCAATGGCTGCTTTTTCAACAACTCAAGATGAAGACTCAGCCAACCAAATACATACCGATGATCTGCCGTTATCGATAGTCCTGTGTATCGCGGGTCACGTGATCAATACATATGATTGTCCCACCAAAAGTCCGCGTGGCTGAGTTCGACTTCGCAGCAATCCAAAGCGGCTCGAGGCAAAAATCTGATTGCCAACAAAGCTACTTCTGACCAGCTGCTTGACTCTTCGACAGTCAAGGACGGACCGATTTTATTGCGCTGCTGTGGAGCAAACGTCCTTCTCACGAAGCGTCTCTGGCCGCGATGATGTGAACCGCCTTCGACGCAACTTTGTAACTTCACAGTCCGTTTCGTCTCAGCCGTCCCCAGCAGCCGCGTCTGCTCTTGTGCGAAATCTGGAAAAATCTTGAAAACGCCGAGGTGAGTTCTGACGCTGAATCGTCCGTTTGTCTTCGTATCCGGTCGCCTCTCCGCGTTTGCCTGCGAGCCTTTTCCTTTACAGTCTCTGATAAGGCAGACGCAGGAATCCAAGTTCAGAAACGCCTTCGCGGCGTCTGCGATTCCCCGATCGATCGAGCATCATGGAAGGTGCATTTACACACGTGGGAAACCACCTAATCTCAGACTCGGCCGCCGCCATCAACGCCGGGGCCGACGATCTCTCTGCTCTCGACCCCGATGAGAGCCTGCTCTTCGGCAATGCCGGCGGTCGACGTCGTGCCGATGATGAGGACAACCAGACAGAGACTCTCGAAGATGAAGAGAACGATAGTCTCAACAGCGCCACCGTCGAAGGGATGAGAGACATGAAGCTCAAGGACGTCAACGAAGAAAAGCAACTGCCCGCTCATGCTTGCGCGTAAGTGGTGTCAAGCCCGTGTCCCCGGTGTGATCTCTCCGAGTGAGTGCTGATTTCTTTTCGTAGCTACTGCGGCATTCACTCCCCCGCCTCCGTCGTCAAGTGCCTCACCTGCAACAAATGGTTCTGCGGCGCCAGAGGCAACGGCTCGTCCACCCACATCGTCAACCACCTCGTCCGCGCAAGACACAAAGAGGTCCAGCTGCATCCCGAATCAGCACTTGGAGACACCGTTCTGGAGTGCTACAACTGCGGTACCAAGAATGCCTTTCTACTCGGCTTCATCCCGGCAAAGTCGGACACGGTCGTCGTCCTGCTGTGCCGCCAGCCCTGTGCCGCCAGCACGTCGAACAAGGACATGAATTGGGACATCTCGCGCTGGGAGCCCCTCATCGAGGAGAGAGCCTTTTTGAGCTGGCTCGTCAGCCCGCCTTCGGATGCGGAGCAGCTTCGGGCCCGTCACATCTCGGTCAACACCATCAGCAGGCTCGAGGAGATGTGGAAGGTGGATCCCGATGCTACGGCCGTGGATCTGGAAAAAGCGTCCAACATCGACGACGACCCCGACCCAGTGCTCCTCCGCTACGAAGATCCCTACCATTATCAAAACATCTTTGGCCCCCTGGTCAAGATGGAGTCCGACTATGACAAGAAGCTCAAGGAGGCGCAGTCGGAGGATGGACTCACGGTGCGCTGGGACTACGGCCTCAATAATAAGCATCTCGTCAGCTTCAACCTCCACAAGATCGAGTCCGGTGACGTCAAACTCGCCGTCGGTGACGAGATGCGACTGCGCTACAACGGCGAGCTCCGCGATCCTTGGGAGGGCGTGGGCTACGTCATCAAGATCCCCAACAGCCAGTCGGACGAGGTGTGTCTGGAGCTTCGCAAGAACGGAAACGACAAGCAGGTGCCCACGGAGCTCTCTCACAACTTCTCGGCCGACTACGTCTGGAAGGCCACGTCGTACGACCGCATGCAGCTCGCCATGAAGACGTTTGCCGTCGAGGAGATGAGCGTCTCGGGCTACATCTACTACGTTCTCCTCGGCCACGAGGTGCATCTCCAGCCCATGAAGGCGACGCAGCTTAAGAAGTGGTCGGCTCCGGGCCTACCGGACCTTAACCAGAGTCAGGTGGACGCCATCAAGTCGGTGCTGCAGAAGCCCATCAGCTTGATCCAAGGTCCGCCCGGCACTGGCAAGACGGTGACGTCGGCCACCATCATCTACCATCTGGCCAAGACGACGGGCAACCAGGTGCTCGTGTGCGCGCCCTCCAACGTGGCCGTCGACCAGCTCTGCGAGCGTATCCATAGAACGGGGCTCAAAGTGGTGCGTCTCACGGCCAAATCGCGCGAGGACGTCGAATCCTCGGTCAGCTTCTTAGCTCTGCACGAGCAAGTGCGCATGACGGATCACAACACGGAGCTCGTCAAGCTGTCGCAACTCAAGGCCGACGTGGGCGAGTTGTCGAGCCAGGACGAGAAGAAGTTCAAGCAGCTCACCAAGGCCGCCGAGCGCGAGATTCTTCACAATGCCGATGTCGTCTGCTGCACCTGCGTCGGAGCCGGCGACCCGCGCCTGTCCAAAATGAAGTTCCGCAATGTGCTGATCGACGAGTCGACGCAGTCGGCCGAGCCGGAGTGCTTGATCCCGCTCGTGCTCGGTTGCAAGCAGGTGGTGCTCGTCGGCGACCATAAGCAGCTGGGGCCCGTCATCATGAACAAGAAGGCGGCCAAGGCCGGACTGAACCAGTCGCTTTTTGAGCGTCTGATTCACCTGCAGCTCTCGCCGATTCGACTCAAGATCCAGTACCGCATGCACCCGTGTTTGTCCGAGTTCCCCTCCAACATGTTTTACGAGGGCGCGCTTCAGAACGGTGTTACGCATGAACAGCGGCTCCGCAAGGACGTCGACTTTCCCTGGCCCGTTGCCGACATGCCCATGATGTTCTGGTCCAACCTCGGCAGCGAGGAGATTTCGACGTCGGGCACGTCGTACCTCAACCGCACCGAGGCGTCCAACGTTGAGAAGACGGTGACGCGCTTCTTCCGCGCCGGCGTCAAGCCCAGCGAGATTGGCGTCATCACTCCGTACGAGGGCCAGCGCAGCTACATTGTGACGACGATGCAGAACTCGGGTCAGTTCAAGAAGGAACTGTACAAGGAGGTCGAGGTGGCGTCCGTCGACGCCTTCCAGGGTCGTGAGAAAGACTTCATCGTGCTCTCGTGCGTGCGCTCCAACGAGAACCAGGGAATCGGTTTTCTATCGGATCCGCGTCGGCTCAACGTGGCGCTGACGCGGGCCAAGTACGGGCTGGTGATTCTGGGCAACCCCAAGGTGCTGTCCAAGCACGAGCTCTGGCACAGCCTCCTGGCGCACTTCAAGGACCGCAGGTGCTTCGTCGAGGGTCCCCTGACCAATCTCCAGGTGTGCCTGCTCCAGTTCAGCCGGCCCAAGATGAGCTACCGACAGAAAAACAACTACCACTCGCACTACGCCCCTCCCGGCAGCTACGGCAATGGGCGGCACAACGGCGCGGGCGGACGCGAACTGGACGGGGGTTCGATGATGTCATATATCCCGGACGACGTGTCGTCGATCCAGGGCTCGGCCTTTGGCGGCGGGGCGGCGCTCAACACGTCGTTCCCCGCCATGTTCTCGAGCTTCACGCCGGAGCAGTGGCCGGGGCTGCCCGGGGTGACGGCACCCGGACGCGGCAACAAGGGCCGCGGGCGGGCGGCGGAGAGCGTGGCGGGCGAGAGCGTGGCCAACTCAGAGATGACGGAGACGACGACGGCGACGAGCGTCATCGGCGGCAAGGGAGTCGGCCAGGGCGGCGTCAGCCTCGGGGCCGGCCTCCACGATGCGGTGACGGGGACGCGGCCCGTTTCCTACACGCAGAGCGACCGGCTGAAGCATTACGTCGAAAGCAACGGGCGCATGGCGCACGGCGGCGGATACGGACGACGGTACGACGACGACGAAAAGAGCATCAGCACGGCCTTTCACAGCCAGATTGGCGGTGGCTATGACTGATTGGCAGATGAAATAATGGATGGCAGACGAGAGCGAGAGAGAACGAGAGCATGGGAGCGCGAAGGTCGCTGACCGATGAGCGACCGGCTCGCCTTTTGGCAGATGATGGCGGCAACGGAGCCGGGCCAAGAGGGCGCGCGATGCGTCCCGGACATGCCGTCATCGCCGCCGCATACGGCTGCGAGGGATGCGTCCCAAGGGCCTCTATTTATCCTGCAAAGGTAAGGTCGACGACGAGACGTTGCCGCCTGACGAAGTGAGGCAAGGGGGGAAGGGGGCCACGGGGCGAGCTGTGCTCAGACGCACGAGACTGGAGAGGGGCAGGGGATGTAACCTCTCTTTTTTTTTTTTTTTTAAATTTGTTTTTACGATTGCTGAGGAAGAAGAGGCATGATCAGAGTGTGAGTTCGTGCGAACGATGGCTGTGTGTTGATTTTATGGTAGACGCAGACAGGAGAAAAGACGTTCGTTCTGAAGCTTGCTCGGGTCCGCAACGGGCCGAGATAAGCGAGAAACCCTTACCCAGAGGCTCTTAGGAGTCTAGGAGTCTAGGAGTCTATCTAGGGTTAAGGTTGGCTGATCAGCAATTAAAAGAGGGGTACGTACCGACTGGGGGCCAAGGGAGCCGTCATGACCGTTTGTCTGCTCCCTTTCTTCTTCCACCACTCGTTTATTTTTTTATTTTTATTTTTTTGCCTCTTGGCTGTCTTTGGCTGGCTGGCTGGCTGGCTAAATTCATCGTCACCGCCGTCATGCTGAACCAGCAGATGAAGCAGGGCCGCTGTGGTCGTCGGCTCGGCGTCTTATCCGTGTTGGCGACGCTGGCCATCATCCTGACCCTTCTCCTCGGTCGTCACGGTCCGAGAATGACGACAGCCGGTGGCGTTCGGTACGTGGCCAGCAGCTTCGACTGGTCACGGGTCAAGCCCTCGCATCCGGTCGTGAGCCTGCAGCGTCCTCCCACGGGCCGGCCCAAGACCCTTCCGCGGATCCAGACTCGGACCAAGTCGACGGGCGGCCAAGAGGTGGCGCGGGCACGTCGAGATGCCGTTCGCAGGGCCTTTGTCAAGAGCTGGGAGGCTTACAAGGCGCATGCTTGGGGCAAGGACGAACTGATGCCGCTGTCGGGCAAGGGTCGGCAGAGCTTCTCGGGCCACGCGGCGCAGCTGATCGACGCTCTCGATACGCTCTGGATCATGGGCCTTCGCGCCGACTTTAGACTGGCGCTGGCTGAGGTGGCCGTCGTCGACTGGTCCAGGGTGCAGGACGGCAAGCCACTCGACGTGTTTGAGCTGACGATCCGTCACCTGGGCGGCCTGCTGGCGGCCTACGATCTCTCGGCCGAGTCCGTACTACTCTTCAAGGCCATCGAACTGGGAGACATGCTGTACGCCGCCTTTGACACTCCCAACCGACTGCCGACACGCTGGCTCGACCCGGCGCGCGCCCGAAGCGGACAGCAAAAGGCGGAACCGAGTATGCCGACGGCCGCGGCCGGGTCGTTGTGCCTGGAGCTCACCCGCCTCAGCCAGCTGACGGGCGACGCTCGTTACTACGACGCCGGTGAGAGGGTCAAGCAGTTCTTTCGGCGCACGCAGTCGGATACCAAGATGCCCGGGCTGTGGCCGCGTGTGGTGGACCTGCGGGACGAGACGGCCGACGGCGACGTCTTCACGCTCGGAGCCGGAGCCGACTCGCTGTACGAGTATCTGCCCAAGATGCACGCCTTGCTCGGCGGCCTGGACCCGGACTACGAAGACATGGCGTCACGGGCGCTCGACGCCGCCCACGAGCGGCTGCTCTTCCGACCGGCTACGCCCAGAGATGAAAAGGTGCTGATGGCGGGTAGGCTGGCGTGGGACGACGGGCGGGCAACTCTCACGCCCGAGATGCAGCACCTGACGTGCTTCGCCGGGGGAACCTATGCGCTCGCGGGACGGCTGCTCTCACGCAAAGACTACGTCGGTCTGGGCTCTCGTCTGGCGGCCGGCTGCGTGTGGGCGTACGACTCGTTTGCCACCAACATCATGCCCGAGATATCCGAGGTAGAGGCCTGTCGACAACTGGACGGACCGTGCCGACTAGACGGAGACGATCATCAGACCAAAGACGGCGGCCTTCCGACGGTGACGACGGGCGGACGCGAGAACCTACCGGCCGGGTTCGTACGGGTGAGGGACGCGCGGTACCTGCTCCGTCCCGAGGCCATCGAGAGCGTCTTCTACCTTTGGCGCATAACGGGAGATGGGACCTGGCGGGACGCGGCGTGGAGGATGTGGGAGGGTATCGTGAGGGAGACGGAGACGGAGCTTGCCTTTGCGTCGGTCGAGGATGTGAGGGTTAGGGGGAGTCCCAAGGCTGACTCTATGGAGGTGAGAGTTCCCTTGCCCCCCTTTTCTCTCTCCCAGTTGGTCTCTCCCGGTTGGGGGATAAAAGTCCAGTTCACTGACGGAGCTCTTCTCGCAGACGTTTTGGCTATCGGAGACGACCAAGTACTTTTACCTCGTCTTTGAAGACGAGAGCGTCATCAGCCTCGACGACTGGGTCCTCAATACCGAAGCTCACCCTCTCAAGCGGCCGCGGCCGGGATAGGAGGCGGAGACGCCGTCATGATTGGACGGGCTGTACGAGTATGTGTATGTTTGTATGTATGTATGCGCGTTTGATGAGGGAGGGTCGATTTCTCGTGGCATTCATCATGAGGAGACGAATGGGTGCATTGTTTGGAATAGAGCAGATGGCTTGCTTGTGACAGACTTCTTACGTACATAAAACACGGCTACCTACATATCTGACTCATCCACCCTTATCTAGATACCTCACTCTTATATAAGCATACGTCGCAGATGCACTTCCATCGCTTCACTATATCCATATCCATATTCGTCCCAAGACCGAAACGTCCTCTTCACCCAACATGACCCCCATCATCACCGCAAGACCAACCCTCTACCGCTCAATCCGCCTCCTCCACACCTCCCCCCCGAAAGCCACCGATCTATACGCCCGTCTAGGCGTCAAACGCGATGCCTCCGCCGCCGAGATCAAACGGTCCGTCCTCTTCCAATCCAACAAAAACAACCAACCACCATCTAACGAAACCGAAAAACCCAGATCCTTCTACGCCCTCTCCAAAACCCACCATCCAGACGTGAACCCTTCCCCCACCGCATCCTCCTCCTTCTCCCTCCTGGCAGACGCCTACGCCATCCTCTCCGACCCCCCCCGTCGCGCAGCCTACGACGCCACCCTCCCAGCAGCCTTCCCACCCCCCCCCCGTCGAAGACCTCCGGGGCCCTTCCGCGGACCGGCTCCGAGCTTCTACCGTAACGGCGGGTGGGGCATCCACGCTTCGGTTCGGCGGCGCGCCCATCAGGAATCTACGGGGTTCGCAGCTCGGGTGCGCGCCTCTCGACGGGGACGCGGTGATGATGGCGATGGGGGGAAGGGCGGGCGGAAACAGCCTGGGATGGGACCCGGACAGGAGCCCTTGAGTGAGCGAGCTGGGAATTTGAATTTCGACTGGGAGGGTCATGCGCGGACGCATAAGAGGGAGGATCATCGTCGGTGGGAGCGGATGCGTCGTGCCGTTGATGAGGATGGCACCGAGTTTGAGCCGCAGCTGAGTCTTGCCGGTAATTTTTGCGTGCTTGCCGCTATATTGGGGGTTGCTCTTGGTGGGCCGTTCGTCTATCTGTATGTCTTGCGGTATAAACGCCGGAGGAGGGATCTTGATTGAGGAGTTGCGGTCAAGTTTTGCTTGCTATCGTGGTGGATGGAATGGCTTGGCTTTGTAAAGACGGGTTTGGATAACGCACTTGACAGCTGACGAGCTTCCACACTGGCACTCTACTTGTATATTTGCATCGACACATGTCATCGACGACGATCTACATCGCTCACAGACGGAATGACACCATCAAAGTGCACTGTCTTGACTAAATTGTCTCGCTTGCGACGCCAGCTTGCCGACCTCGGTCATGATACATGTCTATGAGCTCTATTCCGGCTGGGTGGCCATTTTTTTTTTTGTAAGGTCAGGGAGAGGGGGTAACGCAGGCTGGGATACGGCCTAGCCTTCAAATGTGAAGCTGGCACCGAGCTGAATGGTGAGATGCACTCGTCAGCTGTTGGGCCACCTGCAGATCGCGGCCGGGCATGACGTACCTTGTGCGTCGCCTGGTCGAGCTTCTGAGTGTCAAAGGAGCCGCCGAGGCCGAGGGTGACGCCTTCGCGGAGGAGCACGTTGTAGGCGAGGGCGGCGATGCCACGGTCGTTGATCTTGACCTGTAGTCGGGTCCTTCTCGTCAGCGGGCGTGTTTAGGGAGAGAAAAGCAGAACAGAGACGGGAGCCCACCTTGGCAAAGGACACGGGGTCGATGCGGTACTTGCCAGCCACCTCGAGGCCGACGGCATTGCCCGTCTTGGAGTTCCAGACTGCCTTGGCGCCGGCCTCGACCTGGCTATTGACCTTGTGGTAGTAGCAGGCGGAAAAGGTGCTCAGGTTGTCGGTGGCTGTGATGGCAGCGCTGTAGGCGGGCACAGAGTAACCGACGGCGGCGCTGTAAGCGGTGACGGCCGCCTTGTTGACGTCGTATCCGGCACTGGCACCGGCCAGGAAACCCTCGTGGCCGATGACGGCGTCGACGTTTGCCGTCGGGCCGCGGAGGAGATCGAAGAAAGCGCGGCCATGGAAGTTGGGCTGGCGGAACATGAGGTTGAACTTGGCGTTACGGGCAGCCGTGGCGGGCAAGAAGTTGAAGAGGCCCTCGAGCTTAAGGCCCTTTGCCAGCGAGTCGCTGACCTCGAGCTTGGTATCGAGCGAGTTGGCCGTATTCCACGTCTGCGTCAACGTCAAGCCTGCGAGTTTACAAATCATCAGCAAAGCTGTCCTGCGACCAGGAATGCCCATGATGGCCGCCATTTCGCAGGGCGAGTCCGGGCCCCGGCCCAGGATTCCCGACACGCAGCCGACGACCAAGTTCCGCCGAACATGGTGCTTTCCGGGACGAGGACGGGTCACGGGACGGTCACGACGTCTGGGGGGAATACCGGTTGGTTTGTCGACGTATTTGCCCTCGATCTGGCGGCTGGTCAGTCAGAGCGGCTGGTCAGGAACCGGGGCTTCGCTTTTCCACGTACCGAGGCGGACGTCATCTTGTCGTGGCTCGACTTTCCGGCGATCTTGAAGGCGACGCCATTGGGTGCCGTGTCCCTGAACTCGAATGTCGTTGCCGACAGGTGGTAGAAGTCCTTGTTGAGGAGCTGTTGGGAACGTCAGCGTCTATTCCGTCGCTTCCTTCATTTAAAAAGAATTGTATGTAATAAAAAGACGCACATCGTTTGCCGGCTTGGCAAGATCTGAAAAGGCGGGAACAGGCATAGCGAAGGAATATGTAGTCGCGATAGTTGAGCAACGTGTCGTATGTATGTATGTCGTCGAAAAGAAAACACGGACAGCTTTCGAGAGGTGGGAAAAGGGTTTTTGGCGTGGAAATGGGCCCTTTTGTGCATAAGCCGGTACGAGGGTACCTGCTTGCCTCTCCCTGGTGGGGGGTGGTGTCACAGAGTGGCCGCAATTCCCGCCTTCTGGTTGGTTCAGTCGAGGTCCAGCGGCTGTCTTGCGGGATGTTCCAGGGCTCCATAAAGCCTCCATTGCGGCCTGGGAATAGTGGGGACTGCAGCAGGGCTGACCTTGCATTCTAGCTGCATAGGTAAGCAGCATAATCAACAACCTCATCTGGCCCCTCAACGCCATGGGGCTTCATTCACGATACAAGCAGAAATGGCAGGTGAGATATAGAAACGGAATTCATGCACGCAAATTCGATGCAAGTGACGTTTCTTACTTGCTCATGTAGAGTGCAATGCGCTTATCTTACTTATTCGCGCTCTACCTACCTAGCATCTCACCCTCACTCGCGCATCAACACTCTACGATGCACTTGAGCCCCCTCAGCCTCGCCTCACTTATGTCACTACTGTAATCTACCCTGGGCTCGAGCTCATGATGGATGGGCTGTAAAAAAAAAAAATAGATCAGCTCATAGGCCGCCGCATCTCATTTGAACAAATAAAAAATAAAAAGAATCGAGGGGGTCAAACACCGGGTCGCCAATCCAGGAATCGAACTACACCCTCTCTGTGCGTCACAGAGAGGCCACAGCGGTTTCACGCTTGTGGCAGCGGACACTGCCCTCGGAGCCCCATGGACCCTGGCGAAATTTTTTGGTCTTCAGGGGATATATAACACTTTAGCAACTGGTCCGAACGCTGGCGGAAAAGAAATTCCCCGGGAGCCGCAGCAGCTTGCCTGTCTATCTATCTCGTGACCAGTCAGTCGTCTCTGCCAGCCCGTGTGCCCCGTCTTCTATCTCGCCATCCATCTAAAACGCCAGCATCCCCCCCTTCCCCCGATCCAAGCCGACATGCCGCCTGGGCCGTGACGGAGACACGTTTCCGAAACTCGTCGCCGCCACCGACTTAAGCGGCTTCGTCGTACTTGGCAACGTGGGTCGAGATGGCCCTTCCGCTGGGATCCCTCTGCTGGGACCAGGTCGGCGTCCAGCGCATAACCGTCGATGCGCAGTGCGCCGGGAAGTGCTCGTCAAACATGGTACGATACCAGTACGCTTCCTTGGTGTCTGGCACGTCGTCGCCCCATTCAGCTTTGGGCTTCTTCATCATCTCGTCCGTCACATGCAGCTCGGCGTTGTCCTTCAGCGCGTCGATCCAGCCGTATCCGACACCATCCGAGAACTGTTCCTTCTGTCTCCACAGGATCGACTCCGGCAGATACGGCTTCTCGTCAGGCTCGTCGCTCGTATCAAACGCTTTGCGGATAATGTACTTTTCGATCCGGTCCTTGGTGATCATCTTCTCCCGCGCATCAATGTTCATGCTGAGTTCAAGGAACTGGCCACTTCACGTCAGCACTCATCCGCATCTCATAAACAGTCCGTTTCCCTCCGAACCCACCTCTTTGTCAAGGAAGGGCACGCGAGCCTCGAGACCCCAAGCAGAAGTCGACTTGTTGGCGCGCAGACAGTCGGCCAGATGCAAGTTCTTGACGCGGCGGACCGTCTCCTCGTGGAAGGCGGTGCTGTCGGGCGCCGCATGAAAGTACAGGTAACCGCCAAAGATCTCGTCGCTGCCCTCGCCGCTGAGCACCATCTTGATGCCCATGGCCTTGATCTTGCGAGACAGCAGGTACATGGGCGTCGACGCGCGGATCGTCGTCACGTCGTACGTCTCGAGATGGTAGATGACGTCCGAGAGCGCATTGAGCCCGTCCTCGATGGTAAACGTCATGACGTGGTGCTTGGTCCCAAGAAACTTGGCCACCTCGAGAGCCGCCTTGTTGTCGGGAGAGCCGGGGAGACCGATGGAAAAGGAATTGAGCTGAGGCAGATACGTGACGGTGTCGAGGTTGTTCTCGTCGTCGATGCCAACCAACCCCTCGCCCAGATCCGGGTTGCCATGGGGCTCGCCATCGCCGTTGACCGCCAGCGCCCTGTTCTTGAGGCGCAATGTCTCGCGCTGCGCGATGGAGGCAACGAGGCTCGAGTCCAGGCCGCCAGACAGCAAGACGCCGTACGGAACCTCGGCCATGAGCCGCTTCTTCACCGACTTCTCCAGTGCGTGACGCAGAGCCTTGTAGTCGACGGGCGTCGACGGGGCCTTGGCCGGATCCCACCACGACGGCTTGAAATATCTCGTCGTCTGGTCCGTCTTGGAATCATAGACGTGTCCAGGCGGGAAAGCAACAATCTTGTCACAGACGGGGAACAGCGACTTGAGCTCCGACGCGAAATAGACGGTTCCGGGCTCCTTGGATGACCAGCCCTGGTAGAAGGTGGTGATGCCGATGGGGTCGCGAGCGGCTACAATGCGATCCTGTGTCTTGTCGTACAAGATGAAGGAAAACATGCCGTCGAGATGACAAGGAGCATCGAGACCATATTCCATATACTGGCGAGCAAGTCATTAGGACTCTACGATGGAGGGAAGGACGTCATGGTCAAGGGGGACGACGAACCAGGGGAATGATGACCTCGCAGTCAGAGTGCGTCTTAAAATGGTACACCTCCTTGAGATGCCTTCGAATCAGACGATGGTTGTATATCTCGCCATTGACGGCCAGGACAAGCGACTCGTCGGCATTGGTCAGTGGCTGGGCGCCAGACTCTGGACACGCGTCAACCGAGGCCAGCCCAGAGATAGTCAAGAGGAACTAACCAACGCCAACAATGCACAGACGTTCATGGCAGAGGACTAATTCGCGCCATCAGTGGACGCGCCGGGAGAAAGTAGCCAGAGGGCGCACTCGTGTTGTTGGAGATGATACTCCCACCTGTTCCGCCATCAGTCTCGAGTCTCCGTCGCGTACGGCCGCCGCTTCATTCCGAGACTCACTCCAATCGGGCCCGCGATGCCGAATCCTGTAGAATCCCCGTCAATTGCGCTCATTATTCTCAGGCTCAGGGGGGGGGGTCACATACTGCTTTGCGAGCCGAAGCGCCGTCGGCTTGAACTTGGAGACGTCGGGATGACTGTATGTATTGACGTCGGCCCTGGTTAGTGGGGTCCTCTTTTTCGGCTGTGGGTTTTCTGTTTTTTTCAATATTCTCTCGTAGTCGATTGGACGCACCGATGGCATGCGAAAATCCCACACATCGCTGCGGTACTGCTCAAGCTGCAGCAGATGCAATCGAGGGCGGATGTCGGACGGAGTAAGGATGAGAGGAAAGAAAACACATTTCAGGACTATCTATTCATGAGTCAAGGTGCCTGAAAACTGGGTCGACGCCGATAACGGGCTTCGGCCCTCTAATAAGCTCTGCTAGTGGCGTCGAGCTACCCTACGGCCACCATCGACATGCCAGCGGACAAGCATCGATGCAGATTACCTGGTAGTGAGTGGCACTTGTAGGCAGAGATGCTCGTCCCGCTCTCCAAATCAGGGGTACCGTCACCGTTCAGAGCTAGATCTGCAAAGGATCATGGCGCTTACGGATGATGACGGCGTCGAGGTCCTCGCCTGTCGTGACACCTGGATGGACCGTGGCAGCACCGCTTTATTCAGCTCCTAATTACCGATAGACGGCAGCACGACACACGCCCACTTGCGTATGGATGGATAGATGGATAGCTCAAAACCAAACCCTACCTTACTCATGCTCGCAACCGACTGAGCAGCGTGCTCCGCCCATGGACATCAAACCCGTCCTCAGCCCACGCCAGGCCTCAAATCATGGCTCGCTCAGAATATCACTCTTTGTCCCGTATTTCCGCCATGGTATCCTCCGTCCCAACGCCGATGCCGTCTTGCTATCTTCCATTCCTCTTTTACCAATCTGTCGAAGCGTGCCCGCCTCATGGCGCCGGGTTCTCGCGCACCACGCGCTTGACTCTTCTCTCGTACTCGGGACGGTCTCGCTTGAACAGATTATAGGCTTCCGCCTGGGCCGGTGACTCGGGGTTTGGGTCGTTGAAGAGATCCTGAATACCGAGCAGAATTTGCTTAATCGTGATGGCCGGCTTCCACGCTTCTTCCTCGTTGAGGATCGAGAGGCACACGGTGCCAGAAGGGTAGACGTTGGGGTGGAACAGTGGCGGCACAAACTTGCCTATGCTGTAGTTTAGAAGAAAGCCGTCAGTTCGTAACGCGGGATCGGACTCACATTTAGGAGGCTTCGTCGGATATTCTGCGCGGCCGCGTCAGCTCGTTCCAACGTTATCGAGGCAAACGGCTTACCGTCGGGGAACGAAATTATCAACTTGAAAAGTCCGCCCTCCCAGATCGTCTTCTCCTTTCCAGGAATACCGCACTCCCAGTTCTTCAGGTCCAATACCCCCTCCTTCGTCTTGGATGGTTTCGCAAAGAAACCGAACGGGTGGTCCCTTCGCCACTGCTTCCTGGCAGGCTGTCAGCGCCGTCGCATCGTGAGACGTAAGGCGAGACTCACCGCTCCTCTTGCAGCCGGTTTTTGCATAGAGCCATGGCTGACGTTTGAGAGCCTGTCCGCTCTTCGTCGCTGGTTGGAAGTGGAAATGGAACCGAGGAGGTGGGCACCCAACCTGGTAGGTGGTAGTTAGGTAGAACGTACAGGCAGGCAGCAAGCGGGAAAAGGATGGGCCGGTCCGATCGCTGAGCAGAGCGCTGTGGAAGACCCCGGGCCGTGACGAGCACCGCTACAGGGCCCTTGGACCCCCGCCGATCGCGGCGCGCGTCCCGACGTTCAGCGCTGTTCGGGGCGAAGTCGAGGGCCTTAGTAAGCCGCCACCTTGACGGGCCGTCGTAACGTCCATGGGTCCCTCGGCTCAGTCTCGTGAGCCTCGGAGGTGCAGCGTCCAGCTGGCCCTTGGATCGCCGACACAGAGATTTTTCAAATACATAGTTTTGTGACATCATCGAGAATTGTTGTTTGAGTATGGAATCTTCGCCAAAAAAGGACCCCGAGGCGCAAGCCGCTGCCTCCCTCGACGAGGTACCAGATCCCGATGAAGACGACTTGGACGACCTGGATGGTGACGATGACCGGCAATCCCGAATATCTTTAGATCGCCTACTAATTCTTGCTATCAGATATGCTGGGCGAGTTCTCCGCCGTCAACTTGGATTCCAGCAAGGCGCCAGCGGCCTCGTCAGAGGCGCCGCCAGACCCGGTCCCCCAATCAACACAGAAGGCAGACGAGGAAATATCCGAAGACGAGTTTGCAAGACAACTACAGGCCGGTATGGCCGATCTGCTCGGCGAGCTGGAAAAATCAGTGAGAAGAAGTGTCCCCTTTCCTCAACACCGCCCCTGACAAGGCCGCAACTAGCCAGAGATGCAAGAGCAGTTGGAGGACATGTTCAAGCATATAGCAGCCGAGTCGAGCGCGGGCGCTTCGAGTTCAGCCCCGTCAACTGCCGACGCCGGCGCTGACGCCTCGTTCCAAGACACCATCCGCCGCACCATGGAACGCATGCAGACATCTGGAGACCAAGCCACGGCGGCGGCCGCCTCGGAAGGCGCCGACGACTTCATGTCCGAGATGCTCAAGCAGCTGTCGTCGGGCGACTTCAATGCCGAGGGCAGCGACGAGGACTTGTCCAAGATGCTGATGGGCATGATGGAGCAGCTGACCAACAAGGATATACTATACGAGCCCATGAAGGAGCTTGACGAAAAGTTTCCCGACTGGTTCGTCAAGAATAAGGACAAAACGCCGGCACCCGATCTGAAGCGGTACGAGGAGCAACAGGGTCTTGTACGGGAAATTGTCGCCAAGTTTGAGGAGAGCAGCTACTCGGATAGCAACCCTTCTGACCGGGAGTACATCGTCGACAGAATGCAAAAGGTAATCGATACTCTCAGCGCCACTGTGAAGCTTCCTCGCTGACAGCATGTCCAGATGCAGGCGTCCGGAACGCCGCCATCAGACCTCGTTGGAGACATGGCGTCGGCGCAGGATGCCTTCAATGCCGCAGATGATCAGTGCAATCCCCAATGATTTTGCGTACTAGGTATCTTGATGCACATATACCCCAACGTCGGCCACCGTTTTCGCGCTCTTCTCATCCTATTCGTGCCAAAGCTGTTTTCTCTGATGCTAACACATATCCTGACTGACCTTGACGCCGGTGATTTGTCCATATCACGCCTCATGTTGAAGTGCTTGACGCCATGACTCCCTGGTCGTATCTGTGTACCTATATGTCGTCGTGCGTCATGTCAAGTCCATCTGGTCCGACAAGTCTGTTGCTTTATCCTGCAGCGCCAGCTCGGCGAATATTTCGTCGTACTCATCGTCAGACGTCGGGACCAGGTCTTGCTCCTCGAAAGAGGCGGCCATGGCCTCGAGTTCCCTTTGTTCGCGGTTGCTCTCGTCCATCATATCAACTTCTTCCTCTTCCGATGGTTGCGGCGAGTCCGAATTCAAGGCCATGGCATCTGCAAGGTCCTCTTCCGTAAGTGAAGGCGCATCGTGAGATAAGCGACCGATATTGGCCAGCCAATTATTCTTCAGAAACTTCAGCGGGAGGTTAGTCGGTAGAGCTGGGCTGTGAGGTACGCGACGCCCACTTGTGTCTCAATATCCCTTCTCTGCCACGCCTTATCGTCCGCCTTATCGCGCACCATCTGTAGAAAGCCGCGGTGACGAGCCTGGCGATTGGCTTCAGGACTTCGGAGGATAGGATTCGGGCGGGCCGTCCGCGCGGCGTAACGAAACTTGGGTGGCGGAGGCCGTATGGGCGAAGATTGAACCTGGCGCTGGTGCCGCGAATTTCCATCCAGAGGCGATAGCGGAGATGATGCGCGGATGTTCGGAGGCGAAGAGTTATGCCCGTTGGGAGGCGATGAGGCGCGGATGGGCGATGACGAGAGCGGCGACGGAACATAAGGCCGGTGGTCCCGTGAGGCGGAGAAGATGGGCGAGGGAGCGAGCGACAGCATGTTGGCGCCTGTGTCTGATGCGCCTCGCATTTCCAGCGATGGAGAAGGATACAGATACCGTCGATGGCCAGAGGACGAGAGGAGACAGAAATGACGGTCGTTGATGGCTGGTGGTATGACAAACAGAGGGACGCGGCTTAACGCGGTCTGAGAGCCTAGCGCGATGTCACGTGGTTCGTGTTGACTGCGACGGAACGGAGCGCGGGTTTATCCGTGGCGGAGGATCATCTTCAGCTAACGTCAGTCGGTGGAGGAAAGTTAACCAGGGGTCATCATCGGGCTATTTATGTCTCTTCTAAGGGCAACTCTTGTGAGCTGCAGTGTCTCGTCGAATTACGGGTGCTGTTCCTTCAGTCTTCACTGACTTCTTAACATCATGCCAAGCCGATAGATCTAACCTAACCTCCCGGAACGAACGGAGCCATCAAAGCTTCTGTCTCAGAGGCTCTTTCGCTGAAACATTGTGCTCCGTCTGCAAACAAGAGGCTGTCAACTACATGTACCTGCCTGTGAGGAAATTGTTGAGCCCAATTTACTACCTATATACTTAGACACAGACATCCAGAGTACGCCTCTTTCGTGGCACTCACGCCAAGTAACCGCTCTGGTTCCGACCAGCAGAACAAGCAAGCGGAGGATAGGCATTCACCCTTCATCCTTGACACGGGAGCGCAGCCCTTGATAGCTATGGTTTCAGCATCAGTCCTGACCAAAGCGTCATAGCTTGGCTTTTGTCGACTCTTGTTCCTCTCGACTTCGCTGCTGTTACCTTTCTGCAGGGAGCCATGGTCCCGATCTCACTACCGCGCGCGCCCTATCACATGCC
This sequence comes from Ophiocordyceps camponoti-floridani, assembly GCA_012980515.1. Lineage (NCBI taxonomy): Eukaryota > Fungi > Ascomycota > Sordariomycetes > Hypocreales > Ophiocordycipitaceae > Ophiocordyceps > Ophiocordyceps camponoti-floridani. Next base: position 2,704,611 of record JAACLJ010000001.1, read on the forward strand.
TAGACGCATGTTGCGGTCTCTGCGAGGACTGTATGTCTCGTCCGACTCACTGCCGCAGAAGCTTTCGGCGCTCGCGCTCAGCACCTTTTTCGGTAGCGACGACGTAGACGCAATGCTCTCCCGGCTCGCCTTGGTTGTCTCGTCGCGGCTTCGATTCCAGTTGTCTCTCCCACGTGAAGCGCTGACGCTGGCGATTGACTTGTCTCGTATATTCCAGAAGCGCTTCCTCAACAGCGGTACGAGTACGGGGACGTTGGTGACGAATACGGCGACAAAGGCCTCGCGGTCGGACCAAATGGAAGACAGTTGGGTATCCTCGTCGCCATTGTTGGTGATGATTATGACGAATCGGGTGATGCTGAAGCTCATGGTGGCAAGGCCGCCGCAGAACATGATGAGCAGGCCAATCTTGTTCACTCTGGTGATGCGGGCATTCCATATCATCTGTCGACAGCTCGTTAGGACGGACGTTGTCTCCGAAACGGACAAAAGTCGAGCCTGCCTCACCGGAAGGGGAATGATGGTAATATACAGGTCGGTAGCAACGTCGGAGACGACCATGACCCAAACCTGAAGAGTTGCAGAAGCCGGATGGCAAAAGTCTGTACACCCTCTTCTATCAGCAAACATTTCTTCAATGCCCAAGGGCCGGCAACGAACTTCCAGGGTCGGGGTTGATCTGCCAAGACTTCCACAAGGGCACGCATCCGAACAAGATGGCGCAGATGAGAACCGCGTAAGCTACGCCGCAAAACACCAAGCCAACGTTTACCTTGAACGCCATCCGATCCACTCGATAGCCGAGTCGTTTGTAGAAGAATAGCCAGCAGAGCTTCAGAGTCCACAGCAGAGTCGCAAAACTCACCCAGCCGACTAGATGCGCCTTGGACCCTTGGACTCGAAGTTTGAACTCATCGCTTTCGGGACTTAGAAGTGCGCGCTCTGCGTCGGTGATGCTGCGGAACTGTTAGCCTGCGAGCCTTGACGGCTTCGAGGTCGTCGTACCCGCTGTTGGCCAGCCCATGCGTGATGAAGACGATGAAGGAAGAGGCTGCCGTCCCGATAATATTCCAAAGCTATTCATCGTCTGTCAGCGTCCGAGGAGGTAGTTGGCATTGATTGGAGACTGCTTACGGCCGCTACCATCATGAGGTAATCGTCAGTTGCGAGGCCGCGGAACGTATTCGTCACCCATCTTTCGCATATCCGCCATATAATCAATAGAATTTCGATGGAGAAGTACAAATATCCCTCAACGGCTAGGGCAGTGTCGGACTCCATCTTGGCTGTCATGCATGCCTCCTAGGAAGCGGCACTCGTAGAGCGAAGATGATGCTTCCCGCTCAGTAGCTGGGAGCAGTGCAGACAACTGCGAGCCTGCACAGATGGGTGTGGTTATGGAGAAAAAGAAGGAGGACGAGGGTTGCGAGGTTGTCTTGTTTATGCACATTCACGCCATACTTGAGAACATAGACTCAAGCTGTCTATCAAACCGGAACTTACAACAGAATGTGATTTTGACTTCCCGTGCCTCCTGTGTCAGTATTATATCTTCCAGGGCTCTTTAACCTTGACACTTCAGTAGCGTTTCATGCAGAACAGGCATCCGGAGGAGTGCCGACCTCACACACGAGAGAGTCTGTGATGACTGAAGCCGATACACGTCGCACGGACTCAGTCTGGGGTCCTTTCCGGCTGTCCGAAGGCAAGTTTAGCTACGCGACAGCAACGGCGCTGCCGCTCCGGAAACCGATCACCAGCAGAGTGCCAAGGTCGTCTTCGAAGTCTGGTCATCTGCTTGAAAGGACCCGTACTGCTTCAAAACCCGAAGTGCTTCGGACCCTGGTAGATGTATTGACGGTGGCGACGGAACGGTCTCTGCAGCTGACTTTAGTCCTCTCAGGAGTCTCGAGTTCAGTAAGTATGCTAGTGTGAACAAGTTCTTGACTGTCTGGCTTGAATGAATCCAGCTTTGATCCTTCCGCTCATCTTTTCGTCGGATGGGATCTCATGGGACATTGGAGCATGACGTCCCCGGATCGGATAGATAGAGCGGCCTGAGACATCCGCCCCTCGAAGTGAAACTTGGTTGTTTGGATAGGCCAAGAAGATGGCTGGTTACAGCTCTTGCAACGAGTATAGTCATTGAGCTTTCAGAAAAGACAACAGATATTCCAGGTTAAGCTCGCAACGAGGCCACCCATCAAAGCATTTGTTGGAGCTGTGAAGACGCACACACATGGGACGTGAAACTTGTGGCACACAGGGAAAAACGCATAAGCCACTGCCTTTTCTCAACAACTCATACATTTACGTTGAACCTGGTCAGAAGGGGGATTACTCTAGCGAGGCGCCTGTTGATCTACCCGAGTGGACGCATTTACTGTTCGAACAACGTGCCCCTTTCTCGTGTAGTTCTCAGACAGCCGTAGATAAGATTTGCTTGCATTCGAATGATGATGTTTCACGGAGATCAACGATCATACATGACAAGACAATATCGAATGAATGGGCGGAGCCATGAGCTCGTAGTCTCAAGCTCAGCAGGCCCTGAAGTGGAAGTACGCAGAACCGAATCATCGTCCATACATGTAGTGTAGCCGGACAACATCACACCATATTGATCAGAAAGAACATTCGTGTTCGGAGGGCGGATAAAGTCAACAACCTCCAACGCGCCTCTGACACCTGCCAAGACGCATTCTTTCGTCGAAAACGATCCGTCGAAAGATCAGCCTCGTTGTGCGACAATAAATCAACGTTCATTGAGAGACTGCTCCTGCCCCGGAGGATGCCTGCGGATGCCTGCGGATGCCGTGAGCTTAGTATGTATGGGTCTTTCCAGCATCTGGGAAGTTTACGAATACAGGTTGATACAACACTGAATGTTTTGACAGGGACCGCTAGGGGAATCGTCGACGAGTGCAGATGACCCATGACTCCGTGAGTCACAGTATGTGTGTGTGTGTGTGTGGTGTTTCTTGAACGTCATAGAGAGAGGCCGGAGCCGTCCCGCGCCTCCCCGGGGGCATAAGACGTCCGTAGTTACATACGGGGGAGTTCGGAAGGAGTTTCTCTCCGCGCGGGAGAGCCTCTTTGGGTCAGCCGGGGAGCCGGGGAGCTCATGAGTCACAGCCACGCTATTAGAAGTGGACCAAGTCTTGCATATACGCGAGCCAGGGCCGTCAAATCCGCTTACCCGGGCCGCAGCCTGTAGGTAGGGTTAATGTGAGCTAAAGTAGGTAGGCCCACCTACGGGTAATGTTCTACACGCGCGGACATGGGATCAATTGACGTGTCGTCCGGTCAGTAGATTTCAAGTTGATTGCTTGGGCACGTTGACTGCTGGACCTCATCTCGACCCTTGTCTTGTTCACTCTTTTCCACTGGCTCGTCTTTTCTCTTTGGCAGGGATCTGTCTGACCGTAGTTCTCTCACTGAAGCCACGATCTCTTCGATAGTTGTCTGCATGTATCATCAGCTCAGTCAACGCCGCTAGAGTGACCTGGATTCACAGAGTCGGACGGTCGTAAAAGACATCTTCTCATTTCCACTTGACGTTGTCTCATCAAGGGTATGCCCTTGCCATGAGCGTCATGATTCCTCCCGCGCTCGTTACCTACCTAATCCGGGCAAGTTCACTTCGCATCTGCATCTCAAAGGGACGCTGTGAAGGCCATGTTGCCTTGTAAGGGCGGGCTATAAATCCAGAGCTGCCTGCACGTATCCGCAGTCATTGAGGAGTGGAATCATTCACAGCCCTTCATCCTATCTTGCTTCCATCTCACGTCTCACTTCCATCTCACGTCTCACTTCCATCTCACGTCTCACTTCCATCTTACGTCTCACTTCCATCTCACGCCAATCCCTTCGTCAGCACATCGCGGTCACGTGAGACTCATCGGCACCAACGTCGGCCCGCCGCAATGGAGCCCAACCCTGCAGGTAAGCATACAAATATTCTCGCCCCCTCCAGAACACCGCACCGGAGAACTCACAGCACCAGTAGGAATCGCACCTACTTCCAGGTGATAAAGGACACCGCCCTCTCCAAACTTCCATCACAATATCACTAACTATCTAGTCCCTTCAGCAGCATCGGAATCAATGGCGACCGCAGTCCTCAGTCCCGTGGCTTCGGACCGACTGAAGCGCAAGAGCCCCGGTGATGCCGAAGCCGCACACCAGCGGAAGATGTCCCTGGAACAGGACCAGGCGGAAACGATTCGACAATTGCAAGAAGCTCTTGCCGCAGGGGATCAACAGGTGAGAGAGAGGGAGGCGAGAGAGAGGGATCAACTGAGAGAGAGGGATCAACTGATGAGAGAGAGGGATCAACAGAGGGAACAACTGATGAGAGAGAGGGATCAACAGGCGAGAGAGAGGGAACAACTGATGAGAGAGAGGGATCAACAGGCGAGAGAGAGGGAACAACTGATGAGAGAGAGGGAACAACTGATGAGAGAGAGGGATCAACAGGCGAGAGAGAGGGATCAACTGAGAGAGAGGGATCAACAGAGGGAACAACTGATGAGAGAGAGGGATCAACAGGTAAGAGACAAGGACCAGAAAATCGCGAACTTTAATTGGCGGAATGAACTAACGGACCAGAAGATCGCAGACTTCAAACTTTCGACGCTGGAGGAATGCTTGCTTTCCCATCAAAGGATTGTCTTCTCGAAATTCGAAGATGTCATAGGCATTCCAGATCCTGCCACAAAGTTCGGGTACACGAAAGTGGACGGGGACTGCTGCCCGCGGGGGCTCGCACCATGGATGAACTTCAAGAACGAGCAAGATGAAATCTTCAACGACTTGCTCTCAGCATGGTCACCGGAAGATCGCGCTTTTTGGAGAGTTTCAACATGGAACGACCTTGGGAGTGTTGCCGGATCTTCGTATCTCTCTCGGGAAAGTGACCTCGCAAAATTCATCGGCCAATTCATCGAGGACCCTTTCTTGCAGATTTTCGGCAAGCTCGAACACAACCGGGAAGTGCAGGCTCGGTTCAACGTACGCGGCGGCATCCTCATCAATGTCAAGAGTGTCAATTTTACCCAGACAACGGGGAGTCTTCGAAGCGCGAGTACAGAGAAGCATTTCCTTCGGCCTGATTCAGTATGCAGTCGGAAAACTGCGAATCCTTCGGTCATAGGGGACAAGGTTCACATTGCCGAACACAAGCCGCCCCAGAAGCTTACTCGAGAGATGATTGCTCGGCACATCTCGTCGGACTTGAACGTACATGCCATCTCAACCGAGGCAACGTCCAAGAAAGCGCTCAAGAAACAATGTGGAGGCAAGGCATCAGAACAGGAGACCAGGACCACTCGCTCACCCAATGTCCGATCAGCCGACCAGAAGGCGAAGGAAGAGATGGATCGCGAGAGAGAGATTGTAGCTGCGTCCATCACGCAGACATACAACTACATGATCCGAGGCGGGGTGAGCTACGGGGTGCTCACGCAGGGCCAGATCTTTGTCTTTCTCAAGATCGACTACGACGATGATCCGGGAAAGCTGTACTTTCACATCGCAGACATCCAGGCCGATGTGAGAGCGGAACCGGACAACTTCAGACGCACGGCTTTGGGCCAGTACCTGGCATTCACGCTGATGGCACTCGGCCGCCCGGGGGAAAAGATGGTCCAAGAAAACGACGCCATCTGTCGCAACGGAATGGATCTTCCCAAATGGGGGGTCGTTCGACAGCAGTCGGGTGAGGTGCAGCAGGACATCCAACAACAGGATAACGCCTCGCTCAATGTCGCACCCGAAGAGTCTCGTGACGCCGACCAAGAAAGTGAGGAACGAATCCGGCAGCTGCCTCGCCAGTGCAAGGAATCTTCCGAACAAGGACCCTCCAGACGACAAGGCCCACCCGATGATGACGGAAACCATCAGCCCCCGAACGCTCCAGGACCTTCGGCTGGTGGAAGCCAATTCGTTCAGCAGCCCGCCACAGGACAGTCCAAGCATGACGGATCCCGGCACACTCAGGGAGAGACCCGGCAAGAGAGGCCGTACTGTACCCAGAAGTGTCTCTTGGGCCTCGTCTCCGGCGGATTCATGGATGTCAACTGTCCGAATGCTGTGCTTCACCATGCGACGCACGATCCTGGACCGAGCCGTGGGCGGAGGCTTCACTCCATCAATCATGCCCAGTTCATGGACCTGCTCCGAGCTCAGCTCAGGGAAACCTTGGTGCGAGGCTTTAAACCACTGGGGTTATGCGGCGCAACGGGTGCCGTCTTCAAGGTGACGTTGCTCGAGTACGGCTACACCATGGTCACCAAGGCAACGACTGAACGCTTCATCGAGGATCTCCTGCACGAAGAGACGGTCTACAGGCGGCTGCAGCCCATCCAAGGGAAATGCGTCCCGGTGTGTCTCGGTTCCATCGACCTGCGAACCGTTAACCGAGTATACTACTGGGACATCGTGTTCGACCTCGTTCACCTGCTTTTTCTCTCCTTTGCAGGCGAATCTCTCAGGAGGGCCGATACCCGAGGACAGTCCCGGGCGCAGCTGGAGCGAAAGACGAAGCTGTCGCTGCGCGCTGTCCACGAGCTGGGCGTGGTCCACGAGGACGTGCGATTGGACAACTTGATGATCAGCGGCAACCGCCTGATGGTGATTGACTTTGAGCGTTCTCGGTTGCTCGAGCCAGTCCGACACATCCTCTTGGACAAGACGAAGGTGCGCACGCCGCCGGAACAGAAGAGGAGGTCGTGGCAACGGCGGCTCGCGAACTTCAGGGCCTTTTCGCAGGAGATTCAAGACGCTGGGTACGTGATCTCGAAGTTGATGCAGCGCCAGCATGAGATGGCCGTTTGAGAAGCTGGACGCCGCCAACCGCCCTTTTCCTGCTTCACGATCACCCTCACACGCCTACGAACTCGCGCCCTCGCCCTCGTCTCGCTCACGCTCTTGCCGTCGCTCACGCTCTTGCCGTCGCCCTCGCTCACGCTGTCGCCCGTGCCGTTGCCCTCGCCGTCGCCGTTGCCGTCGCCCTCGCTCTTGCCGTCGCCCTCGCTCTTGCCGTTGTCGCTCTCGCCCTTGCCGTCGCTCTTGCCGTTGTCGCTCTCGCCCTTGCCGTCGCCCTTGCCGTTGTCGCTCTCGCCCTTGCCGTCGCCCTTGCCGTTGTCGCTCTCGCCGTCGCCCTCGCCCTTGCCGTTGTCGCTCTCGCCCTTGCCGTCGCTCTTGCCGTTGTCGCTCTCGCCGTCGCCCTCGCCGTTGTCCTCGCTGTCGCCCTCGTCCTTGCCGTTGTCGCTCTCGCCGTTGTCGCCCTTGCCGTCGCCCTCGCTCTCGCCGTCGCTCTCGCCGTTGTCGCCCTTGCCGTCGCCCTCGCTCTCGCCGTCGTCGCTCTCGCCGTCGCTCTCGCCGTTGTCGCCCTTGCCGTCGCCCTCGCTCTCGCCGTCGCCCTTGCCGTTTTCGCTCTCGCCGTCGCTCTCGCCCTTGCCGTCGCCCTCGCTCTCGCCGTTGTCGCTCTCGCCCTTGCCGTCGCCCTCGCTCTCGCCGTCGACGTCGCCCACTCACGCCCTTGCTCACGCCCTCGCCCTCGCTCCCGCACGCACGCACGCCAGTCTACCCTCGATTTCTTCGCTCTCAGCCGCCTTCGCACGCTGCACCTCCCTCTCGATAACGATAACGATGACCAGAATGGAAGATGATGACGATGCTAGCTCACGAGAGAGGTCTTATTGAGTGAGGCTACGAGCCTTCGAGAGGGAAAGCCTTCGAGATAGCTTCAATTGAACGCTTTGAACGCGGATTTGACCACACTATCCCTCGCCTGCGGCTGCCTGCTGCGGCGCTGCCTTTAATGTGACTGAGTGTGTGCCCGGGCGGACCTTTGGCCCGAATTCGATCAACTCAAGGGCTCTCCTTTTTTATCGCGGATTTGAACAAATCAGCCCTTCTTCGAAAGCCGAGGTCACATACACGCACGTATTTACGCACGCGGGGGCGTTGTTAACAAGGCGCTGTGCGTAGGAACGCGGGCGTGGACAACGGGGGACTTGGCAGAGGGGATCCGGTATGTACATACAAATTTGGCGGGGCAAGTCTCCTCGGGTGGGTACCCCTGTCAAGCCACGATTAGTTGGCTGCCCACCGAAACGGGTTGGCGGCGCAGAAGAGCCCTTTGTCTTCACATCCCCGAGTTTGACGGCTATGCATTCTACATGTCTGGCTAGTCATGTATGGCCTTGGGTGCTCAACCACGCCTTAGAGAGATGAATACCAAGTTGATGCGAATCAACCAAACAACTCTTCGCGATTCAACGAACTTGCATGTATGTATGTAGATTGTAGGCCGTAGCCAGTCATAGCTATATGAGAAGAGAAGCCTTTGGTGCTCAACATCACGGCGTAAATTGACGAGTAGTTGATGCTGGCCAACGTGACATTACGGAAAGAAGTGAGTTTTGTTCCAATGACAGAAATCCATGCAGAAACTCGCTGCTTTTCACTTGCAACTCGCCAAGTCGACTCAAGCCTGTTCACCCTACAGCCTACAGCCTACAGGCCGTCAGTCCACCCCCAAGCCTCCTGACTCGCGCCACGTAAGCAGCTTCGCTTCACCCTATCGCTCCCTATCTGCGGTACGTACAACCAGGGGCCTGGACAAGGGTAACCAGGATGTAGATCAGTTATGGCGCTATCTGCAATGCACAATATTCGTACGAATAGGTTTCCACGACCGACTTCCAGATCTTTCATCTGGCTCAGGGGAAATCTCGTCGCCAGAGCAAAACGACGTCAACTCTGACTTGGCCTATGATGCGCTTCTGGGAAGCCTACGAATCGCAGCCTCGAGTGGAAGCGGTGACGAAATGAACTCGTGGGCCGCGTCTCGCGTCGCGTCTCGGTTCGCAACGTGGACATGCTCGTCCTGTCGCGGCCAATCGCCAGCCGCCCGTTTCTCTTCAGCACGTCGTAGCAGCGGTCGTGGCGGAGGCCGGCGGTCCAAGACTCTGCTCCTGGCCTCTACCGGCTTGGCGGGAACGGCGCTGGTGTTTACTGACGAGATCAAGAGCGGCTACGAAGCTGCTGAGCGGACGGGCCGCGTCGCCACCACCCTTGTCATCTGTATCAATGAGTAGGCATTTCTTCCTTCGCTTTGGCTGCTCTGGGACTGACCTCGTGCCTTTTATTAGCTATCGTACCACGCTCAACGCCAAAGCGGCCGCCTCCGACGATGCCATGCTCAAGGCCTGTCATAAACGCTGTGCCGAACGAACCCTTCGAGTGCTCGAGAAGAACGGCGGCATCTTCATCAAGCTCGGGCAACATCTGGTAAGCGGCAAGACCTTTTCATGATAATTGACGAGGCTAATTCCCTCGCAGAGCGCCATGAATTACCTCCTGCCGCCAGAGTGGACGACAACCTTTGTCCCCTTGCAGGACCAATGTCCCGTCTCGTCGTTCGAGTCCATACAAAACATGTTCCGCCGCGATACCGGCAAAGAGCTTCGCGACTACTTTTCCGAATTTGACACTGAGCCCATTGGGGCCGCCTCCCTCGCCCAAGTCCACCTCGCGACCATCAAGGACTCGGGCCGCAGAGTGGCCGTCAAGGTGCAGCACCCGGATCTGCAGGCCTGGGCACCGCTCGACCTCGCCCTGACAAAGTATACCTTCTCGACGCTCAAGCGCTTCTTTCCCGAGTACGACCTCGAGTGGCTATCTTCGGAGATGGAGCTGTCCTTGCCAAAGGAGCTGGACTTTCAAGAGGAGGCGGACAACGCGAGGCGCATGAAGGCACACTTTGCCAAGCTGCCGTGGCTGCCGCTCATCATCCCCGACGTCATCTGGGCCAAGAAGCGCATCCTGGTCATGGCGCGCGAATCCGGCAGCCGGCCCGATGACCTCGAATACCTGGATAGAAACGGCATCGACCGCGACGAGGTCTCGGCCACGCTTGCTCGTATCTTCAACGAGATGATCTTTGGCGACGGTGCTCCTCTTCACTGCGATCCGCATGGGGGCAACCTCGCCATCCGTAAGAACGACACGCGCGGCGGCCTCTTGCGGCCAGGACCCAACTTCGACGTCATTCTCTACGACCACGGTCTCTATCGTGATATACCGCTGCCCCTGAGGCGGTCTTACGCCAAGCTGTGGCTGGCCGTTATCGACGGGGATCTGGACCGCATGCGAGAGTATTCCCGCGAGGTGGCCGGCATCGGCGACCAAGACTTCCCGCTCTTCGCCTCGGCCATCACGGGCCGTGACTTTAGCGTCGTCAGCGGTCAGGGATCCATTCTCAAGACGAGGACGACCGACGAGGAGCAGTCTATGAGCGGCGCGTTGCAGGACGGCCTCATAGTTGATCTCGTCCAGATGCTCAGCCGCGTACCGCGCATCATTTTGCTCATCCTCAAGACCAACGACCTGACACGAAGCCTCGATGAGAACCTCCAGACGCGCCAGGGGCCCATCCGAAGCTTTCTGATTCTGGCCCGCTACTGCGCTCGCACCGTATTTTACGAGCAGCTCGACAGCATCGGCGCGAGGGGCTCGCTGCTGTGGCCTCCCAACGCGCTCAAGCTCCTGGTCGCCTGGCTGGGCTATCTTCGAGTCGAGGTGAAGCTCGAGGCGTTCGAGCTGGGGCTGGCAGTCAAGAGGGCGCTGGGGCTCAGGTCGATGGAGCTCGCCGGTGGGAACCCGCTCCAGGGAGAAGCCGCTTGCGGATGAGGTAGTCTGTGTACATACGTACGCTGGAACGGATGATAGACGACAGGGGCGGCGCAAGTCGGGAGGCGGTCATGTATGTTTGCATTTCTTCTACGGTCTACGCTGACGGAAGCAAGAGGATGATGGGGCTATAGACGGATGATGGCTCGGAAGCTATACTAACATATAGATACTGTTGGTGTCTTTTTTTTTTTTTTTTTTTTTTGACTTTGGACGTTGCCACGTTGTGAGAGTGCTCTCTATTGGCAATGTCCTCCAGGGAATTGCTTTATTACTGACAAAGGTTCTTGCGGATGAGGAGTTGTGATTTGTCTTTGCTTGCGTGATTTACTGAGGAGCTCCTTTCTGTCACCTTTCTTGTGAGTTTGTGATCAGCGGCTCTTAGGTGCAGAAAGTCTCCTTGACGGCTACCAGCAACCGTTCGGCAACCTAAAACTCTGTATGTTGTTCTCTGTCAAGAATTGTTGATTCTCCGAGAAATCGAAGGCTGCCCGGAGAGCCGGCAAAGCAGGCGTTGGAACCTCAGCCCCGCTCCCCATCAGCACATCTTGGAAAAAACTCGAGAGAGCAAGTGGGTTCGTACGAGAACATCGTATCTGACGGGCAGGACCTTGACGGTGAGTATAGATACCCTGTTCAGTTCGAGAAATGTGTCTTTTACAGAGCAGCCAGACCATCTATCTATGAGTTTCTCCCGGGCATTGCAGTGGGCTTCAAGAATCTTGGCCGGTTCCATAGGCCCGGTCCCTGATTTTAAAGATATGTCCTCAAAGCAACGTTCGCAGGCTGGAGCCCGTCAAGAGTCGGCCCCGGCGTGACAGACGAGGGAACGGTCTGGACAGTCACGGCAATTCTAGCCACGGCCGAATATTGCTACATGCATACAATTGTCTCCGGAAAGCATGCATACCTTTGAAGTCGACAAGCCCTCGTCTACTTGGCATCCTTCTTTCTGGTCGGCGGGGACCATTTCTTGCCCTGCAGCCACGTTCCACATAGAGCCGGAGCTTTCGAACTTCTCTCTACTGTACGAACAGGGCGTCGACAACCGGAAAGCCGGAATGTGGTCCCTGGTTCGATTACTCAGAATACTGTTTGGACGATGGCTTGAGGCGGCGCTTGCTGTAGCCTCTGACCGGCGATGAGCAGTATCTTTTGACCTCCTGGCTTAATGCCCTATGTTGGTCACAAGGCCTTCTGCTTCCGACGCATTTTCGAAGAAGGAAATGTCTCTTGTCACGTCAAGCTTGCTTGCTGGTCTTTGGGCCGCGGCTCTTGTCCAAGCTGACAGTGTCGGGAATGACCTGAGCCATCCCTGCGGGGTGATGCAGTCTTCAAGAGCACTGCTCGCCGCTCATCATCAGCTTGCTGCCGAGGAGAAGGCTCTGAGGCGTCGGGCTGATGCTGTGAGGGCGGCGATAGTTGTGGACGTGTATATGCACGTCGTCACGCGGTCGACGCATGTCAGCGTAAGTAATTGTCGACTGGCAGGAGTGGAAGACGCTGATCAAGAAGACGTGCAGCCCGAGACGTTGAGAGAGCAACTCCGGGTGCTCAATCACGACTTCGGACCGAGCCGCATCTCTTTCGACCTCAAAGCTGTGGACTGGGCGTCCAACGCAGCCTGGGGAAAGGAAGATGACTACTTTCCCATGATGAAGGCCCTTCACAAGGGCGGCAAAAGCAGTTTGAACCTGTACTTTGTCGATGGTTCGGACCTCACGGGCAGAAACGTCCGCCCCGTCTTCGCGGACCCGACAAAGTTATCCATTGGACAGCTTTTGTCGACGCACTTTGGCGTCTGTACCGATCCAACCGACTGGCTGGGAAGAGAGGACCGGTTGTTTCTGGACGGGTGCATCATCAGCGCCGATACGCTGCCCGGGGGCAAAGAGCGCAATTATAACCAGGGCAAGACGGCCACGCACGAGGTCGGACACTGGTTCGGGCTGTTGCATACTTTTGCGCCGGACTGCTATGGCGATGGTGACATGGTCGACGATACTCCTGCGGCGCAGCGGCAGTCGACCGATTGCTCCAAGTGGGCGGATAGTTGCCCTGATCATCCGGGGCTGGATCCGGTTCACAACTACATGAGCTATTCGTTTGAGTTTGTTGTCCGCCCTGTGATTCGGAGGGGATAATGGCTGACGGTTGGTGGCAGTAACTGTACGACGGAGTTTACAAAGGGGCAGACGGATCGCATGCATAGTCTCTGGCGAAGATATCGAGCGTAGGGATAGGTCGTGAGAGGTACGGACTCATCATCTGGTGTCTGGTGACTCCTCGTGAGTTTTGCCTATGGAGGAGGAACCTGAGATGGTGGTTGCGTTTTAAAAGAGCTGGTATAGAAGGGGGACTCTGGGGAAGCAGGGGGATCTGATGGAACGTCATGGTCATGATTCTTCCCATGACGATGACCAGGTCGGCTAGTGCGGGCAGAAGGAAGACACTTAGATCGCTGCTGCAAGACGGCATTTATAAAGAATCGGTGAAAAAGTAGAAGTCATCTCTTTCAGTTCTTAGTTGAGTGGCGGAATGCGGGTGGTGTCGCCATCCCTTGCGACAACACAAGTGGTACAGCATCATATTTTGCAATACAGCCCCCGTCTTCCAAGAGTTGTCACTCAGCTTGGTTTCGTGGTCTAGTTGGTCATGATTTCTCGCTAACACCGAGAAGGTCCCCGGTTCGAGCCCGGGCGAAACCATTTTTTGCCATTTGAGTATTCTTTCTATCTTTTGGCTTCTCTCTAATTCCTCTCATAGTATCGATTCTTTTTTAATTCCCTTTGCTAGCACATCTCTTATGTACCCAGTAGAGATTCTGGTCGGCGCTTTAACGCTGAGTATGTACAAATACATATGTACATGCGTCGCCGTGCTATTGGCCTGCTCAATTATGTGGGTCGCTACCTCGTGACTCATCCTTCAACCACGACGACCTCGTGCCTCTTCACTATCTTCAGCAACCTCAGCCATCGCGACGGCTTCAGATACTCTCCTTTGGCCGCTCCGATCCGAGAGTCGGGCGGAAACCCGCTAGAGGCGCGGAATGCCTCGGGATCCGCTCATCGGGCTGGTGGGAAAACCATCGGCGGGGAAGAGCACGACGCTGAATAGCCTGACGGATGCTTCGTCCAAAGTCGGTCCGTTGGCCCTTTCAACCCCGTTTTGTGCAAGGTCTTGTGCAAGGTCTTGTGCGAGGGATGCGAACTAATAGATATGAGAGATATATAGGCAACTTTCCGTACGTTGTCATGCGAGAAAACAAACGAAATCAGTCCAACTGACGATGCACCAGCTTCACAACAATCGATCCTCAACGCGCCGTCGGCTACCTCCAGATCGACTGCGCCTGTGCGCGATTCAACCTCTCAGAAAGATGCCGACCGAATCACGGCTCATGCGTCAATGGTCGTCGCTCCGTTCCCATTGAACTCCTCGACGTGGCAGGCCTCGTCCCCGGCGCACATCAAGGTCGCGGCCTAGGCAACCGCTTCCTCGACGATCTGCGCCACGCCGACGCCCTGATTCACGTCGTCGACGCCTCGGGGACCGTCGACGCAGAGGGAAAGCCCACTCGCGGTTATGACCCTTCCGTCGACATCGCCTGGCTGCGGGCCGAGATTGTGGCCTGGATTCTGGGAAACCTGATGCAGCGATGGCCGTCCATCCGGAGACGACATGTTGCCGTCAAGGGTAGCGCGCTGGATACCCTCGTCGCTCAGCTTTCTGGATACGGTGCTGACGCGGGACTGGTGGCGCGTGCGCTGGAAGCTTCGGGGGTGAAATCGGCTCTGGAGAGTTGGGAGGATGAGACGATTCGGCACGTCGTCGATAGCTTCGTGGATGAAAAGTTTCCGACCGTCGTTGCTCTCAACAAGATCGATCATCCGGACGCGGATAAGAATATCGCAAAGATTGCCAAGGCGCATCATCCGTCCTCCATCGTCCTCTGCTCGGCCATTTCGGAAATATTCCTTCGCAAGATGACCAAGCAGGGCTACATCCGGTACGTCGAAGGCAGCGAATTCATAGACACGAAAGAAGACCTCATCGAGCAGGGCGATCCGCAAGGGGGCGGTCTCAAGGATCTCGACGACAAGAACCGAACGCGGATCGAGAACCTCAAGGACATGGTCCTCTTCCGCTTCGGCTCCACGGGCGTCGTCCAGCTTCTGACGCGGGCTGCCGACCTTCTCGGCCTGGTCCCCGTCTTTCCCGTCCGCAGCACCACGACGTTTGGGTCCGGGGCTACGGACTCGCGCTTCGTCTTTCGTGATTGCGTTCTTGTCGGTAGGGGATCGACGGTTGCTGATGTGGCGCGCAAGGTAATGGGTGACGCGCCGGTCGCGTACGTCGAGGGCGTGGGGAATCTGCGGGTGGCGGAGACGGATGTTGTTTCCGTGGGGAAGAATGATGTGAGTATGGGTTTGCTGGCGATGCTGATGATGATGCTGACGATGATGACAGATTCTCTCCTTCAAAGTCGGCCGAGCTTGATACCATGACCTGAACTCAGATGGAGGAAGAACGAACTCTGCGTCTCGTCTTTGACTGCCAAGCCTTCAGCACCGAGTCGAATCCGCAAAGATGATGCAGGCTGTGAGGCCGGAACGGTCACCCCAGCATCATGAGCCTTTTTTTTTTTTTTTTTTTTCCCGATTCGAGGCGGATGAGTCGAGATGAGAGCAATCCACGCTGCGAGAAGATGTGCGACTTGTACTCGTGATCCTCTCCCGTCCTTCATGTCCCGTCATCTACTGGCATGATGCTCATAACCTACATACACACATGAGGTGAAGAGAATAAGATGGAGTGTATATAGATGCCAGATGGACATGAACAAATCTAGAAGAGAGAGACACGATTCATGCCCTCTCCCATTACCCCTTACAATAATAGCAATGTTGCATCTCTAAACCACAAGGCCTAACAAAACAAGTCTGCGTGTGTATAGACGTCTCTCTCTCTCCCTCTCCCTCTCCCTCTCCCTCTCCCTCTCCCTCTCCCTCTCGCTATGTATATACCCATCCCCTCACAGGCTCACCTCAACAGATCCAACTTGCGCAACCAAAACCGCCGATAGCAAAACACCAACCGATGCCAAACCCTCACACAAGCCCAATCCCACCTCCAAGCCAGCGAAGCCCAAACCCCCATGCTCCTCGCAGCCACCCTCCCCGCGAGCTCGTCCTCGACCCTGGCGCACAAGGCGCGGAACCTGGCCGGATCGTCCGTCACCACGGCGTCGACGCAAGGGTGGCGCAGGGCCCAGCGCATGGTGGCCTCGTCGTTGACCGTCCACGCGTAGAGCGGCTGGCTCGTCTTGGGGGGCACGGCCGTGTAGGCTAGGTTGAGGGCTAGGGTCGGCAGCTTGGCGGTGAAGGTTTGGGCGTAGCGGTGCGAGGTGCCGATGTGGGCGGTTGCGTGGGAGGGGAGGAGACGACGGGCGGCGAGGAGGGTTGAGGCCTGTTTGTCAGGGGGGGGGGAGCGGTTTGTCAGTTGTTTTGTCTTTTGGGGGTTGCGAGGTTGGAAGTTGGAGTTGGAGTTGGTGAGGGAGAGGGAGAGGGAGACTTGCGTTCCAGCAGCCCAGCACGATGCGTTTCTCCCAAGCCGTCTTCCCCGATGGAACCTCGTCCACGGCCCTCTTGATAGCGGCAAGCAACAAGACCGGATCATCATCCATCTGCAAACCCCCCCCCTCATCAGTCAGTCAAAGCTCCAAGACGAGAAACCCCCCCCCAAACCAACCTTGATATCCAACAAAACCCACATGCCAGCCTTCCACGAATCCTCCCCTCCCCCTCAACCAACCACTCCAACAAGCCCCTCAGCGAAACCACGCCCAAAGCCTTCAACTCGTCGGCCCGCAGATCCCCACACCCCCTCCCGAAGCAGCGCTCGAGCCCCAAGTCGTGAGCGAGCACCGCCACGCCGTCGCCGGAAAGCCGGGCGTCCGTCTCGATGGCGTGGGCGCCCGACGAGGCTGCCAGCCGGAAGGCCGCCAGCGTGTTCTCCTTCGCGTGGGCCTTGGCGCCTCGGTGGGCGATGGTCTGGGGCAGGCTCGGGCTTGGGAGGGGGAGGCAGTCTCCGCGTCCAGGTGGCTGCCGGTTGAAAGGGGGGGGGTTAGTTCGTGGACTTGTGTGGGTTTGGGAGAGGGGACTGGGAGCTTTTTTGAACCTGCTGGGCTCTCCTTTTCGAGGGGGAGCAGCGGACGCGTATCGTCTTCCATGGTTCTGCTTGCTTGCTGACTTGTTGGAAGCATGTTTCAGGGAGAGCTTCTCCTCGTGTTTAGAGTCCGAGGAAGTCTCTGACAGCGGGTGACATGTGAGAAAACCAAACCAGAACAGTAGTACCTTGTAGTTTGTAGATAAGATACTCGCGTACGGACAAATCGGGCCGGACTTGGGATCCACCCCGGTCTTCGACCCACCCCGATCCCCGACCCATCCCGATCCGGGAGCCCGCACCGAAATGCCGGCCCCATCATCCTCATCACTCCGTCGGGTCGTCACCATCAGTGACAGTCTCGACTTTTACTTTTTATTTGAATCAAGAAGTAGGCTTCTAACATGCAAGTCATCCAAGTCAATACACCATAAAGTACCAACTGACTAACCCCGTCACTACTCCAATCCACCATCCCCAACTCCTCCCTTGTATGTATCATGTATGTATGTATGCACCATCGCCATACCTCCTCAAATCACGGCTCCATATCCTCCACCAACCCCGGCCCCGGCCCCCCAAAAGTCCTCTTGCCCCTCCGCAGAAATAACGCTGCCCTCGCTCGCAGTCACGCAAAACACGCCGCTCGGCACCCCCTGTCCTGTAGCCGCCCCCGGCCCGTCCTGATCCGCCTCGGACCACGACTCCGAGCCGTCCTGGAATCCGCCGTAGATGGCGCTGTATATCGTGTCCAGCCCGATCAACGCCGGCAACTCCGCCATAGTCGACGAGGCCCTCGCAGCGGACACACCCTGCGAAGCCGTAGGCGAGGTCTGGTCGAAGCCCGATCCTGCTATTGTTCTTGGCTCGCCCGATGTTACCATGCCCTTCGTCGCCCCCCCCCTTTCACCGTACGCTGCCACGGGCTGCATACACTCCGACTGGCACGCCTGGAAGCGCCCATCTGGCGCCTGCTCTTCCGTGTCAGCCTCGAGCAGACGCCGAGCGACGGGCTCCAGCTCGGCCGATACCGAGGGCCTAACGACCGCCAAGGCCCTGAGAGCCCAGGTCACGAGGTTCGCCACATCGCGTCTTCGACTGCCCTCCTGCCGTAGCTGTGCCGCCTTGTGAAGCAACGTGCTCGCGCAGACTGTCAAGAGCCTTGACCTGTTGAGGCAGAACGGGAAGCCCAAGCCGCGCTCCCGTAGTAGAAGAATCACGTACGTTATCCGAACGCTCGACTCGCACACAGACTGAACCGCTGTCGCCGTCCGCGGCTCCGGCTCCGAACCCACGACGGGGCAGTAGATCAAGCTGCGGATGTAGTAGTAAGCCAGTATCTGTGACCGCCTCTCTTAGCATTGGCACCCATGATCCCATCGTCAAGCCGACTTACCAAGACCGGCCGCCGGCTATCGTCGGCCCGCGCCTTGTCATCACCGGAGCCGGACTGCGGCTGGTCCGGGAGCTTCGCATACCACGAGTCCAGCTCTTGCCCCATCGTCGACATCTGCCGTAACGAAATCTTATCCATCTGCAGCGCCTCGAGCACCCGAGCCAGGATGCGTGAGGCCTGCAACAGAGCCAGGGCATCAGACATATCGTCGTCTCCCACGGGCCGGAAGCCCTCTCGCAACATGTACTCGACTGTAGCGTCCATCTCCTCTTCCCTCAGAAGCCTGGGCAGGCCCATGGACGCTGCCGTAAAGCTGCGAGAACAGGTGAGCCCGCGCAAGGGCTTCGGCAGTTGTATTTGCACTCACCAGTCCAGCGTGTACAGCGTCAGAGATATCCTCTGCCTCGTCCGGCAGACGGGAAACTGCTTCTGACCACGGTAAAGTCCGAGGCGTTGTGACAAGCCCACGGCGAGCGACTTGTAGTGCTGCGTCCGTCCATCATCCCCGAGAAGTGCGCAGTATAAGACGGCTAAGACGAGGCACTGCAGGGCATCGAGGCTGTCGGCCGGATACTGCGTCTCTATGACGGCCATCCATTGCCTCTCATACGACGTCACCTGGCCGAGATTGGGTGACTCAGACGAGAGTTGGGCGATGGCAAAGACGAGATGGAGCTGAGCGACCCGGTAACTGCATCCAACACCGTCTGGCTGCGTGACGAACTCGTTGTAAGCTCGCAGCAAGGTGTCCCTCTTCAGAACCGGAAAGAGTGGCGCCCACTGCCGGAGAAAGACTTGAACGTAGCGTTCCGTGAGAAGCCCGGGGGGGGTCGGGGGGCATTGATCAGGCTCTTGACGGGCCAGAGGAGTGCGGAAATGGGCTTGCAGCAAGGCTCCAGTGTTGAAGTTGCTGAACTGGCTTCCCAGCTTCTGAAGCGTCTGCTCGAGAGCCGCTATTCGAAGACTGGTACTCAGCACAAGTCGATAGCAGTGCACAAGAGAAAATAGACGAACCAAACATGAAGTAACCGCTCGAGAGCCCCACGGGCAGCCGTTCAGAGCCGCTCCGAGCCGGAAGCAGAGCCGGCCTCGGCAGAAGAATCAGGTTCTGGTCGGCCTTCTCCACGGTGTCATGGCCGCCACCATCGTCAGAATGGCCCCTGAGAAGGCGAACCTCTCTCTCGAGCGTCCTCACTCGCTCTTCGAGATAGTCGGTATAATAACGAGGATAGGCACGTCGACTCAGCCTGTCAGTGGTGGCACACTCGATGCCGACAGACGCGCACTGCGAGCACGTCGGCTGGCCGCCGTCACAACGGATCTTCTTGCTTCGGCAACGGTTGCAGGCCTGTGAGAGCCGGCTCTTGACGCTGTTGCGCGATTTGATAACCTTGATGGACGGCTTGTCGTCAGACATTGACGAGCAACTGTGCGACCACTCGGACTGGCGATTGCTTCTGTCAAGGGGCATCGCCGCCCTCGTCCGGAGCCCTGTGGAAATGACGTTGAAGATTTGAAAGCGTGCGAGAGAAAGAGAAAGAGAAAGAGAAAGAGAAAGAGAAAGAGAAAGAGAAAGAGAAAGAGAAAGAGGAAAGAAGGATAAAGCCGGGGACTGCAGGCACGTGTAGAGTCGCGTGAAAGAGGATGCCAAAAGAGGCCTTTAGCAAGACGCATCATGTCTTTCGCAGTCGCCACTCCTTCAGTCTTCCCAAGCCGCCACCCTTGTGCCTATTTGTAACCGTTGGCAAGGGACACATGTATGTATATATGTAGGTAATGTATTGCACATGCAACCTCCGGATGCGTTGCATGCAGTCGGGCATTGGTTCACGGCGAGAATGACAGGGAGTCGAGGCTGTCGCTCGTTTCTTGACTGAAGATGACGCCCGTAAAGCGGAGTTACATTCGCCATCACTGTGCTCCGAGTGCCTCCGAGAAGCCGAGCAGAGCCCGGAGACTTTAACGTCCGAGGCGGCTCTCCTCCGCAGGCAGTCTCTGTTCTCAAGCAGATGGCAGCTTGTATTCGTACGGAGCGAACAAGGAGATAGAGTGGCGTCCACGTGCACACAGTAGCGTCACTATAATGGCTCTTTGAGTTTTTTCGACTGACGCCTTGTCAACCACACTTCTTCATTGAGTTCTTGCCGGGGGTTGCAACGAGAAGGACGGCGTTCCGAGGCTAGCTGAAATCATCTTCGTCTTCATCTTGGCCCTCTTCATTGGCCATAGAAGCGAGATATCTCGTCACGTCCTCGTGGTCGAGCAACGTGGACTTCTGCCAAGACACGCACGTCAGCCAGCTGCCTCCCCCAGCCCCTGAAGCTGCGTAAACACATACCTCTCGCTCCAGCGCCCCGGCCGCAGCCTTGAGGAGGCCCGTTTCGGCCTCCCGCAGCGCAGAAGCGGCCGCTAAGCATGCGTCCCGTGCCCCCAGCGGCTGTGAGGGCACATGTCTGATCCGGGCCAGCTGCGTCTCAACCAGCTCATGCACGACGGAGACGGCGCGGAGCCGGAAAACTAGATAGAGGTCGTGGTTTTGAACGAGCTTCTCGAGCTCGCTGGCTCGTCCCGTAATGTCTTCGTCTTGCCACAAGAGCCTCAGCTGGCGATCCCCCGCCGTATCCTGAATTAGTCGGAAGCCGAGGCCGTCCTCTTCGTTAAGACACGACAGGTAGGCAAACGGACTCTCCCAATTGATTACGCCGTCCTCCGATGAGAGCCTCACAACCGGCGACCGGTCAAAGACTGCGAGCTTGGCCTTGGCCAGCGGGTCATCGGGTGGCGGGGCGATGGGCAGCGTCAGGCCGCCTGCGTTACCATCGACGAAGCCATAGCTGAAGAGCATCTCGGCAGCCGACTTGGCCTGTCCGTAGGCAATGGTCACTTCCCGGCCGCATGACGCATCGCGGCTCGGGCAGGCCGACAACAACACGTCGGCTTTATCATCCACTTCGTAGTAAGCCGTTGGACAGACGGAGTGATTGGCCATGTCGAGACCCGGTACCATGGCGACACCGAGGCCCGGCAGCTCAAGGCAGCGGGAACGGAACCAGCCATCGGCAAGGATCCAATCTTGGAGCGAAGCCGAAGCCTCGCCCTCCCATAGCAAGTCGTTCCAGAAGGGTATGGTCTCGGTCTGCAGACGGACCTCATCAAATTCGCGGCCCAGGGCAGCGAGCTTGGCGTGTAGGGCGGGCTGTCGCGTCATCAGGGCCATCTATCTAACCTTGTAATCATCCCGTATCATCTCACCTCGAGCGAGGTACCCTCCAGTAGAAGGCGCTCGGATTCCGACCACAGGGTGGGTACGGGGGTGGACCGCGGCAGAAAGCGGAGGTATTCGGTCCAGGGAGTCGGGACCAGAGCACGACCACGACGTCGACCTCGCCGTGAATGGACGAGGTTGCATAGTAGGAAGAGGACGGTATCGAGTCGGGGAGACTGCAGATGATACGTCAGCGTCTCCTCGGCTTCAGGGGGCGGACGGGACGGATGGCGTGTAGGCACCTGATGGCCGACTATTTCGAGAAGCTGCCTGAAGTTGGCATCGACATTGGCATAGTCGCCGACACGCAGGACGAGGTCACGAGGGACCCTGAGCAGCGGGTCTGGGATAGTAGCAGTATCGTCGTCGAGAACCAGGCCAAGCCCTCTGCCGTCCACGTGCCGAAGCTGGATGCCGTCGAGAACCAGGCCGTTGAGCCGGGCCCAAGCCGGAAAGGCGTCTGGCGGCAGTGACGACATGCCACCCAGCGGATCTGAGCCCTCGGCGATGCACCCTCAGTCTTGGGTTGGATCTGGCCCTTCTGGGACAAAGTCTGACCGACGATGAGTTGTCAGTCGTCACTTGGTCACTGCCATACTGCCAACTGGTCATGGACGGTTGCTGCCTCAGGCCGTCCATCTGCGAATACGTCTGCTTAGTCAGCCTGGGTCAACTTCGGTTGCCAGCTCCAGCTCCACCTCGGTGGATCGTCAACGACGACGAGACCAGGTGGGAAACAGAGAAAATCATATTCGCTACGCTAATGCTTCTCATCATCAATCATCAAAGCCCTGAACAAGGAAAAAAAGTGTCGTCCGAGTATCCCCTCTAACTCCCCTCCTCAGGCTGTGACAAGATGCACTGGCAGGCCGCCATCATCTTCCTCTGGACCCCAGAGTTCAGATCCCTTCTCCGGATCGGCCCGGACTTCTTCTCTCTTGCATAGCCACTGATGGTCAGCTTCGGTTTGACGCCTTCACATCTCGCCAAGAGCAGGGCCTCGGTCTCGTCATCCAGGTCTTGCTGTTCGAGTGGCGTGCCATCCACTAGCTCCTGGCACACGTCACGGACCTGGTGGCCGAGCTCCTGTTGCAGACCGACGCGGCATGTGTGCTCTCTGCAGACGGTATCGAGAAATTCTTCATCGTCAGACGAAGGTTCCGACTCCGTTAACTCCACGTCACCGGCTACCACGCAATTGCAGGCCTCCAATACGGCCTCGGGTCTGACACAGGCCTCGCCGAGCCCAGCCGGCATCTCCGGCGCCGGGAGCTGGTTCTGCCGGGACCACTGGAGTTCGTGACAGAAGCGCCGCACTCCGGGATGCTGGTCCAGCGCCTCGTCCAGGCTGGCGTAGCACTGGTTCTCGACGCACTTGGGCTCGGCCCAGTCGGAGGATCCGTAGGGCTCATGGCAAGCGCAGGCCTCGGCTATGCTATCCTGACCGGGGCAGCTCGATTCAAGACCCGGGAAAGTCGGCACGCTCACGGCAGTCGTCTCCTGCGAACGCCTCCACGTCTTGCAGAAGCTGTTGATGGGCCCGTGGTGGTCGATGCTGCGATAGCAGGCGTTGTCGATGCACTTGGGTGACGTCCAGACATCCGAATCGAGAGGCAGGGCACAGGCGCAAGCCTCCTCGAGCTCTCGCGTATTCGCGCAGCCTTGAGGGACCTGGACCTTGGAAGCGTCGAGCGTCAGCTGGCGTAGCGTCGGTCTGCAGAAGCCAACGACGCCAAAGTGGAAGTCTCCCTTGAAGGAGCGCTCCACGGAGCTGAAGCACGAGTTTCGGTAGCAGCGTGACGGACCCAGGTTACCCAACCAGACGCCCCTATCATCGGGCGGAACGACGCATTCGCAGGCCTTTTGCAGGGCCGCCGCGTTTGGACAGCTTCGGTCGATGCCCTGGAGCAGCGTCTTCGGATCCCGGAACGGGTCACGAATGACACCAGTACAGAAGTTGAAGACGGTCATATCCTTGCCGGTGATGGCGAGGTCGATGCCCCGGTAACACTCGTCTTGCACGCACGTCGGTATCTCCCAGTCTCTCGACACGCAAGAGCAGGCCCTTTGAACAGCCGTGGTCCGAAAGCACTGCGGCCCGAACTGATAGCGGCGGAGGTCGCGCTCCGACTCGGCCGACGTCATGGCCCGGATCTCATGGCAATAACTCTCGACAGCAGCCTTGTGACCCTCATAGTGCTCCTCGATGGCGCCGTAGCACTCGTCCTTGGCGCACGCCGGATGCTGCCGCTCTTGTGTCGGCTTCATGCATCGGCAAGCCTCGATCAGCTCTCTATATCGACAACCCAGCTGCCGGGCGTCACCGGCGAGGGCAGGCAGGCTGATGCCGTCGGAGCCGCTGCTAACGTGTTCGTCGTGCCCCTGAAGAACCGTCTGACAAAAGCCCTCGGCGTGGCGGCCGAAGTGCTCCTGCAACCCCTGAAAGCACTTTTTCTCCTGGCACACCGGCTGCGACTCGCCGAACTCGGGCCCGGACGCGGCAACGCACCGACAGGCCTGTAACTGCCTCTGATAGTCGCAATGGTCGCCGGCTAGCCGCAAGCCCGTGGCGGACGAGGCGCGGCCCGCGAGCATGTCCTTGCAGTACCCCTGAACAGAGTCGCCGACGAACATCTCGAGGGCCACATAGCATTCGTCCTGCAGGCATTGCGGCGCTTTCCAGCGTCGGTTCCACGGCACCGCCGCCTGGCACACTTCGACGACTACGTGGAACTCGGAGCAGGCCTCTGTGTCGGTCAAGACGGTCCTGTTGCTGTATGGGTTGGCCGCCGTTTGGACATCGCCATACGTGGCCAGGTAGCAAAAGTCGGTGACGGCCTGGGCGCCTCCCAGCTTCCGCTCCAAGGCCCGGCGGCACTCCTTGACGCCAGGGGTCGACTTCTTTTCGACGCAGGCGCAAGTGGTTCTCAGTGCGCTCCGCTGGCCGCCGCTGGCCTTGCAGAAGTCATGTACGGAGTCGGCATCCTCGCCCTCGGGCAAGAGGGACAGGTCTCTGTCGTCGTCGGTCATGGCCCCTTTATTCTGGTCGCAGAAGCGGCTCATGGCCGGCAACCTGTTGTCCAAGGCGCGGGTCAGGCCCACCAAGCACCTGTTTTGCCGGCTGCAGCCTCGAGTGTCGTCCTCGCTCCTGAACAAGGCTGTGGCTGTCTGATGCAGGGTTGTCCGATGCAGGGCTGCGTATCTGGGCTCGACGATGACGCCTACGACGCCTGATGCCAGGGCCAGGCACGGGACGAGGTGCTTCATTCTGTTGCTGTCGCAGTGGTGAGAAGAGTCCTCTCGACAAGCAGATGGGTGAGCTACACTCACGATTTATCAATGCGATTGGGAGATGACGTCAAACGCGATTGAACCGACTTGAAAAGGATAGTTTCGGTGTTAACGTCGGTGCGTCTATGTAAGTTGACGATGTGATGGAGCGTGTGGTTGTGTTAGTGGATTGATGTTGCCTTGGACTCAGTATCCCGCGCGAAGCATGACTTGAATTGACAAGCCAATGGCACAGAATCCTATTATTCACCACTTCAACCCGGGCCTTATATACTGGCTGACCTCGTTGACGTCTACTGGATTCAATCTCTCACGAGCTGAACGAACCCATTAAAACAGAGGTTGCCGGTGGGCCGTGCCGGCGCACGCGGAGGGATTTCGCGGAAATGAGACAAGGTACGTGCCGACCTCTTACATACCTAGGCGTCCATAGGCGTCCATGGGCGTCCACGCAGCTATTGGGTAGGCGTTTTATTTATATTCCTTTATCGAGTATGTATACGTATACGTATACATACATACATATACTCTATGGAGTCTTGCTTTTACTCTCAGCCCGATGCTTGTTTGCATCGCTCCTCGCTTGTCGAACAGCCATGCCAAACAAGCTACTTCCAGCAGCCATCTCAACTACCACATGACCCAGTCCATCTCTCGAGACCTCAGCTCAACAGCTCGCCTCCCGATCCCGAACGCGGAACAAGAATCAAGACGAAGAAAAATGAAAAGAAGAAAAAAAGAAGAAGAAAAAGAAAAAGAGGGTCGCTGCTGACGACAACACAGAGTAGCAGCAACCTATACAGGTAAATTACCTGTCCTCCCGCCCGAACCACTCGGAACTCGGACCCAGCCTTCCATACGTAATGAGATGCCCATGGGCTTAAGTCACAGAGACGTGGGTTCGCCGCCTGGGGCTCTGGGAGGCCATGCCACTCCCGTTTACGGGAAAGGGGGGGGGGGGGTAATCAAGCACGACACCCCCTTTCCGAGGCCTGGTGCCGGGCAAACGATGTGCATGAACGATTTCCCTCTATTCTTATCTGCTCGCCGGGATCGTGCAGTGATGATGATGGCCCGGCGCTGAATTGGAACCGCGGAACGGTAGGTACGTAATGGGTTGCGTCTTCTACCCTTGGTCTGATTTACATGGGGTAACATGCATGACTACATACATACACACATACATGCAGTCGGCGGTCCAGACTCTAGCATGCCGAGGCGCTCCGGCGAAAGCCAAAGACAACGGCTGGCGCCAAGACGACGCGATGGCCCCGCTCGTCGCGAAGACGGGCAGGGAGGGTCCCTCCGTGGCTATAGCGAAGCAGTCCCCAAAGGGCTCTTTGGAGTCCATCTGCTCGGCCGGTCAGAATTGCCATGAACAGGTAAGTTGTCGTTGTGATGGGCGACGGTCCGCTCCTGGAGACGGTTATAACCTACGAGTCTATTCTTGAGATGCTCACTCATAACCTGACCCGACAATCATGAACTGAACGGCATGTAAACTGACTATATAGGCATTCGCATCTGAAAATACATACATACGTACAATCTCAACACCATCCCCAGCCACAAATCATGAAGCATCGCTGCATCGTCAACATCTCGCACCCGCCAACTGTGGCTGTGCCGCATCATGTACAATAAATATGTACGTTTACATACACATACTTCGTACATACATACGCCTGCCTCCCGGCAAACGCTCTCCGCACGTGGCCGCAGAGCCTCAACTTCTTCCAAGCCCTTCTCGACTCGGACTTTGATAATCCCGCTGGAGAAAGACGCCCAAGGCTCAGAGTTGGCCACGTACATAGTTGACTACGTATTCGTAGAAAAGACTGATTCCGAGAGAGACAACATGGTATTCACCGCGAATATGGCATTCACGTCTCTAATCCGTCCCTCCCACGCTGGCAAATGCCAAAGGCCGCTAATCTGACACGTATTCTAAACATCCGAGGCTATCGTATCGTACCCCTAACATGGCTCCCTTTAAATGCCACGATGCCTTCGCCTCTCATCACCATAAACACCCTTGCACGCCTGGAAGTATTCACCATCCACTCTCAGTCTTCCATCGTCAGCGGCCACATCCGCGGCTTGTTGTCCCAGCAGAGCTTGACACCGTAGGTACGGGACAGCATCTTGAGCTGGTCCAATCTGGCGCCATGGACGCGACACTGGTAAATCGTCCTGATCCTCGTCTCTCTCATGATGCGCGTGATGAGGGTGACGAACTCGTCTTCCGTGAGGAATTCAGAGTCGAGATACACCGACTCCAGATTGGGAAAGCTGGCAAGGAACCCGGACAAGGGAGCGTCCTCCTCCCGAAGCGGCACCTCGGGAAAGACGAAGCGCTTGAAGCCCATGTGGCGCATCGAGTCGAGCCCACGGATCCAGTCGTACTTGAGCAGGTACTCAATACACTTCTTGCCCCTTTGGTCCACGTTGTTCTCGAGCGGAAACACGAAGTCCAGAGTGTGAAGATTGCGTCTCGCCACGGTATCGGACAGGACCCTCCGCATCAAGCGCGGCTCCAGCGAGAAATTGGACATGTGGAGCGAGCGCAGATTCGCAAAGTTGACGCCCGGTGGGAAAGATGCCTTGTTCCGAGTGACTATCTGGCGACGGATCAGATCTTCGACGGTGCACATGGCTGGCTGCTCGCCGGCATGGTCTGGGTTGCCGTGTAAGAGATCCAGGTCGAGACAGCGCATGTTATTGCCCCAGCTGATGTTGTTGATCAGAGCAACCGAGATGAAGGTCCTTCTCGTGTGCTGCAACGAATTCGCTCTGTCTCTATGGCAGACGAATACCTTGAGGTTGGGCCACATGTGGGGCCAGTCGGGTAGATCTTCTTGGATGGAGCGATAATCGAGATCCAGGTTTGTTATCATCAGCTGCTCGAGTCGAGGAGTCTTCTTGGCCAGGTAGAACTGCAAAAGCCCCGTTAGCCGGATCAATTACATGTCGAGATAGCCGTGCACTCACAATGGGGAACTCCATGAACGGAACTGGGACCGGGGGTTCGTTCTGTCGGTGTAGACGGAACGACTTCAGATTCGGAAACTCTGGCAGCTCGACTCGCCTGCACCAGCTCGGGGGTGTGGCGCCGCGGAGAACGAAATGCTCAAGCACAGAGGCAACGCTCGTGATAAATTCCCTGGCCAGAAGTTGGTTTTCTGCCGCTAGATTCTGCGAGAGCAAGAGATGGCCATCGTCCCTAAATGAGTCGAGACATAGAAAGCGGAGCCTCGGGTACATGCCCGGCTCATAAAGAAGACGCTGAGACTCGGCATACGCGAGGCACACGTGAAGGTACTCCAGCCACTTGTTGTGTCGCAGCAGTTCCTTGAGCTTCGTCTCGGTGAGCTTGAATGACATGGAATTGTCGATGACGATGGCCTTCAAGGCGTATCCGGAGCGTGCGACGAGTGTCTTGATAGCCTGGACTGAGGGCGGCCGGGCGGGAGGGGTGCGGAAGTCGAGCTCTCTCCACAAGTGGCAGCCGTGGTCCTTGACGAGGGATTGCCTCCACGCCTTGGACACGGCGAGACATTTCCTTTGCGAGCTTTTGTCAGCCGGCGGCATGGAGGTGTGGGGGATAGATGACGACGGGGGAACATACACGAGATCGGTAATGGGCAAGTTGCCCATGATCATATAGAATAACTCCAGCGGAAAGGTGATGGGGTCCCTTCTCGTCATGAAGCGCAGCTGGATGTGGGCCAGCTTACGCTTCAGCTGCTGAACCTCGGGAGAGATGTCAGGAGAAAGCTGCTTGGTTGCTTCAACCCCGTTTCCGTAAATCATGCCCGCGAGCCAGTTTCTCTTCCGGAGACGAGCTATCTTGCCGAGGCGTAGATAGCCCTGGGCCATGTCAGCCAAGAGCCTTCAGACGAACGAAGGCCAGGAGGCCGAGCGAGTAGCAATCACATGTGGAAGTGATGGGGCGAGTTCGAGAATCCAAGTGGCGTCAGCCTCGGCGCGATCCAGCACCTCCAAGGCCTCGAAGGTGGCGGATCGATAGTCCAGGGCCTTGATGTGCAGAAGGTCGTCACACTTTGGGAAACCCTCGGCGCTGCACTTGCACGCACGCATAGACTCTTCCAGGATGGTGACATGATCCCGCTCGATGGCGGCGTAGAAGTTCTTGCAGGTGCAGCGAAGCCGCCTCCGGCTGGTGTTGCAGTGGCATCGCTGCATCGTCTGAATCGACAGTCAGCAGGAAGACGAGAGAAGAGCGAGGACATGGGTGTGTAGGGTCTCGTACGCGGGTGAAGTGCTTCAGGGCATCGTGGTAGTTTTCTTCTGCAAAGCAGGCACGGCCGGCTTCGAGTTCCTCCATGAGAATATATATATAACTTGAGAGATCTCGAAGGCGGAGAGGAAGATGGGGGAAGGGGGATGAGGAGAGTGAAAGATGCGAGAGGTGAAAGATGCGAGATGTGAAAGATGCGAGAGGTGAAAGATGGAAGAGGTGAAAGATGCGAGATGAAGGAAGAAGATGGAAGACGGAAGACGGAATAATTCAGAAAGACGACTACCTAGGTACCTTACTAATGTACGAATACGCACATATGTACAACGTCACGGGACTGTGGGGTCTCGGGCTGCTGGGCAACGGGCCTTTACGCGTCTTTGCCAGCTGCGACGCGCCGCCAGATGCCCTCGAGTCCCGTGACCTGACTGCATCACGCGTCATCGAAGCCGGGCAGCTCGCTGCTGCTCCTGAGACCCGTCTCTTTCATGTACCATCATCGTGGTCAAGTTTGAGCATCTCCCGATACATAGAGGCATCACGAAGAGGAATAACGACACTCAGACTCAGGTCCATACACATGCACAGTCGTGAAAGCCATCCTTTCTTTCCTATCCTCTATCTAAGTCCAGAGCATTATCCCATTCAGTAACGGGATAGGGGTATCAGGACGAGAGAAGAGACACAAAGTCCATGCCCAGCTCTCAATGCTCTCCGTCTTCACCACCAGTTCCTCCATCACCACTCCCCTCACCACTCCCCAAAGCCACCACCGCCTCACATCCTCAGCCCAACAGACGGGAAAGGACAAGAGGATATAGGTACGCAAGCGTATGTACGTACATACGTACCTAGGCATGTGTGGATACACACGCTCACCCCCGTCAAATCTCCACGTCAATCTCCAAGTCCAAGGCGCCAATGACATCATCATCCATCAACGGCTTATGGATCGTCGGCAGCCCCTTTCCGTCGCCGTACTTCTTCTCCTGCAGCTTGACCAAGTGCGAAGCCATGGCTTGCGCCTTGGGCGTCCCCGTCGGCGTACTCGAGTTGCTCGGCTGCTGCGATGACGACGCTGGCTTCTTCTGCTGCTGCTGTTCGTTGACGTCGTGAACGAACTTGGCCTTGGTCCGCAGTCGGCGCGACGGGTCGTCGGGCACCTGCTCGCCTCGCTTCATGGCTCGCTCAATCTCCCGAGCTCTGGCCTTCTCCTTGAGCTGCGCCTTGCGAACCTGCTCCGCGTTCATCCGCCGGTTCTCGCGGTTGCGCTCCGCCAGCCGGTCCTGCTCCGACGACTTGGGTGCCTCTCCGGCCCGCGCTGCCCCGAGCGTCGTCCGGAACGCCAGCCGCTGGCCGCTCAGCCGGTTCAGCTCTGCCTGCAGCTCCTCCACCTTGTCCTCGTCGCCACGCGCCGCAGCCTCGTCCAGCAGCCGTCCGAGTCGCTCGCGTTGGGCCGGGTCAAAGTGCCGCTTGAGCTCGTTGCGTCGCGAGAGCCCGGCCTTGATCTCCTCGCTCGTCCAGTTGTGCTTGATGAGCGCGTTGATGTCGTCAATCTTATCCACCAGCGACTGCTTCGTCGGCAGCGTCACGCCCTCGTTCTTGCACGTGATCTGATATCGGTTGAGCTCCGCCTTGTTTCTCCTCGTCAGCCTCGTCATGCGTGGTATCATCATCAGCTCATCATCTCGTGGAAACTCACATCTGTGAACTTTCCGTTAGAGGCCGCAATGAAGGGGAATTCCTTAATCGCCTTTCCATGCGCCCCCTTGGCGTACTGGTCCGTCACGAACTGGCCGTTGGGGCCCATCATGGCATACGGTCTGCTCGTCGCAAAGCCTACAAGCCGTTAGCCAGAACGACTCGAAAAAGGGCTTTCTCTCCTCACCTTTGATGCAGGCCATGCGATACTGCTCGATGCCCGTGTCCGGGTGAGCGCCGACAGCGACGCGGATGAAGCAGCCCGTAATGCTGGCCTCGAACCCGGGCGTGAAGCAAACCTGAGCAAACTCGTTTCGGCCGAGCCGCACCCTCTCGTAGTCACGCAGCTCCGGCGCCGGCAAGCCCTTGGCCTCGTCATCGGCCGGCGTCCGGGAACGCGTCCGCTCAAAGTCGTGGTCGCTCTCGGCCGGACCACCAACGTCGCGTCGAGGAGACAAGGCGTCCTTGCGTCGGTCCTGGTCCTCCTTGCGTCGCTGCTTCTCGGCTCGCGCCCTGCGCAGCGAGTCCATGGCCGTCTCACTGACCTTGCCCGTGCGCTGCTTCGAGGCTGCGCGCTCGCCGTCTTCGAGATCGGCCGTGTCGGCACTTCGCTTCTTCTTGACATACTTGCGCTCTTCATTTTCAACACTAGTGACCATCTGGCGCAGCAGTCGATTCTGTCTCTGCCGTTCAATCTCCGAGATGCGTTCCGCGATGATTTGCTCTCGTTCGACCTCTCGAAGCGCCATGATCTCCGCCTTTTCCGCCTGGCTGACGAACATGCCGTCGACGGGATACTTCTGATCGCCTTCGCCGCCGGTGGCAGCGCGATCCCGCGAAGCCGGCGGTTCGGCGTCCGAGTCGGATTCATCCATCGGTGCCGACTCAAGCG
Source organism: Ophiocordyceps camponoti-floridani (assembly GCA_012980515.1). Lineage (NCBI taxonomy): Eukaryota > Fungi > Ascomycota > Sordariomycetes > Hypocreales > Ophiocordycipitaceae > Ophiocordyceps > Ophiocordyceps camponoti-floridani. Next base: position 2,736,289 of record JAACLJ010000001.1, read on the forward strand.
AGTTGGGTGTTGCAGGTCCCGATCCTCTGTGGAAAGGTGAAGAAGAAAAAAATTAGCGTCGAGAACAAAAAAAGGCCATGGAAAAATAATTAATCAAAGACGACTGTCGGCCAGCTGCCAGAACAGAGAGCATCAGGTTACAGCCAGATGGCTAATTTGGAAGAGAGAGAAAAAGAGAGAGTTTGTGCGAAGCAGCCACTCACGCCTCTCCCTCATCCTCCGAATCTCTTCCCCTCTGCCGTTTCGCCTTCTTCGCCGACGACCGCCGCGGCGAAGCAGACACGTCTCTGCGCGAACCCTCATCTTCCGAATCCCCTCCGGCGAGGGCCAGAAGCTCATCGTCGATGTCGGCCATGATGGCGGATGATCTTTGGGCTTCGTGCGCAGTGGACAGGCCGCTGCTTCGTGACGGTCAGTAAAATCGGGCGAAAGGCTGAGGCTGGCTGGCTTGGGTTGGCTTCGTGCTGCAGCCTGCACGTGTGTCGTCTGTCGGTGGATTTATTGTTCCGACTCCGTCGCGACGCTGGAGGACGTCATTCCTCACGACTCATGATCCAAGTACGAATACATACTTCAGTTTTCATTCATAGAATCGTATTAATCGGCGCTGAGCGCCCCTTCTGTTTATTTCATGTCTACGGCATTGTCCATTGTTCGTCGAATGTCGACGCGCGCTCCCCTCGGTGCTCGCTGGCTCTCGACGCCCTCGACGTCAGCAAACAGCCCGCCCAATCTGAAGCCTCTAACCGACGAACAGCGCCAATTCCTCTCCTCAGCCGTCAGTATCTCGCTCGTCCTCTCCTGCTCTGAAGGTCTCTAAACTCCTCTTCAGCTCCGCGTCAATCAAGCCGGTGAGCTCGCCGCCACGCTCATATACACAGCGCAAACGCCGCCCATCATCCGCCGCCACCCGCACCTCCGACCCCTGATGAAGCACATGTACGACCAAGAAGCCGCCCATTTAACCACCTTCAACGCCCTCATTCATAAACACCGCGTCCGGCCCACGGCCCTCGCGCCGTTGTGGACTGTACTCGCCACCGGTCTGGGTTGGTCGACGGCCGTCATGGGCAGGGAGGCGGCCATGGCCTGCACTGAGGCCGTCGAGACGGAAATCGGAGGCCACTACAACAGTCAGATTCGCACTCTGCTTGATATGATTTCTCAATGGGAACAGGAAGGCTACGACGTCGGGTCCGAGCTGTCGGATCTCGTCGCCATCCTCACCAGAATTCGCGACGAGGAGCTCGAGCACCTCGATCATGCCGTCGAGCACGACGCCAAGAAGGCAGAGCCCTATTGGCTATTGACCGGAATCATACGCGCGGGCTGCCGTGGCGCCATCTGGGTTAGTGAGCGAGTATGACGACGGCTGATTAGAAAGTGATGAGGATAGAGACAAAACGCAGATGTATAGAATGAAGCTTTCAGAGGCCCAGCAGGATGTGCTATTCATTCTGCCGAGAGAACTAGTCGATACCAGCTCTCAATTATCAATGAACGCATGTACAGGATATGCTAAACGAACTCAAGTCCCGCGCCCGACGCCATCCCCATGCTCGCCAACTCGTAACGGAAAGGACGAGAATGGAAAAGTGCTACGGAGGCGTTGAACCCACGTAGTTTGAAATCACGCCTCGATACCATTGACTCCGAGCTAAGGGGCCTCGTCAGGTCCATTGTGTGTGCCTCTGGGAGGCCAAAAAGAGGTGGTCATCAATCACTGGGCAAACGTGTTAGCCATCTGCTTCGTCGCAAAGAGAGAACAAGAAAGAAAAGGTGAGCCTACTAGATGGCCAGCGGGGCTACGCCGTCCACTTGATAGCCCCAGTTCCCGTTCTGCTCCTCCGTCAGCAGCCAGTCGTACGGGAACTGCACCAGATTGCCCTGGATCATCTTGAGCAGCTCCTCGGCGTCAGACCGCGACGGCATCTCCTCCATCGAAAGACCGCGCTTGCTGCCTTTGGTAGTGGCCCGGCGCCGGCGCTTGATGGATCCAGCCTCTTTGGACGGCGGCCCGTTGTTGTTGTTGTTGTTGTTGTTGTTGTTGTTGCTGCTGCTGCCGCCGTTGTTATCGCCGGGGTTAAAGGTCGCCGTCTTGCGCTCACGGCTCGGCCCCGTCTCCAAAGCGGGAAACGTAGCGTGCGCCGAATGTAACGGGAGCAACGTCGGCGTCTCCGCTCCTCCGCCCAACGTCGCGCCCAGGAGCGGCTCCGAGCCCGCGCTGCGCAGGGGCATCTTTTCGCTCAACTGCGCCTCTCCGCCCTCGGTCGTCGGCGTCTTCTCCGCGTCGGCGGCCATCTTCTCCGACAACTTGTCTGACGCCTTGCGCACTTCTTTCCGGGCCGCCTTGGCTATGGCTTCGGGCCCCGGCGCGCTGATTCCGGCTCCTCCCGCCGTCGCCTCCTTACCGTGGCTGGTCTCGCTCTTGAGCTCGCTCGTCTCGCCCGGAGCCTTGCCCTCCATGGCGGCTCGGAGCCTCTCGCTGTAATCCATGTACTCGCGGTACTCGGTCCACGTGCTCACCTCTGAATCCGGCATGCAGCGAAAGACTCTGCGGTAGAGCTTGGTGTTGTTCTTGGCCACCCGGTTCCAGACCTCATCCATGAAGCCCGGGTCGACGGGATCACGCATGCAGTCCTTGCCGATGTCGGCCGCGTAAATATCGGCCGCCATGGGATGACAGGCGCTCTGCGTCGGACGGCCCGTCAGGGGATCTATGTGGACGGGCGGGCCCCCAATATCCGTGTCGTCCGTCACGGGCAGAGGGGCTAGCTGGGCGGCTCGAGGCAACCCGAGTTGCTCCGTGCCACGCCGACTCAGCGGCGGTACGGGGGGCATCCCGTCGTGGCCTTCGGGGGACTCCTGGCGCCGGCTTCCCGCGGCCGACAGGTGGTCGGTCGGCCATTTCGGGCAGTCTAGGGCTCCCTTGCCGTTGCTGTCGACGCTCTGTACCAGCACCTCTCGGCCGTTGACGATGACGGAATCGCGACCCCCGTCGAGGCCCGCCTCTTGGGCACTCTTCCAGCGATCCGGCCCGTAGCCGGATACGTCCATCTGGTGCTTCTTGCCTGCGACCCTGGAATCAGTCGAAGCTTCTTTGCCTCTGCTGGAAGCATCGTTATCCACGTCTGGGGTCGCTTGCTCGTCGGCGTCGTGGTTGAAGCTGGGCAGCCGGAGGATGGTGCTGAGCCGTCGGCCGCGGTCCGTGCTGGGTCCCGCGACGGCCGAAGAAGCCGGCTTCTTGTCGTCGCCGTAAATCTGTCCCATCTCCCGTTCAAAAGCGTCACGGTCCATCTCGTGCTGTCGTTCCTCCTCCAAGATCTCGTCGACGTCGAGGCCGAGGTGCTCCCGCATCAGACGCAGACGCAGCGTGTGGGCGAATCGGCCGACCTGGTAGGGCTTTCCGGCCATCTTGGACCAAATCATGTCCGTATCCCGCACGAGGGCCGCGCACTCGGAGTCTCTGGTGCCCAGCATGGAGCGTTCGTTGATATTGGCGGAGCCGATGAGAGCGACGCGGTCGTCGACGATGATGGTCTTGGCGTGTATGTACAGCTGCTCCGTAACGAGGGCATCGTTTCCCATGACTCCCCACTGCCGCAGCGAGTAGAAGCCGATATACTCCTCGGGGTCGATGCCTGCAGCCCGCAGACGGCCAAAGATGGAGTGCTCTCCTCGACAGATGCTGCGGTACTGACACATGACGATGAGCCGGACGCTGGTCCCCTCCTGCTCGTCGACCGTGTTCTGGAAGCCGGGCATCAGGGGGATGACGATGGCGCAGCGCCACGTCTCGCCGTTGTCACGCGCGCGGATGATACGCTCCACGAGTGCGTCGCCGATGCGGTTGACGATCTTGGTGTTGTACGCCTCGGTGCTCGTGATGAAGAACTGGTTCTCCATGTAGATGAAGTGCTCCGACTCCTCAATCATCCTGACGTAGGCCGTCTGGATGCTGTGCTCCGTCTCCTCGATGCCCAGCGACCAGGCGGCGGCGGACCGCAGCATCTGGACTTCGCAGGTGCCCGTGAGGCCGAGTGCTTCCACCTCGTCCAGCCGGGCGTCCGGAGGCGGCAGCAAGAAGGGCAGCGGCCGCGTCGGTTTCCGGCCTCGGCGGAGGTAGTTCCATCGCTGGATAAAGTGCCGCGTCAGATCGCGAGCCGGCTGGCCGACGACTTGCATGCTGACGTCGTGCCAGGGCATACGAGGCACCTTGCTGCGGTCGTACATCTCCTCGTAGGGCTCGTTGAGGCGGAAGAAGTCCTGGACGCGGGGGTTGGAGTAGTCCTTGCCCGGGAACAGCTGGCAGTGCTCGGCGTCCTTGGGCCGCTCCGACATCTCGAAGCCGGTCGGCTTGTCGTCGACGATGGGATGCTGCGGACAGTCCCATCGGCCGAAGCAGAGATCGATGCCGCCGAGGAAGGCGACGTCATGGTCGACGATGCATATCTTCTCATGATGGGCGAAGAAGAACTGATTCTTCTTGAACTGATTGGGAGACCTCTGGACGAAGATGTTGGGATGCAGGTTCAACAGCGAGGACTTTGTGTACTCGGAGTCGATGGGTATGGCGGCCTCGACGTTGCGATAGATGATGACGAAGATCTTGACGCCCTCGCGAGCCTTCTTCTGCAGAAGCCGATCCAGGCGCCACTTCTGGCTGATACAAGCCGGCCTTCGCATGTACAGCTCGGGACTCAGCCACCAGTCGTGGATGTAGATGACGTCTCGGGCCATGTTGATGGCTCTCGATACGTTCCACATGTAGTCTCTGCCGTCGACGAGCCACTGGGCGAAGACGCCGGTACGGACCGGGGCGAAGCTCCCGAAGCGCTTCTTCTCGTACCAGGGCGTCTGTCTGAGCATCTCGTTGATGGACTCCTCAAACTGTCGCATCACCGACTGGTAGCTGGAGAAGAGCCGGACCTTGCGCTCCGACGTGCACAGCGTCAGCGTGTGATGCTTGTCGCGCGGTGTCTCGACCGTCAGATCGATGTCGGCCTGCTTCGTCGCCATCTTCTTGAGAGGGTTGCGCTTCGACACGATGCTGAACTTGGAGTCGACCAGGTAGACGTCGTAGATGTTCATATTCTCGGGCGACTCGACACACACGATGTAGCTCTGCCGGACGAGGAACCACTTGCGGCTATGTCGGGCAATGACCTTTGCCGGCGTCAGGACGCGTCGAAAGTCCAGGCCCTTGGACGACTGGATGTGCAGGAAGCCCTCCTTTCCGTGATAGCTGCCCTCGGCCGCGAGGCGCACGCCTAGAGCCGACAGCTCGAGGAAGCGGCACAGACGGTTGCTGTCGGCGCGGAACATGAGCCAGCGAATCATCTCGGAGAGATACTTTTCCAGCGTCCGCCTCTGCTTCTCGACGTAGCGCTGTCTGCGGCTCATCATGTCGAGCGCCGCGTTGGACTGAGTCCCCCCCTCGGCATTGGAGGCGTCGCCCGGATCCGTGTGGCCGGTCGAACGGCGTCTCATGCCCCAGAGGTTGGCACGCGACTTTCTGCGCAGCGGCTGCGGCTGGCCCTCGTCGGTGGCCCCTTCGCCGGCTGTGCCCTCTCCGGCTGTGCCCTCGCCCGCCGTGCCCTCGCCCGCCGTCTCCTCGCCACGGGCGCTGACCTGATCCTCCTCATCGCTGTCGTCGCCCTTGATCCGCGCCCGCCGCAGGTAGGGAAAGGCCGAGTAGGGGAACTTGGGCTGCCTCGGACGCGCCCCGAGGTCGGAGCGGCCCGGCATGTACTTGTCGTTGCCGAGGGCAAACTTGTAGCGGAAGTGCAGGTTGTAGATGTCGCGGATGTTGCGAACGACGGTCCAGCTCATCCGGCTGGGCCCGCTGCCGTACTCGAGCTCAAATGTAAAGATCCAGTGCCTCTCCCGGTCGTCGTCCGGGATGGGGCAGCTGTCCTTGATCCTCAGCTTGAGCTGCTCCAGGAGAACAGGGATCCTCTTATTCCCATGCTCGTCCCGCTGGATCATGCTCGCCAGCATCAGGACGGCCGGCGCACCGGCTCTCAGCTCGGCCATGAGCTCGGCCGACTTGAAGTAGTCGAACCGGTCTTCCTTCTTCTGTCGCAGCAGCTTCAGCGTACTCTTGACCTGTTTCCACTTCTGAGCGCCAAAGTTAGAAGCCCGCTCCGACGTGAAGAAGGGCCGCTTGGGAGAGATGGCGTCACCGTCGGACACGCCGCCTCCACCGAAGACGGTGATGCGCCGCTGGTGGCCCGATCTCGGTACGACGGCCTCTTCGTTGTCGTCGTCCCTCGGAGCTGCCTCGGCGTACGAGTGGCCCCTGCGGAAGGGCCTGCGTCTCGACGGCTGATCACGCCCGTCGCCGTCGGACATGATGGTGGCGTGGATCGAGGCGTCGGGCATGCTGGCGCGGCGTCTCAGTAGCCTGCTGTACGTGTCGGCGGTATCCATCTCTCCCGGCCGACCACTGGTCGTCGTCGACGGTGACAGCTGCCCCTTTTTGAACCGTCGCATCTTGCGCTTCTTTCTTTTCTTGGACGGTTCCTGCTGGGGACAAGAGGCCTCGTCGGCCGTCTCCTCGATGTCTGCGTCGGCATCCGACTGCTCCTCGGTGAGCGTGTCCGGTAGCCGAGAGCCCAGCCGGTTGAAGGTGGGCGAGGTGGGCATCGAGGGCGACCCATTTTCCATGGGTGTCGAGGCCGGAGCCTGTGGCTTGGTCGTCTGAAGGTTGGGGTTGCTCGCGAAAGCCCGGATCTTGGAAATGAAGGAAGCGCTTCGGGACCTCGAAGGAGTGTCCTGGGTATCCCACGAGCTGTGTCGGGCATGCTGGGTATGGGAGCTTGTGACACTCGGCGGGTCCGCCACGTCTGGCCTCACAAACTGGACGCTCCGTCTGCCCGAGACAGCCATGGCATCGGGCGAGCTGAGGGAAGACAGAGTCTCGTCAGCCTCGTTGGCGACGACATGACTGAAGCGCAACCCCGAACCGTCCGAGGTGATCTTGGGGGATATTTCACGGTGCTTGAGGCCGCCGTTCCAATAGTCGCTGGCCTCGCCGTCGGGACGTGGTGACGCATGTCGAGGGCCGGGAGACCGGGGGCTCCGCGTGCCGGGAGACACGGAATCGTCGTCGTCTCCAGCCATGAGGCGTCCGAACGATGAAAGGGCTGAAGCGATGCTGTGCCGGACGTGGTATTGGCGACGTCGACGTCGCAACAGGCGGGATGGATCAGTCCCAAGGAGCCCGACCCGCGCGACCTTCCAGGGGGCGGGCTCTACTAATGTCGGGGCCCACCGAGCCTAGCGGGTGGCGGCCACAGCGAGGGCTCAGCGAGGGCTCAGCGCGGGCTCAGCGCAGGGCCCACCGAAAAGGGCGCTGACCGGGGCGTCGGTCCAGCAGCCGATGGAGCAAGGGCGGCGGGTGAAACCAAGGTTGGATCAAAGGCTGGTGGGTGGATGGATGGGATGGACGATCAGGATTAGAGGCGGGAGGTAGGTATCACTAGAAATGCCGTCTTTTAGATACCTACCATCATACCACCCATGTACATACCGCATACGAACCCCCCTTTTCTGCCCAGTAAATCGTGAATTCGACCTCTGAGCCCCGTCCCTTGCACCCGTCCCTTACCTCCATAACTGTCGCCTCCAACTTCCAAGGCGTCCCTTGCCCGTTGTTAGACGATTATGTAAGTCGCGAATACATAGCCTGGTCCCTGTTCGTAAGACAAAAAGGAACAAACATCTATTCGTACCACCTATCATGGAATCTTCTCTTAATTGTCCCTCGTCTCGGCTCAGCTGCTGTTGTCCATCGTCCATCCCTCTTCGACCTCCGAATACTCTCCTTGCAGGCCAGAGGCCTCCCGTCCCGCGGCGCATCGCCAACGACCCATCATGTCGAGATACTCGCTGCGCCAGAACCCGAGGTAATGCGGTCAACAGACCATATATGGCGCGTCTGACGCTTTCTCTAGAAAGATGGTCATAGAAGGCATGGTCCCGACGCCAGGAACGCGTCGCCAATCGCGTCGCAAGCCCTCTTTCCCGCTCGAAGATGTCGACAATGACTCGAGCTCGGCGGCTGAGACGTCGACGCGTGCCCGTTCCCTTCGCAGCCGCCGTACGGCCTCTCGACAGAAGGCCGAGGATGATACTGGCGAGGACGATGGCTTGTCCAATGGCACCAGGACAGATACAGGCGCGTCCGACGACACTCCGACGCGGCCCAGGAAGCGCGTCGTCTCTTCACGAACGAAGCCGGCGGAACGCGTCGTCGACGGCTGGAAGCCCGGCCAGGACCCCAAGCTCGACCTCTCTGGCGAATTCGAGTTCGGAGGCTCGATAGGGACGGCTACCATGATGTTGCTCTTCCCCCTTCTCATGTGGTATATGTGGATCGGAGCCACATACTTCGACGGCAAGCTTCCCGTCCCCACGCCCGACCAGACCTGGCTCCAGTTCGGCGCAGAGATGGCCGGTCTCGTCTACGCCGGCGCGTTCCCTCATGCCGCCGCCTGGTTCTGGTACTGGTCATATCTCGCCTTTCAGGCCGCCTGTTACTGTCTGCTTCCCGGCGTCTGGGGTTCCGGCAAGCCTCTTCCTCACGAGGGCGGCAGACAACTGACGTACTTTTGCAACGCCTACGCCAGCCTATACTTGACTCTCGCCGTCCTCGCCGTCTTACACTTCTCCGGCCTCTGGCCACTGTATCTTGCTCTCGATCACTTTGGCCCTCTGCTGTCCGTCGCCATCATCAGTGGCTTCCTCGTCAGCGTCGTCGCCTACGTCTCGGCCATATACAGGGGCAAGCAGCACCGCATGACGGGTCATGTCATCTACGACTTCTTCATGGGCGCCGAGCTCAACCCGCGCATGTTTGGCATCCTCGACTTCAAGATGTTTTGCGAGGTCCGCATGCCTTGGTACATGCTGCTCATCCTCAGCCTCGGCGCTGCCGCCCGTCAGTACGACCGCTACGGCTACGTCTCCGCTGAAGTGCTCTTCCTCGTCATGGCTCACTACCTCTACGCCAACGCCTGCGCCAAGGGAGAGGAGCTCATCGTCACCACCTGGTGAGCCGTTCCCTCTCCTGCCTCGCACATATCAGGGCTGACATGCTCGCCAGGGACATGTACTACGAGAAATGGGGCTTCATGCTCATCTTCTGGAACCTCGCCGGCGTCCCGCTCTCGTACTGCCACTGCACCATCTACCTCGCTAACCACGACCCGTCCGAGTACCGCTGGAACCGCTGGGCCTTGGCTGCCCTCTACCTCGCCTACCTCTTCTGGTACTGGGTCTGGGACAGCTGCAACAGTCAGAAGAACCGTTTCCGCGCCATGGAGAGCGGCCGTCTCATCAGCCGCAACACCTTCCCCCAGGTGCCGTGGCAGACGCTCCACGAACCCGAGACGATCGTGTCGCCGCAGGGCACCATCCTCGTTGACGGATGGTACGGCCTGGCGCGCAAGATTCACTACACCGCCGACGTCTGGTTCGCCCTCTCGTGGGGGCTGATAACGGGCTTCAAGTGTGTAGTCTTCCCTTTTAGTTTTCCTCCGTCCAGCTCGCTAAAGCTTTGGCACCGATAGGAGCCCGTTCCCGTGGTTCTATCCCGTCTTCTTTTGCTGCATGATCGCTCACCGCGCCTCGCGAGACATCCATCGCTGTCGCATCAAGTACGGCGATGCCTGGCTCGAGTACGAGCGAAGAGTCCCATATCTGTTCATTCCCGTGAGTTCAAGTCCTCCTCGACAAGACGTATCCCCTGATCATGGTGCTGAAATCCCTTCCACTTTCATGCAGTACGTCATATAGATGGCGTGTACAGAAAGACAAGGAAACCTCAGCTGCTCTCGACTCGGCATCCGCGGCAAAGCAAAGAAAAACCCATCATTGTCCCTTTTGTATATACTGGTTTCCGCGACATGTGCGTCGTGGACTTGTCATCTGAGGCGCCGGATCGAGGCTGAGTGGATTGCTGCTTTCCAGGCCTGGCTCTGGTTACGATCAGGGGGGCTGAAGGAGAGGCGCGTCAGGGTGCATGAGTCGCGGGCGTGGGATCGTATCACACAGCGTGGCGAATTCGGTCCTAGCATCGTCATTCTCCTCATACATATTCACAATAGCCGCAGTAATACCCGCTTGACCGAAGTGTCATTGGTCTTTCATCATTCAACAGGTTACAGAGTCCATCACGCACGTAGTTGGATGGCAGGCTGCGACTACATGTGACTGCGAGTGAATCAAGTTGCAGGTCCAGGGGCAAAACTATACGACCAAGCCTCTCCTCGTGGTCCCTGTCTATGACAACGCTCCAGCCACTACTATACACATGCAGTCTCCTCAAGCAAGCAATGAATCTTGTCGAACCACCATCGAGCTATAAGCCCGCCTTTACACCAGCCGCAGGTCTCCTTTGCATCATCCGAGAAACGTAGGTGGTCAGGTGGCTGTCATTTGGCCACACTGGTCATGTTCCCTTTGAGAGGAGTGAACGCGCCATTTGCATCCTAATTGCAGGTGACGTTGACAGACGCCTTGGAGTTCATGAGCAGGGCGACAATGAGACCGTAGAGACCTGGTTTCGATAAAGTTTAGCAAGACATGGCGAGGAACAAGATACTCGGGTTTCGCACCCAAGACTTCGGCAAAAATGAGGATCAGAATCATGCCGACAAAGAGACGAGGTTGCTGAGCCGTTCCTCTCACGCCAGCGTCACCGACGATACCGATGGCGAAGCCGGCAGCGAGACCGGCCAGGCCGACTGAGAGGCCGGCACCGAATTGGATGAAACCCGTGTACAGAGAAAGCTCCTGCTTCAGGCCATCGGAAATCAAGACGGATACAACCAGGCCGTAGATACCAATGATACCAGCCATGATGACGGGAACAATATCTGCAGACACAAGTCAGCGATGCGCCTCCATGGCAAGTGTGGCCAGCAAAACACACTTTTGACGATCAAATCGGGGCGCAGGACACCCATGGCAGCTATGCCAACGCCCGACTTGGCGGTGCCATACGAAGCACCTAGACAAGTGAAGACGATGGCGCATGTGCAACCCATGGCACCGAAAAAGGGCTGTTCCACGGTCAGCAGGCGCTATTCGGACACGGCGGCGACGATGCAGCCGAGTCGAGGGAGGGAGGCGAGATGCACTGACCGCATATACAGGGCTGTCGGGAGAGGAGGCGTCAGCAGATGGTTCGGTGTAGGAGGTCATCCGGGGGCCGGGAAGAGTGCAGGAGAGATAGGGGATGAGATGGGGACGGTTCCGATGACGAGAATTGGGGAGCGGACGCGCTTCAACGTACCAAGACTCGGAGACCATGATGGCGACTGTATGCGGAAAGAGAGCAGAAGTTGCTACACGAGATGCGAGATGGCGAGAAGAGCTTCCGAGATGAGCCGTCGGCGTCGAGCCGGTTATGGATTCGGGGGTGGAGGTTGAGTGTTGATGGGTCTGCTGCTCGGTTGGCGATTCGTTGGCATCAGGTTTTCGTAGGGCTGGTTATGTAAGACGGTCGGCGTCGGAGTTTTGTGTGTCCGGGAGTGAGGAGGGGCCCGGGGGGGTTACCTCTTCGCGCACTGTCTTGAGGGCAGGGAGTTGAGTACGGGCGACTATAAGTAACACTATCTCAAACCCCTACCTACCCTTACCTGCACCCACTTTTTCTATAAATACGTAGCTACGTATACGCCTTAAGGGGGTAGGAGAGAGAAGGGGGGCTAGCTAACTAAGACTATAGAAAATCTACTACTAGCTTATATATTTCTTTAAAAAATTTCTCTTTTTTATTTAGCTTATTTACTTACTTTTTCTATATAATATATAAAGTAAGTCCTTTAACTTATATATATTAATCTTTTATACTAATCTATTTATTATACTAAGATACCTTATATAAGAAAAGAAATATAAAAAAGTCTTATATACTAAAAAGAAAGAAATATAGTAGTAAAAAGTATAAGGATAACTACTTACTAAGGCTACTAGCTAATTAATTAGTAAAAGAATTATAAGAAAAAGATATAACTTAATAGTAAGTTTACTATAAAAGCTATATATTTTAATTTTATTAATATATCTTAGTAGTTATTAAGGAGTATACTAAGATAGTATTTTAGTTAAATAAATAATTAATAAATATCTATTTAAAACTAGAGAAATATCTTTTAGTTAGATTTTTAAGTAACTTATATACTTATAGAATTATCTTTTATCTTAGTACTTTTAGATAGTAAGTATACTATCTTATATATAGTATTCCTAGCGTCTAGCTAGTAGCTATATAGTTTAATATATTTTAATATATATTTATTAATTATAGAAGGCATTAGGTAAAGCTTAGACTAGGCCTTTAAAATAATAGTAAAGCTATGTATGTATTTAATAATATTTAAGGAAGAGAGAAGGAAAGGATATAGATAAGGGTAGGTATTGTAGGCGTTAGACCTTTTCGAAAAGGAACAAAAGTATATATTAAAAATCTCTACCTTCTATCTATAACTATTATATAGAGGGAGGGTTAAAATACCCTTCCCCTCCCTAAAGTTAGAAAAGGAAAAACAATTATCTAGTTATATATACGCTAGGTTAACGCTAGTACGATAGTGCTAACGTCGGTCCGTTAATACGTAACCTTATACCTAGCTAAGGCTAGTGCGTAATATACTAACACTTAACTCTTTTTCTCCCTACCCCCTCTCTCCCCCTCTTTCCTCTATAGATCGAGTTACAGAGACGTTATTATTATCCCTATAACCCTTCTACTAACCTTCCTACTAACCCTTCCTATCTACTTAAGCTTTTACGCGTACTTATAGCTACCCGCTATCGATAAGCCTCTTTAACGCGTTATTTACTACGAATTTTATAAGCGCGTCTATAGGATTATCGCGGCTATTAATCTATCGCACTTTGTTAATCTCCTACCGCTCGTATAACTAACGTAGTACTAGTAGGTCGATTATTAACCTCTTCTCCGTTATTAACCCTATCTTAATAAGGCACTTATATAGCGAGTATAAGTCTATATATATAACGATAGTAGGCGAAGGGAGATAAAGCTATGCGTTAATAGTAGTAAGGATACTTACGAGTATAAACCCTATATTATATTTTACTACAAGTCCGTAGATCTCTAAAGCTAGGACGCTATAGGTAACTCGTTTATACTTTATAGAGCTCTAGTATAGAATGTTCCCCTTTATCGTAAAAGATTACGATAGCTTACTAGTATAGTTAGTAGTAGTACTAAGAGAATCTTATAGGCTAGCTTCTTCCTCTATAAGTATAATTAGGAACTTAATCTACGAGCTTAGGTCCTAGTTATTAGCGAAGGAGGCGTCTATAAAGATAAAGAGCTTAGCCTACGCGAGATCTAGTAGGGTAAACGTTAGGCTATAGTTAGGGTTTACCTTCTACTATTTAAGCCGCTTATTTAGCTAGTTAATCTCTTAGTTAGTAGGCCGTTACGCTTATACTATAATAGAGAGATTATATACTACTTTAGGCTAATAGATACTTACGATATAGGCTCCCTAAGCCTATTACTAAACGTATACTATCTATACTATATTAGATCCTACGGACTTATCTATAAGCGCAATCTTCTATACCTAGCCCTTCTACCTTACCTAGATAGCTTCGTCCTTAGTAAGGAGAATCCTATAGCTATTAAAGTCTGTCTTAGTCTCGTAGGTACTATTATCGCTATGCCTAAGGACCTTACGGTCCTTAGCCTTAATTCCTATACGCTAGATAGCTTCTTCCTTAGCTATTAGGAAGCTCTTATCTATAAGAAACATAGTATTATTAGTCTATAGCGCGTAGAGCCTAAAAGCTTTCCCTTCGTTAGAGATAAGGAGGTATAGGTTAAAGGTCTATAAGAGTATAAGATTTATATAAAGGTACGATTAGTACGTCTTAAACTAGTAGACTCTTACTTTAGTAATCCTATATAGTAGCTTTACAATATATAGGACCGTCCCCTTAGTAAACTTTATTATAAGCTCCTTTAGGAGCTTAGTAATAATGTCTCGTTATAGCATTAAATAGGACTATACGTATACCTATATAATATCGCGGAAGGTAAGCTTAAGTCTATAAGCGTAGAGAGAGGGTATAAGAGCTAGTAGTAAGCGTTAGCTACTCTACTAGATTATTAGGGATTACGTAAGTAGATCCCTTTTTCCCTTATTATTATACCCTTAGATAACGAGTTAGGACTTCTTATATAGGTAGTTAGTATTCTTACCCTTTACCTCTTATATAAGTTGTAACTAAAAAACTCTTCTAAGTATATCCGTTAGTATTTAGATTAGGACGATTATACTAGAAGCGAGTAGCGCATTAATTTCTACGGTATTAGACGCCTTAAAGGGATTACCTAGGGTAGTAATACGACCTTCCTTATAGAGTTAGATTAAGAGTTTACGGTCTACTATCTCGCGCGGTATAAGGAATACTTCTTCTATACGTTTCTTAGTAGGGATAGCTATAATAAGCTTTATCTTTATCCTCGATAGAGTAGGCGTCGTAGTTAGTAGGGGCGTTATTTATACTGTCTATCCTTCCTATAGCTTAGGTAATTTCTCCTCCCTACTTCCTAGCTCCTTAGCGATAGCGCTAGTTAGCTTAGCATCGATAGTACTAAGCTACTAATAATAATAGGGCTTAACGTAAGTACTATAGAAGGTAGAGGGGCTATTAAGGTTAATTGTTACCTTATTCGGACTAATAGAAACAACGTAGAATAGACCTTACTAGCTACCTTTCTCGCGAAAGACAAGGACTTCTAATCTAATCGGTAGCGACGATAGAAGTAGAGTAAGGGTATCCTTTAGACCTCCTATACGTAGGGCGTCCTTTACTTAGTAAGTAGACATTATCTTATAGAGCTCTACTAACGCTTTCGTAAAAGCGATAGCTTACTATATTACTATAGGTAAAGGCGCGGAATTAATTATTATCTATAGGTACGCTCTAAACACTAGGAGGGTTAGCATAAGTCTATTAGGGCTAGCGGTATTATTAATAGCTTTAATAGCTATCTATAGAACGAATTTAGTAGAGACACCTACGAGCTCTATCTTAAAGATCCCGTATACTTATTAAAGGGGCGTATAATAGCGCTTAACTTTACTAATACTTTAATATACTTCTACGGGAACCTAACGGTAGGTAACACTATTTAATTAGGCTTCTACATAGAATTCTACGGTAGCGAAATTCGTACTAGTATCGTACGCGAGGAAATTAGGGGGCCTAAGGTACGTGTTAATCTAGTAAGCCTTTAGCGTCTCCTAGGTATACTTAGCCGTTATATCTTAAAGGAATCTTATAGCTTAGAAGGACGTTACTATATCGACTACGTAAAGAGTATTATAGCTATTAAGGTATATTATATTAGTAACTACCTTAAAGTTAAAGTCGTAGTCGTTACGTAACGAGAATTTAAAGCGTCTTAGCGCTTTACCCTTAACTTAGTAATAGTAGTATATCTTATAGATCTCTTTAAGGGTATTAACTAGGGCCTCGTACCTAGCTCCTAGTAATAGCTTATATAGCTATTGGACTAAAGGATATCTAAAGTATTAGTAAAGATAACGAAGCTTAGGTTCTAAAAGAAAACATATAGAGGCTAATAGCTAATATTAGTCTAGGAAAAACTATAGATAGCTAAACTAAAAGACGATAGGTACTTCTTATCTATTAAAACATACTATATATTGTCTTAGTACGTTAAGATAATAACGAAGTTACTATATATCCCGTAAGTAAAGTAGAAAGAGAGTACTTACATTAAGGACGTAAAACTTAACCTTTCTAATAGGCATTTAGATATATATAGAGCTAAGAGACGATATTAGCGTAATGCCTCTAAAGGTAATAGTTACTATTCCCTTCGTCGATTTATTAAGTAATATATATAGTTACTTATATTATAGACATTCGAATTATAGTCTTCCTACGGTTAAATTCTACGCTGCGCTAGTGTCTAGGATAATCCCCTAGAAGATTTACGTAGAGTAATAACTAGACGTAAATACGTCTAGAAAAGTCTTCGTAGGCGTCTCTAGTGTCCTATTAACCTTCTTAATTAGTATAGTAGTTAGTATACTAAGTTTATAATGTATAGCCTTATTATATAAAAAGGTAGTAATAGACAAATAATTAGAGTTAACTTTATTATTCTAGTTAGAGGAGGTAGGGTTATCTATATTGTCTATAGTAAAAGCGTTAGGGTTACCTTTACCTTCTAGGTCGTCCCCTTTATACTTAAGTAGATATAAAGCGTATCTATAAGCCTTAGGGGACTTCCTATTAAAGCGTTACTAGCGGTTAAACTACTCCTATACTTTTCTACGTTCTTCGAACGAGTACTTTATTAAGAAGTAGCCTTCCTTATTATAGACGTAATAACGCTTACACTATAAGGAGGTCTTACTATTACTATAAGGAGGCTATTATTAGTAACGTTATCCTAGGCATCTTCCTTTACTTATATAGTTATACTTATAGTCTATAAGGAAAGATATAGAGTTTCTATCTAGCGAAGTACTAACGTTAATAGAAGCGCATAAGTTTATAATAAGCTTCTTAAAGGAGAGTAGGGCCTAAAAGAGAGCTATATTTAGCTTAGGCGTCCCTTAGTATACCCTCTTTAACGCGTAGATAAGATCTGTCTCCTACTACTATACTAGGGCGAGGGCTTACTAGTAAAGTAATAACTTATTAATAAGGAGATTAAGGACTTTAACTAATAGCTTACTACTATTAGCATTACAGATACTAGTAAAAGAGTAATTAGACTAGTCGTTATAGTATACTTACTAATTATATTTAGTATTAAAGTAGTCCTTTATTACTTAATATACTTATGCGAAGGTATATATATAGGGGACGTATAAGAGAAAGTAGTCCTAGGCCTAATCTATTAAAGCTACTAAGAACACTATATAAAATTCCCTAGGGCAGATCTATAACGTCTAGTATACCTCGAGAAAAGCTTAGACTTACATTGTCTAAGATATTATATACCTTATTACTATAGCTCTAGTCCTTATTTTAAAGCTTCGCGAAGCTAATAGTCTACGAAGCGTTAATTAGCTTATTTAGAACATTTACTAGGGGAAGTATATAGGACCTTTTACTAATAGGGCCTCCTAGTCTACGCGTAGGGTTATACCCTAGCGTATCTATTCTTATAGGGAATATCGGTTTATTTACTATCGTTATTAGCAATCCTATAGGGAGTCTTATTATTAGGAGATAGTCTTATATAGTATCGTTAGTATACTGTTTAAAGCTAGCCACTTATAGACGTAGCCTTAAGTGCGCGTAAGGGGGATTAGGGTCTAAGGTAAGGGGGAACTTAGGCATAGGAATATATGTAGGGGTATCGTTACTAGCTCTGCGCTAAATTCCTTAGAATAGGTCTTCCCTACGCTTAAATGCCTACTTATATTTAAAGGTATAGGTATCCTCTATAACCTTCGTTATAAGGAGCTATTCCTTCTCCTAGAGTAGTATTACGTCTTCCTCGAGGATAGTAACGAGGCTTTCTAGTACCTTATCCCTCCTTATACCTACTAGTACTCTATAGTAGCGTAGAAATGTATAGAGTTTACTCGCTAACCCTTCCTTAAGGTTTTCGAAGTCTATTACCTTCTAACCCTTAAAGTATTTATAGAAGATAGCCTAGAGATCGCTATTAGTCTAATATAGTAAGTGCGATATCTACTTAATAACGAATGTATTACGCGCTATTCTACTTACGCTTTTAGGTAGTAATCTAAGTCTTTCTATAAGGAATTCGTTAGCGACGTCCTTAACTACTATCTTAAGCTAGTTAAGGATTGCCTAATATTATTCTCGCTAGGGGTTCCCTACTAAGGTAGTAGGGGTCTATAAGCGTATAACTCTTCTTATAGTACTTAAGGTACTATAGGTATTTATAGAGGAAGTAGTAGAATCTATTACGTAATAGGATGTTCCTAACTATAATCTATATAGGTAGTAGCTATGTCTAGAGGGGGGGGAGCCCTAGTGTCCCTAGACTATATTAGGCGTAGAGTCTATAGTAAATTTACGCTTAGCTATACGCCTTATATAGTTATATAGCTACTACTCGTTTATAGCGTTCTCTAATTAAGTACTAAGGAATATATATATAGCGTCCTTAGTCTCTTCCGCTAGCTAGTCTATCTCTTATAAGTAGGTACGCGAAGTAAGCGCTAATAAGAGACTAATTAGTGTCGTAGGCGTTAGACCTTTTTAAAAAGGAATAAAAGTATATATTAAAAATCTCTACCTTCTATCTATAACTATTATATAGAGGGAGGGTTAAAATACCCTTCCCCTCCCTAAAGTTAGAAAAGGAAAAACAATTATCTAGTTACGTATATACTAGGTTAATACTAGTACGATAGTGCTAACGTTAGTCTATTAATATATAACCTTATACCTAGCTAAGGCTAGTATATAATGTATCGATAGTAAGGGTTTAAAACCCCTAGCCCTACACTTATATTAGTATAGAAATATAAAAGTCTATAGCTATACATAAAAGTACGTATAGCCTAGACCTACCTAGGGGTAGCCCTAGACTAGTTAGGGACTAGTCCTAGGGGAGCCCTAGAGAAACTCTAGGGAAGCCCTAAAGTTCTAGTACTATCTTACGTAATAGCTCCCTTTACCTACGCTAGTACTAGTATATATACTAACACTTAACTCTTTTACTAGCCTAGGCCTCCTACTTAGTAATGCCCCCCTTTAAGTATTATTATTACCCTTCCTTACTTACCCTAGCTTCCTACCTCCTTATTTACCTATTTACTCCCCTTTCTATAATTAACCTATATATTAACATATATATGTAGTTTCTTACTATCTACTAGCCTTATTAGAGTATTATTAGGCGTAGGCTTCGTTAGGGTATTTATAGAATTATTATACCTATTAATCTATTATACTTCCTTAATCTTACATTACTTATATAACTATCGTAGGGTAAGGAGGTTAATTATTAGCCTCTTCTCTACTATTAACCCTATCTTTATAAGGTACTTATATAGTAAATATAAGTCTATATAGATTACGATTAGTAATAGTAGTAAGCGAAGGTAGTAAGCGATAGTCCTAAGAATATTTACTAGGACGAACCTAGCGTTATACCCTATAATAGGACTATATATCTTAGATATAAGTATACTCCTAGTAACCCTCTTATACTTTATAAAGCTCTAGTATAAAATATTACCTTTAAGAAGGAACATACTATCCTTTTCCTACCCTTATAGATACTTTTCTATAAAAATAATAAGAAACTTAATTTAAGAACTTAAGTCCTTATTATTTATAAATAAGGTATCTATAAAAATAAAGAGCTTAGCCCTCTTAAGGTCTATAGATATAAAGATTAGACTATAGTTTAGCTACTACTTTTACTAGTAAATACGCTTATTAAGGTAATCGATATCTTTATTACTTAGCTACTAAGCCTATACTATAACTAATAAATTATACGTAGCCTTAAGCTACTAAGCTTATACTATAACTAATAGATTATACGTAGTCTTAGGCTACTAAAGGCTAGCGATATATATACCTTATATATATTACTAAATGTATATAGTATATACTATATTCTTTCTAGTAGACTTATTAATAAGGGTAAGCCTTACCCCTTATCCCTTCTAGCTTATATAA
This sequence comes from Ophiocordyceps camponoti-floridani, assembly GCA_012980515.1. NCBI lineage: Eukaryota > Fungi > Ascomycota > Sordariomycetes > Hypocreales > Ophiocordycipitaceae > Ophiocordyceps > Ophiocordyceps camponoti-floridani. The sequence continues at coordinate 2,755,993 of JAACLJ010000001.1, forward strand.
ATCCTATTACTTACTATAGTAATTCTATATCTATTAAAGTCCTCTATATTACTATCTATTAAGTCCTTCTAGCCCTTTACCTTTAGCTTCGCGGCTTTAAGCCTATAAGCTTCCTTATTAAAGAAGGTATCTAATATAAGGAACATTATATTATTAGTTTAAAGGGTATAGATCCTAAAGTTAGCGTTAGCGTTAGAGATTAGTAGGTATAGATTAAACGTTAGCGTTAGTAAAAGCTCCTCTTAAAAGTAGTGTTAGTATGTCTTAAACTAATATACGCTTACTTTTATTATCCTATATAAGAGCTTTATAATCTATAGGACTATTTCTTTAAGGAATTTTATTTTTAGCTTACGTAGGAGTAGGGTAAGGATATTACGTTAGAGCGTAGATTTAGACTATATATAAGCTTACGTAATATTATAAAACGTAAGCGTTATACTTCTAAAGTAAAAAGAAGGGGTAAGTATAAGAAGAAGCTACTAGCTATAACATTAGATAGTTAGTAATTACATAAGGAGGTTAGCTTTTCTAGCGTTATTATAGCCTTATATAACTAGGTAAGACTTCTTATAGGGGTATTCTATATTCTTCCCCTTAACCTCTTATATAAGTCTATACTTAAAGACTTGTCTATAGAAGTCTAGTAATATTAGGGTTAGTACTATTATACTAGAGGTAAGGAGGGCGTCGATTTCTATAGTATTAGAAGCTTCGAAGAGATTACTATTAGTAGTAATATAACCTTCTTTTTAGAGCTATAGAGAGAGGGAGAGATTAGCTATTTCTTATAGTATAAGGAAGGTATTAGTAGTCTTACTAGTAGTATTATATACTAGTAGTATAATAATTAACTTCCCTTTACTTACGTAAGGTTAGTCTCTTCGTTAAGATATAACTAGCCTTAGAATGTTATTAGGAGACGTAATAGGTCTCTAGTTAGTAGTATTATAAGAAGGTAGTATCTTACCTATAGTCTTATAAGTTACTATTTTATATAGCTTAACATATATACTATAAAAGGTTATTAAGCTATTAATAAAGTTAAGGGTTATATTGTAATCCTTAATAGAGATAATATTAAAAGGGCCCTACTATCCTACCTTTCGTAGAATATAAGTATAGATAAGCTAATAGAAAGGGTAGAAGGGAGTATTATTATAGTATCTTTTAATATACCCTTATATAGCGCCTTAGTAACTCGTCTTATACTTATAGCCTTATAAAGTTCTATTATTACTTTAATATAAGTATAGGTATATTATATAGCTAAGGGTAAGGGCGTAGAATCTACCGTTATCTATAGGTATACCCTAAATACTAAGAGTGTTAGTATAAGGCTATCTAGGCTAGTAGTATTATTAATAGCTTTTATAGCTATTTATAATATTATATCTAGTAATATGTCCTTAATCTCTCCTAAGAGGATCTTATATATACATTAAAGAGGTATATTGTTAAAGGCTAGTAATCCTTCGAAAGGACGTAAGAAAACACTTAATTAATTATTAGATTTATTCCTTTCTACTAATCTATAGAGAAGGGGAAGGAGGGTAAGATATAGGCGTTAGACACTTACTATAGTAGTAGCGATAGTATTACATATATACTCTAGAGGAGCTAGAGTAGGGCTTACATTAGCCCTATATAGCCCTAGAGTAGGCCCTATATTAGCCTAGCATAGCCCTAGAGTAGGGCCTTAACCCTATATAGGTATATACTAGTAAGTGCCTATAACTTAGACATACTTCTATCCGCCTACGCTTATACCTATACGTATTAACTATATCTTACTCCTACTAATACTAGACTCTCTTTCTAATCGTAAAGGTATACGTATTAGAGAAAGAGAACCCCTTAGATTAGTTTTAAATCTATATTAATATATATCCCTTTTCCTATCGACCTAAGCCTCTATTCGTACTTATAACTTACCTTTATCTACTAGCCTCATTAGAGCCTTATTCCCTACTTACTTCGTTAAGCTATCGGTAGGGTTATCGCGACTATTAATCTATTAAACCTCCTCGATCTCATACCTCTTATATAACTAACGTAGGGTAGTAAGGTTAATTATTAACTACTTCTCTATAGTTATGCCTATCTTAACTAAACACTTATATAGAGAGTACGAGTTAGTATATATAATAATAGGTAGTGCTAGGAGACTAAGTTACGTAAAAGTAATACATAGGGCGTTAGAGAGAATAAAGGCTAAGTCGTATCTAGTAACGAGGGCGTAAATCTCTAAAGTAAGTACGCTCTAGGTAACCCTCTTACTCTTTATTGAAGCCTAGTAGAGGATGTTACTAGTTATTATAAAGGTATATCTGTTCTTATTGTCGAAGGCTAGTAATCCTTCGAAAGGACGTAAGAAAACAATTAATTAATTATTAGTATTATTCCTTTCTGCCGATCTATAGAGAGGGGGAAAGAGGGTAAGATATAGGCGTTAGGCACCCGCTACGGCGGTAGTGATAGCATTATACACATGCTCCGGAGGGGCTAGAGTAGGGCCTACATTAGCCCTACATAGCCCCGGAGTTAGCCCTGCATTAGCCCTACATAGCCCCAGAGTAGGCCCTAACCCCGCATAGGTGTGTGCTAGTAAGCGCCTGTGACTCAGACCTACCTCTGTCCGCCCGCGCTCGTAACTACGCGTGCTAACTGCGCGTGCTAACTATACCTTACTCCTACTAACACTTATCCTTATTTACGTTATCTTTAGCTAAAATAATAATAAACTCTATCTATAAGGAGAGGTCCCTATTATTCGTAAAGGAGGCATTAATAAAGATAAATAGCTTTACCTAATATAGGTCTATTAGCGCGAACATAAGGCTACGATCTAGGTTCTATTGTTACTATAGGAGCTAACGGTTTAAGCGAGCGATGTTAGTATTTAATAGATCCTATGTCTAGGTAGTAATAGCGAGATCGTATAATACTTTAAACTAATAGATACTTACAATATATATACCCTAAGCTTGTTATTAGACGTATACTATAAGGTCTTTATTTAGTACGCTTATAATCTTACTAGCTTAGTCCTTCTAACTTATATAGATATACTTATTATTGTATATTATAATCCTATATCTATTAAAGTCCTCGTTCTAGCTAGCGCAGAGCTCCTTCTAGTCCTTAGCCTTAATACCTACCTTTAGAAGCTTATAAGCCTTAATATTAAGGAATTTTTTACTTATAAGGAATATTATATTATCTATCTATAGAGTATATAAACTAATCTTAGACTTATCGTTAGATATTAATAAGTATAGGTTAAACGTTAGTATTATTAAGAGGTTATTACGAAGGTAGCCCTAGTATGTCTTAAACTAGTAAATACTACTTTCTGCGATCCTATATAAGGGCTTAACAATCCTTAAGACTGTCCCCTTAGGGAACTTTGTTTTAAGCTCGTAGGGTAGCTTAGTAATAATCTCTCGTTATAGCGTAGACTTAGACTATAGGTAGGCCTATATAATGTCTTAAAAGGCTAACATAAAGCCTCGTTAATGAAGAGAGGGCATAAAGGTAAGGATAAGATATTAACTACTATACTATATCGTTAGTAACTACGTTAATAGCGTAGTCTTTTTATAATCGTTATACCCCTATACAATAAGATGTAATTTCTTATATAGGGTATTTATCGTCTTACCTTTAACCTCTTAAACGAGCTATAACTTAAAGACGCGTTAGCGTTTTTATATATTATATATACTAGGGACAATCGTACTAGAAGCTAGTAGGGCATTAATTTTAACTTCGTTAGACACTTTAAAAGGGGCGCCTAGCGTAGTAATCTTCCCTTCCTAGCGGAGACATAGGGATAGCTCCTTATCTAACGTTTTATAAGTAATAAGGAAGGTCTTAAACTTATCGTTATTATTATAGATCCCTATAGGGATGCCTATAACAATATAGTATTAGCTACTCTAGTAGCCTAATTACTATAGAGTTAACTTATACTTACTAGTAATAACGTTACGTACGTATAGCTTAACGTACGTAGACTAGAAAGTTAAGGGACTATAGGTAAGGCTAATAGTAACCTCGTAATTATCTATAGCGAGGACCTAGTACAGTCCTTACTATCCCTTCTTTTCCTAGTAGACGAGAACTTTACTACTAAGGGCGAGAGAGGATAAAAGTAACGTAGTCCCTTACGTTAACCCTTAGAGCTAGAGGCCCTCGTTAATATAACGCGAAGCTATAATCCGTCGTAGCTTAGCTATAGCTTTTACTAATACCTTAGTATGTTATATTATTATAGTAAAAGGAAGGCTTTCCGTTATAAGTTATAAGTAAGTACTAAATACTAATAACGTTAGGACAAGGCTATTAGGACTAGCTATATCGTTAATAGCTTTAATAGCTATCTAAAGGACTAAATCTATAGAGGCGTCCTTTACTTCTACCCTAAAGATTTCGTACGTATAGTAGAGTAGGGCGTAATATCTCTTAACTTTCTTAATACTCTAATATACCTCTATAGGGATCTATCGGTACGAGATACTATATAGCTATACCTTAGAGTAGAATTTAGCTATAGTAAAGTTCGTACTAGTATTATAAGTAAGGACATCTAGTAAACTAAGATAGATATCTACTTAGTAGGCTTTAACTATTTCCTAGGCGTACTAGGTAGTTATCTATTATAGGCTAAGCTAGTTTAGTTACCTAAGCAATGCCTAGGTACTTATAAGTACGTAATATCTTACGTGCCCTAGAAACACCCCTAAAGACCCTAGGAACAACGCTAGGATCGCCTAGCTATATCCTAGGAGTAGTACTAGCTTTGCCCTAGAATAGTCTAACTATAGATTAGTATTAATAGAGATTAGCAATACGTATTAGAATACATTAGACCGTATAGCCGCTAGCTAGGCGCTAGGAACGCTATATGTAAGATAGTATACCTACTATCTAAAAGCGCTAAGATAGAGACGATCCTATAAGTATATAAGTTAACTAGAGATCTAGCTAAAAGATGCCTCTCTAGTTCTAAATAGACATTTATCGATTATTTATTTAACTAAAATACCGTCTTAGTACAATCCTTAATATATTTAGAACTCCTTCTTAAACCTTATACTTCTTCTATACGACCGCCTATACTATAGCTAATACTGCCTAGATTAAGTAATGTAAAGACTAAACCCTCTATACGCTACAAACCGCTACTAAGGCTAAACAAGTTTAACGGACAGAGACGTTACTACCCTTCCTAGGCGTACTTAATTAAGGAAAATATATTTATTAACGTAGACTTCTTCGATATAAACTAAGAGATATTTTACTATATCTACTCTTACTTAGACTCTAGGCTATAATAGACAGTCTCGATATACTTTTAGAATAGAAGTAACGTTAATTACGATCTAGATAAATTTATAAGCTATATCGATTTAATCTATTTAGATATTAACCTTTAACCCTATGTAGTTACTACCCTCCGTTTAATAAAATAAGGAGAAAGAACGCCCTTTACTAGTTACCTTTCCTATTTCGAATAGAAATTAGTAGAAGCTAGTAGTAGTATATAGGTAGCCTCTATAAAGATCCTATTCTTAGATAGTACCCTAAATAATAGGATTAGGAACGCTCTAGTAGCTACGGATCTACCCTCTAATAACTTTATAAAATACTATATTAAGGTAGCTAAGATCGCCGCTAGGGTCGAGTGCCTCTATAACCTATAGCTATTAATAGGGGGACTAAACCTAGCTACGAGGAACTAAGGATTTAAATAAGACATAGAGGGCGACACGTAGATGTCTAGTATCTATAAGGTTAGGACCTAGTAGTTATCGTCTACGGCGTACTACTACTACGGATAGGAAGGGTACCTAGCGAAGGGGTTATCGATCGAGACCTAAAGACTAGAAGGAAGGAAGAAGTATAGCGAGAGGAAAGAAGAAAAACGAGTTAACTAAGAAAATAAGTACCTCTATAGGAAGGATCGAAGAGGTACTAATAGACAACGACTCTAAGTTAGAAAACGAGTAAACCCTTACTAAAGTTAGGGTAAGGGTAATTAGAAATAGGTTAAGGAAGAATAGAAGAGGGCTAGGCTACTATACTTAATGTTACCTATATCCTTAACTATTAATATAGGAACTAAAGAGACACTAGCCCTCTTAGATAGCGGATGTAACCGCTACGCTATAATCGACCTATATACTATAAGGAAGTTAAAGCTACTATATATCGATAAGGAGAAGAGACCTCTATCCCCCTTTTCGACAGACGCTCTACCTATCTTTTTATATAGGATCGTAACGTTCTAAATAGACATTAATAGATAGATAGAATAGGTATTTACTAATATAATCGAGAACTTTAAATAACCTCTATACCTAGGAAGACCTTAAATAGTTAAGAATAAGGTTACCTACTTCGCTACTAAGGAATTAATTTAGTATAGAACTAGGAAGATTAAAGTCCCTCTTTCCCTAATAAGACATTCTATATAAATCCGATAAATCCTCTAAGCTTAATTAGTCTCTAGGTTAGTCTTTAGAGTAGAATGTCGACGAGAAATTACTATATAAGGCCGTAAGGTACTTAACATTTAGGTAGTTTCTTTATAGGACATTAAGAAAGCCTTATAAAAGAAGACACTAGTAAACCTAGCTAACTATATCTTAAAGGAGGTATTAGAGGAATTCCTAGACCTTTTTATACTAGAAAAATCTATAGAACTACTACCCCTTCGACTAGGGATCGATTACGAAATATACCTAGTACCTAATAAGGATAGAACGTAACCCCCCCTTCCCTAGGGGCTACTCTACGATATGTTACGAGAGGAACTCCTTATCCTACGAAAAGTCTTACGTAAACTCCTTAATTAAGGGATAATCTAAGCTAGTAGCTCCTCTATAGTAGCCCCTATCTTATTTATTAGAAAAGCTAATAGCTAACTCTAGTTCTACTATAACTATCGAGCTCTAAACGCTATTATAAAGAAGGATAAGTATAGTCTACTACTTATTAGAGAAACGCTTTAAGCGCTTTAATAGGCTAAGTAGTTTACGAAGTTAGACGTTGTTTCTACATTCTATAAGATCCGTATAGTAGCTAGATATAAATATAAAACAGCTTTCTAGACACGCTTTAGCCTCTTTAAATAGCTAGTCTATCCGTTTAGGTTAATAGGGTTACTAGCGACATTTTAACGATATATAAATATAACCCTTTAGGAGTTTCTAGACGACTTTATAACCGCCTATCTCGACGATATATTAATCTACACTTTAGGATCCTAGGCTAAACACATAGAAAAGGTAAGGCTAGTCTTAGCACGACTAGCTAAGGCTAGATTATATCTAGACCCGAAGAAATATATACCTTCTATACCTAAGAAGTAAAGTATCTAGGATTTATCGTTAAGGCTAAATAGGGGCTCTATTATAACTCTAGACTTAAAGAAATATACCTTTTATATCTAAGAAGTAAAGTATCTAGGATTTATTGTTAAGGCTAAATAGGGGCTCTATTATAACCTAGAGAAGCTTCGAGCGATTTAGGAGTAGGAGGTACCTCGTATAGTTAAGGGAGTTAAAAGCTTTTTAGGATTCGCGAACTACTACTAGATTTTTATCTATAATTACTCGAGATTAACGTAACCCCTTAACTCCCTAATAAAGAAAAACACGCCGTTTATCTAGGGAAAGGAGTAAGATATAGCCTTCTACTAACTTAAGGAAGCGTTTTATAAAGCCCTAATTTTAGTAGCCTAGGACCTAGAACGATAGTCTATCCTAGAAACTAACTATTCTAGGTTTACTATAGGGGGTATCCTTACTTAACTTAACGCTAAAGGGTATAAGTATACGATTAGCTTCTTCTTAAAGAGATTATCTCTAGTAGAGTATAATTATCCTATTTATAATAAGGAGATACTTACTATTATCCGCTACTTAGACTTCTAGCGGCTAGAGCTACGGAATAGGCTACCCTTTAGGATATAAATAGACTATAATAACTTCTAATACTTTATATAACGTAAATAGTTAAACGAATAGTAGAGTCGCTAAGTAGCTAACCTAGTAGGATATAATTACTCTCTTAAGTACTAACTAGGAGAATAAGTAGTAGTCCTAGACGTACTTTTAAGGTAGGAATAAGACATACTAGTAGGAATTAATAATAAGAGAGAATAAGGACGTATTATCTAGTTAATTACCCTAGAATATGTCTAGGAGTACCCTAGAGCGGCCTAGGAACATACCTAGGATAGCCTAGGAGTTACCCTAGAAAAGGCTTAAGTCGACCTTAGACTTAACCTAGCGGGTTAAGTAATAACCGTTCGTGTCCTAGGAGAAGGCTACCTAATTTAGCTTAATAAGGAGTTATAATAACTTTAGGAAGAGACATTAATAACTAATACTAAGTACTAGCTCATCCTTAGAGCGGTATAAAGTAGAGATTATAAACTTCTACTAGATACCCTAAAGATATAACTATTAGAATATATAGTTAATAGAGCTAGGTAGCTTCTTTTTAGAGATCGCCTTTAAGTCCTAGGGAAACCTACGTTAATAACTAAGGGGGGTAATTAGCTAGATACCTTATAAATATAGCTAATCTAATAAGTGTACGAGTCTCTAATCGTTAGACACCTAGGTAGGAATAGTACCTATAATATTATATTATAATAATTCTTCTAGCTAGGAATTACGTAAGTAATTTAGCGTTTCGTATATAACTATAGACTATACGGTTAGGGTTATATCTAGCGTAAGGTAAGGAGGACTCTCTTACGACCTCTCCTAGTACTAGACTAACCCTATACCTATCTATCTATAGACTTTATTACCTTACTCCTACTAATAAAGGGTAATTAATATAAGTTCCTCTAGGTAATTATAGACTATATAATAAAGGCCTTAACCCTAGAAGCTATAATAACGATAGACGCTATTACTTATATATAACGATTCCTAACTATATACTTCTGTTTTTATAGTATACTAATATTAATTATCTCTAACTAAGGGTTAAACTAGATAGGCGACTTCTAGTACGAGCTTTATCGATTAACTAGAATAGAGTAATAGCTAAGTACTAGCTATTATCTAGAGATAGATAGGGTAATAGAACGAGCTAACTAAGAGATATAGTAATATCTCTAAGCCTATACTTACTTTATCTAAGATAATTAAGGTACTCTCTTACCTATTATATAACTTATACTTAATAATTAAACGTCCTCTATTACTAGTATTAGCCCCTTCTTTACTAAATATAGTTACTATATAAACCTAATTAAACTCTACGAAGAGAAGGAAGAACGCGTCTCTATTAAGGTACGTAAGGTATAGCTCTTCGTAGATCGACTTAAGGATACTATAGATTTTATCTATACTAAAGCTACTACTATATAGGCGTAAATAGAAGAAATAGTAAATCGATATCGATACTCTACTAATTAATTTAAGGTTAGTAATAAGGTCTAGCTATATATAAAGAACTACTGTTCGCTAAGACTAAATTAGAAGCTCGATTAGCTCTATTATAAGTATACTATTACCTATGTTATTAGTCTATATAATATTAAACTTAATGTCTAGGAAATATCTATCCTATATTTTATATCGATTTCCTCCGTTTAGTAGCTAACGATTTACTTCTAAGATAAAGGGTAGACGACCTATAACTACTACTAATTATAAACGAAGATAGTAAGGCTAAATAGAAAATCGCTAAAGTAATAGCCGCCTATTAGAAGAAGGTTAGACATAGACGTTAACGTAAAGTGTTAGTCCGCTAAGATAGGTATACTAAGTTAACCTAGGAACTGTTAGAATACTTAAAGGATATAGAAGTACTAAAAGAGTACGAACGTTAGTAGGGACTAGTTAACTAGTATAATAGTAATCTATAGTATACTTAATTAACTAGCTATAAAGACTCTACGATTATTATTTTATTTTAGTACTAAAGTAGTATACTTATCTTAGACGTTTATAATAATTACGTAACTAGGAAAGAAGGGATAACGACTAAGTAGTATTTACGTAGTTCTTAACCTTAGAGCTATATCGCCTCTTAGGCGATACGCTAGAATTAGACGTTATCCTTATCTAGCGCCTCGTCTAACCCTTAATAATAGGTCTCTAAAAAATTAGCTAAGGTATAGGCTACCGCTACCCCCTCTAGCTTTACCTACACTATCTATAACCTATTAGTAATCTATTCTCTAGTAAAATCGATAGATAAGGGTTAAACTTATAAGCTAGCACTGTAAGCCTAGGCGGGCGTAATTAAAATAGGCCTAGGCGCGGACGGAGGCCTACTCCTAGTAGGCCTTCGCCTCGCCCTAGGCTATCTAATTTACGTATACTATATAGGGCGGCTAGTAGCGCTACGTACTTAACTTAGGAGCTAGTTTTACTAGCGCGGCTAGGGGTAGCTAAGGAGCTTTTTTTCTAGATAGCGTAACGGGGTTACGTATAGGCGATAGCTTAAGATCTATTAGGTTACTTATACTAGCTTAGTTTAACAATTAGACCTTACTCTAGATATTACGTAGGGCTATAGTCTTACCTTACTACTATTATTACTACTACTACTACTAACGCTACTAATGTTGTTATTATTATTCTTATCGCTACTACTACTAATATTATAATTGTTATTGTTATAGTTGTTTTTATAGTAATAATAAAAAACGTAAAAAGTAGGACCGTTAGCCTAATCCGCTACCTACTAATTTAATAGGTAGGGCCCCTACTAGGGTAATCCCTATACTGCCCTAATAATATAAGAAGGGGGGGGGTAATGTTATAAGCTAAGCTAGTTTAGTTACCTAAGCGATGCCTAGGTACTTACAAGTACGTAATATCTTACGTGCCCTAGAAATACCCCTAAAGACCCTAGGAACAACGCTAGGATTACCTAGCTATATCCTAGGAGTAGCGCTAGCTTTACCCTAGAATAGTCTAACTATAGATTAGTATTAATAGAGATTAGTAATGTATATTAGAATACATTAGACTATATAGCCGCTAGCTAGGCGCTAGGAATGCTATACGTAAGATAGTATACCTACTATCTAAAAGTGCTAAGATAGAGACAATCCTATAAATATATAAGTTAACTAGAGATCTAGCTAAAAGATGCCTCTCTAGTTCTAAATAGACATTTATTAATTATCTATTTAACTAAAATACTATCTTAGTACGATCCTTAACATTATCTTACAGAGAAATTAGGCTACCTAGAACGATATAGTAGAGTTAATAACGTATAGAACTAGGTAGCTATTAAGGTATATTATATCTACGATTACTTCGTAGTTAAAGTTATAGTTATCTTATAATGTAAATTTAAACCTTCTTAGCGAGGGGCCCTTAACCTAGTAATAGTAGTAGAGTTTACTAATCTTAGCGAGGTCGTCTTACTTAACCTTATAGCTAGCCTTTATAAGTAGCTCGTAAAGGTATTAGATAGAAAGGTAACTAAATCGACTATATAAACAATGTAGCTTAATATCCGAGAGAAAGGAAGCTACTACTACTTACTAGTATTAGTTAAGGAACATCTAGGGGTAGCCCTAGCAGAAGATAATAGGGATTTTATAACTATCTAATTATACTATATAACTATAAGGAACGTTAAGATAGTAGGAGAGCCGTTATATATCTTAGAAGTAAAGAAGAAATAGTATAGGGGTGTCTAGGATATAGAATTTAACCTAGCTAACTAGTATTAGTACTAAGGTAAAGCTAATAGATAAGATAAGCTTTATACCGCTAAACGTAATTATAATCGTACCCTTAGTAGATTCGTTAAGTATAATACTAGGCTCCTTATACTATAAAGCGAGGAGTTAAGTCTTACTAGCTATTAAGTTTTAAGTAGTACCTATGTCTAGGATAATACCCTAAAAGGCCTACGAGGAATACTAGTTAAGAAGAAAAGAAGCTATAATTATTAATCTAGCTAATAAGGAAGAGAAAGAGATAGGGGAAGAGGCTATTAAGGCTACTATTAGGAGCCTAAGCTAGTAATAGGCGTATTTATTACTAAGGAATATAGTAGCTATTATAAAGAAGTTAAAGTTAACGCTTTCGTTAGCGTCTTTATCCTTAAAGGCCTCCTCTATAACATATGCCTTAGCCTTATACTCGTTATTATCGTTATAGGAATTACCCTTATATACTATAAGCTAGGAAGCGTATATAGCGTTACTTACTACCTTACTATTAGCCTACTACTATAGGAGGTATTTATATTAAGCTTTATAGCGTTCTCTATTAGAATGTTTTATTAAGAAGTAGCTAGATTTACTATAGACGTAATACTTCTTAGCCTATAACGATAGTATTAAAGGTACTACTCCTTTCTAGCGATAGGGACTATTTAGACTCGATAAGGCACTAGCGTAGTTATACTTCCTATCTATAAGAAAGGAAGTAGTTATATATACTAGCGCTAGCGTTAACGTATCTATAATCTTTATTATCGCGATCGTAAGAGGCTCTAAGTTACCTTTTATAATAGCTACTTATAGGGCTACAATTAGCGCCTACGATAAATCCTTATGTCCTTTAAGAGTAACCTTAAACCTAGGGATACTATAATAGATATAGGTTAATGTTAACTATAATAAGTAGTTATTTAGATATAGTAATAGGGTATATTAGTAGTTAAGAAGTCTCTTTTATAGTAAATTAAGAACCTTAAGCTTTATCTTATTAGGGTTATCGCGTTATATTTAAGTAAATAAGACGATCTAGTACTTATTATAGTAAATAATATAATCTTCGTCTAAGGAGAACTAGGCCTTTATAAGTTAATATAGCTCTCTAATTATATAGCCCTTCTAGTCTATATACGCGTTAAAATACTTCTAGGCATATCTATATAGGGCGAGAGGAAAAATAGTATATACCTCTTTAAGCCTAATCTTATACCGCTAATATATCTATATAAATACATTTATTATATTATTAAATAGCTTAAATCGTTTACTACTAAAGCGGTTACCTTTATCCTATCCCTTTATAAAGGTAGCTATACGATAGGAGTTAGGGTACTTATTTAGGACGTTAGGTAGTAGTAACTTATATAGCGATTAGTTAGGAAGTAGTAGAGATAATAAGCGTACTAGAGGTTACGATACCTTAGCCTTATCGTCCTTCTTAGAGCGCGTTAGCTAACGTAGAGCTATGTAGCTAGGGTTATAACCTAAGGGAGTAGGGTATAATATAGGTATCTAGTAGATAGACTTAGGTATAGGATTAAGTATAGATATAGTAATAGGAGGAATAGGATCTAAGAGGATCTAAGGAGCTATTAACCTATCTACTAATAGTTACTTACCCTTATTAAATAGATCTTCGTTTCCTTAGACGAGTTATTATTAGAGTTAGTAGGCGGTAGATCTATAGGCTACGCGCGATATTAGTAAGTCGTTTCTATTCTATTCTAGTATATCTTCTAACTCTATAAGGGTAGTAAGGGATTTTACGATCCTAGTATTTTAATAGCTAGCGTAGATGCCTTTCGACTAAAGTAAGCGTTAAAGCTACTATACTAGTAGCTATAATACCTAATAGAATAAGGTATTATTCTATCCCTTAAAGTTATATTAGTACGTCTTATATAGTACTAAATTATTATTATAAAAAGTGTAACCTTATAGCTTACTAACGATATAAGAGTTAAGCTCTATGTCTATTATCTCCTTTATTAGTTACGTAAGATCTACTCTTATAGTAATATTATTAAAATTACTTAGGTAGCTAGTAATATTTATACTATTAAGGATTATATAATACCTTTAGCTAAGAGCTTTATTATTAGAAGTACCTTATTATAAGGATAATACTATATTGTCTATATAATGTAACGCTCCTTATAGAGGACTCTTTAAGAACCTATTTTCTCTAGAAATCTTCTATAGATATAATATTAAATTCCTTTAAGCTTATTAAAAGGTAAAGGGAGTAGAGATTATAGTAGTACTTAGTAAGGTCTAACTACTAAAGAGGTTAGACGGAATATAAACTAAGTCTCTTCTTCTTACTATCTATTGTAATAAGCTAGTAAGACTAATTAGTATTAAAGGCTAGTAATCCTTTAAAAGGACGTAAGAAAACAATTAATTAATTATTAGACTTATTTCTTTTTACTAATTTATAGAAAGGGGGAAGGAGGGTAAGATATAAGCATTAGATACCTACTATAGCATTATATATATACTCTAGAGGAGCTAGAGTAAGGCCTATATTAGCCCTATATAGCCCTAGAGTAGGCCCTACATTAGCCCTATATAGCCCTAGAGTAGGCCCTATATTAGCCTAGTATAGCCCTAAAGTAGGGCCTTAACCCTATATAGGTATATACTAGTAAGCGCTTATAACTTAAACATACCTCTATCTACCTACGCTTATACCTATATACTAACTATACTTACTCCTATTAATATATATAATACTACTTAATTTTTCTAATACTCTAGTATGCTTCTATAGGTACCTATTAATATATTACGCTATATAGGTATACTTCTACCTATAGTTTAGTAGTAGTAAAATTAGTACTAGTATTATAAGTAAGGAAATCTAGTAAACTAAGGTATATATTAATCTAGTATACCTTAAACGTTTCTTATATATACCTAATTATAGCCTAAAAAGTAGTAGAGAAAAGATAGAATATATAATTATATTATATCTATAATAACTTTATAGTTAAAGTTATAGTTATATAGAGTATTAAAGTTATAAGTTTAAAGTTAGTAAAGTATAAATTAACTTAAGGCTCTTACTATTAATATTATAGCTAGTATAAGTTAAGAGCTTATATAAGCGCTATATAAAAAGATATCTAAACTACTAATAAAGTTAGTAAAGCTTAGTTTTAGTAAGGAACGTAGTAAATATAGTATATTAGAGCTTATTAAGGGAGAACTATATATATCTCTAGTAGAATATAACTAGGATTATAGCTCTATTATATATAACTATATATCCTTAAGGGACATTAAGGTAGTAGCTTAGACATTATATATTCTATAAGTAAAGGAGAAAAGGTATTATAGTATTTAATATATAGAATTTAACTACTCTTATAGATATATTGAGCTTTATAGATCTAAGTATAGATACTAGTATAATACTTCTAAAGGTAATTATTATAAACCCTTTTATAGACTTATTAGGCATTATATTAAAACACTTATAGTAAAGAGTAAGAAATTAGAGATAGCTAGTAGTAGAGTTCTAAGCTACGCTAATATTAGGAATAATACCTTAGAAGACCTATATAAAATAATAGTTAAGGATAAAGTTATTATTTATAGAATTAGCCCTTAGCTATTTAATAGTCGTTTTATCTCCTTACTTATAGTAAGAGTAAGTAAGCTAAGTTAATATCTTATAGCCTCTTTATATAGGAAGCTTATAGCTATATAGC
This sequence comes from Ophiocordyceps camponoti-floridani, assembly GCA_012980515.1. Lineage (NCBI taxonomy): Eukaryota > Fungi > Ascomycota > Sordariomycetes > Hypocreales > Ophiocordycipitaceae > Ophiocordyceps > Ophiocordyceps camponoti-floridani. The sequence continues at coordinate 2,771,431 of JAACLJ010000001.1, forward strand.
TATAGGTCTCTTCCTTAATAGTATTAATATTACCTTTATTCTAGTCTCTACTAGATAAAGTACTTATATCCTTATCTATAGTATTTATAAGATTATTACCCTTATACTTAAATAGATAAGTTAAGTATCTTTAGGTATATAGTAACTTCCTATTATATTATTACTACTAGTTATATTACTATTATACTTAGTAGTACTCCTTATATATATATTTTATAGAAAAACACCTAGTCTTATTATATATATAATAGCGCTTCTTCTATAATAGTAGTAGTTATAAGGGCTCTTTATAGCGTTATAGACTTAACTACCTTCTAGACCCTAAATAGTTATATTTATAGTTTATAAGAAAGGTTATAGGCTATAAGGAAGTATTTACTTTAATAGAAGTATAAAGGTCTATATAAAGCTTCTAGAACGAGATTAGTATAAGAAAGAGGCTATATTAAATTTAAGTATACTATAATAAGCTCTCTTAAGCATATAGATAAAGTCTAATTCCTATTACTATACACCTAATAAAGCTATATAAAAGAATATAATAACTAGGGCTTCCTTAGGGTTTCTCTAGGGCTCCCTAGGACTAGTCCCTAACTAGTCTAGGGCTACCCCTAGGTAGGTCTAGGCTATACGTACTTTTATATATAGCTATAGACTTTTATATTTCTATACTAATATAGGTATAGGGCTAGGGGTTTTAAGCCCCTACCCTTATATATATCCTTTCTTTCTCTCTTCCTTAGATACTATTAAATACATATATTAATTTACTATTATCTTAAAGGCCTAGTCTAGGCTTTACCTAATACCTTCTATACTAATTAGTTTCTAGGCTCTAATAGAGATAGAATAGCTATAAAGAAGAGACATTACGAATTTAACTAGTCCTTTATCGCTAGTACTTTCGTAGGTATACTTAAATAGCTTTAGTTAGGACTTTTTCCTACTAAAGGTATACTCCTAGACAATAAGACTAGTCTCTTATTACTAATCTTTATTCCTAAGAGAGTGTTATATTATATATAGTAACAATAGCTTCTATAAGTACTAGTATAGTAAGACCTAGCCTATTAGAAAACACATAGTATACTAAGGATAACTAAGGACCTTAAGTAAAATGTATTAAAATTATAGTAAAGCTAAGGTTTAAGATTACTAAGGACGCTAATGTCTTAGACTAGTATCTTAGTAAGAACCTTTAAAACCTTTACTCCTAGGTAACGCTATAAGTAGTATAGAACTTAATATATATATCCTTTCTTATACTAACTAGTACTTTAAAACTAAGTATAGTAATAACTAAGCTATAATAATGTTCTAGGAGGACTTTAAAGGTTAGACGACTATAACGTTTAAGTAGTCTAATTATACTCTCTATAGTAGGCTCTAATAAGTCCTATAAGAGAAGGGTATTTATATAGAATAAAAAGGGCCCTAATTATTAAATCCCTTATTATATTACTATAGGTAGAAGATATACCTAAATAGGATTACGTAGAATTAATAACTACTACCTTTATATATAAGTTAGCTATATCCTAGCTATATAATAGGATTAATAGGATTAGTAGTAGCGCTACTACCTTTAAAGAGGAAAAGGTAAGGGAGGCTATAACTAGAATAGTACTAGAGGGTATTAAGCTATTAACATTCTCTATAGTATAGACGAAGATAGAGGATAGAGGTACCCTAGTAATAACGTTAATACTTATATAGAATACTATAAAACTAACTATATGTTTATCGCTAATAGCTTATCCACTACCCCTTAGATATAACCTAGGCTATAAGGTATATAGCTTATACTAATAGGTAATAGAATAGCTAATAACTATAGGCTAGTAATATATATAGGCTAGTATAGTAGCTTATAGTATTAAGCCTACTATAATACTAGCTCCTATTAATAAATTAATATATATTCTCCTACTAAGTAATATACTAAATAAGCTAGTAGATATAGTAAAAGTAATTAACTTTATAAAGCTCTAGAATAAGGATCTTAGCTATATAAGTTACGTATATAATATCTTTAATAATAAGATCTAAGCTTTTCTTAAGGTTTACTATATATTATAAATCTACCCTAGTAAATTCTATATAGTATTTACGATAGCCCTTAAGAATTATATATATAACTACTTCTTCTTATATATTCTAAAGAATATAACTTTTATATAAATCTATAATATAATAAAGCTATACTTTAATACTATATATAACTATTAAATATACTATAATAACTAGTTATTATACTCTTTCGTATAGCTTCGTTAGGTAAATAAAGAAAAGTCTATAGTTAAGATTCTTAATATTCTTATAGATAAACTTCTCCTATACTAGTAAGCCCTTACCCTAGTATAGTAATAGGAATTAGACCTTATCTACGCGCTTAAGAAAGCTTATTATAGTACGCTAGAATTTAATATAGCCCTCTTTCTTATACTAGTCTTATTCTAGAAGCTTTATATAGACCTTTATACTTCTATTAAGGTGAACGCTTCCTTATAGCCTATAACCTTCCTTATAGACTATAAATATAACTACTTAAGGTCTAGAAGGTAGCTAGGTCTATAATACTATAAAGAGCCCTTATAACTACTACTATTATAAAAGAACCGCTACTATATATATAATAAAACTAGGTGTTTTTAATAAAACATATATATAAGAAATGCTACTAAGCCTAATAGTAATATAACTAGTAATAATAATATAATAAGAAGTTACTATATACCTAAGGACACTTAATTTATTTACTTAAGTATAAGAGCGATAATCTTATAGATACCTTAGATAAAGACATAGGTACTTCGTTTAGTAAAGACTAGAATAAAGGTAACATTAATACTACTAAAGAAGAGGCCTATAGCTATATAGCTATAAGTTTCCTATATAAAGAGACTATAAGACATTAACTTAGCCTACTTACTCTTACTATAGGTAAGGAGATAAAGACAATAGTTAAATAATAAAGGGCTAATTCTACTAACGATACCTTTATCCTTAACTACTACTCTATATAAGTCTTCTAAGGTATTATTCCTATTATAGGTATAGTCTAAAACTCTACTACTAGCTATTTCTAATTCCTTACCCTTTACTATAAGCGTCCTAATATAATACTTAACGAGTTTACGAAAGGGTTTATAATAATTACCTTTAGAAGTATTATACTAGTATCCTTACTTAGATTTATAAAGCTTAATATACTTATAGGGATAGTTAAATTCTATATATTAGATACTATAATACCTTTTCTCCTTTATTTATAGAATATATAATGTCTAAGCTACTATCTTAACGTCCCTTATAGGTATATAATTATATATAATAGAGCTACGATCCTAGTTATATTCTACTAGAGGTATATATAGTTCTTCCTTAGTAAGCTTTAATATACTATGTTTACTATATTCCTTACTAAGGCTAAACTCTAATAACTTTATTAATAGTTTAGCTACCTTTCTATATAGCGCTTATATAAGCTTTTAACTTATACTAGCTATAATATTAATAGTAAGAGCCTTAATTTAATCTATACATTTTACTACTACTACTAGCTTAAGAGTAAAGCCCTACTACGCTTTAAATTTATACTCTATAATAACTATAACTTTAATTATAAAGTTATTATAAATATAATATATCTTAATAGCTACTACGTCCTTTATCTTATTAACTCTATTACCTCCTTTTAAGCTATATACTTCCTATAGGATATAATAGCTAGGTATACGTAGGAAACGTTTAAGGTATACTAGATCGATACGTACCTTAGTCTACTAGATTTCCTTGCCTATAATACTAGTACTAACTTTACTACTACTAAGCTATAAGTAAAGGCGTACTTATATAGTATAATGTGTCGCTAGGTACCTATAGAAGCGTACTAAAGTATTAGAAAGGTTAAGTAGTATTATATACCTCTTTAACGTACGTATAAGATCCTCTAAGGGAGATTAAGGACATATTACTAGATATAATATTATAGATAGCTATAAAAGCTATTAATAATACTATTAGCCTAGATAGCCTTATACTAACGCTCTTAATATTTAGGGTATACTTATAGATAATAATAGATTCTATACCCTTACTCTTAGTTATATAATGTACCTATACCTTTATTAAAGTAATAATAGAACTTCTTAAGGCTATAAGTATAAGACGAGTTACTAAAGTACTATATAAAGGTATAGTAAGGGATACTATAATAATACTTCCTTTTACCTCTCTATTAGCTCGCCTATACTTATGTTCTACGAAAGATAAGATAGTAGGGCCCTTTTAATATTATCTCTATTAAGGATTATAATATAACCCTTAACTTTATTAATAGTCTAATAACCTTTTATAGTACGTATATTAAGCTATATAAAATAGTAACCTATAAGACTATAAGTAAGACACTACCCTCCTAGGACGCTACTAACTAGAGACTTATTACGTCTCCTAATAACATCCTAAGGCTAGCTATACCTTTACGAAGAGGCTAACCTTACGTAAATAAAGGGAAGTTAATTATTATACTACTAGTATATAATACTACTAGTAAGACTACTAATACATTTCTTATACTATAAGAAATAGCTAATCTCCCTCTCTCTATAGCTCTAAAAGAAGGTTATATTACTACTAATAGTAATCTCTTTAAAGCTTCTAATACTATAGAAATCAATGCCTCCTTACCTCTAGTATAATAGTACTAACCTTAATACTACTAGACTTTTATAGATAAGTCTTTAAGTATAGACTTATATAAGAGGTTAAGGGAAAGAATATAGAGCGCCCCTATAAGAAGTCTTACTTAGTAGTATAAGGCTATAATAATACTAGAAAAGCTAACCTCCTTACGTAATTACTAACTATCTAACGTTATAGCTAGTAGCTCCTTCTTATACTTACCCCTTCTCTTTACTCTAGAGGTATAACGCTTACGTTTTATAATATTATATAAGCTTATATATAGTTTAAATCTACTCTCTAGCGCGATATCCTTACCTTACTCCTATATAAGCTAAAAATAAAATTTCTTAAGGGAATAGTCTTATAGATTATAAAGCTCTTATATAGGATTATAGAAGTAAGTATATATTAGTTTAAGACGTACTAACATTACCTTTAAAAGGAGCTTTTACTAATACTAACTTTTAATCTATACTTACTAATCTCTAATACTAATACTAACTTTAGAATCTATACCTCTAAACTAATAATATAATATTCCTTATATTAGATACCTTCCTTAATAAGGAAGCTTATAAGCTTAAAGCTACGAAGCTAAAGGTAAAGGGCTAGAAGGACCTAATAAATAGTAATATAGAGGACTTTAATAAATATAGAATTACTATAATAGGTAATAAAATCTACGTAAGCTAGAAGAAATAAGGGGTAAGGCTTACTCTTATTAATAAGTCTACTAGAAAGGATATAGTATATATTATATATATCTAGTAGCGTATATAAAGTATATATATTGCTAGCTTTTACTAGCCTAAAGCTATATATAATTTATTAGTTATAATATAGGCTTAGTAACTAAGTAATAAGGATATCGATTACCTTAATAAGTATATTTACTAGTAAAAGTAGTAGCTAGACTATAGTTTAACCTTTATACTTATAAACCTTAAGAGGGCTAAGCTCTTTATTTTTATAGATACCTTATTTATAAATAATAAAGACCTAAGTTCTTAAATTAGGTTTTTATTATTTTTATAAAAGAGTATCTATAAAGGTAAGAAAAGGATAGTATATTCCTTTTTAAAGGTAATATCTTATACTAGAGCTTTATAAAGTATAAGAGGATTACTAGGAGTATACTTATATCTAAGATATATAGTCTTATTATAAGGTATAATGCTAGGTTCGTCCTAGTAAATATCCTTAGGACTATCGCTCGCTACCTTTACTTACTACTACTACTAATCGTAATCTATATAAACTTATATTCGCTATATAAGTACCTTATAAAGATAGGGTTAATAGTAAAGAAGAGGCTAATAATTAACTTCCTTATCCTATAATAGTTATATAAGTAACGCGAGATTAAGGAGGTATAATAGATTAATAGGCGCAATAATCCTATAAACGCCTTAATAAAGCCTATGCTTAATAATACTCTAATAAGGCTAGTAGATAATAGGGAGCTATATATATACGTTAAGGTATAAGTTAATCGTAGGAAGGGGAGTAGATAGATAAATAAGGAGGTAAGAAGCTAAGGTAGGTAAGGGAGGGTAATAATAATACTTAAAGGGGGGCATTACTAGGTAGGAGGCCTAGGCTAGAAAAAGAGTTAAGTATTAGTATATATACTAGTACTAGCGTAAGTAAGGGGAGCTATTATATAAAATAGTACTAGAACTCTAAGGCTTCCCTAGGGTTTCTCTAGGGCTCTCCTAGGACTAGTCCCTAACTAGTCTAGAGCTACCCTTAAGTAGGTCTAGGCTATATATACTTTTATATATAGCTATAGACTTTTATATTTCTATATTAATATAAGTATAAGGCTAGGAGTTTTAAACCCTTATCTTTATATATTGTTAAGGATTATACTAAGATAGTATTTTAGTTAAATAGATAATTAATAAATGTCTATTTAGAACTAGAGAGGTATCTTTTAGCTAAATTTCTAGTTAACTTATATATATATAAGATCCTCTCTATCTTAGCGCTTTTAGATAGTAAGTATATTATCTTATATATAGCGTTCCTAGTACCTAGCTAGTAGCTATATAGTCTAATGTATTCTAATATACATTTACTAATCTCTATTAATACTAATCTATAGTTAGATAATTTTAGGGTAAAGTTAGCACTACTCCTAAGATATAGCTAGGCGATCCTAGTATTGTTCCTAGGGTCTTTAAGGGTGTTTCTAAGGTATATAAGGTATTACGTACTTATAAGTACCTAGGTATTGCTTAGGTAACTAAACTAGCTTAGCCTATAATATTACTCCCCTACTTCTTCTATTATTAAGTAGTATAGGGATTACCCTAGTAGGGGCCCTACCTATTAAACTAGTAAGTAGCGGATTAAGCTAATAGTCTTACTTTTTACGTTTTTACTATTACTATAAAAACAACTATAATAATAATAATTATAATAGTAATAGTACTAGTAATAACAATAGTAGTAGTAGTAGTAGTATTAGTAATAGTAGTAGTAGTAGTAGTAATAGAAGTAGTAGTAAGAGTAGTAAGAGTAATAGTAGTAATAGTAGTAGTAGTAATAATAATAGTAATAGTAGTAGTAATAGTAAGAAGGTAAGACTACCTTAACGCGACTACTTAAGTAAGGCCTAATTGTTAAATAATCTAGAATAAGTAATGTAGTTAACTTAGAGATATCGCTTATAAGGGATCCTATTATACTGTCTAAAAGGAAGGATCTATAGCTACCCCTAGCTATACTAGGTAAACTTACCCCTAAGATAAGTACGTAGCGTTATTAGCTACCCTATATAGTATACGTAAGTTAGATAGCCTAAGGTAAGGTAAAGGCCTATTAGAAATAGGCTTCTATTCATGTCTAGGCTTACTTTAACTATACTTACCTAGGGTTATAGTACTAGCCTATAAGTTTAACCCTTAATTATTAATATTTACTAGAGAAAAGATTACTAATAGGTTATAAATAGTATAGGTAAAGCTAGAGGGAGTAGCGGTAGCCTATACGCTAGCTGATTTCTTAGAGACTTATTACTAAGGGTTAGATAAGGCGCTAAGGGAGGACGATATCTAGTTTTAGCGTATCGCCTAAGAGGTAATATAGCTTCGTAGCTATTAATTATAATAATACTTACTTAGTTACTATCCTATCCGCATTCTTAGTTATATAATTATTATAAACGTTAAGTATACTATAGATTACTATTATACTAGTTAATAGGTTCCTACTAATGTTTATACTCTACTAATACTTCTATATCTTTTAAGTATTTTAATAGTTCTTAAGTTAACTTAGTATACCTATTCTATTAAACTAATACCTTATATTAATGTCCCTATCTAACCTTCTTCTAATAAATAGCTACTACTTTAGTAATTTTCTATTTAGCCTTACTATCCTTATTTATAATTAATAGTAGTTATAAGTTGTTTACCCTTTGTCCTAGAAGTAGATTATTAGCTACTAAATAGAGGAAATTAATATAGAATATAAAATAGATATTTCTCTAGATATTAAGTTTAATATTATATAAACTAATAACGTAAGTAATAGTATACTTATAATAGAGCTAATTAAGCTTCTAATTTAGTCTTAGTAAATAGTAGTTCCTTATATATAGCTAGACCTTATTATTAACCTTAAATTAATTAGTAAGGCATTAACATTAATTTACTATTTCTTCTATTTACGCCTATATAGTAGTAGCTTTAATATAGATAAAATTTATAGTATCTTTAAGTTAATCTATAAAGAGCTATACTTTATATACCTTAATAGAAACGCATTCTACCTTCTCTTCGTAGAGTTTAATTAGGTTTATATAGTAACTATATTCTATAAAGAAGGGGCTAATACTAGTAATAGAAGACGTTTAATTATTAAGTATAAGTTATATAGTAAGTAAGAAAGTACTCTAATTATCTTAGGTAAAGTAGATATAGGCTTAGAGATATTACTATATTTCTTAGTTAGCTTATTTTATTACCTTATCTATCTCTAAATAATAGCTAGTACTTAGCTATTACTCTATTCTAGTTAATTAATAAAGCTTATACTAGAAGTCGCCTATTTAGTTTAACCCTTAGTTAGAGATAATTAATATTAGTATACTATAAAAATAGAAATATATAGTTAGGAGTTATTATATATAAATAATAGCGTCTATTATTATTATAGCTTCTAGGGTTAAGGCCTTTATTATATAGTCTATAATTACTTAGAGGAACTTATATTAATTACCCTTTATTAATAGGAGTAAGGTAATAAAGTTTATAAATAGATAAATATAGGATTAGTCTAGTACTAGAAGAGGTTATAAGAGAGTCCTCCTTACTTTATACTAGATATAGCCCTAACTATATAGTCTATAGTTACGTATAAAACGCTAGATTACTTATATAATTCCTAGCTAGAAGAATTATTATAATATAATATTATAGGTACTATTCCTACCTAAGTGTTTAATAATTAAAAACTTATATACTTACTAGATTAACTATATTTATAAGGTATTTAGCTAATTACCTCCTTTTATTATTAATATAGGTTTCCTAAAACCTAGAGGCGATCTCTAAAAAGAAGCTACCTAGCTCTATTAACTATATATTCTAATAGTTATATCTTTAAGGCGTCTAGTAGAAGTTTACGATCTTTACTTTATACTACTCTAAGGATAAGCTAGTACTTAGTATTAGTTATTAATATCTCTTCCTAAAGTTATTATAACTCCTCGTTAAGCTAAATTAGGTAGCCTTCTCCTAGGATATAAATAGTTATTACTTAACCTACTAGGTTAAGGCTAAGGTTAATTTAGGCCTTTTCTAGGGTAACTCCTAAGCTATCCTAGGTATATTCCTAGGCTACTCTAGGGTACTCCTAGATATATTCTAGGGTAATTAACTAGATAATATATCTTTATTCTCTCTTATTATTAATTCCTACTAGTATATCTTATTTCTACTTTAAAAGTACGTCTAAGACTACTACTTATTCTCCTAGTTAGTACTTAAGAGAGTAATTATATCCTACTAAGTTAGTTACCTAGCGACTTTACTATTTATTTAACTATCTATATTATATAAAGTATTAGAGGTTATTATAGTCTATTTATATTCTAAAGGGTAGCCTATTCCGTAGCTCTAGCTACTAAAAGTCTAAGTAGCGGATAATAGTAAGTATCTCCTTATTATAAATAGAATAATTATACTTTACTAAAGATAATCTCTTAGAGAAGAAGCTAATTATATACTTATATACTTTAGCGTCTAGTTAGGTAAGGATACCTCTATAGTAAACCTAGAATAGTTAGTTTCTAGGATAGACTATCGTTCTAGGTCCTAGGCTACTAAAATTAGGGCTCTATAAAATGCTTCCTTAAGTTAGTAAAAGGCTATATCTTACTCCTTTCCCTAAACGAATAGCGTGTTCTTCTTTATTAGGGAGTTAAGGGATTACGTTAATCTTAAGTAATTATAAATAAAAATCTAGTAGTAGTTCATGAAGCCTAAAAGCTTTTAACTCCTCTAACTATATAAGGTACTTTCTACTCCTTAATCACTTAAAGTTTTTCTAGGTTATAATAGAGCCCCTATTTAGCCTTAACAATAAATTCTAGATACTTTACTTCTTAGGTATAGAAGGTATATTTCTTTAAGTCTAGATATAACTTAGCTTTAGCTAGTCGTATTAAGACTAGCCTTACCTTTTCTATATATTTAGTCTAGGATCCTAATATATAGATTAATATATTATTAAGATAGGTAGTTATAAAGTTATCTAGAAACTCTTAAAGGGTTATATTTATATATTATTAAAACGTTACTAGTAACCCTATTAACTTATATAGATAGACTAGCTATTTAAAGAGGCTAAAGCGTATTTAGAAAGCTATTTTATATTTATATCTAGCTACTATATAAATCTTATAGAATATAGAAACGATATCTAACTTTATAAACTACTTAGCCTATTAAAGCGCCTAAAGTGTTTCTCTAATAAGTAGTAGACTATACCTATCCTTCTTTATAATAGCGTTTAAAGCTTAATAGTTATAGTAGAACTAGAGTTAGCTATTAGCTTTTCTAATAAATAAGATAGGGGCTACTATAAAGGAGCTACTAGCTTAGATTATTCCTTAATTAAAGAGTTTATATAAGACCTTTTATAGAATAAGGAGTTCCTCTCGTAACATATTATAGAGTAGCCCCTAGGGAAGGGGGGGTTACGTTCTATCCTTATTAGATACTAAGTATATTTCGTAATTAATCCCTAGTTAAAGGGGTAGGAGTTCTATAGATTTTTCTAGTATAAAAGGTCTAGGAATTCCTCTAATATCTCCTTTAGGATATAATTAGCTAGGTTTACTAGTTTCTTCTTTTATAAGGCTTTCTTAATATCCTATAAAGAAACCCCTTAAATATTAAATACCTCGTAGTCTTATATATTAATTTCTTATCGATATTCTACTCTAAAGACTAACCTAGAGACTAATTAAGCTTAAAGAATTTGTTAGATTTATATAGAATATCCTATTAGGGAGAGAGAGACTTTAATCTTCCTAGTTCTATACTAAATTAATTCTTTAGTAGTAAAGTAAGTAACCTTATTCTTAACTATCTAAGGTCTTCCTAGGTATAGAGGTTATCTAAGGTTTTTAATTACGTTAGTAAATACGTATTCTATCTATCTATTAATGTCTATTTAGAACATTACGATCCTATATAAAAAGATAAGTAGAGTATTTATTAAAAGGGAAATAGAGGTCTCTTTTCTTATTAATATATAGTAGTTTTAACTTCCTTATAGTATATAAGTTAATTATAGCGTAGTAGTTATATCCGCTATCTAAGAGGGCTAGTGTCTCTTAAGTTCCTATATTAATAGTTAAAAATATAAGTAATATTAAGTATAGTAGCCTTACCTCTTTTATTTTTCCTTAACCTATTTCTAATTACTCTTACCCTAACTTTAGTAAGGGTTTACTCGTTTTAACTTAGAGTCGTCGTCTATTAGTACCTTTTCGATCCTTTCTATAGAAGTACTTATTTTCTTAGTTAATTCATTTCTCTTCTTTCCTTTTATTATACTTCTTCCTTCCTTTAGGTCTTTAGGTCTTAATTAACACCCCCTTACTAGGTGCCCTTCCTATCTATAGTAGTAGTATACTATAAATAACGACTACTAGTTCTTAACCTTATTAATACTAGACATCTACGTATTACCTCTATGTCTTATCTAAATCCTTAGTTTCTCGTAACTAGGTTTAGTCCCCCTATTAATAGCTATAGGTTATAGAGGCGCTTAACCCTAGCGGTAATCTTAGCTACCTTAATATAGTACTTTATAAAGTTATTAGAGGTAAATCCGTAGCTACTAAGGCGTTCCTAATTCTATTATTTAGGGTACTATCTAAGAATAGAATTATTATAGAGGCTACCTATATACTACTACTAGCTTCTACTAATTTCTGTTTAAAATAGGAAGGTAACTAGTAAAGGGTATTTATTTTCCTTATTTTATTAAATAGAGGGTAGTAGCTATATAGAGTTATAAGTTAATGTCTAAATAGATCGAATTAATATAGCTTATAAATTTATCTAGATTATAATTAATATTACTTCTATTTTAAAAATATATTAAGACTATTTATTATAGCCTAGAGTCTAAGTAAGAGTAGATATAATAAAATATCTCTTAGTTTATATTAAAGAAGTCTACGTTAATAAATATCTTCTCCCTAATTAAGTATACCTAGAAAGGGTAGTAATGTCTCTATCTATTAAACTTATCTAGCCTTAGTAGCGGTTTATAGTATATAGAGGGTTTAGCCTTTATATTATTTAATCTAAGTAGCGTTAGCTATAGTATAAGCGGTCTCTATTTAAGTTACTCGTTTAATATTGTTTTTAGCTCTTCTAGTATACTACTTAATATTTAGTTTAGTTATTATTTCTAATCTACCTATTCCTAGTTACTTATCGTTTAAGGGTTTAGCGAAGGAAGGGGTCTATATTAGCTAAGGGGTCTATAGTCCTAGTATTAGGATAGAGGTCTGTTATTTCGTTATTTATTAGGGTATTAGTAGTAAAGGAAGTTATCTTAAGGTATAGAAGAAGTATAAAGTTTAAGAAGGAGTTCTAAATATACTAAGAATCGTACTAAGATAGTATTTAAGTTAAATAGATAATTAATAAATATCTATTTAGAACTAGAGAGGTATCTTTTAGCTAGATCTCTAGTTAACTTATATACCTATAGGATTGTCTCTATCTTAGCGCTTTTAGATAGTAAGTATACTATCTTACGTATAGCGTTCCTAGCGCTTAGCTAGTAGCTATATAGTTTAATATATTCTAATACGTATTTACTAATCTCTATTAATACTAATCTATAGTTAGATAATTCTAGGGCGAAGTTAGCGCTACTCTTAGGATATAGCTAAGCGATCCTAGCGTTGTTCCTAAGGTCTTTAGGGGTGTTTTTAAGGTATATAAGATATTACGTACTCGTAAGTATCTAGGTATCGCTTAGGTAGCTAAACTAGCTTAGCCTATAACATTACCTCCCCTACTTTTTCTATTATTAAGTAGTATAGGGATTACCCTAGTAGGGGCCCTACCTATTAAATTAGTAAGTAGCAGATTAGGCTAATAGTCCTACTTTTTACGTTTTTACTATTACTATAAAAAACAACTATAATAATAACAATTATAATAGTAATAGTACTAGCGACAACAATAGTAATAGTAGTAGTAACATTAGTAATAGTAGTAGTAGCCTTAGAAGTAGTAGTAATAGTAATAGTAGTAATAGTAGTAGTAGTAATAATTATAGTAATAGTAGTAGTAATAGTAAGAAGGTAAGACTATACCCTAACGCGACTACTTAAGTAAGGCCTAATTGTCGAATAATCTAGAATAAGTAACGTAATAGATATAGAAATATCGCCCTTAAGGGATCCCGTTACGCCTTCTAAGTAAAAGAATCCTTAGCCCCCCCTATCTACGCTAGCTAAGCTAGCCCCTAAGATAGGTACGTAGTGTTGTTAGCTGCCCTATATAGTATACGTAGGTTAGATAGCCTAGGGTAAGGTAAAGGCCTATTAGGAGTAGGCCTCTATCCGCGCCTAGGCTTACTTTAACTACACCTACCTAGGGTTATAGTACTAGCTAGTAAGTTTAACCCTTATCTATTAATTTTACTAGAGAATAGATTACTAATAAGTTATAGATAGTATAGGTAAAGCTAGAGGGGGTAGCGGTAGCCTATACGCTAGCTAACTTCTTAGAGACCTACTACTAAGGGTCTAATAAGGTACTAAGGGAAGACAACGTCTAATTCTAGTATATTACCTAAGAGGTAATATAGCTCTATAGCTATTAGTTATACTAATACTTACTTAGTTACTATCCTATCTACGTTCTTAGTTATATAATTATCGTAAACGTTAAGTATACTATAGATTACTATTATACTAGTCGATAGGTCCCTACTAATGTTTATACTCTTCTAATACTTCTATATCCTTTAAGTATTCTAATAGTTCCTAGGTTAACTTAGTATACTTATCCTATTAGACTAATACCTTACGTTAATGTCCCTATCTAACCTTCTTCTAATAGGTAGCTACTACTTTAGTAATTTTCTATTTAGCCTTACTATCTTTATTTATAATTAGTAGTAGTTATAGGTCGTTTACCCTTTATCTTAGAAGTAGATTATTAGCTACTAAATAGAGAAGATCTATATAGAATATAGGATAGATATTTCCTAAACATTAAGTTTAACATTATATAGACTAATAACGTAAGTAATAGTATACTTATAATAGAGCTAATTAAGCTTCTAATTTAGTCTTAGCGAATAGTAGTTCCTTATATATAGCTAGACCTTATTACTAACCTTAAATTAATTAGTAAGGTATTAATATTAATTTACTATTTCTTTTATTTATACTTATATAGTAGTAGCTTTAGTATAGATAAAATCTATAGTGTCCTTAAGTTAATCTATAAAGAGTTATACTTTATATACCTTAATAGAGATACATTCTTCCTTCTCTTTATAGAGTTTAATTAGGTTTATATAATAACTATATTTTATAAAGAAGGGGCTAATACTAGTAATAGAAGACGTTTAATTATTAAGTATAAGTTATATAATAAGTAAGAGAGTACCCTAATTATCTTAGATAAAGTAAGTATAGGCTTAGAGATATTATTATATCTCCTAGTTAGCTTATTCTATTACCCTATTTATCTCTAAATAATAGCTAGTACTTAGCTATTACTCTATTCTAATTAATTAATAAAGCTTATACTAGAAGTTGTATATCTAGTTTAACCCTTAGTTAGAGATAATTAATATTAGTATACTATAAAAATAGAAGTATATAGTTAGGAATCGTTATATATAAGTAATAGTATTTATCGTTATTATAGCTTCTAGGGTTAAGGCCTTTATTATATAGTCTATAATTACTTAAAGGAACTTATATTAATTACCCTTTATTAGTAAGAGTAAGGTAATAAAGTCTATAGATAGATAGGTATAGGGTTAGTCTAGTACTAGGAGAGGTTATAAAAGAGTCCTCCTTACCTTATACTAGATATAACCCTAACTATATAGTCTATAGTTATGTACGAAACGCTAGATTACTTATATAATTCTTAGCTAGAAGAATTATTATAATATAATATTATAAGTACTATTCCTACCTAAGTATCTAACGATTAGAGACTCGTACGCTTACTAGATTAGCTATATTTATAAAGTATCTAGCTAATTACCTCCCTCTATTATTAACGTAGGTTTCCTTAGGACCTAAAGGCGATCTCTAAAAAGAAGCTACCTAGCTCTATTAACTATATATTTTAATAGTTATATCTTTAGGGTATCTAGTAGAAGTTTATAATCTCTACTTAATACTACTCTAAGGACGAGCTAGTACTTAGTATTAGTTATTAATATCTCTTCCTAAAGTTATTATAACTCCTTATTAAGCTAAATTAGGTAGCCTTCTCCTAGGATATAAATAGTTATTACTTAACCTACTAGGTTAAGTCTAAGGTTAATTTAGGCCTTTTTAGGGTAACTCCTAGGCTATCCTAGGCATATTCCTAGGCCGCTCTAGGGTACTCCTAGATACGTTCTAGGGTAATTAACTAGATAATACGTCCTTATTTTCTCTTATCGTCGATTCCTACTAGTATATCTTATTCCTATCTTAAAAGTACGTCTAGGACTATCGCTTATTCTCCTAGTTAGTACTCGAGAGAGTAATTATATCCTACTAGGTTAGCTACCTAGCGACTCTATTATTTATTTAACTATTTACGTTATATAAAGTATTAGAGGTTATTATAGTCTGTTTATATCTTAAAGGGTAGCCCGTTCTATAGCTCTAGCTACTAGAAGTCTAAGTAGTAGATAATAGTAAGTATCTCCTTATTATAAATAAGATAATTATACTCTACTAAAGATAATCTCTTTAAGAAGAAGCTAATTATATACTTACGCTCTTTAGTATTAAGTTAGGTAAGGATACCCCTATAGTAAACCTAGAATAGTTAGTTTCTAGGATAGACTATTATTCTAGGTCTTAAGCTACTAAAATTAAGGCTTTATAAAACGCTTTCTTAAGTTAGTAAAAGGCTATATCTTACTCCTTTCCCTAAACGAATAGTGTATTCTTCTTCGTTAGGGAGTTAAGGGGTTACATTAATCTTAAGTAATTATAGATAAAAATCTAGTAGTAGTTTACGAATCCTAAAAAGCTTTTAACTCCCTTAACTATATAAGGTACCTCTTACTCCCTAATTGCTTAAAGCTTTTCTAGGTTATAATAGAGCCTCTATTTAGCCTTAATAATAAATCCTAGATACTTTACTTCTTAGGTATAAAAGGTATATTTCTTTAAGTCTAGATATAATCTAGCCTTAGCTAGTTATACTAAGACTAGCCTTACCTTTCTATATGTTTAGCCTAGGATCCTAATATATAGATTAATACATTATCGAGATAGGTAGTTATAAAGTTATCTAGAAACTCCTAAAGGGTTATGTTTATATATTATTAAAACGTTACTAGTAACCCTATTAACTTAAATAGATAGACTAGCTATTCGAAGAGGCTAAAGTATATCTAGAAAGCTATTTTATATTTATATCTAGCTACTATATAGATCTTATAGAACGTAGAAACAATATCTAACTTTATAAACTACTTAGCTTATTAAAGCGCTTAAAGCGTTTCTCTAATAAGTAATAGACTATACCTATCCTTCTTTATAATAGTATTTAGAGCTTAATAGTTATAGTAGAACTAGAGTTAGCTATTAGCTTTTCTAATAAATAAGATAAGGGCTACTATAAAGGAGCTACTAGCTTAGATTATCCCTTAATTAAGGAGTTCGTATAAGACTTTTTATAAGATAAGGAGTTCCTCTTATAATATATTATAGAGTAGCCCCTAAGGAAGGAGGGGTTACGTTTTATTCTTATTAGGTACTAGGTATATTTTATAATCGATTCCTAGTTAAAGGGGTAAGAGTTCTATAGATTTTCTAGTATAAAAGGTCTAGGAATTCCTCTAATACCTTCTTTAGGATATAGTTAGCTAGGTTTATTAGTGTCTTCTTTTATAAGGCTTTTTAATATCCTATAAAGAAACTACCTAAATGTTAAGTACCTTATAGCCTTATATAGTAATTTCTCGTTAATATTCTACTCTAAAGACTAACCTAGAGACTAATCGAGCTTAGAGGATTTATTAAATTTGTATAGAATATCCTATTAGGGAGAGAGGACTTTAATCTTTCTAGTTCTATACTAAATTAATTTTTAGTAGTAAAGTAAGTAACCTTATTCTTAACTATTTAAGGTCTTCCTAGGTATAAAGGTTATCTAAGGTTCTTAATTATATTAGTAAATACCTATTCTATCTATCTGTTAATATCTATTTAAAACATTACGATCCTATATAAAAAGATAGGTAGTATCGAAAGGGGATAGAGGTCTCTTTTCCTTATTAATATATAATAACTTTAACTTTCTTATAGTATATAAATTAATTATAGTATAGTAGTTATATCTACTATCTAAGAGGGCTAGTGTCTCTTTAGTTCCTATATTAATAGTTAAGGATATAGGTAATATTAAGTATAGTAGCCTTACCTCTTTTATTCTTCCTTAACCTATTTCTAATTACCCTTACCCTAACTTTAGTAAGGGTTTACTCGTTTTCTAACTTAGAGTTATTATTTATTAGTACTTCTTTAATCCTTCCTATAGAGGTACTTATTTTCTTAGTTAACTCGTTTTTCTTCTTTCCTTTTACTATACTTTATCCTTCCTTAGGGTCTTTAGGTCTTAATCGATAACCCCTTACTAGGTACCCTTCCTATCTATAGTAGTAGTACGCTATAGACAATAACTACTAGGTCCTAACCTTATTAATACTAGACATCTATATGTTACCTCTACGTCTTATCTAAATCCTTAGTTCCTCGTAGCTAGGTTTAGTCCCCCTATTAATAGCTATAGGTTATAGAGGCGCTTAATACTAGTAGTAATCTTAGCTACCTTAATGTAGTACTTTACGAAGTTATCGGAAGGTAGATCCGTAGCTACTAAGGCGTTCCTAATTCTATTATTTAGGGTACTATCTAAGAATAGGATCTTTATAGAAGCTACCTACGTACTACTAGCTTCTACTAATTTCTATTTAAAATAGGGAAGGTAACTAGTAAAGGGCGTCTATTCTCCTTATTTTATTAAATAGAGGGTAGTAGCTATATAGGGTTATAAGTTAATATCTAAATAGATTAAATTAATATAGCTTATAAATTTATCTAGATTATAATTAACGTTACTTCTATTCTAAAAGTATATCGAGACTATCTATTATAGCTTAGAGTCTAAGTAAGAGTAGATATAGTAAAATATCTCTTAGTTTATATTAAAGAAGTCTACGTTAATAAATATCTTTTTCCTAATTAAGTATACTTAGGAAGTATAGTAATGTCTCTATCTATTAAACTTATTTAGCCTTAGTAGTAGCTTATAGTATATAAAGGGTTTAGCCTTTATATTATTTAATCTAGGTAGCGTTAGCTATAGCGTAGGCGGTCTCTATTTAAGTTACTTATTTAATATAGTTTTTAGCTCCTCTAGTATACTACTTAATATTTAGTTTAGTTATTATTTCTAATCTACTTATTCCCTAGTTACCTATCGTTTAAGGGTTTAGTAAAGGAAGGAGTCTATATTAGCTAAGGGGTCTAGAGTCCTATTATTTATTAAGGTATTAGAGGTAGGGGAAGTTATCTTAAGGTATAGAAGAAGTATAAGTTTTAAGAAGGAGTTCTAAATATATTAAGAATTATACTAAAATAGTGTTTTAGTTAAATAGATAATTAATAAATGTCTATTTAGAACTAGAGAGGTATCTTTTAGCTAGATCTCTAGTTAACTTATATACTTATAGGATTGTCTCTATCTTAGCGCTTTTAGATAGTAGGTATACTATCTTATATATAGTATTCCTAGCGCCTACCTAGTAGCTATATAGTCTAATATATTCTAATATATATTTACTAATCTCTATTAATACTAATCTAAAGTTAGATAATTCTAGGGTAAAGTTAGCGCTACTCCTAGGATATAGCTAGGCGATCTTAGCGTTATTCCTAGGGTCTTTAGGGGTATTTCTAGGGTATGTAAGATATTATATACTTATAAGTACCTAGGTATCGCTTAGGTAACTAAACTAGCTTAGCCTATAATAGTTAATAAAATTAAGAGATTTATTATTAACTATACTTAGGTAAGATTTATAAAGTATATTTAAGATATTATTAACTATTAATTATAAGATAGAAGTATATTATAAAGAAGAGTATTATAGGCTAAGCTAGTCTAGTTACCTAAGCGATACCTAGGTACTTATAAGTATATAATATCTTATATACCCTAGAAATACCCCTAAAGACCCTAGGAATAACGCTAAGATCGCCTAGCTATATCCTAGGAGTAGCGCTAACTTTACCCTAGAATTATCTAACTTTAGATTAGTATTAATAGAGATTAGTAAATATATATTAGAATATATTAGACTATATAGCTACTAGGTAGGCGCTAGGAATACTATATATAAGATAGTATACCTACTATCTAAAAGCGCTAAGATAGAGACAATCCTATAAGTATATAAGTTAACTAGAGATCTAGCTAAAAGATACCTCTCTAGTTCTAAATAGACATTTATTAATTATCTATTTAACTAAAACACTATTTTAGTATAATTCTTAATATATTTAGAACTCCTTCTTAAAACTTATACTTCTTCTATACCTTAAGATAACTTCCCCTACCTCTAATACCTTAATAAATAATAGGACTCTAGACCCCTTAGCTAATATAGACTCCTTCCTTTACTAAACCCTTAAATAATAAATAACTAAAAAAAAGTAAATTAAAAATAATAACTAAACTAAATATTAAGTAATATAATAAAGGAGCTAAAAATAATATTAAATAAGTAACTTAACTAGAAACTACTTATAATATAGCTTACTCTACTTAGATTAAATAAAATAAAGACTAAACCCTTTATATATAATAAGCTATTACTAAGGCTAGATAAGTTTAATAAATAGAGATATTACTAACTTTCTTAGGTATACTTAATTAAGAAGAAAATATTTATAAATATAGACTTCTTTAATATAAACTAAGAGATATTTTACTATATTTACTCTTACTTAGACTCTAGGCCTTAATAGATAGTCTTAATATATTTTTAAAATAAATATAATATTAATTATAATTTAGATAAATTTATAAGCTATATTAATTTAATTTATTTAGACGTTAACTTATAACTCTATATAGCTACTACTCTTTATTTAATAAAATAAAGAAAAAGATTACTCTTTACTAGTTACCTTTCCTATTTTAAATAGAAATTAATAGAAGCTAATAATAGTATATAAGTAGCCTTTATAAAGATCCTATTCTTAAATAGTACCTTAAATAATAGAATAAAAAATACCTTAATAACTATAAATTTACCCTTTAATAACTTTATAAAGTACTATATTAAGATAGCTAAGATTACTACTAGGGTTAAGTACTTTTATAACTTATAGCTAGTAATAGAGGATTAAACCTAGTTATAAGGAACTAAGGATTTAGATAAAATATAGAGAGTAATATATAGATATCTAGTATTAATAAAGTTAGGAACTAGTAGTTATTATCTATAATATACTATTACTATAGATAGGAAGGGTACTTAGTAAAGGGGTATTAATTAAGACTTAAAGACCTTAAAGAAGGAAGAAGTATAATAAAAGAAAAGAAGAGAAATAAATTAACTAAGAAAATAAATACTTCTATAAAAAGGATTAAAGAGATACTAATAAGTAATAACTTTAAGTTAGAAATAAGTAAACTCTTACTAAAGTTAAGGTAAGAGTAATTAGAAAAGGTTAAGGAAAAATAGAAGGGAGTAAGGCTACTATACTTAATATTACTTATATTTTTAACTATTAATATAGGAACTAAAGAAATACTAGCCCTCTTAGATAGTAGATATAACTATTATATTATAATTAACCTATATATTATAAGGAAGTTAAGGCTACTATATATTAATAAGAAAAAAGACCTCTATTTCCCTTTTAATAAATACTTTACTTATTTTTTATATAAGATTATAACGTTCTAAATAGATATTAATAAATAAATAGAATAAGTATTTATATAAAGGCATTATATAAAGCCTAGCCTAGGCCTTTAAAATAATAGTAAAGCTATATATATATTTAATAATATTTAAAAAGAGAAAAGAAAAGAATATATATAAGAGTAAGGGTTTAAAACTTATAGCCCTATACTTATATTAGTATAGAAATATAAAGCTCTATAACTATATATAAAAGTATATATAGCCTAGACTTACCTAGGGGTAGCCCTAGACTAGTTAGGGACTAGTCCTAGAGGAGCCTTAGAGAAACCCTAAGGAAGCCTTAGAGTTTTAAAGCTATCTTATATAATAGCTCTCTTTACCTACGCTAGTACTAGTATATATACTAACACTTAACTCTTTTTCTAGCTTAGGCCTCTTACTTAGTAATACCTCCCTTTAGGTATTATTATTACTATTATTATTACTCTTTCCTACTTACCCTAGCTTCCTACTTATTTACTTTCCTTCCTATAATTAACTTATATTTTAATATATATATATAGCTCCCTACTATCTACTAGTCTTATTAGAGTATTATTAAGCGTAGGCTTTATTAAGATATTTATAAGATTATTATACCTATTAATTTATTATACTTTCTTAATCTTATATTATTTATATAACTATTATAAAGTAAGGAAGTTAATTATTAGCTTCTTTTCTACTATTAACTCTATTTTTATAAAGTACTTATATAGTAAATATAAGTCTATATAGATTATAATTTATAGTAGTAAAAGGTAAAGGTAGTAAGTAATAGTTCTAAAGATATCTACTAGGACAAAACTAGTATTATATCTTATAATAAGACTATATATCTTAAATATAAGCACGCTCCTAGTAACCTTTTATATTTTATAGAGCTCTAGTATAAAATGTTACTTTTAAGAAGGAATATACTATCCTTTTCCTACTTTTATAGATACTCTTTTATAAGAATAATAAGGAACCTAATCTAAGAGCTTAAGTTCTTATTATTTATAAATAAGGTATCTATAAAAATAAAGAGCTTAGCCCTCTTAAGGTCTATAGGTATAAAGGTTAAGCTATAGTCTAGCTACTACTTTTACTAGTAGATATACTTATTAAGGTAATTAATATTATTAGTATATATACTAGTACTAGTATAAGTAAGAGGAGCTATTATATAAGATAGCTCTAGAACTCTAGAGCTTCCTTAGAGCTTCTCTAGGGCTCCCCTAAGACTAGTCTCTAACTAGTCTAGGGCTACCCCTAGGTAGGTCTAGGCTATATATACTTTTATATATAGCTATAGACTTTTATATTTCTATACTAATATAGGTATAGGGCTAGGGGTTTTAAACCCTTATTCTTATATATATCCTTTTCTTCTCTCTTTTTTAGATATTATTAAATATATATATAGCTTTACTATTATCTTAAAGGCCTAGTTTAGGCTTTATATAATACCTTTTATACTAATTAGTCTCTAGGCTCTAATAGAGATAGAATAGCTATAAAGAAGAGATATCGCGAATTTAACTAGTCCTTTATTACTAGTATTTTTATAAGTATACTTAAATAGCTTTAGTTAGGACTTTTCCTTACTAAAGGTATACTTTTAGATAATAAGACTAGTCCCTTATTACTAATCTTTATTTCTAAGAGAGTATTATATTATATATAGTAACGATAGCTTCTATAAGTACTAGTATAATAAGACCTAGCCTATTAAAAAATATATAGTATACTAAGGATAACTAAGAACCTTAAGTAAGATACCTTAAAATTATAGTAAAGCTAAGGTTTAAGATTACTAAGGACACTAATGTCTTAAACTAGTATCTTAGTAAGAACCTTTAGAACCTTTACTCCTAGATAATACTATAAATAGTATAGAACTTAATATATATATTCTCTCTTATACTAACTAGTACTATAGGACTAAGTATAGTAATAATTAAGTTATTGTTAGTATATATACTAGTACTAGCGTAGGTAAAGGGAGCTATTATATAAGACAGCTCTAGAACCCTAGGGCTTCCCTAGGGTCTCTTTAGGGCTCCCCTAAGACTAGTCTCTAACTAGTCTAAGGCTGTCCCTAAGTAGGTCTAGGCTATATATACTTTTATATATAGCTATAAAGCTTTATATTTCTATATTAATATAGGTATAGGGCTAGGGGTTTAAAACTCCTACTCTTATATATATCCTTTCTATCGGTACATATACTAGTACTAGCGTAGGTAAGGGGAGCTATTACGTAAGACAGCTCTAAAACTCTAGGGCTTCCCTAGGGTTTCTCTAGGGCTCCCCTAGGGCTAGTTAGGGACTAGTCTAGGGCCGCCCCTAGGTAGGTCTAGGCTATACGTACTTTTATATATAGCTATAGACTTTTATATTTCTATACCGATGTAAGTATAGGGCTAGGGGTTTTAAACCCTTACCCTCGCATATATCCTTTCCTTCTCTCTTCCTTAGATATTATTAAATATATACATAGCTTTACTATTATCTTAAAGGCTAAGTCTAGGCTTTACTTAACGCCTTCTATACTAATTAGTTTCTAGGCTCTAATAGAGATAAAATAGCTACGAAGAAGAGATATCGCGAATTTAACTAGTCCTTTATCGCTAGTACTTTCGTAGGTATACTTAAATAGCTTCGGTTAAGACTTTTCCCTACTAAAGGTATACTCCTAGATAATAAGACTAGTCCCTTATTACTAATCTTTATTCCTAAGAGAGTGTTATATTATATGTAGTAATAATAGCTTCCGTAAGTACTAGTATAGTAGGACCTAGCCTATTAGAAAACATATAGTATACTAAGGATAACTAAGGACCTTAAGTAAGATACCTTAAAATTATAGTAAAGCTAAGGTTCGATATTACTAAGGACGCTAATATCTTAGACTAGTATCTTAATAGAAACCTTTAAAACCTCTACTCCCTAAATAACGCTATAAGTAATATAGAACTTAATACATATATCCTCTCTTATATTAACTAGTACTTTAGGACTAAGTATAGTAATAACTAGGTTATAACGATGTTCTAGGAAGACTTTAAGGGTTAGACGACTATAACGTTTAAGCGGTCTAACTATACTCTCTATAGTAGGCTCTAATAGGTCCTATAGGAGAGGGGTATTTATATAGAATAAAAAAGGGCCCTAATTATTAAGTCCCTTATTATATTACTATAGGTAGAAGATATACCTAAATAGGACTACATAGAATTAATAACTACTACCTTTACATATAAGTTAGCTATATCCTAGCTATATAATAGGATTAATAGGATTAGTAGTAGCCCTACTACCTTTAAAGAGGAAAAGGTAAGGGAGGCTATAACTAGGATAGTACTAGAGGGTATTAAGCTATTAACATCCTCTATAGTATAGACGAAGATAGAGGATAGGGGTACCCTAGTAATAACATTAATAGCTATATAGAACACTATAGAACTAACCGTACGTTTATCGCTAATAGCCTATCCGCTGCCCCTTAAGTATAACCTAGGCTACGAGATATATAGCTTATATTAAGAGGCGATAGAATAGCTAATAACTATAGGCTAGTAATATATATAAACTAGTAAAGTAGCCTATAATATCGAGCCTACTATAGTACTAGCTTCTATTAACGAATTAGTATATATACTCTTACTAAGCGATACGCTAAACGAGCTAGTAAATATAATAAAAGTAATTAACTTTACAAAGCTCTAGGATAAGGATCTTAGCTATATAGGCTATATATATAATATCTTTAACGATAAGATCTAAGCCTTTCTTAAGGTCTACTATATATTATAAATCTGCCCTAGTAAATTTTATACAGTGTTTATAATAGCCCTTAAGGATTATATACATAACTACTTTCTCTTATATATTCTAAAGGATAGAATATTTATATAGATCTATAATATAATAAAGCTATACTTTAACACTACGTATAACTACTAAGTGTACTATAATAACTAGTTGTTATATTCTTTCGTATAGCTTTATTAAGTAAATAAAGGGAAGTTTATAGTTAAGGTTTTTAATATCCTTATAGATAAGCTTTTCCTATATTAATAAGCCCTTACCCTAGTATAGTAATAGGAATTAGACCTTATCTACGCGCTTAAGAGAGCTTATTATAGTATACCTAAATTTAATATAGCCCTCTTCCTTATACTAATCTCGTTCTAGAAGCTTTATATAAACCTTTATACTTCTATTAAGGTAAACACTTCCTTATAGCCTATAACCTTCCTTATAGACTATAAATATAACTACTTAGGGTCTAGAAGGTAGCTAGGTCTACGGTACTACGAAGAGCCCTTACGACTACTACTATTATAGAAGAAGTACTACTATATATATAATAAGACTAGGTGTTTTTAATAAAACATATATACGAGGAACGCTACTAAGCCTAATAGTAATACGACTAGTAGTAATAAGATAATAGGAAGTTACTACGTACCTAAGGATACTTAACCTATCTACTTAAGTATAAGGATAATAATCTTATAGACACCCTAAATAAGGACATAGGTACTTTGTCTAGTAGAGACTAGGACGAAGGTAACGTTAATACTACTAAGGAGGAAGCCTATAGCTATATAGCTATAAGTTTCCTATATAAAGAGACTATAAGACATCGACTTAGCCTACTTACACTCGCTATAGGCAAGGAGATAAAGACAATAGTTAAATAGTAAAGGGCTAATTCTACTAACAATACCTTTATCTTTAATTACTACTCTATATAGGTCTTCTAAGGCATTATCCCTAATATAGGCATAGCTTAGAACTCTACTACTAGCTATTCCTAATTTCTTACCCTTTACTATAAGCGTCCTAATATAATACTTAACGAATCTATAAAAGGGTCTATAACGATTACCTTTAGAGACATTACGCTAGTATCTTTACTTAGATTTATAAAGCTTAATATACTTATAGGGGTAGTTAAATTCTATATATTAAATACTATAATACCTTTTCTCTTCTATTTATAGGATATATAATGTCTAAGCTACTACCTTAATATCCTCATGGATATATAGTTATATACGATAGAGCTACGATCCTAGTTACGTTCTACTAGGGGTATATATAGTTCTCCCTTAGTAAGCTCTAATATACTACATTTACTATATTCCTTACTAAAGCTAAGCTCTACTAACTTTATTAGTAGTTTAGATATCCTTCTATATAGTACTTATATAAGCTCTTAACTCGTACTAGCTACGATATTAATAGTAAAAGCCTTAAGTTAATCTATACGTTTTACTACTATTATTAGCTTAAGAGTAAAGCCCTACTATACTTTAAATTTATACTCTATAATAACTATAACTTTAACTATAAAGTTATTATAGATATAATATACCTTAATAGCTATTACGTTCTTTATCTTATTAACTCTACTACTTCCTTTTAAGCTGCGCGCTTCCTATAAGACATAATAGCTAAGTATACGTAGGAAACGTTTAAGGTATACTAGATTAATACGTACCTTAGTCTACTAGATTTCCTCGCCTACGATACTAGTACTAACTTTACTACTACTAAACTATAGGTAGAAGCGCGCCTACATAGCGTAACGTATTACTAGGTGCCTATAGAAGCATACTAGAGTATCGGAAAGGTTAAGTAGTATTACGTACCTCTTTAACACATATATAAGATTTTCTAAGGGGAGATTAAGGACGTATCGCTAGATATAATATTATAGATAGCTATAAAAGCTATTACTAATACTACTAGCCTAGATAGCCTTATACTAACGCTCTTAGTATTTAAGGTATACCTATAGATAACGATAGATTCTACGCTCTCGCCCTTAGCTATATAATGTACTTATACCTATACTAAAGTAATAATAGAACTTCGTAAGGCTATAAGCGTAAGATAAGTTACTAAAGTACTACATAAGGGTATAGCGAGGGATACTATAACGATACTTCCTTCTACCTTCTCTATTAGCTTGCCTATACTTATATTCTATAAAAAGGTAGGATAGTAGGGCCCTTTTAACGTTGTCTCTATTAAGGATTACAATATAACTGTTAACTTTATTAATAGTCTAATGTTATAGGCTAAGCTAGTTTAGTTACCTAAGCGATACCTAGGTACTTACGAGTACGTAACATCTTACGTACCCTAGAAACACCCCTAAAGACCCTAGGAATAACGCTAGGATCGCCTAGCTATATCCTAGAAATAGCGCTAACTTCGCCCTAGAATTATCTAACTATAGATTAGTATTAATAGAGATTAGTAAATACGTATTAGAATACATTAGACTATATAGCCGCTAGCTAGGCGCTAAGAACGCTATATATAAGATAGTATACTTACTATCTAAAAGCGCTAAGATAGAGACAATCCTATAGGTATATAAGTTAACTAGAGATCTAGGCTAAAAGATACCTCTCTAGTTCTAAATAGACATTTATCGATTATCTATTTAACTAAAATACTGTCTTAGTACGATCCTTAACATTAACTTCCTTATATTAAGTTATATAATTTATAATAAACTAATAACTAAAGAGCTATAAAACTAAGAATATAATTAATAAGAATAAAGAAAAGAAAAGAAAAATAATAGTTACTAGAAAGAATTAAGTTATAGTAGCTTTAGCTACTTCTTAGAGTATTTTAATAGCTACTAGTTATATTTTAAGCTAGACCTTTTTTAGTATATAATATCTTAAACTATTTATATAAATATAAATTAGGAATAATATAGTAAATAGTTATTTATAATTTTTAAATTTCTTATAATATAGCTACTAAAATATATTAGTAGAATAAATTAAAATGTATACATTTTATAGTAAACTTATTATTAAATTATATCTTTTTTCTTATAAGTTTCTTACTAATTAATAAGCTATTAACCTTAGTAAGTAACTATCTTAGTATTTTTAATTACTATATTTCTTTCTTTTTAATATATAAAACTTTTTAGTACTTCTTCTTTTTAAATAAAGTATCTTAATATAATAGATAAATTAGTATAAAAGATTAATATATATAAGTAAGAGGACTTTATACTTTATATAGAAAAAGTAAGTAAATAAGCTAAGTAAAAAAGAGAAAAAAAATTAAGGGAATATATAGGCTAGTAGTAAATCTTTAGTAGTTTTAGTTATTTAGCCCCCGCTCTCTCCCCTACCCCCCTTAAGGCGTTTACGTAGCTACGTATTTATAGAAAAAGTGGGTCTAGGTAGGGGTTTGAGACAGTGTTGCTTATAGTCGCCCGTAGTTGAGGAAGTTATCTGAGACTGCAGGAGAAGCCTTTGAGAAGACGGCGTGAGTTGCGGAAAGTAAAGACACGGGATGCCTGTCGATGCTATCATGCGGTGGCCTGAAACCGCAATGGAAGACGACCTCCTCTGCGGGAAGATGTCTAAAGATCGGAGGCCTTCCTACAAGGTGCCATGTGCACGCTCGCAGCAGATGACGCAGTTGCGCTACTTACTAGGTACCTAGGTAGGTAGACCTTCAGCCTCACAACCACGCCTTCATCGCAACTGTCTACCTAGAGACGGCTCTGCCTGAAACCTCGAGCTGACCGGCTGCCCGTCTTCCTGCAGCAATGCCTGTGGCGTTGAGAGTTGCCACTTGCGATGTGTTGCTGCTCCACCTTTTGCCACTGTATGTAGGTATGTATGTAGGTATGTAGGTATGTAGACAGTTAGCCGTGGTCCGGGTCTTCTCCCCTCCCGCTATGAACCAAGCCTCACACCCCCCTTTTCTCTGACTGCAGATGTCATCTTTAGGGACGCCTCGTGCCTAGAGCCTAGAGCCTTATGTCTTCTTCGAGTTTCCTATAGTTTATTGTTTCCTCCCCCGGGACTCGCCCCGGCAGGAACTCGACGATGCCCGGAATCGCACGAAAGATTGTCGTGTGCGCGGCCATCGACGGCCTGATAGTCCAGCCGGTCTCGTCCAAGGGTCAGCGGGCCTATCAGCCCGTCCGGGTCAAATACGACGACTCTTCCGTCTCGGCCGTGCCTCGAGACCAGGTACCCGATAGGACCGAGCCGGAGGAGTCGTTCGAGGCTTTTGGCATCATCGGTGGGCACGCGCGACTGTATGAGCGCCATCGGACGGGACTAAGCTTTCTTTTCGTCCAGGCCTCATCACCGTGTCGAGACTGAGCTATCTCATCACCATCGTCCGCCGCCAGCAGGTGGCTCAGATCCGAGGCTGTCCCGTCTTTGTCGTCACAGACGTGGCCGTAACTCCCTGCACGTCGCAGTCGGATGCCAACGAATCTATCCGCCAGACGGCGAAGCTGCTGCAGGCCCGATTCCCAGATACCCGAAGCGAGGCCGCTGAGAGCAGCGACGGAGATTCCGACGCGTCCGATCGAGTTCCTGACGATGATGCCGACAGCGAGACCGACGCTGCAAAGCCAGAAGCCGAGCGCAGTAGCGTCGCTGAGGACGTCATTCGTCGACGCGGGAGCTACGGGAGGTTCGCGCAGAGCTGGTTCAGCAACAGCGGATGGACCATGGATCAGCGCCGCAGCATGGGCATGAGTATATCCTCGCCCGTCCCGGCTCCGGACTCGGAAGAGGCTCCGGCCGCCCAAGACGTCCATGTGTCATCGCCCGTGTCGGCGTTGCTTCCCAAGCTCTTGCGCTTCGTCAAGGTCGTCTTCGGCTCCTCGCGAAGCTTCTACTTCTCGTACGATGTCGATGTGACGCGCAGTCTTGCGCAGAACGCGCTACTCTTCGGCCGCGACGCGCCGCTCCATGCCCAGGTCGACGTCAACTTCTTCTGGAACAGGCACATCCTGAGGCCATTTGTGATCACGGGTCAGGACGCGCTGGCTCTTCCCGTGATGCAGGGTTTCGTAGGGCAGCGCGCCTTTGTCGTCGACACGGATCCGCCTCAGCTGGACGACACGACGGCCGAGTCACTCGAGATGCACAATCTTCCCTCTTCTGGTGAAGGCAGAGTCTCGTCGGAACTGCGCGCGTCTGAACGAAGATATCTCGTCACCCTCATATCTCGTCGTTCCACCAAGAGAGCAGGCCTGCGCTACCTCCGTCGAGGAGTTAACGAGGACGGCTTCACGGCCAATATGGTCGAGACGGAACAGATTTTGTCGTCGGCATCCTGGGACCAGTCGCGGCCGACGAGCTCGTTTCTGCAGGTCAGGGGCAGTATTCCCCTCTACTTTACGCAGTCGGCCTACTCTCTCAAGCCGGTGCCCGTGATACAGCATTCGGTCGAATCCAACATCAAGGCCTGCGGGAAGCACTTTCAGAGGCTGTCCAAGACTTATGGTCTGCTGCAGGTCGTCAGCCTGGTCGAGAAGACGGGCATCGAGGAACCCATCGGGTCGCAGTATCAGGAGAGCGTCGACTGGATCAACAAGTGGCTCGAACAACCGGACAGGATACCCTTTGAATGGTTCGACTTCCATCAAGCCTGTCGCGGTATGAAGTTTGAAAACGTCGGCCAGCTGCTGCTGAGGCTCAAAGACCGACTCGAAGAGCACGGCACCACGACACAGCGACAGGGTGAGCTGAAGCAGAAGCAAAAGGGGGTCGTGCGGACGAACTGCATGGACTGTCTGGACCGGACCAACGTCTGCCAGAGCTCCTTCGCCAAGTACATGCTCGACCACGCTCTCAAGGAAGACGGGGTGGATATGAGCGCTCAGCTGGATCAGGAGACGGCCTGGTTCAATACCCTCTGGGCGGATAACGGTGACGCCGTCTCGAAGCAGTACGCTTCTACGGCCGCTATGAAAGGCGACTACACCAGGACGAGGAAGAGAGACTATCGCGGGGCGCTCAACGATCTGGGGCTGTCACTGGCGCGCTTCTACAGCGGGTAGGTCCTGAGCTCCTCGTCGTACAAAGCCTTGAGTCTGACGCGGCGGCAGCATGGTCAACGACTACTTTGGCCAGGCGGCCATCGACTTCCTGCTAGGAAACGTCACCTCCAAGATCTTTGACGAGTTCGAGGCCGACATGATGACCAAGGACCCGGCCGTGTCCATCTCCAACATGAGGCAACGGGCCGTCGAGCTCTGTCGCAAGAGGGTCGTGGCCGACGAGCGTGAGGAGTTTCACGGAGGATGGGTCCTTCTCAGCCCCAACGCCGCCGACGTGGTCAAGTCCTGGTCTATGGACGAGGTCGTTCTGCTCTTGACGGACGCTGCCGTCTACCTCTGTCGCTTCGACTGGGACCTCGACAAGGTATCGTCCTTTGAGCGCGTCCATCTCGCCAACGTGACGAGTATCAAGCAAGGTACCTACATTACATCGACCGTCTCGCCCGCCCATACGGACGAGAAGAGGAACGTCGGCTTCGTCATCGAGTATCAGCCTGGCAAGAGTAACATCCAGCGAACCAATACCCGAACGCTTTCCAGCCGCAGCGAGTTCGGGCCCGGCAAGACAGACATCCAGAACTGCGACGGCAGCTACCGGCAGACGGGCTTCGGGAACCTGTTTTCGGCCAAGACCAAGTCGCGGTCCGCTCGCAGGCTGGCGCTCAAGGCTCCGTACGCCAACTCGTCGGCCTCGGCGCCCGAGAGCGTGCCGTGTCAGACAGAGAAGCAGCTGGTGACGGCGATATGCGCCGAGATTGAGCGCCTGGCGCTGGAGCGTCAGTTCCGCAAGGAGGGTGACGGCGGCAAGAGCATCGTCGAGAAGGGGGACGTGATATCGCTCGAGGCGGCGAAGCGGAATACAGGTCTGCTGGAGCAGCTGGGTCACTCGATCAAGAAACTGGTCTGGGCTTGACTCTTTTCCGAGGCCGTCTTGGTGGCGGTAACAAGGGGGGCGTTCAACGTTTAACACTTGAATAATTGATACAAGTGCATCTGATACCTCATGTCCTCGAGCTGAATCGGGTATGTCAGAGCCTCGGGCAGACGAAACCATAGAGAGTCGCGCGATTCTAGCTTCTCCCATCGGCGGCCCTGAGTCTCGTTGTCGAGCAGGGTGTGGTCAAGCAGCCACTGCATGGGGTAGCGTCTCTTGTCTTTGCCGACGGCGGCCTCGGAGTAGCTGCCGGGACTGTCCATGACGAGGAGCAGGCTCGACGACGGGAGCGCCTCGCCCAAGGAACGTAGGAAAGCCGTCGTTTTGGCCAATCCACCTTGAGCATACATCTCGTTGAGAGTGAAGAGCAAGGTGACGAGAAGTGGATGGGAGCCAACTAGCTCGGTGAGACTGTGGTGCGACAGGGAGAGCACATCGTGGCGGCAATGGTCGACAGACAGACGAGAGCCGCATATGAAGGGCGCATTGGCGGCCACGGCTGCGGCCGAGGCATATTTTGAAAGCGTAGGTGCGACGCAGAGCCGCTGGTGGACGAGATCGACAACATGCGACCACGGAGCAGCGTCCACGAGCGTCAGCGCGACGCGAGAAGGGTTGTCGCGGAGGTATGCGGCGGCGGCGGCAAGCTCGGCGGCGCCTCCCCCCACGCAGAGGAGACGGAGGGTGTCAACCGTGTCTTTATCTTCGTCTCCGTCATCACCGCACAACAGCTCTTGCAACCGAGGGGTGAGCTCGACGAGTGTGGCCGCATAACAGAGAGCTCGGGGAGGACTCCATCGCGCGGCGTAGGCCTCGAGACGGCGCTCGTCGGAGAATGCGGCGGCGAAGTCGCGGTCGAAGAGGGCGCGTTTGATGTCGCGCAAGAGAGAAGGGAACGCGTTCGAGGATATGACGTCGCTGAAGACGCTGGAGAAGACGTCGAGAAGCGGCTGCTGGTGATCGACTCGGGTAGCGGTGGTTGGGCTGTTGTTGCTAGAGGGACCGGATGGCTCCTTACGAGCCTTGATTCCAACCATTTCATGAGTATAGTATGATGTCCCTTTGCGGTAACATCGTCCCGCTTGCTGTGGTGGTGTCGAAAACCTCGGACGAGGACGATGGATGACCCGACGTTGGCCGTGTGTGTGTGTGTGTGTAAGACTGTAAGGTGTGTAAGTAAGCTTCGGCTAAACTGCTGGTATTGCATCGACGCTACGGACCAGCCGGCGAGAAGCTAAGCGTGCGCTAGGCGCTTTGCGGTGCTATCCGTAACCGGGCGGGACGGTCATGACATAACGCGGACCCCTCCATAGAAAACTGGCCCGCCAAGCCAGAGAGCTCCTCTGCTGCTCTCTCTTGTCTCTCCCGCTCTCTCTCCCTCCCTCGCCCACACGCTCTCACTCTCCCTCGCCTGACCACGTCGATTACCGCTGTTCATCTCTGTCTGCACACGCCTCATCTTCCCCTGTAACCGTCGCAATCATGGGCTACGGCGAGATCGATAACAAGGCCATCAACACCATCCGCCTTCTCGCGGTGCGTTTACCCCGCCACGCTCCGCTGCTGAAGCTATCGTCGACGGTTGAGCTGATGGAGCGTACAGGCCGATGCCACCTTCAACAGCAACTCGGGACATCCGGGAGCCCCCATGTGAGTGCCTTGTATCGCATCTCCGCGCCTCTCGTTTCGGAGCTCCGAGCTGACGTAGCTGGCTGTAGGGGCATGGCTCCCGTTGCCCACGTCCTGTTCAACAAGTTTATGAAATTTAATCCCAAGAACCCTAAGTGGCTCAACAGAGACCGCTTTGTACTCTCGTGAGTCGTCCGCCGCGGGGTGACTTGTTGTGGCACTCGACTGACCTGCTCAGCAACGGTCACGGCTGCATGCTCCAGTACGCGATGCTGCACCTCTTCGGCTACGATCTCACGATGGATGACCTCAAGGCCTTCCGAGTAAGTCTATGAGCGTCGTTCCAGCTACGCGTACGCTGACGCAAGCTTGCAGAAAGTCGACAGCAGGACACCCGGCCATCCCGAGGCGCACGACACGCCCGGCATCGAGGTGACGACTGGACCTCTAGGCCAGGGTGTCTGCAATGCCGTCGGTCTCGCCATGGCCCAGGCTCACACCGCCGCCACCTTCAACAAACCTGGTTTCGACGTGGTCGACAACTACACCTATTGCTTCCTAGGAGACGGCTGCCTGATGGAGGGCATCTCGAGCGAAGCTTCGTCGCTCGCCGGCCACTTGCAGCTCGGCAACCTCATCTGCGTCTACGACGACAACAACATCTCCATCGATGGCGATACCAATTGCGCCTTCACCGAGGATGTCGTCAAGCGCTACGAGGCCTACGGTTGGCACGTCGTCACCGTCGACAAGGGTGACACCGACCTCGCCGCCATGGAGGCCGCCATCCAAAAGTGCAAGGACGTCAAGGATAAGCCGTCCATGATCAAGCTCAAGACTACCATCGGCTTCGGCTCTCTCCAGGAGGGCACCGGCGGCGTGCACGGATCTCCCCTCAAAGCCGACGACATCAAGCAGCTCAAGCAGAAGTGGGGCTTCAACCCGGAGCAGTCCTTCCACGTCCCCAAGGAGGTGTACGATCTGTACAGCAAGCACTCTTCCGAGGGCGCCGCCGCCGAGGAGCAGTGGAACTCCATGCTATCCAAGTACGCCCAGCAGTTCCCCAAGGAGCACTCGGACCTGCAGCGGCGCCTCAAGAGCGAGCTCCCCCAGGGCTGGGAGAAGAAGCTGCCGGTATACACGCCGTCGGACTCGGCCGTGGCCACGCGCAAGTTGTCGGAGACGGTGTTGAGCAAGATTGAGTCGGCCGTGCCCGAGCTGTTTGGCGGATCGGCCGACCTCACGGGCTCCAACCTGACGCGGTGGAAGACGGCCGTCGACTTCCAGCCAAAGTCGACGGGCCTCGGCGACTACAGCGGCCGCTATGTCCGATACGGCGTCCGCGAGCACTCGATGGGCGCCATCATGAACGGCCTGGCTGCTTACGGCACCATCCTGCCCTACGGCGGCACCTTTCTCAACTTTGTGTCGTACGCGGCCGGCGCCGTCCGGCTGTCGGCTCTGTCACAGGTGCGGCTCATCTGGGTGGCGACGCACGACTCCATCGGGCTGGGCGAGGACGGTCCTACGCATCAGCCGATCGAGACCATGGCTCACTTCCGGGCGCTGCCCAACTGCATGGTTTGGCGGCCGGCAGACGGCAACGAGACGAGCGCTGCCTACTACGTGGCCATGACGTCCAAGAGCACGCCCAGCATCATGGCACTGTCCCGACAGAACCTACCGCAGCTCGAGTTGTCGACGGTGGAAAAGGCCATCAAGGGCGGATACGTCCTCCGCGAGTTGCAGGGCGCCGACGTGACTCTCGTCTCGACCGGGTCCGAGGTATGCATCTGTGTCGACGCTGCCAAGTACCTGGAGGAGAAGCACAAGATCAAGGCTCGCATCGTGTCGATGCCTTGCTTCGAGGTGTTTGACAGCCAGTCCAAGGAGTACAGGCTGTCGGTGCTGCCCGACGGCATCCCTTCGCTGTCGGTCGAGGTGATGAGCACCATGGGATGGGAACGCTACACGCACGAGCAGTTCGGCATCAACCGCTTCGGGGCCTCGGGCGCGTACAAGGACGTCTACAAAAAGTTCGAGTTCACGCCCGAGGGCATCGCCAAGCGCGCCGTGGCCACCGTCGACTTCTGGAAGAGCGTGCCCAACGTGCGCTCGCCCATCAACCGGGCCTTCCAGCAGATCATCTAGGGTCTGCCTGCCCGTCCGAACTCCCGTTTTTTATTTTCCCTTGAGTCTGGGTCAATATCGTACACGACTGGGATGGTAAAGGGGGTAAAGGAAGGGGGGTTTGCGACCCCGGGATATCTTTTGTTTTTTATTATGTTTGGCTTGCCAAACGCTCGGTAGACAGATGGAATATTAAAACGGTGACGGCTCTATCGTGGGATTCGTCGTCTTATTCCTGTTTCTTTTTCTTTTCTTCTCTCTCCCTCACACACATACACTCTTTCTCTCTCTCTCTCTGTTTCTTTCCTTTTTCTTCGTCGTTGTTCATCACATGGCTAAATGATGTCACTTGCTATTGGATCGGCTTTCCGCGGTCTGATAGTCGGACCACTGGCGCTGAAAGTCTCGGGCGATGCGCTCGAGCTTGGCGGCGGCACGACGGGCCTCGATGGCTTCGTCGGCATCAGCGGCGACGACGAGGCCGACGAGGACGGGGCAAGGGTCTTGGGGTTGGTCTTTGTTAAGGTGGCCGTCATCGTGAGGTTGGTTGGCGTCAGGGTCATGATGATCAATTGCTGGGGCGGGAGAGACCAAAATGTCGCTGGGGTCGAGGAAAGTATGGAGGACGACAGGTCCCCTATCCGAATACTCGACCATGACGCGCTGGGGTCGGCCGAGGTGAGTGCGCTGAGCCGAGGTGCGGGTGGCGACGGCGCTGGAGGCCAGGGCCGAAAGGGAGCCGACTCTGGAAGCGGACGAGGACGACGTGATGAGCGGGGTGAGCGTCAGGTCGGAGAGGTAGATGGCGAGGGAGGGGTGTTGGGAAGGGAGATTGGCCATATCTTGTCCAAGTAACTGGTTATCTATATGGTTTGAGCGAGTTGGTGATGGTGTTGTGCCATGAGTTTCCGAGTCTTGACCGTCGAAACAGGTGAGAGGAGTCAAGAGAAGAAGAAGTGCGAGGCGACGAGGTGAGTTTAAAGAAAGGACAGAAACTACGGCAGCTACCTGCCTACCTACCTAAAATCTACAAGCCCATTACGAATCCATACATACTTCCCCTACCTTCTCTCCGGCCTACTAGAGCGTGTGCGTGACGAGGTTAGCGGGCGGGAGAGGGAGGAAAGGGGATTAAAAAAATTTAAAAAAAAAAAAATTAAAAAAAAAAAAAGAGTCGTCACTCTCTAAATTGAGAGCGTCTCGATCCGTTCATCGCGCGAACGACGGGCCCCGCTCCCCGCTTCTGCATCTGGAGAGCTGCATTGATGGGGTTTGCAGGGGGGGGTGTATGTATGTATGGTTGTGAAGGGGGAATGACTCGAGGGGATCCGGTTGCGCTCCGTTTGATACGATCTTTTCCTTTTTTTTTTTGAGAAAAAAAATCGCTCTGGTAGGTTGAATTCGAATCACTCCGAGTTTTGCCGGATGGGATAGCTGGGATTCGTCCAATGGGGTTGGGGGATTGGGCTGTGTGGTGAGTTGCTAGAGGGGGTTTGGTTTCAGACTTTCAGTTGATGTTTGGGGTTGCTGGTACATATGAAGGTGTGGTTATGCGTGGCCGTTGTCTGGTGTAGGGTAGGTAGGTGGCTTCTACAGCTTCGTCAACCGCCTCGTCTCTGCTTGTTTCTCGGGGAAGCATGATAAGAGGGGCTCTAGGAGACAGGCTGAGGCGCTGGGCCTGTTATCCGGTTTCGCTGTTCGCCTGAATGGTGTGCGTCGGTACCTTCCTATGTACATACACTCCAACAGGTTTGTGCCGCTGTCCTATCCTATCCCGCTCGAACCTCGACGTGGCTGACGGAGA
This sequence comes from Ophiocordyceps camponoti-floridani, assembly GCA_012980515.1. Classification (NCBI taxonomy): domain Eukaryota; kingdom Fungi; phylum Ascomycota; class Sordariomycetes; order Hypocreales; family Ophiocordycipitaceae; genus Ophiocordyceps; species Ophiocordyceps camponoti-floridani. The sequence continues at coordinate 2,809,183 of JAACLJ010000001.1, forward strand.
GGCCCGCCCCAGTGACGGATCTTACTACTACTCTAATCCTAACGGGAGCACCTACTACAACGACGGCCAGGGCAGTTCGACTTACACGGCCCCTGACGGTCAGTCCTACTCCAACTCCAGCAGCGGCAGCAGCAGCGGTGGGAAGTGAAATGCTGGGGCTTCGGACTGTCTGAAGTAGCAGTCGGCTTTCGGGTTCGGTGGGCTTTGAGACGGAGTGAGATTCAGGCCTGGGTGTGACGCCTTTCAGGGAGTCTGGTCGTAAAAACTTATTCTGGTGATTTGCCTGCTGAACGTGTTCCTTTGTTGTAGTGTCGCGGCTGGCAAGATGCTCGTGTCATGACCGAGAAGTCATTAGAGGTTGTAACTTGACTCTCTCCCAGAGTCCGGGTAGATGGTTCTTGGCAGAGCTAGTCTTGACTAGACGAGCATCTCAGCTTAATGTTGGACGCTTGGAATCCCGACTGGCTGAGACGCTCAATCCGTAGCTATCCATGCTGCAGTCCCCCATGGACTCATGGGTCCCATGACAAGACGAGCCTCCATCATTAGGTCGACACCTCGCGACAGCCGTTGAACAGTCATGGCTGGCGGCTGACGAAGGCTCTGTCCCACAGTCTAAAGGATGGACGCTTTGACGTGCGGCAGCAAGGGTCTCAGCACAAATCATGGCTCACCTACGACTCTACGAGGCTACGAATAGGTTTGTACATGTGTATGTATATAGGGTAGATGAGGGCACTGGAGGACACGGCAGCTAGGCCCGAGGTGGGGGTGATGCTTGGCCCGGGCGCGCGCCCGCTATCGCAAAGGGGCCGTGTCAGGGTCCAGCCACGCACGGCTCTGTTCCGTTACTGGCTGCTCGAGTCCGAGGATTGAAGAGAAGGGTCCGAGCTAAGGTGGCCTTTCAGTACCTACCTACCTACCTACAATAGACGGATAGCCATTCGTACGTAGGTAGGTAGATGCCTCTGTAGGTAATAGGTAGGTAGGTAGGGAACAGGGCAAGGCTAGAAACCAAAACACCGTAGAAAAAAGACCGCAGCCCGAGTTCCACGAGGCGGTATTTCGCACCGGACGACAGGCAGCCTGTCACGCAGCTTACCACGGGCGCCCATGCAGCGATTACTTAATCGCGGACACAGATACTCGCGCTCATCTAGCTCGGTACATGGCTTACTATCTCTCGTGCGATCTCCGGGGCTGTCCGCAGGGCGTGCGTCTTGAGAGAGATACTTGTGGATACTTAAAATCAGCCTTTTAACTCTGCCTGGGCTTAGTCGTCAGGGGTATTGTCTCTAACATCTTTGTGATAGAGCACAAAGTCTCTCCGCTTGACTGCAAAGTACTGGCCCCACAGCAACTTCCATGTTGTGCGGTGGACAGGCCTGACCTCATTTTCATTTTCATTTTCATTTTCAATTTTTTTTTTTTTTTTAGCCCAGAGGGCCTGATTCATCACCTCGACCAAAATCTTGCCCTCTTCATCGAGACCGACCGTCTTCCCACGATCCATCTCTCCCGGTCGTGTCTCACTCCTCTGTATCCTCTCTTCCGTCTTTCTCCATCATCCCCTTCTTCCTTTCCTTCCCTCTCGCTCCCTCAATCCCAGACCCTTTCTCATCGACCGTCCAAGCCCCCCACCCCCCCCCTGGTTCTCGGACCAGCATCGAGCCGACCGACAGACCCTGACCTGGGTCTGCGCCGGCCAAAGCGACAGGCAAATCCGCTGGCCCCGGCTTCCTCCTGAGAAACCCTCTCCGTTGGGCATTCCCTGGCTCGGCACCGCAGGACGGGTTGGGCTTCGTCTTGCTTCCTTCGCCGTCGTCTGCGCCCCTTGCCACTGGCTCCTCGCCCGCCGCATGTGCAGCCCGAGCAGCCGCAGGCCCTTATTCCCGTCGGCTCATCCGCCCGCCGTCATTCAGCCGCCCCTGGCGAGGCCAGCGCCAGCCCTGTCACTATGGCTGCTGTTGCTCGACGCAAAAGAATCGGCCGTCGGCGTCGGGTTGAGGACGAGGGCGATGACGATGGCCGCACTGAAGCCCTCGACGTTGATGACGAGTCCCTCACCGACGGCTCCCTCCTGACCGACGACGACGATGCTGCTGAGGATAGCGACACGAGCAACATCGATGAGGCGTCGCCCACCTCGCCTGCCGCCAGGAAGTCGGCCAACGGCGCGTCCAAGCCCGTCGCTCGCCTTCCGTCCGCCGCTGCCGATACCGACATGATGCTTCACGGCCTCTCCGTCGCCGATAGGCCCGGCCCGGCCCAAGAGCTGCACTTTGACGACGTCGCCGCCGCCGCCGCCGCCACCTCGCCGCCGCCCAAGTCTCCATCGGCTCCCGTCGTCGTCAGCTCCGCCTCGGCCAGGCGCCAGATGCCACCGCCGCCGCCCGGCACTTCTCAGGGTGACCGCCGCCGTCAGGAGCACGAAGACTACAAGCATCGGAGGGACGTGGACCCGGCCTTTGTGCCCAACCGGGGGTCCTTCTTCATGCACGATCATAGACACGCTGGCCCTTCCTCCAACGGCTTCCGCCCTTTCGGCAGAGGTCGCGGCCGTGGCGGCCGTGGCGGCATCGGAGGTCCCTTTTCGCCTTTCAAGTATGTTCGTTCCTCGTCGGCGTTGCCGTTTCATCATCCTCTTACTTCCCCCCTCCCCGTTCTTGGCCCCCTTTCGCCATGCTCGGGACTCTCGGCTGATGCATACCCTCATAGCCACGTGTCGAACCCTTCGGACCCGACGACCAGCTCGTTGTGGGCGCACGATATGCACGACATGGTCGCCGACCCCACCCCTCGTCACCCTCGCCATATGCCTCATGGCGAGGGCCCTCCCAACGGCAACGGCTTCATACCTACGTGCGAGCCGAGCCCGACGCTCATCAACAGGACGCTGTCGACGGAGAAGCACGTCGGCAATGCCCAGGTCCGCGTCTTCCTTCCTCATCTCATGAAGGGCCCTGCGGTGTGTCCCGGAATGCCCGTGAAGCAGTATACCAAGCTGCCTGATCACCGACCTCCCCTCCGGAGAGACAAGCCCGTACGAATCTCCCTCCCCAACCACCCCCCTCGTTACGTCTTCCCGGCTTCCGACAGGTCCTTCACCTTTATCCCCCGCGCCCTGCGGCCCAATCAGCAGCGCATGCGGGGGAAGACTCGCTCGGCCTGGGGCTCCGTCGGCGGCTTTTCGAGACGCACCAGTATCCTCGGCGCCGGCAGTTTTTACGGTAGCGTCTACTCGCCCAGCATCGCCCTCAGCCGCCGGTCCTCGGTCGTCGCCCACGACCGGGACATCCTCTTCTCACCAACAAGTTCCGCCATCTCGCGCCCGGCGATACCCGTCGACGCCGGCAGGCCCGTCGTCCGCCTCCCTCCGTCTTCCCGGCCTCCGGTCACTGTCATGCCCGAGGTCGTCAGAGAGCCGGCTCATCCGTTCGAGATGCCCATGGCCCCGCACGAGACCTCCATCAACGACTTGCCTCAGCCGCAGACCCACCCGCTCCCGCAGAAGCCCGCTGTCCACGAGAACCGACCGGGATCGCTGCCCATGCACCAACCCCGGCCGCAGAAGAACATTTCCGTCGCCGACATCGAATCCCCGACCCTCGCTCAGGGCCCCCAGGCCTTCCAGCAACCCTTTCACCAGCAGGTCCCCCTGCAGGTGGCCAACGGGCTCTCCGAGGCCGAGTCGCACCCCCGCGGGCCCGTTCCGTACCCGTCGCAGCATTCGACCGGCACGCCGCTGTCCCAGATCCCGGAGCGCGCCATACACGCGGCGCCCTTCCAGCCTAACAGCTTCGGACAGTACTACGGCCAGCAGCAGGTGTATCCGCCGCCGCCGCCTCCTCCTCCTCACCAGGCGCAGCAGGGCTTCTACTACCCCCAGAGCTTTTCGGGCCCCGTCCCCGGCATGGCCTCGTCCGCCGTGGCGCCGCCGTTCGTCCCCGGCGGCCAACACAGCTTCGCGGCCTCGGGACATGCCGAGCACGCCAACATGCCACACACGCCGGGAGCGGCGTCGACGGCGGCCAACTCGAACCTGGTGGCGCAGGAGGTCAACGGCATGGTCTATTACTACGACACGAGCCAAATCCAAGCTGTCGGGACTTACACTCCTTATCCGGCTCACCAGGGCTTCCAGCCGGGCGTCATGGGCATGGGTGGCATGATGACGCCGAGCCCAGACGGCTTCTTCTATCCGCAGCACGCGCCGGGCATGGTTTACTACTCTCATTAGGGCTTCGAGCAGTGGCACCACGGCGACATGGAGCTCGCCGCGGATCTCTCTATCAAACGACATCTTCTCTCATAGCCGTGGTAGGATGGCGAGACCAGCTGGCCGCCGGATGCATGGCTGTCGCTGGCCCTTACCGTGGAGGCGCATGCTGAGCGTTGTGTGTGCAATTAAAACCTCGGTTGTGGCTGAACACGGCATGACGGGTATGTTTTCCTCGACCTGGTATGCTGCTCAGCGTGACGGTTTGGCTCTGCCCGCTCCTATGTTCTACCTACTTTCTCTAGTGGCCTTTTTGCGTGTCGTATTTCTTATGAGTTTTTCTATTGACCTCATTCTGGTTTTCCGCTTTCAGGGGGAGGGCTTTTGCATGCAACCGCGACAAGGTCGGTGTTTTATATTCCTTTTCATCACCGACTTTGAGAGGGTAGGGCGCCAATGGCGGGCCTGCTTGGTTGCGGAAGAGGGATCTTGGAGGAGGGGCAGAAGGTGGTGCGATGGTTCTATGATGGCGGGAAGCGGACTATCTTCCTCGTCGGACGGAAAGCTCGTGCTACTCTTCTGCTACCCCGGCCCGGCTTGTTTTCCTGTCGCTGCGTTGCCCAACTGAGATGACTCTTGATGTTACTTCCCTATCCTTTCCCTCCTCCTTTTCGTTGTTCTTCTTCTCCTTGTTCTCATTTTCTTTCTTCATGTCATTTACACTTGCGGCCGAGACGAGGAGGTTTGGCCGGGGATTACTGCATTTGGCTGTCATGGCAGCGGTGTTTCCGGAGTAAGGAGCTGCGACATCTTTCTTGTTTGGTTTGAAAAGGAAAGTCAAGCAGCCAGGGGGGGCACGATGAAATAACCACTGGTTTGGTGTTTGGCACGTACGTTGTCGCCTTCGTCTCCGCCTCGAAGCTTTGCAGCTAGGGACAAGGTTGAGACAGACATTGATTGAGGGAGAATCTGTGCTGTTGTTGTTGTTGTTTGTTTTTTCTTTTCCTGGCTTCATGCAAGGCCGAGGAGGGAAATGCGTTGGCCCGGAGGCTTCGGCAGCGCGGCTGTAGAGCCGGCGGGCAACGAAGCCGGGGGCTTGAGCTTTGCAGTTGATGATTGGACTGGAAGATGATGGGGTGAGACGACGGGCAGTGGGAGGGATGGCGGAAGAGCGTGGCCGAAGCCGACAGGCTGGGGATGGAAGGGTTATTGCTGTACGGGGGGAGTGTGAAGAAAAGAAGGTGAATGATGGGGTCTACCTGTATCGAGTGATGACGAGATGACGGGGGATTAGTATTGCGAGGCAACGAGGCTGATTTTTCATCGGCAGAGTTTGCCTGGTCGAGCGTGGTGCAACGTCGGAGTTATTAGATACCTACCTAGGTAGGTAGGTAGGGGTAGGTCAGGTGGTCTTTGCTTGTTAGGGACAGCTGGTTGTGCGCGATGTGAAGCTTTCAAAGTTGGCCATTCTTTTCACGTGTTTGCGCGCACTGTATGTACCTACCTACCTATGTATGTATGTATGTACATACACAATCGTAGGCATCATCGTACCTAGGCAACATCATAGGCGTCAGCATAGGCGTCGTATGTAGTCGTCGTCGTCGTCGTCGTCGTCGTCGTCGTCTTTGACGAGCTTCATCCTGGTCGGTGCCACAGCAGGCTGCTGCATGGCAACATGGAGGAGCCCGGAAGCGGACGCGAGGGCGCGGCACACGGTGCGGGCGGGCTGCCTCGGGCTTGGAGGGATTACATAGGTAGGTGGTACCTGGGTACCTACCCTGTAGAAAACCGAGTCGCGGATGGCCCAGCTTCCATCCATTCGTCAGGAGTTGGAGGTAGTAGCAGCGGTGGTAGCACCGTCTATGCCGCGCAACAGATGGCTGCCTGCCGCGCCCCCATCGGCGTCGAGTGCGGAGGTACCGGGTTGGGCTGACGCTTGTATGTACCGCCCCGATGCGGCGTCACTGCCGGCGAGAGGGGGACATGGACCTTGGAAGGCCCGGGCAGGAGATGCGGGTCCCGGTGGTGGAGGATCATCCAGCCCGCAATCCAGCCCGCAAACCAACCCCCCCCCTTGGTGGATGGCCAGCTGAATTGGTGGGTGGATGCCCTGAGCGAGCGCTGAAACCCCGCGCGTGCAGGCGGGCGGGCGCTACAGCGGATGAGGGTCTAGGTATCTACCAGGTACCGGTACCTCGTCTCGGACGCCGCAGTACCTTAGGTAGGTACCTACCACCTGGTACCCCGGGCCTCCCATTCCCCGTCTGCCGCAGAAATCGGCCACTGCCTCCGCCCGCTCCTCTTCTCCTCTCCACCACTTCCACTTTTCTCCACTGCCCACCAACCCTTTCTCGTCCACTCTCGTCCACCCTCTTTCTCCTCCACCTCCACCTCCTCTTCTCCGCCTCCTCCACCTCGTTCTCCTCGTCCTCCTAACGCCACCTTCCCCTTCCCCTTCCCCTTCCCCTCATCATTCGTCATCCTCCTTCGCCCGTCCGCCGCTCCATAATCATCTCACCAGGCTTCCTTCCGTCTCGCGTCGTTGAGAAATTCCTACCACCTGGCGACTGTGCTGCCCCCGTTCAGCGCTGCGTGTATCCTTCGTCATCGCGTCACCGCCTGTGAGTTTGTTTCCCTCACCGACCCCAAATAACCTCTTTCATGTCCCCCTCCTCTTCCTCTCCTCCTCTCTCCAAAAACTTTTCCTCCACCAAGCATCCTCCTTTTTTCACTCCGACTTGATTTCTCATCTGCCATCATCTAGGTCTGACATCCTCATTCCTTCACCTGGTCTTCTCGTCGGTTCATCCCCGTCGGCTGGCCCAGCATGTCGTCCGCCGCACAGACTGCGGGCACTACTGTTGCCCCCGTCACCGTCAAGATTCTCTATGATGGAAACACTCGTCGGGCCAAGATGTCTCTCCGCGAGATGGTTCCCAAGGCCCTCGAGCAGCACGTACGTTTTTTTTTTTTTTTTTTTTTTTTTTTGCAACGTCGTCCACGGCCCGTCTGCTTCGTGGGCATCAGTGCGAAAACACGGTCGGGTTCCAGACCTCGCCTCCTAACTGACCTTGGCTTTACAGGTTCGAAATTCTCTGCAGATCCCGGACCACGTCAAACTCATGATTGAACGTTACTCCGATTCCGCTGCCGCCTACGTCCTGCTCGACTCGGCCAACGCTTCCATCTACAAGCAGCTGTATCGGGCTGCCAAGGCAAAGGGAAAACTCAAGCTTCGCGTCACCATCGCCGGGGGCGGAACCACTGCCGCCGCAGTCTCTGATCAAGCACCCCTTGACCCTCCCCGTCCGGTCGTCGAAGAGGCCCCTACGGTGCCCCAGAGCCTGTCGCCCGTCCCGAGTATCTCGATGCCGTATACGCAGAATGCCCATCTTCTTGCGGCTCGTCGGACCGAGGCCGCGATTGCCGCCATGTCTCAGCATCATCGCTGGATGACGGATGATTTGATGTCGGACGAGATGGTGCCGGTATGGGAAGGATCCGACTTCAAGGACCGTCTTGGCCAACTCGAGGAGAGACTCCGTGCCACCACCATCTCGTCTCAGAACCCGTGCGATCATGGCGACGTCCAGAGGACCAGGCTCACATCCCAATGCCCCTTGGCCGGCAGTAATTTCGCAGTCTGCTGCAACAGCTGCGAGAGGACCATCCCGGACTCTCACTTTCACTGCTCCACCTGCGACGATGGCGACTTCGACCTCTGCCAGGCCTGCGTCGATCACGGCATCTCGTGCTACAACAACGACCACTGGCTCATCAGGCGTGTCGTCAAGGACGGCCAGCTTGTCAACAGCACGACTGAGATCATCCCCTCCAAGCCCAAGCCCAAGCCCGCCCCCAAGATCAAGCTCGAGGACGAAGCCGACAACTTGGTTCCTCCTCCACCACCCCGTCCCGCCGCCGACTACCTCGTCCCCAGGTTCATATCTCGGACCGCGGGCGACTATTGTTATCCTCGTTCGCCTTACGTCAACACCACGCGTACTTGCAACTGCTGCGTTCTAGGTGAATTTACTGCAGCAGCCGCCTCGTGCAATCCTTGAGCCCTACTGATGCTCTTCTAGAACTCCATGAGCGGCAGTTCCTCCACTGCACCGTCTGCGACGACTTTGACCTTTGCCAGCGATGCTTCGTCAAGGACAAACACGGGCATCATCCCAAGCACGGATTCGTCCCCGCTGTTGACGGCGCCCTTATCTCTGATGCCATCAAGGCCAAGATGTCCCCCGGCCGGGACCAGGTTCACCACGCCATTTGTGATGGTTGTGACAAGGTATGACTGGCCCTCGACTGCCGTGACTGATGGGCTTGTCATGTCGTTGACGGCTTCGTTCTAGTACATCACGGGGATTCGCTACAAGTGCCTCGACTGCCCGGACTGGGACTATTGCTCGGGGTGCATCGAAACCGCTCATTACGTGCACGCGGAGCATCGCTTCGTGCCCGTCTACGAGCCCCTAGCCATGTCCCAGGCCTGTGCGGCCTCGCAGTCTGTTCACTCGGGCGTCTGCTGTGACGGTCCTCTTTGCTCAGCCACGACGTTCCCGTCTTACATTCGCGGTGTCCGGTACAAGTGTGCCGTCTGCCACGACCTCGACTTCTGCGCCAGTTGCGAAGCGAGCCCTGCCAACACTCACAACAAGACGCACCCGCTCATCAAGTTCAAGACGCCCGTCCGCCACGTGAGCGTCACCACCACCGGCGAGCACCAGGATGGTAATCGCATGCCGGCCATGGGCGATCGCAACAAGGCGGCCCCGACGACGTGCGTCACCGACCGCAACTCGATCAATGCTGTGCAGACGGTCGTAGACGTCGAGCCACTGGAGCACCCGGTCCCCGTCAGCAAGTGGGAGGCTGACGTCGTCGACAAGTCGGATGAGCCCGTCAAGGAGATGCCGTTGGAGTACGATGTCGACCTGCCCTGGTCTGGATCCACGGCGTCTGAGATTACGGCGGCGGAGAAGGACCTGCGCGCCGTCTTCGTGCGTGACTCTGTCGAGGACGGTACAATCATGGCCCCCAACCACCTCTTTGAACAGACCTGGATTCTCCGCAACGAGGGTACCGTGGCCTGGCCCCCCGGGTGCTCCGTCAGGTTCGTCGGCGGAGACTACATGGGCCGCGTCGATTCGAACCATCCTGCGTGCATCTCGGAGCTCGTCTCCGCCTCCGAATCGACCATTTGCCACGTGCCGCTCGATCCTGGCCAGGAGTTCTCCTTTACAGTCTTGCTGCGCACGCCTCCCCGTTCCGGCAAGGTCATCTCGTACTGGCGCCTCACGACGAGCTACGGTCACAAGTTTGGCCACCGTTTGTGGTGCGAGGTCAATGTTCGCCCTGACACGACGGAGCCCCGGCCCCAGGTCTCCGTCGTTCACATTGAGGACGTCAAGGAGCATGCATCGCAGGATGCTTCGACTCTCTCCAGCAGCACCATGGTTTTCCCCAAACTCGTCAAGGAGTCGCTCGAGGCTAGCTTGCATGACGAGTCGCCTCAGAAGGAGGAGGAGAAGGCTCAAGCCGAGACGCAGTCCGCCCAGGCCGATACCGAGGAAGGCCTCGAGGGTTGCGGAGAGGACGATTCCTGGGACGACGAAGACTTTTTGACCGACGAAGAGTACGACATCCTAGATGCGTCGGACGAGGAGTTTTTGGAACAGCAAAAGAAGGCTGCCAAGAAGTAAATGGCCCGCCGGTCACTTATCACGGCCCGTCTCCTTTGTCGTAATCGCTTTCTGGGCCGTTTGAAAGGATGCCGCACCTATTTTGAGGCGGTTGCCCGAGCTGAGCCGCCTCGGTCGACGGCCTCTCGTCTTTTTCTTGTCAAGAAAGTTGTTCCGCCCATCTTCTTTCCCCCCTCGCTTGACTGTAATACTACGTTCCCGATAGTGCCGGCGGCCGAGTGGCCTGGTGGAAGAGCGGCCGAGGGAGGCACTCGCACCGCGGACCTGGAGGGAGGGAGGGAGGGAGGGAGGGAGGGAGGGAATCTCACTCGCTACACAGTGTAGGTCATCAGATTAGGATGCCAATTGACCTCGAATGATTGTTGCAAGGTGCCCCCGTCTTTGTTCTGCGAAGAGGCGACTTGAGAGGCGATATCAAAGGCGACTTTGTGCATTGTTTTGTGCCGTACATATGTATATAGGTATAAAGGCGGGTCCAGTATATCGCTTTTCCGCAGCCGGCGAGTTACGCTTTGTAAGACGAACACGAATAGCGGCCAAATGTTCTCGGGACCTGGGTGGCAACGGCCCACGCACGGGTCGGTAGGGTACCCACTACCCCGCGCATGTGTCACTCCCTGTGCCAGGCCTCTGCCAGGCCAGGCGAGCCTCTGTAAAGCGCTTACTAAGGACGGAACAATAGAAGCTGAGAGAGCTGTGAGTTTCTGCCTCAGGCCAGCATCATGATGAGCCAGCCAGTGGCCCACTGCTATCCCATCACCCCTTGGCTGCGGGCAGGCTGCAATTTTTTTTTTCCTTTTTTTTTTTTTTCCTTTAACCCTTCCTCTTCCCTTGCAACGGTGCCTCGAAAACCCAGCCATCGCGACCACGATTAAAGGCTAGCCATCTCCCTCATCGACTGCGGACGCTACTTTCCTCGCCGAATAAATCGCCACAACCAGATGCTCGAGGTTCCAGGATCCGAGCTCCGGGTCTGACGGGCGTTGTGTGGGTGGACTCGACGGAAACTCCTCTTCGCAGCCTCCGCACCAAGTTTTCGGCCAACGCGCTTCCCCCGTCAAACCGCCCTTGTTTACGCCCAACCCTTTTCCTTTTTTACCCTTTTATCCTCCAGCGTCGCCGCGAGCCTTTCTGCGTCTGTCTGCTGTCGGCATCCGCTGTCATCTTCTCTTGACCTCTCCTCCCCGATCGAGTTTCCTTTCTTCTCTTTTGGCGTCTCTGCTTTTTCCTGCCTCGCCATGGTCACATTTTCCCTCCCCGTCGACGACCATGTCGCCGATGCGGCCGACGACACTCCGAAGCCGCGATCGCAGCTGCCTTTTGCGAAGCGCTCTCTCGCCTTGTCATCGTCTTCGTCGTCGTCTGTGAGGAACGGCTCTTTCAGGCGAAACGGTACGCCTCACACGGCGCCATCTCGCAGGTTCTTGGGGAATCAGCGCGATGAGATGCCGTCGGGCGGCCTGAGCAGCAGCTCCATCGCCACGGCTCGAAACATCTTTAGGGCTACGACCTTTGCCGACAGTCCGCCCTCTTCTTCCTTCTCGCCGAGTCTGCCTCAGAGTGCGATGAAGAGGGTCTTCGCCCCCGGTGCCACGCCCGAACCGAGCCGTTCCTTTCGGCAGGGCACAGCCCAGATCACGCCCCGCGGCATGGCTGCCAAGGCCTCCGACAAGGAGCTGTTTCGCATGCGCATCGACTCGCCGCCCGCCGAGCTGTCGGGCGAGGCCCTCACGGCCAAGATACCCAAGGAGTGGAACTCGAAGGGCTCCATCTATGCAGACCAATTCCTGTCACATCTGTGCCCGGCTGAGCTCGACGAGGAGCAGCGCCGACAGTTCTTTTGCATCCTTGACCTGCGGAGACTCAAATACGCGGCCAATGAGATTTTTTGTCGCAAGGACTGGAAGCTCAACATCGTCAACTTCGCCAAAGAGTTTGAGAAGAGCCGGAGCATCATACTCTTGCGGTACGGTCTCTACGAATTTCAGACGGTCAAGCCGTCGGATGATGTCTTGAAAAAATGGCGACGTGAGCACGGCCTGCCCGAGCCCGACGACGAACAGGCCGACGCCACCCCTTCCCGGGTCAACAAGCGAAAGGCGACCGACGACTTGGTCAAAAATTCTACCGGTCCTGTCTCGTCTGCTCCCAAGGGCAAGCGCAGGGCTATCGAGGTGGCCGAGCCTGAGCCGGAGCGGGAAGCGCCCGCGGCGGCCACTCCGGGGCCGAGCAGCAACAAGAGAAAAGCCTCGACAAGCGGAGAGCCGCCAGCCAAGCTTCCAAAGCCCGCGCCTTCTTCGGCGAAGGCTCTCTTCGAGAGGATCGCCAACAAGGCGGCCTCGGCTCCCAGCGCCGTTCCCGTTACACCGGCGCCCGGTAACCTGTTGGGCGCGACGAAATCGAGCAGCAGCAGCAGCAGCCTGGCCCGCTCCGTCCTCACTGGGAAAACGGCCCAGGGCGGCTCGGACCCTCAGACCGGAAGCATTATCTTTGGTCATCTCTCCGACGGCGGCTTGGCCAAAAACAGCGGCGTCGAAGCCGATGCCGAGAGCGAGAGCGAAACCGGTTCGGAAGAAAATGCAGGGCGGCGGTCGGGCAAGGCTGACAAGTCCAGCCTCGGTCCCGGTTCCGGCCTCTTTGGCGGGGAGAACGGCCCAATGCAGACCGGAGCGGGCACGGCTGGAGATGTTCCTTTCGTGATGGTGAACACCATCATGACCAGCGACAACAATAACGATGCCGGGCCCGGCAGCGCGAGCATTCCGGGCACTCGGGAGAGCACACCGGGACGGAGCCTGTTCGAACGCATCACGAAGGGCAGCGATGGTCAGCCTGTTCGCGCCGAGGACGAGGCCGACAAGACCCAGACTGCCACAGATAAAGCTGCTGCTCCGCTCGACCAGACGTGGAACCCGAACACGACTCCACTCAAGTTTGCACCGACGACGACGTCGACCGCGACGGAGGCGGCGGCGACGCAGAGCAGCTCGCTTTTCGGGTCCAGCTTCGCGTCCGCCCCTGCGACCAACATTTTTGCACCTAAGACGGGGACCGTCTCGGCGAATTTCGGCCAGCAGGCGCCCTCTGCAAAGGAACCTGACGTGGCAGCTGACGCCGCTCCAAGAGGACGCGACGATGGCGGCGAATCCGACAAGGAAAACGAGTCGAAGCGTTCCAAGAAGAACATGCCAGACGACAAGCCGGCGGCCCCGCAGCCGTCCAGCCTCTTTGGCGTCAAGGCCGCGACCCAGGACAAGCCTGCCGATGCCGAGCCGCCCAAGCCTGCACCGCTGTTTGGTGGCAGCCAGACCGCAGCTCCGGCCTTTGGTTCGGCCGGCGGCCCCGCGTCGACACCCTTCGGAGGCAGCAAGCCGAGCGCGACTCCCACGATGTTATTTGGTTCCGCGACTCCGTCTGCTCCGGCCTCTCTCTTTGGCGCACCCTCTACCCAAGCCGTCAAGGGAGATGCCGGTACGACCTCCACGGGAACTGCCGCTCCGCAGCCGCCCAAGTTCAATTTCGGCGCCGCTTCGAGTGCCGGGGATGCGAAGCCCGGCTCCGAGGCCGTCGTCAGGGCTGGAGAGGCCAAGTTTGGTTTCGGCACGGAGGCTACAGCGACTACCTCGACTCCGTCTGGAGACGTCAAGTCTTCGTCCTCCGGTGCCGCTGCCGGGAACAGTCTTTCCGACGGCAGTCCCATGAAACAAGACGATTCGTCGCCCGCCAAGAATCCGTTCGGGTCGGCAACGGCCGCTGCGGCCTCGTCTTCCCTCTTCGGCTTCGGCGCAAAACCGCAGGGCGCCACGGTTCCTGGGTCGTTCGGCAAACCGTCGGTGGCGCCGATCAACGATGCTGCCGGTGGTGACAAGACGTCTTTCGGAGCCGCGCCGTCTGCGCCCTCGACTGGCGGGTTCAACTTCAATTTTGGTGGTGGATCGGCCTCCGGCTCGTCCTTCAACAACCCGTTTGCTGTCAAGGCGGCGGACGGAGCGGCTCCGAAAGCGCCGAGCGGTGGTCTCTTTAGCTTCGACAGCTCCTCCAACTCGACCTCGTCGCCCTTCCAGTTCGGCTCCGGGGCCAACGGGTCGTCGTCGGCGGGCGGGCCCATCTTCGGGCAGTCGTCGACCGAGACGGCCGGTGCGTCTGGTCCCGGTGGCGCGTCGTCGTTCGGCTTGTCAGGTGGCCAGCCGCAGGCCTCCTCTCAAGCGAGCGGCGCCGTGTTTGGGTCCAGCCAGGCAGCGCCCTCGTTTGGCAGCAGCCTCCAGCCGCCTGCTGGTGGATCCTCCACCACCGGGACCAGTAAGTCGCCTTTCCCGAAGCGCAGGATCGCCCCTCTAAAGCGTCGGTTATAGACTCCCCCCTCAACTTCGGCGGTGGAGGGTCTAGCTTGGCCACCACGCCGGCGGCGGGGACTCCGGAGCACTGGAGCCAGGCAGAGGGGACGGGTAGCGGGAGCGGGGCGGATGGAAAGGAGGGCGAGGAGCAGGCGCAGATCAGCCTGACGGACGCGATTGGGGCGGAAGAAGAGGTGCTACACGACGTGCGGGCCAAGGCGCTCAAGCTCATACCGCCTGGCGACAGCAAATCGGACGGCGGCGACGACGGTCAACAGCCGAAGCCCAAGAGTCCATGGTCATTGCGAGGGGTTGGCGTCCTCCGGATACTGAAGCACCGGGTGACGGGTGCGGTCCGGCTTGTTCACCGGGCCGATCCCAGGGGCAACGTGGTGGTGAACCGGACGGTGCTGCCTGCCATGACGTACAAGGCGGACGGCAAGTACGTCAAGGTTACGACATCCACGGCCGACGGCGACGGGCTGGAGACGTGGATGATGCAGGTTAAGACGACGGACATGGCCAAGGAGCTCGCTGCGGCATTGGAGGAGAGCAAGGGCGCCAACAGGGAGTAAAATGCGGATATTAGAGCCGAGGTTGAGACCTGTCCAGGCTGGGTGGGATAGCAAGCATGGCCGGCGTTGGTCACGTAGGTAACGTCGCTAGTTTTCGGTGGTTTTTTTTTTGCTTTTATACTTGACTTGGTTTCGGAAAAGGCTGTGTGTGTATTTGTAGAAGCGAAGAGTATGTTGTTTGGTTTACGAACAACGTTGGCAGGGCCCGAGACGGAAGCCTTGAGTCGACGATGTGGTTGCACGTGACTCTTGTAAGCGACGCGTAGGTAAGCGGGTATCTTATCTGGCTCGCGCGACGAGGCTGGGCGCGACGAGGGCCGCGTCTCGGAAAGATAGATGAAGCGAAAGCGACGACGATGCCGCGGTAAGTTTGGCAGCCATTGGAGAGCCGCCACGGTTGACTGACAAGGACACGGACAGGGAGATTATCACGATCCAGGCCGGGCAGTGCGGCAATAGCAGTGAGTCTCTGCCTACCTCCTCTCCCTCTCCTCCCTACTCGCGCGTCTCTTGACTGACGCGACAGCCGGCAGTCGGCAGTCAATTCTGGCAGCAGCTGTGCCAGGAACATGGCATCAGCCAAGACGGTAACCTCGAGGACTTTGCGACAGAGGGAGGCGACCGCAAGGATGTGTTTTACTACCAGAGCGACGACACGCGGTATATTCCGAGGGCCATCCTGATCGACCTGGAGCCGCGGGTGGGTGCTTTTCCCTCGAGATGGACTCGAGTATGTACGCTGACGCGGGCTGGCGCAGGTCATCAACGGTATCCAGACGGGCCCGTATCGCAACATCTACAACCCGGAGAATTTTTATGTTGGGAAGAACGGCATGGGCGCGGCCAATAACTGGGGCGACGGGTACCAGAGCGGCGAGGCTGTATGCGAGGATATCATGGAGATGATTGACCGAGAGGCTGATGGAAGCGACTCGCTCGAGGTGAGGACAGAAGCCAGTTGTGACGGGAAAGAAGAGGCAGTGAGTGAGTACTGACGGATGGCGCTCTGGCAGGGCTTCATGATGCTGCACTCCATCGCCGGCGGTACGGGCTCCGGTCTGGGCTCGTTCCTGCTGGAGCGGCTCAACGACCGGTTCCCCAAGAAGATTATACAGACGTACTCGGTGTTTCCAGACACGACCAATGCCGGGGACGTGGTGGTGCATCCGTACAACAGCATGCTGTCGATGAGACGGCTCACGCAGAATGCCGACTCGGTCGTGGTGCTGGACAACGGGGCCCTGTCACATATCGCTGCGGACAGGCTGCATGTCCAGGAGCCGTCGTTTCAGCAGACGAATCAGCTGGTGAGTCTCTCGGCTCTTGAGCAAGGCAGGGAAGGACGGCAGACAAAGGTGAGCTGACGACGGGACAAAGGTGGCTACGGTCATGTCGGCCAGCACGACGACGCTGCGGTATCCCGGCTACATGCACAACGACCTGGTCAGCATCCTGGCATCGCTGATCCCGACGCCGAGATGCCACTTCCTCATGACGGCCTACACGCCCTTTACGGGGGATCAGGTAGAGCAGGCCAAGACGGTGCGCAAGACGACGGTGCTCGACGTGATGCGCCGGCTTCTGCAGCCCAAGAACAGGATGGTGTCGACGGTGCCGGGCAAGAAGAGCTGCTACATGTCGATACTCAACGTGATCCAGGGCGAGGTGGACCCTACGGACGTGCACAAGAGCCTGTTACGGATCCGCGAGCGGCGGCTGGCTACCTTTATTCCGTGGGGGCCGGCGAGCATCCAGGTGGCGCTGACGAAGCGGAGTCCGTACATATCCATGAGCCATCGGGTGAGCGGGCTGATGCTGGCGAACCACACGAGCATCGCGACGGTGAGTCTTTGTGTGTTGTTTTTTTTCTCTTTTGGTCTTCGAGCGAGGCCGGCTGACTGGTGTTTATTCTGTTGTCTAGTTGTTTCGACGGATCCTCAAGCAGTACGATGGCATGCGCAAGCGCAACGCCTTTATGGAGGGCTACAAGAAGACGGCGCCGTTTGCGGAGAATATGGATGAGTTTGACGAGGCGAGGGAGGTGGTTGCCGAGCTGATTGGCGAGTATGAGGCGGCGGAGGGAGCGGATTACCTGAATACTGAGGCGGGGGGGAAGCCATCGTCGGCTGAGGCGGATAGGAGGGCGGGTTGAGGGAGAGACCGATGACGAAGATGAGACGTCAAAGAGGCGAAGGACGACAGACGAAGACGCAGAGGAACAGCGTCATGACTGGTAGATTCATTACGTCATGATTTCCTATCGTGGCTCGATCGGCGATGGTCCGGGCGGAGCTTTTGCACCGGGCCTCGAACGGCGCGTGGGGGCGAGCAGACGGGACGAGCGTGGCGATTCGACGCAGGACGTGGGTATGCATGATATATAATGCTTGTCTTTTCATTCTTAGATGGCTACCGGATATCGTGAGGACACAAGACGGGAGACTCTGCTCCTATTACATACATACCTACGAATACTCCTACAAGGAAAAACGGGTACATCGATCTCTAAACTACGGATACATGCACCCGACGAAGAAACGATAACCATGCCCGAATCCAAGCCCGACAAGATCGCAGAAGTCCAGTCTAAGCTGCCCCTCCCAGAGCAGCCCCCCCAGGCATCGGACTGGCAGTCGGCAGACCGGCGGCAGACGGACGAGGCCGGGGCCGACACTTCGGGAGGCGGGTCCGGGAAGGGGGCCGATGCAGGGCTCGGAGGGGCGGACGTGGATACGAGTGGGATCGGGAGGGAGGCGGCGAAGAAGGCGTAGGGGTTAGGGGGTGGCTGGGTGGCTGGGAGGGCGGTGAGGGGTTAGGATTCGATGCTATGGGATGGAGGTGAGGGAGGAGATGAGGACTGAAGTTGGAATAGGAGGGAAGAGGTGAGGATGAGGTGAGGTGGTTCAACTTGGTTGGTGATGTCATAAGAGCAGCTTGAGCCGCTTGACTAATATCCTGCCTGTGGTTGGCTAGGTAGGTACCTGCCAGGTACCTACCTACATATGAACCTATGTATGTACCTACCACCTAGGTGAGAATCTAGAATACTATTCGTACGTACATGCACACAAAAATTTTTCACCACCATCAAGAAACAACAAACGTTCTTCATCCCTCGCCCTGAGCGATCAGGAGCTCTTTCACATGCTCCCTCGCCGCATCGTGGCCTCAATGACGCAATCCGCCAAACGAACCAAGATGACGCCCCTCACCATCGGCACCCATAACGGCCACTTCCACGCCGACGAGGCGCTGGCTGTTCATATGCTGCGCATGCTACCGGCCTATCGCGAGGCGTCACTGGTGCGCACCCGCGACTCGGCTCGTTTGGCGGCCTGCGACATCGTCGTCGACGTCGGCGGCGAGTATGACGTCGGACGTCGTCGCTTCGATCATCATCAGCGTACCTTTGACAAGGTGTTTCCTGGGCGGGCTACCAAGCTTTCCAGCGCTGGGCTGGTGTTTTTGCACTTTGGGAGGGCCATCATTGCCAGGAGATTGGGGAGGGACGTTGAGCAAGATGTTGCGGCGAGTGAAGGCCTGGTCGTCGTCGACGATGACGACGACGACGATGTCGGTGTGCTTCATCGCAAGGTTTATGCCGATTTCGTCGAAGCTCTCGACGCGCACGACAACGGCGTCGACGTCTACGATGCTTCAGCCCTTTCAGCAGCAGCCATCGCCCCTCGCTTCAGCCAGGCCGGCTTCACCCTTGCCTCCATGGTCGGCCGTCTGAACCTCGAGTGGAACGACCCGATGGTGCTGTCCGGAAGCGACGCCTCTGCCGTGCAGAAGCTGGAGGACGAGCACTTCCTGTCGGCTAGCCGTCGAATCGGCGACGAGTTCGAGAGCGAGCTCGATTACTGCCTCGGTTCTTGGTTGCCTGCTCGCGCCGTGGTGCGACGCGCGTTTGAGAATCGCTTTCAACATGATGAGCAGGGGCGGCTGCTTGTGTTTGACCACCATGATTTGCTGTCGCCGCCTTGGAAGGATCACTTGTTTTCGCTCGAGGGCGCTGCTGCTGCTGGTGCTGGTGCTGGTGCTGGTGCTGGTGCTGCTTCTGGCGCGTCGCCTGTTCTCTACGTGCTTTATCGCGAGAAGCCGAGCCCGGAGGCCAAGTGGCGCATTCAATGCGTCCCGGAGTCGAGGGACTCGTTTGTCAGTCGCAAGCCGCTACCTGAGGCCTGGCGCGGCGTCCGCGACGAGGATCTGAGTGGTGTCACTGGCATCCCGGGCTGCGTCTTCGTTCACGCTTCGGGCTTCATCGGCGGGAACGCCACCTGGGAAGGGGTCAGGGAGATGGCAGCCAAGGCGCTGGCTGTCTAGTGGCTGTATTCTGGCGGCCGTGCAATATCCGAAACAAGGCTCCACTGATATGACGACCGAGCCACGAATAAACTCGGCTGCATCGCATCACGAGATTCATGACAACCTGTACGAACACAGAGTTCAGCGCGAGATGATTCATATCTAGGTGGCAAAGGCGCTGAGTAGCGTCTCGCTCAATCTGTACTGTTGTGCAGTTGAGGGACCAAAGAAAGAGTTCCCAGGTCAGAAGACGATTTTCCATTCCCGCTCGTGCTCGTCCATTTCGTACATGCATCCATACATACATACATGTTCCTGCGCGGATTGGGCACCAGAAAACCGTCGCGAGCAAGTCGAGGAAAGATTGGACAGGAGAAGAGGGGAAAAGGAGGCGGATGGATAATCGAGGAGAGAATTGCCGCAAGAGAACAGTTTGATTTGATATGTTTTTTTGTTTTTTTTTTTGTGTGTGTGTGTTTTTGTGAATGATTCCCCCCTCCCCACCCCCAACGCCGTCATCAGCAAGCCCAACACCCGACAAAAAATAGAAAATGTGGAATGATAATTAGAACTCAGATGACGGACGACGGCCTAACTTCGAATGGGGATGCCGTCCTTGTCCTTGTCCTTGGCGGCGGCGGCAGGAGAGGTTGGCTCGGCACCGTCGGCGCTGGTCTCGCGGTGCAGAAAGCTGCTCTCCTTGACGGGGCTACCGGCCTGGACGCCGACGACGTGCGGGTGCTTGGGAACGGAGGAGGCGGCGCCGTTGACGGGGGACGAGAGGTGGGGGATGTTCTCGGGAACCGGATGCTGTGAGCCGACGGCGCCAGCATCGACGCCGTCGCCCTTTCCGGCCTTTGACATGGCGTAGTCGCCCGAGTCGAAGTACTTGCGGTCTTTGAGGTGCTTGGCGAAGTGATCGGAGCGGGAGGGGAGTTTGCCGTAGAGGCGGAAGAGGCGCTGCTCTTCGGGGGAGAGGGACTGGGTTTGTGGTGAGGAAGGGCGCTTTGGAAGGGGGGGAAGGGGGTTGACTCACGTTGACGTCGACCTTGTTCTTCTGGTGAGGGTTCATGGTGGGAGAGAGGGAGGATGGGTATGTATGTATGTATGTAGGTAGGTAGGTAGGTAGGTTGATGGGAAGTTCGTTGGCAGCTGGGGCGGGTAGGCACAGGGCGTAGACAGAGGGGGTACTCGGATAGAAGCGATGATCGGAGGCGATGGATGGAGGCGATAGACGCGAGGCAACGGGATACAAACAAGACTTGTCAACGGCAGGGATGGAAGAGGGGCAAGATGCGTCGCGAGAAGACGTCGTCGCGAGAAGACGTACGAATAGGTAGAGGTAGGTAGGTAGGTAAGTAGGTTGGTGAGTAAGTAGGTACCTACATAGGAAGGTAGGTAGTCAATCAGTGGCGCATGAGTCAGTGGCGCAAGAGTCAGTGGCGCATGAAGCAGTGGCGCGAGTCACTTGATGCCAGAATACTTCGTGCCTACAGGCTACCAAGGACCGGCCCCTCTCTTCCGGTGCTTAGGTAAGGCGGGTCTTGTTATGGCAAGCCTCATAATGGCACAACGTTCCGGGGGGGAGCGTCTCTGGCGACGGTACGGCGACGACGGTGAGTCTAGGCGGGTTTCCATAGAGAATCAGGCCGGTAGGAGGGAGGAAGGAGCCTGCTTACCGTTCGCTTCGCGATATCATGCGCACATACATACAGCATACATACACACATACATACACATACATACACACATACATACACACATACATACACACATACATACAACCAAACATGTGTGCCTGAGGGCTGGAGAGGGTCCCGCAGCTCTGGCGTCATCTCTCCGTTTGGTGTAAATTGTAATGCGTGATGGGTGGCTGTCATGATAAGGCGGTACCGGAAGTCAATCTGCGTGTCCCCGCAGGACTGTAGGTGCCGTGTTAGTCGTAGAGTATTGAGCGCTCGATTTCTAAGCAGTGGACCGCCTCCCGCTCCACCTCGTCTGCTTCCAGGGCAGACAGAACTCTTTTCGTCGGAGCTCTTGATCCATCGTCGTCGGCTTCGTTGGGCTGATTTGTATCGTGCGAGCCGGCTGTTGTGGACGTTCTTCACCTCTACCGCCTACTGCTCCTGGAAACAAGACGGCCTGAACAGATAGGATCACATGGGTCTCTTGTAAGAGCGCGCCGCAAGTCTCGGAAGATAGCAGCTGGATAGGGAGCTGACGACGGGACAGGGCTCTGGGCACGGCGCTCGAGTGGCCTCAGGCGAGGGAGCGCGCTGATCAGGTCCGCGACTGGGGCATCCAGGTGAAGTCGCCCGTTCTCGGGGAGCCTTTCAATTTCAATTCGAGGGTCGCTGACCGGGGAGGGGGTTGGCTTCGGAAGCAACTGCTAGAGATATGGAACAAGGCAAAGGGCAAGGAGCGCGATGCCATGCTCTGGGGGGACGAGGTCGAGTACCTGGTTGTTAATTACAAGGCAGACGATGAAAAGGTGCTGCTGTCGCTTCGGCAGGCTGAGATACTGGATGCGTTGGCGGCGGACGAGCACTTGGCTCGCAACGGGGGCGGGGCGAACCATGTTGACGATGAGCCTGTTCCGAGGCCCGCGAGGTGAGGACAAGGACATGAGGATTGTGAATTGGGGATTGGGAATCGGAGACGAGAGAGAGAAAGGGAGGAAGGGAGGCAGAGAGAGAGAGAGAGGGACAGAGGGACAGAGGGACAGAGGGACAGAGGGACAGAGGGACAGAGAGAGCCTTTTGCTGACGGTTCGGCCAACAGGGACAACAACCCCTTACCCGTCTTCCACCCCGAGTTCGGGCGCTTCATGCTGGAGGCGACGCCCGGAAAGCCGTGGGGCATTGGCTTCAAGGAGCTCCTCGACGTCGAGCCCGACATGAAGTTGAGGCGGCGCATAGCCAAGGAGCACATGAGGCCGGACGAGTATCCCATCACGCTGACGACGTTTCCTCGCCTCGGCTGTCCCGGGCAGTTCACGCTGCCCTACTATCCGCCTTCGGGTCCGAGGCTGCGATCGCAATTCGTGCCGGACGAGATCGCCAACCCTCACATCCGGTTCCCGACGCTGGCGGCCAATATCCGGTCCCGACGAGGTCGCAAGGTGCAGGTCAACGTGCCCGTCTTCCACGACGTCAACACGCCCAAGCCCTGGCGGGACCCGACGGTCGACTACGACCTGCACAACTGGCCAGAGGACGACGACGAGCGTGACGGGGCGGCGCCGGACGACTACATCCACATGGACGCCATGGCCTTTGGCATGGGCAGCTGCTGTCTGCAAATCACCTTTCAGGCCAAGAACATTACCGAGGGCCGGCAGATGTACGACCAGCTTTGCCCGCTCGGGCCCATCATGCTGGCCCTGACGGCGGCCACGCCGATATACAAGGGCTTCCTGGCCGACACGGACGTGCGGTGGAACCAGATCAGCCGCTCGGTCGACTGCCGGACGCCCGAGGAGATGGGCGAGAGGGTGGGTTGTCGAGGAGTCTTTCTCATCATGCATGACAGGCCAGAGGTTGCTGACGGTTAAACGGTCGTCATAGCCGCTGGTCAATGACCGGTGGCGTATCCCCAAGTCGCGGTACGCGTCCAACTCGACGTACATCTCGACCGACGGCCGGCTCCGGGACGAGTATCTCGATGCGGACCTCGTCATCGACCCGGACATCAAGGATCGGCTCGTGGCGGGCGGCATGGACGACCGACTGGCGACGCACTTTGCCCACCTCTTCATCCGAGACCCCATCGTCATCTTCGAGGAGGACCTGCGGGAGCTGGACCTGAGCAAGACGGACCACTTTGAGAACCTGCAGTCGACCAACTGGCAGCACATGCGGTTCAAGCCGCCGCCGGCCGACAACAACATCGGCTGGCGGGTCGAGTTCCGGTCGATGGAGATTCAGGTGACGGACTTTGAGAACGCGGCCTTTGCCGTCTTTATGGTGCTGGTGACGCGGGCGATGCTGTCGTTCGACCTGAACCTGTACGTGCCCATTGCCAGGGTGGACGACAACATGCAACGGGCACACGCTCGAGACGCGGTCCGCAGGCAGCTCTTCTTCTTCCGCAGGGATCCCTTCCCGTCGTCGGCGGCATCGTCGCGTCCCGGCAGCCGGCCCGGGTCACCGGGGACGACGGCGGCGGCGGCGGACGAGTACGGGGAGATGACGATTGACGAAATCGTCAACGGATCGGCGTCGGGGTTCCCGGGTCTGATACCGCTGGTGGAGAGTTACCTGGACAGCGTCAACGTGGACGTGGAGACGCGGTGCAGGCTGGCCAAGTACCTTGGGCTCATCAGCCGGCGGGCGAGCGGCGAGCTGGACACGACGGCCGGTTGGATCCGCGGCTTCGTGGCTTCGCATCCGCGGTACCGTCACGACAGCGAGGTGGACGAGGCGGTGGCGCACGACCTGATGGGGGCCGTCATCGCCATGGGCGAGCGCGAGGCTTCGGGGGGGGACCTGACAGGGCTGGCGGTTCCGGGGCTGGTTCGGCTGCTGGGGCCTTCACCGTCTAGGACCAACGGGATCTAGATGGCTTCGGGTGGTCCCCCGGTGTGACGGACGGAGAGAACTGTGCTTACGACGACAAGGGGGGGGGGGGGTGTTTATCTGTGTGAGTGAGGGCCGGGGTCCTGGATCGTCGGGATGACACGGGAGGGAGGGATCCCAGCTGTTTCTTTTTCGGCGGCTGCAGGAGAGAAGAGGGGAGAGAGGCCAGTGGCTTCGAAACCCCGGCCGGAATGCAATCCGTCGTGTCCATTCGTTTTTGAAAGGTCTCTCTTTATAAGTTATAGCACAAGACGAGAGACGACAAGGACCCCGGTCTCAGATGGCGCGGCTGCTGACGCTGCCCGAGATGCAACGATTGGCCCTCTTCCGGCCTTGTTTGCCCACCGCATCGTATGTATGTATGTATGTATGTATGTGCATACATGGAGGTGGGTAGGTGCGAATAGGTAGGCGGGACATTGTATGTACGTACGAAGATGTACGAAGATGTACGAAGATGCCGTCTGCGCAACCGGCGGTGAGCCAGCCTTTCTTTGCCCGCACCCACGCACCCACGCACCCAAGGGAGGACGGGACTCGTCCGCTTCCACCCTCCCTACCCTACACACATCCCCCATATCCCATCACCACCAGGTAACCCTCTACCTCTACCCTCCCCTCCCCTCCCCTACATACCCTACACCCCCCCCCCTTCCACCCCCCCTGGCAAAACCCAGATCCCCGCATCCCGCAAAGCGGCCCGCGCCCTCCCTCTATCGTGCCCTCCCTCCCCCCATCCAGCACCCAGCCAGCACCCATCCAGCAACCAGCACCCAGCACCCAGGAGCCTCCACTGACGATGCGATCGGCGCTATTATCTGGGCTGCCTTCCCCCCCCTTCTTTCCCGCCGAGGCACGGACCTTTTCCTCCTCCACGTGTTTTTTTTTTTTTTTGGTTGATGATGTTGATGTTGATTCGGTTATGACTTTTATGTGGTCGAGGTGGAAAAGGGTAGGCAAGGTGGTAAGGTGGGAGGGGAAGAAGGGGGGAGAGTATGGGGATGGGTGCTGGATGTGATGATTCTGAGTTGAGTGGTTTCTTTGGCTGGGGGGGGGGCTTGTTAGCGGTGTTTGGGGTCCCTGTATACTCTGGGTGAGGACGGTTGATGATGTTGATGGGTAGGTAGGTATGTAGGTATGTAGGTAGTAGGTAGGTAGGTAGGTAGGTAACCAAGTACGGATGAATAACATGCGCGCACCAACGTCCCTCCGTACATACGAAACACCAGACAGCTAGAAAGCTAGCTGCTACCTGTCTGCTGTTGGAAGAGGCTTCCTGCAGGCAAGGTCGCGTCTGTCCCGTTGTTTGGGCCCCCTTTCTACTCTTCATCGGCTCTGCGCTGGAGCTGAGAGACGACGTGCATAGGTATACATGCATACACATATGCATATATACATATATACATACATACGTACATACGTACATACGTACATGCACACATACACACATGCATACATGCATACATGCATACATACGTACAAACCTACATATACATATACATATACACACATACACACATACACACATCCATCCACACATGTTCGTTGTACGGATACACATCATACTCTCTCACTCACACATGCATGATACCACATACAACATACAACATACACACACATGTTCGTATACGGACGGATACTCGTGCTCATACTCACACACACACACACGTCATGTACGACACACACACCACACACTCTTCTCACTCTCTCTCTCTCACTTCCATCTCCCAAAAGCCAACGGCGTTGCAGCCGCCAGCGCGAGCACAAAGCCAAAGTGCCAACACTGTCCTCCTCTTCCTCCTCTGCTACCAACCTACCTACCACCTACCACCTACCACCTACCACCTACCCATTTTTTCTCTCCTCCTCCTCCTCTTCCCACTCCATCTCTCCCCTATTCCTCTCCTATCCCATCCGCTCCCCCGCCCCCCCATCACGCAGCGTGCGGACCAATTCGGTAGTCGCAGTCTTTGTCTAAACAATTCCCACCCCATCCGCTTCTCCTCCCCCCTTTCCTGATCCCCCCCCCTCCTCCCTCCCCCCCTTTCCATGATGCCCAACGCCTTGGATGCCGCCGATCCCCGTCCCAAAAGCAGGGCCAAAACAAAACAAGAACAAGCTAAAAAAGGTATCCAACTGGAAAAGAGACATGGGTGCGCGCCAAACAAGCGTCTTTGATTTTTTTTTCTTTTTTTTT
Source organism: Ophiocordyceps camponoti-floridani (assembly GCA_012980515.1). Classification (NCBI taxonomy): domain Eukaryota; kingdom Fungi; phylum Ascomycota; class Sordariomycetes; order Hypocreales; family Ophiocordycipitaceae; genus Ophiocordyceps; species Ophiocordyceps camponoti-floridani. Next base: position 2,835,104 of record JAACLJ010000001.1, read on the forward strand.
CCTTTTCCCTCCTTTTTTTATCCTTCTTCCTCGTACCATGCCACGACTTGGCCCTCACCGAGACTCATACCAGTTCCGGGTCGGAGCCGATAGCCGATCCCGAGTCAGCTCCTATCCTCGGGCTTGGGACGTATCGACCGTGCCTCCAGCTGGCGCTTCCTCTCCAGCTTGGCATAATGTAGGCCGCAGGCGTTGCAGAGCGTCCGGGCGCCGTCCGGGCCCCGTCGCCACTCGGGCGTGTCGATGCGGTTGCAGCTGTGGCATCGTCCGGGGGGCGCCGCCCGCTGTCTTGCTCGTCAGTCATCCGTCTCCCCTCCTCCTTCGTATGGCTATGGCGGGCGTCTCCGTGTACCACTTACCCCACGTCTCTTCTTGACCTCGTGTTGCATCGCGTACTGTGGCTTCATTACATCGCCGTACATGGCCACGTCGTGGTCCTCCTCGTACGGGCTGCTCTTGATCTTGGCACCCTCGCGAGCCCGCTCGCTTTGGATGGACGCCTGGATCGCGTCCTTGACCTGATCCAGTGACCGCTTGATGAGGTCCACGTTGACCAGCATCTCCATCACCTCGCGCTCCGTCGGTAACCGCTCGGGGATGGGCTGCGACCCGTGCTGCTCCCTGGCGATGCGCGTGTAGGCCTCGGCGAAGGTGTAGATGGTGCGAGACGACGATCCGATCTGACGAGGCGGTAAGCATGACCCCTGAGCATCAACAGAAAGACAAGAAAACAAAAAAAAAAAATGAAGGAAAGGCAACGAGATGAAAGGAAAGGAAAGGAAAGGAAATAAAAAATAAAAAATAAAAAAATAAAAAAATAACAAGGAAAAACTTACTCGACTCAGCGAGTCTTGGTAACTCCACGTCTCAAAGTGTCGGTTGTGCGGGGCCTCGTATCTTGCTCGGCTGGCAAAGTCGGCTTCGTCCGCCTGCGCCCGAGGGTCGTAATGGCCGGGCGGAACCGGGACCGAGTGCCGGGGCGAGATGGGGTAGCTGGGCAGGGAAACCTGGCCGGACGGTAGCTGACCGGGCTGATACGGATGCGACGTCGGCGGACCGGAAGGGGGAGGACCAGGAGGAGGAGGATGAGGAGGATGAGGAGGATGAGGAGGATGAGGAGGATGAGAGTAGGTGCCGTTCGTCGTGTGACCTTCGGGCTGCGGTGGTTGCGGCGGCGGCGGCGGCGGCGGCGGCTGCTGCTGCTGCGACTGCTGCTGCTGCTTCGGTCCGTGCGGAGGCGGCAGTTCCGTCTTGACCGGGGGCGAGGCTCGACGATCGGACACGGGGGGCAGGCTGTGGCGGGTGCTGCTAAAGGGAGGCCTCGGCGAGTCGAATAGGCCGTCTTGCCTCGGGGGGAAAGGCGAGGCGTGCTTGTCGGCCTCGGAGTACTGATGCGCGGACGGTTGAGAAAAGGGGGAAGGGAGGCCGACTCCGGGCGGAGGAGGAATGGCCGGTTGCGGATATGGGCCGGGCCGGGCGCCGGATATGACCTCGGAGATGGAAGGGAGCGACTGGCGGTTGGGCGTGTCGTCGTCCGACGGTCTCCGGGCGTCGGTGGCCATCATGGCGACGGGAGGCGGATGAGGCGAGTAGGGGGATGGCGAGTAAGACGGCCGCGGGGGGTAATGGGCGCTCGGGGCGAGGACGGTGGCCGTGGCCATGGCAGGCTGGGAGGTGTAGTGCTGCTGTTGCTGTTGCTGCTGCTGCTGATGATGACGATGACGATGATGGTGATGGTGATGGTGATGATGTTGGTGAGAAGGAGGAGGATGAGGAGGAGGAGGAGGAGGAGGATGGATATGTTGTTTATTGTTATCCTGCTGCTGGTCGTCGGCCGAGTCCCTGTGATGAAGGAGGTGAGGCCGATGGCGATGGTGATGTTGGTGTTGGTAACGGTGTTGCGATTGTTGGTGTCGTCGAGGATGAAGTTGCTGTTGTTCAGAGGCAGCAGCAGCGGTGGCAGTAGCGGCAGCAGCAGCAGCAGTAGTAGCAGCAGTAGCAGCAGCAGCAGCAGCAGCAGCGGTGGAGGGATAAAGACTGGACAGAGAGGGCGGAGAGGGGGGGGGGAGGGAATGTTAATATGGATTGTGGGCCGCAGGGCGGTTGAGGGATATGGTGGGCCAGCGTGGGTGTGTAAGAGTAAGACGGACCTTTGCCAGGAACCAGAGTCGCCCGATTCCATGGCGCGCGTGGCGAGTACCGAAAGGAGGAGGCTATGACCGACGATGCATCTGAAAGGGTCTTTGAGCTCAGAATGCGGGCCGTAGGCCGAGTAAAGGACGAGAGCGAGATTGAGAAGGGGGGTGGGAAGGTTGTAAAAGGGGATAAATGGGTAATGAATGTATGTATGTAGTATGAATGGTTGAATGAATGAATGATTGAATGATTGCCAAATCACGGTAGAGAAAAAGGAAACACGAAATAAAGGGAAAAAAAAGAAAAAAAAAGAAGGAAAAACCCAAAGAGATCTGACGCGATGGACTCGTCGTCGGTGGCTTTAGCGCCATGGCAGGGATCCCGAGAAAAAGGGGGGGGGGAGGGGGCGTGTATTTAGATATGTAGAGGTATTCTCAGGGTGGACGAGCTGCCCTGGTTCGGGAGAGACAAGGAGGACGGCTGCTGGGGTCTGGCAACGTGGGCGAAGGACAATGAGGCGCCGTGTCGGGTCGGGGTTGGCCATGCAGATTTGTACAGCGTGGCCGGGAGCGTAGGGGGAGGAAGAGAGGGAGGGTGTGTGTTTGTTGTTGCCCGCGTGTGTGTGTGTGTGTGTGAGTGTTCTGTCTGTTCTGCCCGTCCTGACAGTCCGTCAGCCTGTCTCTGTTTATCTGTGTGATGTGTGTGTGTGTTTGTGTGTGTGTGTGTGTGTGTCTCTCTCTCTCTCTCTCTCAACATCTCTGCGTATCGGTCTGTCTCTGCCGTGCGTCTGTCTCTCACCAGGATCTAGCATCGTCCGTCGTCTCTCTCCAGGTAGGTAGATCGGCGTCAGCGTTGTCTCGTCGTAGATGGTCTCCGTAGATGCTGCAAGACTGTCATACGTCAGTGCCGTGACCTACTCCGAGATGCCCCCAATCTCCAGCCACCCACCAGCCGCCACCAGGCGTACGCCTAGCACCGTCCAAGAAGGCAGAGAGGGCGGACCATGGCCAAGTAGGTATGCATGTGTGTATGTATGGACGAAGCGCGGGAAGAGAGTGAGAAAGCTTGGAACGTAGAGATCCATCCTGAATCTGATTGATTGATTGACTGATTGATTGATTGATTGGTCGTGCACTGTGTCCGGGCTCGACTGGCACTTCAAGGCCTCGACCGGCGGAACCCACTGCACAAGGTGTGGCGGCTGAGAACCAGCTTCTCCAGTACCAATATGGTCATAGTACCATCCATCCATCGCCTGCAGCGGGCCAACTCGGAGGCGGTCGACAGCCTGGAAGGGGACCTGAAGGGGACCTGAAGGGGGATCTCGAACTGAAGGGGGATCTCAAGGGTTGGGGGTGGGGGGTGTTACGGTGCGCGTCACACGGTCCCGTCACGCGCCGTTGGCAACGGATCGATGGCTTTGTCAGGGCCTTACATAAGGATCAACGCCAAAGCCAGCCACGAGCAGAGCGGGCAATAGCACCTCGTCATCACTCAACAAAAGAGCGTCCATCATTTCCCACTCCCATGTCCGGGTAACGACAAGGGAGGCCACCCGCCAGGTAGGGCTGCAGAGGGGCCCAGAAGGAACTGATGATTGACAAAAGAAAAAAAAGAAAAGGCAAAAAAAAAAAAAAGAAGAAGAAGAAGAACAAAGAGATGCGCATCTTAGCATCACCCCCCGCACCCCTCCCGAGGGTGTGTCTACGACACATCGATATCCACCACGTAGCGTCAGATGGCGCCAGGGAGAGACAGCGACAGAGACAGCCAGTGAGAGACAGAAGAGAGAGAGAGAGAGAGATGCTCGGCCCCTGCGCGCCCCTGGGACGAGACAAGCCTGGGGGAGAGAGAGATGGGACGTGGGGCTCGTCAGCCGTTACCGACGGCCGCAGCAAAAGGGCCTGCAGCGAGACGAGACATCGGTCAGCGGGAGAGATAGGGAGGTGGAGGGCAGAAATGGGGGGACAGAGAGAGAGAGAGAGAGAGAGAGAGAGAGAGAGAGAGAAAGAGAGAAGAGAGTGTGAGAGTGAGAGTGAGAAGGGGTGTCGATGCGCTGACGAGATTCCCGTCGGCCCTTTTTTTTGGGGGGGGGTTATTATTCCTTAGAGTTATTTATGTAGGTAGGTATTAATGTCGCCCCGATCAGAGAATTCCTCGCCAGCCCTTCCAGAAGGCCGCTCATCGTAATTTAGCCCAATCTCGTATCCAGCCTGCTCCCGATGGGCTGGATGAAGGATGGAGGATGGGGGACGGAGGATGGGGGACGGAGGATGGAGGATGGCCCTGGATGGGGGGATGGAACTCGACGTGGTCGGTCAGGTCATGCCATGGCATGCCACGGGACGGGGACACGAATACGAAGGAATGCCAGACGTTGAAACAGATTGGTTTGGATGGATGGATGTATGTAGGAGAGAGAAAGCTAGTCCGATCTGCCGACTGCAACCTATGTACGATGGTTGTATAAGTGTGTACAGTCGGCGTTGTGTCTGTATAAAGGTACGGATCATATATATAGATATAGATACACGCACTTCGTAGGAAGCTAGGTAGGTATGTAGTATGTATGTATTCGTACGTGTAAAGATGGATGATGTGGGCTTAGTGTATGTATACATACATAGGTAGGTACGGATCGCCATCGGAGACTTTCCTACAGCCCGGGGCGTGTCTCTAAATCTCAGATCTCGTCGTCCAAGACTGTGTATCAGACAATGTTGACTCTCGTGATTGCGAGTATCCATCACATGGCATGGCATGGCATGGCATGGCGTCGTAGTGCATCGCATCGCATCGTATCGCATCGCACACCATGACACAGCATCGCCACAGGCCGCATCCCGGCCGCTAGCCCCCTTTCTGCTGGGAGGGTATTCGTACATACATATGTACGGAGGAAGAAGACCTTTGTATGTAGGTACGGATACACGGGCGTGGATGTTGATTCGCGTCATTCGTATCGTGTATGTATTCGTACGGACATTGTCTGACTATTTCACTCTTATTGGCTAGTTACCTGTCTTATTAACTTGTCGTCTACCATCGTTCGTTTCAACCATGCACGTGACCACCCTTGTCTCACTTCCTTTCCCCCTCCTCGCCGCCTCCCTCATCCTCACTCCCTGAAATGCCCAGCAAGAAACATGAATAGACAGCCGTATATATCAGCTTCATCTCGGCTGCCCCGTGCCGAGTGTGACGGCGGACTGTACATACATACACTCCTACCTTCCTACCTTCCTACCTTACCGGCAGCCGAAGCAGGGCATTTTACCCGTCCTTACATACATACATATACAATACAATGAATGCTCCATGAGAGACGGACAAAAAAAAAAAAAAACATGGCCCTTCCGACCAGTCGCTTCCCTCCCAGCCCAATCGTCCCGCTCCTTCATCCTATCTCGTCCCTCGTCACCTCGCCCATTGGTCGGCTGCACTCCCTACCGGCCTCGTCACCCACCGACGTCTAGACTGGCAGTTGGGCATATGCGCATGCAGTCGTAAGCCCTGCTGGGACGCATCATGAACAAGACGTCATCCGCGCCTAGACTCAGGACGAGACCCATGGGCCACACCTACCTAGCAGGAAACAAGAAGAAACGACTGAAAAAAAAAAAAGAAGGGGAGGGGCTCCAGGGTCTATTGGCCGGAACCGTGCCACAGAACCCCCCCCCCCCCCCTTCATGGCTGCCTGATGATGAAAAAGAGAAGAGATGAGAAGGAAAAGTGAAGTGGCTGTGACGAGGAGACGGGGGGTCGAGCGGGTAGCCGTCGGCCCGAAACGAAGATTGCGCCCCGTCAAAACCGTCAGGTTCGTTCGTCCGACGTGCCATCTGAGCGGGAGGCGAGACTCGGACGTTTCCCTGTTATTATATTATGCTTATACTCCTTCTCCTTACGATACCTAAAGGCTGTGCCTCTCCCTTCGTACATACAATACAATACGTACGTACGTACGTACGTGCATACGATGCCCGGGAGTGGCGATAGCGCCCCGGTGGAGGGCAACACCATGTGCGAGATCCGCCATCCCGATCCGTCATCGGAATCCGCAGCCGGGAGAGGCTTACATGTGTACAATGTATGTACGTGCCGGTAGGAAACGGTCACGATGGCGGAGGGGAGAGAAAAGACGGGCGTTTTGTTCCCACAGACAGACACCCCCCCCCCCTTATACATATGTGTGTGCTACACCCTCCCCATACCTACCCATCCAAAATCCAACCCCCTTTTTCTCGCTGCCTACATACACATGTATGTTATGTATGTATGTACGTACGTACGTATCCAAAAGACTTGCGGTGACACGGCGGAAAGCAAAGAACGGTCCATGATTCGCCATGGACAAAATCTAAATCCCATCGGCCAACTCTGTTGAAAAAGCAAATCGGCCCCCCCCCGAAGCGGACAAATGGCAAAAGTGCCTCGCCATCGGGGCTCGTGCATCATCGTGCCTCGGTGACGACGCCTGCACGCTCACGTATCCCACATACCTACATACCTACATACCTACATACCTACATAACATACATACATGCATACATCTGACCTACGTACGTACATACACGTACGTACGTACGCGCACACGGGTGATGACGGACTGCAGTCTGCAAGCCGACTTCCTTTTCCCGCTTGATCCGGTCGAGATCCGTCGTTGCTCGTCTTGGTCATGGTGTGTAAGTGGCAGGCATCCCATCCTCCCGGTCACAAGGCAACCATGGATCGACGGCAAACTCTCGTCCGTCTTTGTGTTTTTTTTCTTTCTTTCTGTTTCTCCCTCTCTGTGCCTCTGTGCCTCTGTCCCCCCCCCTCTCTCTTTCTCTCTCTCTCTCTCTCTCTCTCTCTCCCCTCCTCTCCTCTCCCTCTCCCTCCCTCTCACCCACACACACACTCTCTCTCCCTCGTGTTGCCCATGACACGTTGCCAGCGTGAGAAGCGAGCGACTGCAAGTGGAAAGCCCTCACTATACTCGTTATATGGACGGATGGATGCATGGCCCGTCGACGTCGCATCTGTACATCCCATCCACGCAGCCCTGCTCACTCCAAGGGATGGGCCATGATGCACCCCCCCCCCCCTTCCCCAATCAAGAAGCTACCTACCTACATACATATCCGTACATACATACATACATACCTACCTATAGATGCTCCCCCCCCTTCCCCTGTACCTATACCCATCGTAATCATACGACATGGCGGCACGGCACATCGCCAATCTCGATCGACGGAGATCGTGGAGGCCGGCCTCGACTGATACGCCCACTCCTCGCTCCCTATCGCCGACGGCTTCTCGTCTGTTTTTTTTTTCCTTTTTTTTTCCTTTTTTTCTTCTTCTTTCTTTCTTTCCCCTTTCTTTTCCTCCTCAACCCCCTTCCATTCCATATCCACCGTTCCGCCTCTTCTCCCATCCCCCGGCTCCGGACCGGCTCCCGCAGCGGAACCAAGAACGACGAGACGAGGCAACCGCCCCAGCCCCCCTTGATTTCACCCCCGACATTCGTTTGTTGGAGGAAGACGGCCGTCATCGCTCATTTCCGAAACCAGTGTCATTAACAAGGAAGAAGAAAAGAGGAAAGACAACAACAACAACAACAACAACAACAACAACCTTGTTCCTCTCAAACCCACTCGTCCCCCCCCCTCACAGCTCCAGCCTGCCACTCAGACCAAACACCCGGCTGCTGTTCCCGACAAACACGCCGAAGCCCCCGTCGGCGAGCCTCCAGCCCTGGACCACCACGTCCCAGCGGCTCAGGTCCCTCCTCGTCAGGCCGAACCGGACCGTCCGTCTCTCGCCCGGCCGGAGCCTCACCTTGTCGAAGCCCCGCAGCTGCCGGACCGGAGAGTCGTCCCCGGGGAACCCCAGGTACAGCTGCACCACCTCGGCCCCCGTCACGGAGCCCGTGTTCGTCACCGTCGCCTCCACCGTCGCCATGACGTCCCAGAGGTCCGACGGTCCGCCCGCCGTCACGGTACCCGTCGGGAGCGGCCCGTCGTGGGCCTCCTTTTCCGTCCGTATCGTCAGGTCCGAGAGGGCAAAGGTCGTGTAGCTGAGGCCGAAGCCGAACTCGAACCGGGGCTGCTTCCCGTCCCGGTCGAAGCCGCGGTAGTCGAGCATGGTCCCCTCGGTAAAGTCGGACTGCGGGAACCGACTGTAGTCCCCCCGCGGCTGGTCCGGCCCCACCACGGGCCCGTAGTCGGACTCGGCCCGGGCCACGGTATAGGGCAGCTTACCGGACGGGTTGGCGTCGCCGTAGAGGAGCGAGACGAGGGCCTCTCCGCTGTCCCGGCCCGGGAGATGTGCCATGATGACGGCCGTGACGTTTTCGTGATGGATGAAGCCGTCGACGATCCGGACGCCGGCGTTGTGCAGCACCACCACCGTCCGGGCGCACCCGTCGGCCACGGCCCGGATCAGGCCGTCGGTGTAGTTGTCGTAGAGAGCCGGCCGGTCGTAGCCCTCGGCGGCCCAGGCGTTGGCCAAGACGAGGCAGGCATCCGACGCCGGGTCGACGCCGGGCCGCTCCGAGACCAAGTCGTACATGAGGGCCGTGTCGTCTCGGGCTGCCCGGACCTTGAGTGCCTCGAAGGGAGCGGTGAAGACGGCGGGCGTGACGGCCCCGGAGCCGCCTCCGCCGATCAGGGTCCCCCGTCTGGCCGTGGCCGGCCGCTCGACCCAGGAGAAGAGGCTGGCCAGCCTTCCCTCGGGGTCGAGCGGGATGACGCCGTACGCGTAGGCGTTGTTGAGGTTCTCGTCCGTCGAGGGTCCCCAGTCGTCGGCCGATTTGGCCGAGTAGCCGAAGACGGACAGCATCCGGGGCCGCTTCAGGGGCAGCGTTTCCTTTGTGTTCTTGACGAGAACGTGGCCCTCGAGGGCTCCATCGAGGAGTATCTGGCGGGAACTGTCGTCTCGGCCTTCGACGGGCGTGTGCGGTCCGAGGAGCTTTTCCGGCATGCCGAAGCCGGGGTTGGGGAACGAGTCGTTTTGCCTGAACTGGAACCAGGTCGTCATGAGTCTGGAGGGAGGTTGGTGGGTTGTCAGCGGGGGGAAGTGAACAGAGAGGGTGTTTGGTCAGAGAGAGGGAGGACAAGTAAAGAGAGGGAGGAGAGTTTAGAGAGAGAGAGAGAGTTTAGAGAGAGAGAGAGAGAGAGAGTGTGTGTGTGTGTGTATGAGCGCAAGTAAGAGATGTGGTAAAAAGGGGCAGCTCGCCTCGTCACCATGTCGTCGACCCGAGCCTCAGACACGGACCCATTCCTCACAGCCTCCAGCAGATGCTCGCCCCAAAACTCAGCACCGCTCGGCATGGCCAGATCCAAGCCCGCCAGCGCCGTAGCGACTCCCGCATGCTGAGCTCCCCAGTCAGACACGACGAAGCCCTGCCCACGAGCATCATCATCATCATCATCATCATCATCATCGTCAGCCGGGGCGTCGTGTCGTCTGCAAAGAGACAGACGGGGTCAGTCAAGTCGGCAATTCATACCTGGAAGCCGAGCTCCGTCTTGAGCAGGCCGTTGAGCGTCTTGCTGTTGGCGCAGCCGTACGAGTTGTTGATGCGTTGGTATGAGCACATGATGTTGGCGCAGCCGGCCTTGACGGCGTCTTGAAAGGCCCTTTAGGACTGCGAGTTAGGAGAGGCAAGATGTCGTCTACGTCAACACGGAGACTCACCATAGATAAAGCTCATGCATGGTCCTGTCATCCACGTTGGAAGAGATGGCCTCGCGTCCAGTCTCGGGAGAGCGGTAATCTTCCTGTTCATTAGCAACATAATGCTACCGAAAGAGAAGAACCCGTCAGTCGGCCAACAGAGACGGAGACGAGAAAAGAGGCCAACCAACCTTGACGCTGGCCTGCACCCCTTCGCCCTGAATACCCTCTACCGTCTCGGCCACGAGCACGCCCGAGAGATAGGGGTCGACGGAAAAGGCCTCCCAGTTGCGGCCCCCTCCAACGACACGACCAACAGGCCCGACGACGGGACCGAGAAGCACGTTGACGCCCTTCCTGCGGAACTCGGCAGCCATGGCCGAGGCACGCCTGCGAGCGAGGCCCTTGTTCCAACTTATCATGGAGCATCATCAGCTCTTACTCTCTCCACGTCTCGACAACTCTCCGATATGGCTTCACCTGGCCCCGACATGAATCCCGCTCGGATACGCATTCACAAAGTCCGTAGCCCGAAGCCCGTTCCCCGCGTCGCTGAAGCACATGCCCGGGAATCCCAACCGGGCCACGGGCATGACGGAGCCGGAGCAGCCGGTCCCGAGCTTGACGCCTCCCGTGAGCTTGACCTTTTCCATCAGCGTCATTTGCGCGACGAGGCTTCTCGCGAGCTCGTAGGCTTCGGTCCATTCACCGCCCGTCATGGCCGCTGTTGCTTCCTCTTAGCCCTTCTCGTCCGACACGCGTCGTCTCGCGTCCAGGAATAACTTGCGACTCACGCGATGGATACACGGGCGGTGAACGGCCGTAGAAGAAGCCATCGTCTTTGGGCGCGGCTCCTGCGGCCAGAAGGGCGAGAACAGAAGCGGCGAGTAGGAGAGGACCGAGAATCATGGCCATCATGGTCGAGATCGGGCTCGATGTCGACTGTTTCGGGTTGGGGCCTAAGAGCTCCTTCTCGGCTGGAGGCTCCCTCGTCTCTATATTCTTGTCCATGTCTGCATCCCTTGTGGCTCTTCCCTTCTGAGACGCCCGTGTCTCGTGGTGGCGTCCAACGTTGGTAAGTGCATACAGACACTGACGCCAGCGTGCGTCGGTGCAACTGGACTGCATGGATGCGCTATTATTGGCTTGCCGTGCGGGGAAGGACGGCTTCCCGAGACAGGAGAGAGAATGTAGGTAGGTAGGTAGGTATGTATTCGATTCTACCGTCGAGGAAAGGGGGTCGATGAATGATTGATTAGGTTGCTAGGTAGCCAAGGTAGTAACTAGCAAGTAGCAAGGAACAGAGGCGGGAAGAGAGACTGAGAAAGAGAAGAGAGGAAACATCAAGGAAGCATACCTAGGTAGGTAGGTAGGTAGGTAGGTAGGTAGGTAGGTAGACACAGACTTGTTACGATACACAAGGTAGATTAGGCAGTTGCCACGACAAGCAACAGAGCAACAACTCCCCCATATCCAGCATGTAGTAGATACCTACCTATCAATCAATCATCTCGTGCTAGATTTCTCAACCTACTAGGCATTCCTGTCAGGCTGTCTCACATCCTAGACAACAACGGCCCGGGTATCATCCGTATGTCCCACCTGTTCCGCCCCCCGTCCCGGCTCCGACCCGGAAGCCGAGCGGGCCATGTCCATCATCTCGGAGCTGCGGCCTCTCTGACGAGGAACCCGCGACGCGTCTGTCCGTGGCGGCAGCCGGCTTCTTTTTGCTCTGGGGGTTGAGGGAGACGGGAGAGGCTCGCGAGGGGGTGTTTGTGTGTGAGAGCGAGTGTGTAAGTGTGGGTGTGCGAGTGTGCGAGTGTGCGAGTGTGCGAGTGCGTGTGCGAGTGAGTGTGTATGAGTGTATATGTAGGGTATCGCTGTATGTGCTCGCCTCCAATCCAGGGAGAGACGAGCGAGGTTTCAGACCCCATGCGCGCGCAACTCACAGCCAGCCAGCTCAGCCTCACGGCCTCACAGAATCAGCGTCTTGAGATTCCGCTGGATGATCAAGTCCTGCACAGAGCCCATGGTGATCTTGAGCAGGTTCGTGTCGGTCGCGTTGGTCAGATGACAGTAGATCTCCTTGTCCGGGTTTCGGCTCTGGTTACGGAACTTTTCGAGGAAGTACTTGCTGGCCGCGTTCCAGTCGTCGGGAGCGCCCTGGTAGTCGGTGAAGCCGTGCTTGGTGATGGGGTTGTGGGCGAGCTTCTCTTTGAAGAGGTCTATCTTGTTGAGGAAGAGGATCATGGCCGACTTCTTGAACCAGAACGAGTTGATGATGGACTCCCACAGCATGAGGGCCTCGTTCATCTGGTTCTTTGCAGGCCGTCAGTAAAACAAGACGGTAAGGAGCAAGACGTCCGTTGGTTGCTTTTCTCACCCCAGCTTTATCCTCGACCAGGCACTGATCGTAGCCGCTGATGGCGACGAGAAACATCAAGCAAGTGACGTTCTCGAAGCAGTGAATCCACTTCTTGCGCTCCGACCGCTGCCCACCGACGTCAAACATGCGATAGGTGAGCTGCCCGAGGTCGAATTCGGTCTCGGTGATGCCCGTCGTCCGGAGCCGGGACCGGAGGAGATCCTGGTCGCTCGGGACGTAGCCCTCGGCCCAGATGCGGTCGATGTCTTGGAGGAAGCTGTGGGATGAGTCAACGACGGTGACGGAGGGACGATGGGGGACAATCAGGGGACAATCAGGGGACAATCAGGGGACAAGAAAAGGGTGTCGTCGTACTACGCCAGATTGTCGTGCAGCGCGTATTCGTTGCCCTTTGCAATGGCTGCCCTGACGCCGCTATCCTTCCACAGGGCCTTGATTGGCTCCATGTAATCACGCGGGAGGCTTTCATGCAGGCTGATTTCCGGCTCGACGAGGATGTGCGCCATGTATTTCTGCAGCTGGAGTCAGTGGCGGTCTCGCCCGTCTTTTCTGGCCCGTCTGAGCCTCACCTCGTGATCGGGCTTGTCGTACTGAAGGCCCATCTCCGTCATGGCCTCGGAGATGGTACGGAAGGATTGAATGATGTTGCCAAAGATGATGTTCTTCCACTCGAGTCGCTCATGTTTGCTGAAGCCCTGCGAGTAGATGAGCTTCATCTGCTTCAGGATGGTGGATTTGCCCGATTCGCCGGCTCCTGGCTGTTGGGTCAGCAAAGAGGATATACCGTGGGGGCATGCCGTGGGAGAATGCCATGGGGGAATGCTACGGGGGATTCCCAGGGGGCCACAACAACATAAAGACTCACCGAGTAGCAGCAGCTTCACCTCCCTCGACTTTCGCTTCTCATCCTGACGGAGCGCCCGGTCGATGTCGCGCGAGCGGGCCAGCTCGTTGGAACCCTTGCTGCGGAGGCAGAAGCACATGGTGCCCTGAGGCCAGCCAGCCAGAGAGAGAGAGGGAGAGAGGAAGAGAGGGAGAGAATGAGAGAGAGGGATATTGGAAAAGAGAGAGGGGGAGAGAGAGAGAGAGAGAGAGAGAGAGAGAAAGAGAAAGAGACGGAGAGAGAAAGAGAGAGAGACGGAGAGAGACGGATAGAGAGACGGAGAGAGACGGATAGAGAGACGGACAGAGAGACAGACAGAGAGACAGATAGAAGATAGAGAGACAGATAGAGAGAGAGAGAAGCAGATGGAAGGCTTCCAAGACGAGGCAGAGATGGGAAAAGGTTGCCGCTTGAGCAGATGATGTATGTATGTATGTATTCGTATGTAGCCTTGAGCGGGAGCGCTAAACGGGTTCGTTGAAGAGACGGACCAACGGCGAAGGTGAGACTGATATCGATGTCAAAAGAGGCGACGGGAGGAGAGAGAAAAGAGGGGAAGAAGAAAACAAAAAAGCGAGGGTTATTTTTATTTTATTTTTTGTTGTAATTTTGTAAATTTTTTTTGTTTTTGAAGGTTTTTTTTTTTTTTTTTTTTTTTTTATTTGCTCAAATCAAAAGGGGGTGTGTTTGTGTGGGAGGGGCGGAAAAGAAAGAGACCACCAACCTTTCAGGCTCTTCTTTCGAGGTGAAGGGGGAAGCGCCCGTCATATCACGGACTGCTTCTTCCACTACATACATACGGATTGTACGAATAGGTACCTACAGATGAGCACGGGGGTGCGGCGTGGGATTGCAGGGGACGGGGGCGCTATGGCGGCGGGAAGGGTGGCAGCGGGTGATGGGGAGCGGACGTACATGCATAAGTGTAGGTGCTCGGGGGCGTGTGCGTGTGCGTGTGTGTGTATGTATGTATGTATATGTGTACTAGTAAGCATGAAGAGGAAGAGAAGGGGAAGAAGAAGAAGAAGAAGAAGGATAAGAAGAAGATGATGATCATGATGATAATCATGGATCAGCCGGTAGATACCACCAGAGAAGGGCAAGTCAAGGCGAGAGAAACAGCAGACACACACAGACACACAGACACACAGACACACCCACACACACCCACACACACACTCAAGGCAATGGCACCCCACGACGAGTGGCATGAGCCTTTGCGCCGACGAGGCTGGGCCAAGCAACATCGTCGTCGTACATACACCATACACATACTTCGTACATAGGTACTCACGTACATGCACATATGTACATACATATACATACATACACTCGCTAAGCGACCTGTCGGCACAGTGTGTTGATATGCCTGCAAATGTACATGTATATGAGTGTACGTACATGCTCTACCTTTGGACCCACATGAAAACACGTGTGTGTAGGTATGTATGTGTCACAGCCGGAAGAGAGTCTAGTCCGTTGGGTGTGATTATCACGGAAAGAGGCGTCTTTCAATTAGTTATACGGTTAACGGATCTAGTAAGAGAGGGTTTTTACAAAAACGCCTAATGAATCCGGACATAACTAATTTAGTTACTATACGAGGTCTCGTCTGAATTCGTTACCTAAATTAGCCGGATTCGTTAGTAGCTAGAAGTACCTATACCTATATAGTCTACCTTAGTTTTCTTCCGTTTTACTAGGGGTAGATAGATTAATTACACTTATAAACACCCTATAAGTAGCCTAACAGTTATAAGCCTAGTTAGAGCTCTTTATTAAATTCTTTATTATTTATTTAACCTACCTTCTTGTCTTCTTTCTTAAAGCTATCGTTAGTATAAAGTTATTCGACTTTTTAACTATTACCTCTGTCTCCTACTTTTTAAAGGCATTACGAGGTTATTAGTCTTACGACTTACATAATAACCTATCTATTACCTTTAACTTTAATATTACTTTTCTTAACTACTATACACCTATTTTAGGTTATTTTAACACTGTTAGAAAGCCCTTACGATAGCGTCTTTAACGGCTAACATAAAGCCTAATTTTATCCTTATAAAACCCGAGGATTAGACTAATTAGTTTAAGGAGATAAGACTAACGGCGAAGACACATAGAATCTAGGACTACGTAGATCCGGATTAAGAAAAGGAACTTAAAGAACCTACGGAGCCTAATCTTCTAATTCTCGTCTTACCCTCGACGACTTAGTTAAGCACGGCGCGTTAAACTAGGTTAATAGCTTTAACAACAGGTGCCCCGTTAGACGAAGACAATGAAATAACTACTACTAGGCGTGCCTATGAAAAGGAGATAGAAAACTATAATAAGGTCTACCTTCCTTATTATATTATTTAATAACGGGCTTTTAATAGGGCTTAGTAGAACATGCAATTCATTAACGGCTTTATTAAGGCAAGTATCTCGAAGACCTACGCTCCCTACGCCCTAACGTCGGACTCCCCTCGCGAGAAGCTTCGGGCCTTACGAATTAACGTATACCTAGGGGAATATTAAGAGGTTAGCCTAGCCGAGGAAGGCCGTAATAGGCTCTTTAAGAAGGACTTAAAAAACACCGCGATAAACGAATAGCTAGGCTAGCTTACCTAGGCCTAGGCCCTCTATAAAGAAGTTAACTTAAGGAGGTATATAGAGCCTAATATTATAATTAAGTTCCTAAAGACCGTTTAGGAGCGCTATCCCGGCTTCGTAGAGAGCTATTTATACCGCCTTCTTAATAATTCGACCTATAGGAAAGAGACTATACTAGGGTAGCTTCTTTAGAGGTTTTAGTCTATCTGCTTAACGAGTTAACCCTTAAAGAAGGCTTTCTCTTTTATAGCGACCTATTAAGGTTAGGGCCTAGCCTAGGCCTCGTTAGGGTTACCGCAACCGTTATTAATAATACTAGCTACCTCTAATAGCAGACGGCCTAGGCAGATTTGCGATTTCTATAGTAAGCCTTATTAGCCTAAGGGACGACCTACTATAGACTACTAGAAGACCTACTTTTACGTTCTTCCTAATTCGATCCCTACTAAACTCGTTAACACTATTACCCTTAATAACGACCTCTTAAAGAAGGTTAGGGAACGGGTAGCTAGTAACCGCGATCTATAGGTAAAGGTATTAGCTAAATTACAATGCCTTAAAGAGAAAGCTTCGAATAAGGTAGCCTAATCGACGGGCTAGTTAATTACGATAATAGCCTCTATAATAACTATAACAATAAGGGAAGACATTATAGACTAGCTACTCCTTAATAGCGGCTCTAACGAGTACATCTTTAATAACGCGGCTTAGTTTAGCGAGCTAGACTTTCGCTCGTCTATTAAGATAGTTATAGGCTATAGTATAACCTACTTATAGGGGGTAGGTACTATTAAGCTCGTTATAGAGACAGGCTTCTAGATTAACCTAACGAAGGCCCTATTCGTACCTAGCTTCTAGACTAATCTGTTATCCCTCGAGGCCTTTATAGAAAGGGGATTTACCTATAATAACCTTATAGGCTAGTTGTTTAATCTAACTACGTAAGTAACGGTATGCTACACTACTAAGCGGATCTGTTAAAATTAGCTATAGATCACGAAGCTAGCTACCGATCCGGCTATCGTTAACACGGTTAATTCGAAGAAGCTTCCTATAACTAGCTTACGGGCCCTAAAGGCAGTAGTAGTAACAGCACTATAGCTTTAGCACATAAGGCTAGGCTACCTAGGTACCGAACAATCACGACACCTTTAATAACTTCTAGGGGTCGAAATAATGCTAATTCCTATGCCCGACTACGAGATCTACGCTACTATAAAGATTAGGAAGGACAGATTACGAAGGCCGCGGGACCTTACGTAGCCTCGTCGACCTTAGGCCGTTATGGCTTTCGACCTCTTCTACTTCGACGAGGGCTTTAACAGCTCCCGTTATTTAGCTCTTTTTACCTATACCTTTACTAACGAGCGCTACGGCTACGATCTCGTTAGGAAGACCGAGGTGCTATAAGCCTAGGTAAAGTTTACGGCCTAGGTTAAGCGTAGCTTTAATTTATAGGTAGCTACGATAGTAACTAACGGGGAGTTAAGCCTCTTTACGCTAGCCTTCTTAGAAGACCTTAAATTCGAAGGGATTACGGTTAGCTTCTCCTCGCTAGGCTATCTATATTAGAACGGCCTTGCGGAGCGTTCTAGGGGGGTAGTTACGTATATAATATAGCGGCTAATAGCCTAGTCTAGCTTTAAAGATTAATTATAGCCTCTAGCGATAAAGATAGCGATCTATATTCTTAACGGTCTCCTAACTACTCGAGCCATTAACCCCTTTTACGATTAGCTAACTACGAATTAAGCTATTAGCCTATAAGTAGATTAAGGCTAATTCGACTAAAAAGAGTATAAAAAGGCCCTATAACCGATAGAAAGACGAAATCAGTAGCTAAAAAACAATAATCTAGCTTAGAGCGGACTTTCTAAGGATTAGGTACATCGTAATCTTAGGCACGTTAGGGCTTTTAGCTATAAAGCTTACCCTTTAACTAGACAGGCCTTACGAGGTATAAATTCGAAGCTCTTACTAAAGGGGTATATTAGATACCTTATTACGGGCTAAGCTGGTTTAGTTACCTAAGCGATGCCTAGGTACTTACGAGTACGTAATATCTTACGTACCCTAGAAACACCCCTAAAGACCCTAGGAATAACGCTAGGATCGCCTAGCTATATCCTAGGAGTAGCGCTAGCTTCGCCCTAGAATAGTCTAACTATAGATTAGCATTAATAGAGATTAGTAATACGTATTAGAATATATTAGACCGCATAGCCGCTAGCTAGGCGCTAGGAACGCTATATATAAAATAGTATGCCTACTATCTAAAAGCGCTAAGATAGAGACGATCCTATAGGTATATAAGTTAACTAGAGATCTAGCTAAAAGATACCTCTCTAGTTCTAAATAGACATTTATCGATTATCTATTTAACTAAAATACCGTCTTAGTACGATCCTTAATATATTTAGAACTCCTTCTTAAACCTTATACTTCTTCTATACCTTAAGATAACTTCCCCTACCTCTAATACCCTAATAAACGACGGGACTCTAGACCCCTTAGCTAATATAGACCCCTTCCTTCGCTAAACCCTCGAACGATAGGTAACTAGGGAATAGGCGGATTAGAAATAATAACTTAACTAAATGTTAAGCGGTATGCTAGAGGAGCTAAAAACTATAATAAACGAGCGACTTAAGTAGAGACTGCCTACGCTATAGCTAACAATACCTAGATCGAGTAATATAAAGACTAAACCCTCCGTACGCTGTAAACCGCTACTAAGGCCAGACAAGTTTAACGGACAGAGACGTTACTACCCTTCCTAGGCGTACTTAATTAGGGAAAAGATACTTATTAACGTAAACTTCTTCGATATAAACTAAGAGATATTTTACTATATCTACTCTTACTTAGACTCTAGGCAATAATAGATAGTCTCGATATACTTTTAGAATAGAAGTAACGTTAATTACGATCTAGATAAATTTATAAGCTATATCGATTTAATCTATCTAAACGTTAACCTTTAACCCTATATAGCTACTACCCTCCGTTCGATAAAATAAGGAGAAAGAACGCCTTTTACTAGTTACCTTCTCCGTTTCGAACAGAAGTTAGTAGAAGCTAGTAGTAGTACGTAAGCGGCCTCTATAAAGATCCTATTCTTAGATAGCACCCTAAATAATAGGATTAGGAACGCTCTAGTAGCTACGGATCTACCCTCTAATGACTTTGTAAAATACTATATTAAGGTAGCTAAGATCGCCGCTAGGGTTAAGCGCCTCTATAACCTATAGCTATTAATAGGGGGACTAAACCTAGCTACGAGGAACCGAGGATTTAGACAAGACGTAGAGGGCGACACATAGATATCTAGCATCTATAAGGTTAGGACCTAGTAGTTATCGTCTACGGTATGCTACCGCTACGGATAGGAAGGGCACCTAGCGAGGGGTTATCGATCGAGACCTAAAGACCTAAAGGAAGGAAGAAGTGTAGCGAGAGGAAAGAAGAAAAACGAGTTAACTAAGAAAATAAGTACCTTAATAGGAAGGATCGAAGAGGTACTAATAGACAACGACTCTAAGTTAGAAAACGAGTAAACCCTTACCGAAGTTAGGGTAAGGGTAATTAGAAATAGGTTAAGGAAGAATAGAAGAGGGCGAGGCTACTACACTTAATGTTACCTATATCCTTAACTATTAATATAGGAACTTAAGAAACACTAGCCCTTTTAGATAGCGGATATAACCGCTATACTATAATCGACCTATATACCGTAAAGAAGTTAAAACTACTATATATCGACGAGGAAAGGAGACCTCTATCCCCCTTTTTAATAGACGCTCTGCCTATCTTTTTATATAGGATCGTAACGTTCTAAATAGACATTAACGGATAGACGGAATAGGTATTTATCGATATAATCGAGAACCTTAGATAACCTCTATACCTAGGAAGACCTTAGATAGTTAAGAATAAGGTTACCTACTTTACCGCGGAAGAATTAATTTAGTATAGAACTAGGAAGATTAAAGTCCCTCTCTTCCCGATAGGACATTCTACATAAATCCGACAAATCCTCTAAGCTTAATTAGTCTCTAGGTTAGTCTTCGGAGCGGAATGTCGACGAGAAATTACTATATAAGGCTACGAGGTACTTAACATTTAGGCGGTTTCTTTATAGGACATCGAGAAAGCTCTATAAAAGAAGACACTAGTAAACCTAGCCGACTACATCCTAAAGGAGGTATTAGAGGAATTCCTAGACCTTTTTATACTAGAAAAATCTATAGAACTACTACCCCTTCGACTAGGGATCGATTACGAAATATACCTAGTACCTAATAAGGATAGAACGTAACCCCCCCTTCCCTAGGGGCTACTCTACGACATGTTACGAGAGGAACTCCTTATCCTACGAAAAGTCTTACGCGAACTCCTTAATTAAGGGATAATCCGAGCTAGTAGCTCCTCTATAGTAGCCCCTATCTTATTTATTAGAAAGGCCGATAGCTAACTCTAGTTCTACTATAACTATCGAGCTCTAAACGCTATTATAAAGAAGGATAGGTATAGTCTACTACTTATTAGAGAAACGCTTCGGGCGCTTTAATAAGCTAAGTAGTTTACGAAGTTAGATATCGTTTCTACGTTCTATAAGATCCGTATAGTAGCTAGACATAAATCTAAAATAGCTTTCTAGATACGCTTTAGCCTTTTCGAATAGCTAGTCTATCTATTTAGGTTAATAGGGTTACTAGTAACGTTTTAACGATATATAAATATAACCCTTTAGGAGTTTCTAGACGACTTTATAACTACCTATCTCAACGACGTATTAATCTACACTTCGGGATCCTAGGCCGAACACATAGAAAAGGTAAGGCTAGTCTTAGCACGACTAGCTAAGGCTAGATTGTATTTAGACCTAAAGAAATACACCTTCTATACCTAAGAAGTAAAGTATCTAGGATTTATCGTTAAGGCTAAATAGGGGCTCTATTACGACCTAGAGAAGCTTCGAGCGATTAAGGAGTAAGAGGTACCTCGTATAGTTAAGGGAGTTAAAAGCTTTTTAGGATTCGTAAACTACTACTAGATTTTTATCTATAATTACTTAAGGTTAACGTAACCCCTTAACTCCCTAATAAAGAAGAACACGCTATTTATCTAGGGAAAGGAGTAAGATATAGCCTTCTACTAACTTAAGGAAGCGTTTTATAAAGCCCTAATTTTAGTAGCCTAGGACCTAGAACGATAGTCTATCCTAGAAACTAACTATTCTAGGTTTACTATAGGGGGTATCCTTACCTAACTTAACGCCGAAGGGCGTAAGTATACGATTAGCTTCTTCTTAAAGAGACTATCTCTAGTAGAGTATAATTATCCTATTTATAATAAGGAGATACTTACTATTATCTACTACTTAGACTTCTAGCGGCTAGAGCTACGGAACGGGCTACCCTTTAGGATATAAACGGACTATAATAACCTCCGATACTTTATATAACGTAGATAGTTAAACGAACGGTAGAGTCGCTAGGTAGCTAACCTAGTAGGATATAATTACTCTCTTAAGTACTAACTAGGAGAATAAGCGGTAGTCCTAGACGTACTTTCGAGGTAGGAACAAGATATACTAGCGGGAATTAACGATAAGAGGGAATAAGGACGCATTATCTAGTTAATTACCCTAGAACGTATCTAGGAGTACCCTAGAGTAGCCTAGGAACATGCCTAGGATAGCCTAGGAGTTACCCTAGGAAAGGCCTGAATTAACCTCGGACTTAACCTAGCGGCTCGAGTAATAACCGTTTATGTCCTAGGAGAAGGCTGCCTAATTTAGCTTAACGAGGAGTTATAATAACTTTAGGAAGAGACACTAATAACCGATACTAAGTACTAGCTTATTCTTAGAGCGGTATAAAGTAGAGATCGTAAACTTCTACTAGACGCCCTAAAGATATAACTATCGGAATACATAGTTAATAGAGCTAGGTAGCTTCTTTTTAGAGATCGCCTTTAGGTCCTAGGGAAACCCGCGTCGATAACTAAGGGAGGTAATTAGCTAGATACCTTACGAATACGGCTAATCTAGTAAGCATACGAGTCTCTAATCGTTAGACACCTAGGTAAGAACGGTACCTATAATATTATGTTACGATAATTCTTCTAGCTAGGAATTACATAAGTAATCCGGCGTTTCGTACGTAACTATAGACCGTACGGTTAGGGTTATATCTAGCGTAAGGTAAGGAGGACTCTCTTATAACCTCTCCTAGTACTAGACTAACCCTATACTTACCTATCTATAGACTTTATTACCTTACTCCCGCTAATAAAGGGTAATTAATATAAGTTCCTCTAGGTAATTATAGACCGTATAACGAAGGCCTTAACCCTAGAAGCTATAATAACTATAGACGCTATTACTTATATATAACGATTCCTAACCGTATACTTCTGTTTTTATAGTATACTAATATCGATTATCTCCGACTAAGGGTTAAACTAGATAGGCGACTTCTAGTATAAGCTTTATTAATTAACTAGAATAGAGTAATAGCTAAGTACTAGCTATTATCTAGAGATAGACGGGGTAACGGAACGAGCTAACTAGGAGATATAGTAATATCTCTAAGCCTATACCTACTTTACCTAAGATAATTAGGATACTCTCTTACCTACTATATAACTTATACTTAATAATTAGACGTCTTCTATTACTAGTATTAGCCCCTTCTTTACGGAATATAGTTACTATATAAACCCGATCGAACTCCGCGAAGAGAGAGAAGAACGCGTCTCTATCGAGGTATATAAAGTACGACTCTTTATAGATCGACTTAAGGATACTATAGATTTTATCTACGCTAAAGCTACCGCTATATAGGCGCGAATAGAAGAAATAGTAAATTAACGTCGACGCCCCGCTAATCGATTTAAGGTTAGTAATAAGGTCTAGCTACATATAAGGAATTACTATTCGCTAAGACTAAATTAGAAGCTTAATTAGCTCTATTATAAGTATACCGTTACCCGCGTTATCGGTCTATATAATATCGAGCTTAATGTCTAGGGAAACATTTATCTTATATTCTATGTCGATCTCCTCCGTTTAGCGGCTAATAATCTACTCCTAGGACAAAGGGTAAACGACCTATAACCGCTACCGATTATAAACGAGAATAGCGAGGCTAAATAGAAAATCGCTAAAGTAGTAGCCGCCTATTAGAAGAAGGTTAGACGTAGACGTTAACGTAAGGTATTAGTCCGCTAGGACGGGTATACTAAGTTAACCTAGGAACTATTAGAATACTTAAAGGACACAGAAGCGTTAGAAGAGTATAAACGCCAGTAGGGACCTATTAACTAGCACGATAGTAATCTATAGTACGCTTAACGTTTATAACAATTACGTAACCGAGAACACAAACGAGATAGTAACTAAGTAGGTATTAATACGACTAACGGCTACGAAGCTACATCGCCTCTTAGGCGATACGCTAGAACTAGACGTCGTCCTCCCCTAGCGCCTCGTTAGACCCTTAGTAGTAGGTCTCTAAGAAGTCGGCTAGCGCACAGGCTACCGCTACCCCCTCTAGCTTTACCTACACTATCTAAAACCCGTTAGCGATCCATTCATCGATAGATAAGGGTTAAACTTACTGGCTAGCACCGCGACCCTAGGCGGGCGCAGTTGTAGTAGGCCTAGGCGCGGACAGAGGCCTGCTCCTAATAGGCCTTTGCCTCGCCCTAGGCTATCCTACCTACGCACACCGCGTAGGGCGGCTAACGGCGCCGCGTGCCTATCTTAGGCGTAGGTTTAGCCGGCGTAGCTAGGGGCGGCCGAGGGTCCTTTCTCTTCGACGGTATAACGGGGTCCCTCGCAGGCGACAGCTCTAAGTTTACAACGTCGCTCATTCTAAATTAGTTAACGATTAGGCCTCGCTCTAGATATTACGTAGGGCTATAGTCTTACCTTACTACTACTGTTACTACTACTACTACTGTTACTACTACTACTACTAACGCTACTAATGTTATTATTACTGTTCTTATTACTACTGCTACTGTTATGATTGTTATTGTTATAGTTGTTTTTGTAGTAATGATAAAAAACGTAAAAAGTAGGACCGTTAGCTTAATCCGCTACCTACTAATTTAACAGGTAGGGCCCTACTAGGGTAATCCCTACACTGCCCCGATAATATAAGAAAGGGGGGGGGTAATGTTACGGGCTAAGCCGGTTTAGTTACCTAAGCGATGCCTAGGTACTCACGAGTACGTAACATCTTACGTGCCCTAGAAACACCCCTAAAGACCCTAGGAACAATACTAGGATCGCCTAGCTATATCCTAGGAGTAGCGCTAGCTTCGCCCCAGAATAGTCTAACTATAGATTAGTATTAATAGAGATTAGCAATGCGTATTAGAATACATTAGACCGTATAGCCGCTAGCTAGGCGCTAGGAACACTACACGTAAGATAGTATACCTACTATCTAAAAGTACTAAGATAGAGACAATCCTATAGGTATATAAGTTAACTAGAGATCTAGCTAAAAGATGCCTCTCTAGTTCTAAATAGACATTTATCGATTATCTATTTAACTAAAATACCGTCTTAGTACGATCCTTAACATACCTTACGGGAATTATTTCGACTACTTAATACGTAATTTAGGTGCCTTTATTAAGATATAGCTCGCTTATTAACATAGCGTATGTTATCTTTAACGAAAAGGTCTTCTATAAGGACGACTAAGTAAAGGAAAAAGAAGTCCCTAAAAAGGAAGCTTCCGACTAGCTTAACATAATTTAGGACGTTAAAAACGCTAAAGAAAACGACCTAGACGAGCTTCTAGGCCCGAATTACAATGTTAACGTTAGATAGGCTAATAATTAGAAAAGTAGTATTAAGGCTATCGCTAATTTCGAAGGTAATTACGAGGGCCTATTTAAAGAAGACCTACCTCGACTTAAGGAATTAGCGTACGAGGACCTTAACAACGCGCCGCTTATACTACTATTATATGTATTAGATAAACCTAAAAGACATATCTCCTTTAACGTCTCGTCTTAGGCTATTTAGCGACCCTATCGAGATAGCGCTCTACTACCTCCTCGTGCGTATAGGGACCTCTATAATCGAGAGGACTAACAAGCCTAGATAAGAGCGATAAGGGTTAAATTAGACTACTTAGATAAGAAAGGGACCGCTAAAATCGTAACTAGCAAAGCTATTCTAAAGGGAACGTAGCCGATTAACCTTATGTAGGTATACGCCTATAAATTTAATTAGGATAGGTTTATTACAGACTATAAAGCTCGGATCGTCGTTTAGGGCGATCTTTAGCCTCCTTCGTAGCTTATAGTCTTAGCCTACACCCTAGCTAGCTAGACTTTTCGACTCCTAATAGCTATTATAGCCTACTTTAACCTTAAAGCCACTTAGTATAACTTCGTTAATGCCTTCTATAACGTAGATTTAGACGAGAAAGTCTATTATAAGCTTCCTAACGGGTTTACTAGACCTAGTAAATACTAGAGGCTTAGGAAAGCTCTATACGGGCTAAGACGATCGCCTCTCCTTTAGTATCGGGTTCTAGTCTCGCACTTTAAGGAAAGGGGCTATCGACTAGTCTAGGAAGACCCTTATATAATAACGAATAGGTAGATCTTAATCTTTTTTTACGTTAACGATCTAGTCGCCCTATTTTATAAGGCACACTTATACCTTTATGAGGTATTACGAGCTAACCTTCTTACGACCTTTAGAATTAAGGAATTAGGCTAACTTCGCTAGTTCCTAGGAATCGAGGTTATTAGGGATCGGGTAAGTAGACGAATTTAGCTATTATAGTAGTTATACGTCTTAAAGATCGTAATAATTTAAAGGGCTACTAGCGGCTAGGAAGGAAAGGCACCTAAGTAACTTTTAGCAAGCCTTAATTAACCGCGAAGATAAGGTTAAGACCTATTAACGGCTAATAGGATCGATCCTTTATGCGGCTATTATTATAAGGCCTAATATAGCTTTCGTAGCGGCTAAGCTTTTAATTTTAGTAACCTAGTTTTAACATGATAGGCTATCGATCTACTAGCCTTTTTACGGTATTGGCGGCCCTAACGAGTCGATTACGGCTATGTTAGACGCTTCCTTTACTAACAACGTTAATCGGAAGTCTAGCTAAGGCTTTATCATTAAGGTCTTTAGAGGAGCTGTTACGTTTAAGGCTAGTAAGTAAGATACGGTTATAACTTCGACTACGGAGGCGGAATTCCTTTCCTTAGCCTATATAGCTCGAGAGATCTATTCCTTTACTAGGCTATACTACGAGATCGAGTTTAAACCGTTAGACGACCTTACGATTAACTGTGATAATCGATAGACCGTTAGGCTCGTAACGGAAGAAGGGTTAAAGTTATTAACGAAGCTACGGTACGTCGATATTTACAGCTACTAGCTTCGTTAGGAGGTTTAAAATTAGCGCCTTAAGATCGTCTAGATCGACATAAACTAGATAATCGCAGACGGCCTTACGAAGCCGCTTTAGGGGACTAAATTTAAGCTCTTTTAACAGTAGATTAGGCTAACTACTTAGTTTCCTTACGCCTTACGATTATTAGACTAACTAAGCTGAATTTACCTTTATTAATACTATAATCTAGAATGCGATTTCTTTCGTCTTTTCTTACCTTTTAACGCCTTCTTTAATTACTACTAACACTAATTAGCTAGCCCTAATAGCTTTACTTAAATAGGACCTAATTCTTAGGCCCTAAGGGGGTGTGTTATAGCCGGAAGAGGGTCTAGTCCGTTAGGTGTGATTATTACGGAAAGAGGCGTCTTTTAATTAGTCGTACGGTTAACGGATCTAGTAAGAGAGGGTTTTTACGAAAACGCCTAATGAATCCAGTCATAACTAATTTAGTTACTGTACGAGGTCTCGTCTAAATTCGTTACCTAAATTAGCCGGATTCGTTAGTAGCTAGAAGTACCTGTACCTATATAGTCTGCCTTGGTTTTCTTCCGTTTTACTAGGGGTAGACAGATCAATCACACTCATGAACACCCTGCAAGTGGCCTAACAGTATGCAATCGTAGGATGTGTGTGTGTCGGTACATATACATGTATGTGTAGATACCGTGTGCACTGTATCCTGTATCTACAACTGTGTGTATGTACATATATGCTTGTGTGCAAAGTACCTGTCCATTCGCTGTATCCGCATCTCCTTCCCCTTTCTCTCTTCGCCCCTTTCTCTCTCTCTCTCTCCCCGTCTCTCCCCTCTCTCGGTTCTCCCCTCTCCTTGCTTGTACATACATACATACTTATGTACGTATGTATGCAGGTGTGTATCCCTCTCTCTCTATAAGTCTTTACCCCCCTCACTATGCCTCGCCTCCCCTCGGCTCCTGATCAGCACCAAACGCCCTACCTACATATTCGTACGTACCTACATACATACATACAGCCACACCATGCACTCAATCTCGTCGACAACTATGTACATACTTACACATACATATACATACATACATCCTGCTCCGTCTCCTGACCAACACACAGACGTCGTGCCATCTTCTCGGCGCCTTCTCGAAGCCTTCGACCGACGGGCGGGGCCGCGGCTCTCCATTCCACCACCGTCGTCACTACCTCCCCAACAAGTCCCTCTCTCTCATACACATGACACGAAATATACCAGCCCCAGACGTATCCTTCCCACCAGTCTCCACTACCGTCGGCGCCGCCGAAAACCTCGGCCGGCTTCGGACCTCAGGGCTCACGGAAGCGCCTCGCAGCCTGAAGTCACGGGCCGACAGTCCTTTGCTCCCCATTATCCACGACTTCATATACATGTACGAATACCTACATATGTCGCCTTGCCGAGCACGTGGGTGGCCTCCCCGTTGCTCAGCCTCGGACTGCTTGACACGTATTCGTACATACATACACATATTCGTACACGTGCAACACCAACCCGCACTCATACCTACCTTTCACATACATACTTCGCAGAGAAGGCATCTACTTGGCACCCAGCCATCAACCCACGACGCAAACGTCGGCTCCCCGGGGCAGCCTCCCCAAACACCCCCCCCCCCCCCCTCGGACCGACCCTAAAGCGTCGGCGAAATCAAACCCCCGGTAGCCACAAAGACCTTCCCATCCGCCCACAACGTACATAAGCTGACAACCGATCTTCTCTCTGTCTCTCCCCCCCCCCCCCCCTTTTTTTTTTTTTTTTTAATTTTTCTGTTAAGATTCCCTCCTGTTTTTTTCCTTCTGTCCTTCTCTCCCGGCGAGCCGCGGTCTGACAAGCGTTGGCGAAACGACTCGTGTTCCACGGCCAATGGCGTGTTCGGAGCGAGTCGCGGCGTCATCATCTTGTTCCCCCCCCTTGTTGATTCTTTGGTTACGAATATACTAAGCTGGTCTCTGCCAGATGTCATTTACCCGGCCCGTAGTGAGGGGTTTCTCGTCTTCGCTAGGTATAGACGAATACATGGACGAATACATACACCATACATGCTGATATGTACATCTCTGCCACCGTCGGAAGTGTTACCAATCCTTCAGCCCAGGGAGATGGTTTCCACAAAGCTTATAAAGACGGTGAAAGCCTTGCTCTCTCTCGTCGATGCGCGGAATCATGCCACTCCATCTCCTGCATCCATCATCTATGTGTGTATGTATGCATGTACATACATACGTACGTGGGTACGGATATGTACGAATGAGAGGTATCTAGGTGGTAGCCTTAGGTAGGCAGGTATCCCACAGCGGATGCAAGCCCCCCATCGGGCCAAACCCCCCCGTAAAAAGAAGCCGCTGAAGCGATCGACGCAGGTCAGATCGCCAAGCAGACTAGCAACACGATACTGCAACGGAAGCGTAGCCCGGCGCGAGTGCCAAGATGGGTCTTAGTACCGTCGCGTCGCGTTGGTGCCCTTTGTTTCCTTCTCACGACGCCCATCTTGATCTGTCTTGTCTTGGAATGTTTCTCGCCTTCATCTCCCACGATATAGCATCCAGAATCTGTCTCAAACCCGCTCCCAGACCATGTCCAAACCCGACCCACGCAACCCGAAGACAACCCGATGACAGTCCCAAGGCAGCTCCAACAGCCTCCAAGACAACCCGAAGACAACCCGAAGACAACCCGAAGACAACCCCAAGGCAGCCCCAAGGCAGCCCCAAGACAACCCCACGACAACCCCAAGACAACCCCAAGACAACCCCCAGACTCCAGACAAACCCAACACCAGACGCAAAACCTAATTGCTAAAGACGGCTCTCCTCTCTTCCGGCCTCCTGTCTCCTGACTCGGCTACGCTCCCTTCGCGCGAGGCCGGCTGCGTGCGGGGACACCCGTTCCCGTGCTTAGCTAATGCGCCTCACCAAGACTCAGGATGGGGTTTTCCTCTTCCCCCCCCCCCCAGCCGTTCCGACGACTCATAAAGAGAGGCACAAAAGACGAGCAGGAGAAAGAAATCTGGAATTTCCTCTCCCATTGACGAGATTCTTCCTCGACCGTTCCCGGGACGTGACCGACAATGGGTGAAATCGAGCATCAGACCATCAAGGGCAAGGACCCCCTCAACACCACAGAAAAGAAGAGAAAAACTCGACGACAGGGCTTCACAGACAATCCCCATCGCTGACAATCCACACAGATGGCTGGTTCCGCGAAATCTCCGACATGTGGCCCGGTAAGACAACCCCCCAAAAACCAACAAGCAAGACACCGGCTCACAACCGCAAAGGCCAAGCCATGATGCTCAAGGTCGACAAGGTCCTCCACCACGAAAAGAGCAAGTACCAAGACGTCCTCGTCTTCAAGTCAACCGACTACGGCAACGTCCTCGTCCTCGACAACGTCATCCAATGCACCGAGAGAGACGAGTTCGCCTACCAGGAGATGATCGCACACCTGCCCCTCAATTCGCACCCGAACCCGAAAAAGGTACTCGTCATTGGAGGCGGCGACGGCGGCGTCCTGCGCGAGATCGTCAAGCATGATTGCGTCGAGGAGGCTGTTCTCTGCGACATTGACGAGGTTCGCTACCCCTTGCATCATCGTCAAGACCCGAATTGACCACGCTTAGGCCGTCATCCGCGTCTCCAAACAATTCCTACCCAAAATGGCCGAGGGCTTGACGCACCCAAAATGCACCGTCCACGTCGCCGACGGTTTCAAGTTTCTCGAAGAGTACAAAAACAGCTTCGACGTCGTCATCACCGACTCGTCCGACCCCGAAGGTCCCGCCGAGAACCTGTTCCAGAAGCCCTACTTCCAGCTCCTGTACGATGCGCTCCGTGATGGGGGCGTCATCAGTACTCAAGGTTGTAGGTCCCATCTCTTGTGTTTCGGACGACGGAAGCTCCCTCTTTTGTTCCCCCCCTCTGTTCCCCCCTACTCCCCTGCAGCACAATCTCCATCCAGGCGGTGCGACAGCCGTCGCTCATGGCTGACTTTCGTCCCTCTATAGCCGAGAACCAATGGCTCCACCTGCCGCTCATCAAGCAGCTCAAGAAGGATTGCAAGGAAATCTTCCCGGTGGCCGAGTACGCGTACACGACGATCCCCACCTATCCCTCGGGTCAGATCGGCTTCATGATCTGCTGCAAGGATGCCAGCCGAGACGTAAAGAAGCCGGTGCGTCGCTGGTCCGCCGACGATGAGGCCGACAAGTGCAAGTACTACAACGCCGACATTCACACCGCCAGCTTCGTTCTGCCCAACTTTGCCAAGAAGGTGCTGGAGTGAGGCAGCCTTGAATTTTCCATAGTACATCAAGAGCAGTTTTGAGGTCGACAAAGGAATTGAACCAACAAAGGACTGTCGGGAACAAAATGTCTCTGCCTCACTAGTCGAACGTAGGCGTAGGCGGCTCCTCGAATTGTATCTCCCCCTTTGTGATGTCGGGGTAGACGTCGAACCTTCGCTGTTTCTCGAGGGGTATGTTGTCTCTTGAATTCTGAATCATCTTGCGGCTGAGCTCGAATGATATGGCCGTCTCGTCCTGATCAGCCTTGCAGGAAATCCTGCCCATGGGGTCGACAATCATGCTGTGGCCCCAGGCGTTGTAGTTGGCCACGTTGTCGCGCGCGGGGCTGCACATGGCGACGTAGACCTGATTGTCGAGGGCGCGAGATCGACCCAGAAGCTCCCAGTGCAGGGCGCCCGTCGTCAGATTGAAGGCACCAGGATATATGAGGGCGAAGGCGCCTTTGCGGGCAGCGATGATGGCGAGTTCGGGGAAGCGGATGTCGTAGCAGATGGCGATGGCGACGGTGCCGTAGGGAGGCATGGGGACGAGCGAGATCTTGTTGCCGGGACTGAGCACAGCGGATTCGCGAAAGGCAATCTTGCCGGGGATGTCAATGTCAAAGAGGTGAACCTTGCGGAAGGTGTCGATCAGCTTTCCCTCCGGGTTAAAGGTCAGACAGGTGTTGTAGAAGCGGCTCGGCATTTCCGGGTCGCGCTCGGGAATGGATCCGCCAATGACATAGACATTGTTCTTCTTGGCCGCGTTGGCCAGTGCATGGAACGAAGGGGAATCCTTCTGCGGAGGCGGCGACGGCGACAACGTCTCGGCAAACTTGGGAAAGTTCTGGGTGCCGTAGGGCGAGTTGAAGCATTCAGGCAGCACCACGATTCTGGATCCGGTTCGAGCCAATGAAGCGATGGCCTTGGTGGCTCGCGTCAGGTTGGCTTCCTTGAGGAGCTCGACCTTCATCTGGACGCAGCCGAGGCGGACATCCTGGAGGAGCGGCGTCGGAACCTCCTGTTCGGCGGGCAGTCGCGGCTGATAGCCCGAGTCCATGTTCCAGATGGAGCGTCGGGGGGAGACACGCAGCACGGATCTGGTGAAGCGGCCGGTGGCCTGCATCGTGGAGGAGGGGAAGAGGCGGGGAGGAGGAGCCTTTTTGAGAAGCTCTCTCACAGGCTTTTTTTTTTCCCTCCCTCCTTCGTTACATCATCGCCGACGTTGAAGGCGGGTCCGCAAAAATGATGCAGCGTGATCCGGTCTGTGACGTATCCACTAGCCACGAGTCTTGAGATGCCTGCTGCTGTAGTCCTAGGTGTGATGGCGTGACGGTGTGAATCAACTTTATATGTATGTATTTTGAGATCTATTCCTAGGCAGAGAGCCTCGATCGGGACGGAGAAGTTGCCACTAGGACTGGGTTCTCACTTCACCATCACGACATGACAGCTGCAAACAAATGCCGTTAAAAAGAAAAAATGACAGGATGAAGATGCCTCAACGCCGTAACCCCCTTCTTAGCCTGTTTGCTTTCTTTCCCTCAGCCGTCGTCAGGATCCGGCACCGATTCGTAACCCCCCTCAGGCGGCATCAGATACGCCGAAGCCACCAGCCCAGCAGCAGAGAGGACGCAAACCACAGCGCTAAAGGTAGCAAGATACCACGAAACACCAAGATGCCAACCCGGAACACCAAACTGCTCATCGTGGTCAAACAGATAGGCAACCATGGAGATGAGCACCAACTCAAAGACAGCCACGACAGTCAACATGCCAGCAACAAACACCCAGCCCGTCTCGCGCTTAAACTTGCCGCCCCGCAGCACAACGAAGAAGCTCGTCAGGCAAGCAAGACACAGGATGGTCGACAGCGAAGCCATGAAGCCGATGGTGCGCCACAACGAGCAAAAATATCGAGCTCCGTTTTCGCACATCTCG
Source organism: Ophiocordyceps camponoti-floridani (assembly GCA_012980515.1). Taxonomy (NCBI): domain Eukaryota; kingdom Fungi; phylum Ascomycota; class Sordariomycetes; order Hypocreales; family Ophiocordycipitaceae; genus Ophiocordyceps; species Ophiocordyceps camponoti-floridani. The sequence goes on from JAACLJ010000001.1 coordinate 2,867,443, forward strand.
GCCGGGGGGTACTCGCGACAACGCGGCGTGCTGAGATCGGAGCAGCTCCTGTTCAACCCAATCGTCTTGCCGACATGATCGCCCTTGGCCGTCGTGACAGCGTAGACAATCCAGTTGGGTGCTGCGATAGAAGCAACGAGCATGGCCGTCGCTGCTTTCGTCAGCTAGCTACTTCTCGGTCAAGGCGGGAGAAGACGAACCGGCCACAAAGGCAGCGAGGGCAGAGGCGTAGATGGAAACGCGCGTCATAACGGGCGTGGGATCTAACGGGCGTGGGATCTAACGGGCGTGGGATCGCAATGGCGTGAGAGGCGGAGGACAACCGGGGAGGCGGCGTGGGAAAACAGGGCTGGGATGGGGGAAGCTGTGCTACCTGCTTAGGTAGGTGTGCTGTGCTGCTCTCCTGGTCCCGTGACCGCGGGCGGTGAGCGACCTAGCTTCTGCCAACGCGGCTAGCCGGGGCTTGAACGCATTCGACTCTGCCCGCCCGCGCTTCTCATCTGCCACCCGACCAGCCACGATGCGCTCGTGCTGCGAGGCTGACGATACGATCGATGGTGGTGATGATGATGCTTTTAATTGCTACCACAGCTTAAGCGCTACATCGCCAGATAGTCCCGCTTCTCCGCTCCACTCCCACCCTTCCCCCTCACCACCAACTAGCAACCCCCCTCCCCCCCCAAAAAAAACATCACCACAACCACACACAACCATGAACCACTCAAGCCTCTCCCCTTCACAGGTCGCCGCCTTCCACCGCGACGGCTACCTCATCCTACGCAACGCCCTCGACGCCCCCACCGTCACATCCCTCCTCAATGAAACGCATCGCCTCCTCTCGACGCTCGACCTGGCCAACCACCCAATGACGCGCTTCACCACGGGGTCTTCGAGCGCGGAACACGTCGGCGACGAATACTTCCTCACTTCAGGCGATGAGATCCGCTTCTTCCTCGAGGAAGATGCCTTCGACGAACAAGGCAAGCTCACCGTTGCCGACCCCCCCATGGCCGTCAATAAGATGGGCCACGGCCTTCATCGTCAGAGCGCCCCCTTCGCCGCTCTCCTGTCCCCATCGTCGTCGTCGTCATCATCAGTATCTCCTCCCGCCATCGCCCGAGCTCTCGGCTACCGCGATCCGCGCGTCCTGCAAAGCATGGTCATCTGCAAGCACGCACGTCTCGGCGGCGCCGTCGCCCCCCATCAGGACTCGTCCTTTCTCTACACCGAACCTCCCTCCGCCCTGGGCTTCTGGTACGCTCTCGAGGATGCAGGCCGCGAAAATGGCTGTCTTTGGTTCCTTCCCGGCTCTCATCGTTGGGCGCCCGTTGAGAAGCGTCTCGTTCGCAAGCCCGAAGGCGGGACGCACATGGTCGACAATCTCGGTCCTCGCTTCCCCGACGGCCGTTCATCCGATGCCGACCCGCACCCGGACTCGGAGGACGTCTACGTATCGGGCGAGGTCCGTGCCGGAGATCTTGTCCTCATCCACGGCAACCTCCTTCACAAGAGCGAGAAGAATACCAGCGCGAGGGGACGCATCATCTACACGTTTCACATCATCGAGGCCGACGGCACCACCTACGACGCCCAGAACTGGCTGCAGCCATCTTTCACCGGCTTCACCAAACTCTACGACCCGGCGCCAGACACGTAAAAGACTGCTCGCAGCTGACCACGGCTCTCTATTTCCAGCGTACAACAGTAAATATCTAAAACGACCCATCATGTCCCGCGAGGGTGCTCAACAAGTTCATGCCCGGGGTATCAATCGTCCGGCTTTTGCGTAGCCGTTGCGCGCGAGCTCTCGTAAACGTCCATCCAATAGTACAAAAAGCACATCATGTCAAGCCCCTTTTTAGGCCTCAGTCGTCATCGGAACCATCGTCATCATCATCCGACTCCGCCTCGTCCTCCGAAGAGGAAGAGGAAGAGGAGCTGCTCGAGGACTCGTAACCGTCGGCGGGCTCGGCTTCGGCTTCGTCATCGGAGTCGTCCGAGGAGCTGTCGCTGCTGCTGCTGCTGCTGTCGGAGTCGTCGTCATCTTCCGACTCGGAACTGCTGCTGTCCTGGACGTTGGTACGGAGCTTCCGTCGTCGCCTGATGCCGCCGTCCATCTTGGTCTGCTTTGCGCCGCTGGCGTTTTGCCGAATATTAGAGTCGCTCGAGGCGACCGTGGCCGAAGAAGACTGCGTCGTCCGGCTATCATCCGTCCGTTCCCCGTCCGATAGCTCCTCGATAATCATCTCGGCACGCATGCGCTTCACCACCCGCCGGATGACGGCATCGAAATCCTGCGAGTTCGCCACAAACTCGGCCTCGTCAAACTCCTTTCTCTTCTGGCTCGAAGTCCTCGTCTGTAGCAGGTCCTTGAGGAGCTTCTCATAGCTGACCTGCTTGGCGGCCAGGTCGGCGGTACCGGTGGGAAAGGTCGAGGACCTGTCCTGGGTGCGGACTTCCATGGCGGCCTCGCGCAGCCTGATTCGGACGAAGCCCTTCAGGTCTCGGATGTAGGCATAAAAGGTGTCGACGTCGGCGGCAGGGATGCCGTCCGGGTCCAAGGCGTGCTTGATAAGCGTCGACTGGTGGTTCTTGTTAAACTTCCAAGAGGCGTGCGACTGCTTCCACGATCGAAGATACTCGAGTGCCGGCGCGAGGTCTGCCTCCTGCCTGTTGTCTGCAAGGTCCGTCTTCTTAAGACCCTTTGGCTTGGCTGGCTTGCTGCTAGCAACGTTCCTTGTCGGGGTGTCAACGTGGGACTTGGACTCCTGAGTAAGTGGCGCATTCCTGATCTCAGACTTGGCCTCCCTCCGAGACCTTTTAATGTCGAGGGAGGCTTCGGCGTTGAGGCGTCTCTTTGTCGGCCGAGTGGACTGGGCGCCGCCTGGGTGGTGCCCAACAGCCGGGATGCCGTCATTCGTTGCGGCAATAGGCTGCTTGAGCTTGAGGCCCAATCTCTTCCAGGCTGGGATGCGCTGTGCGCCTGTGCTCTTGGACGACGACATGATGCCTTTGGGCTCGATCGGGCAGGTTTCTAGTCCTTTTCCGCCGACGCGAGGGAGGAGGGTTGGAATTTTGTCGTCAGACCGTCGTAAGGCTTGCGACACGGTGCACGCACAAAAGGGCGACGCGGGAGACAGGGAGCGAAAAAAAGGAAAAGTACTGGTTGGATAATTATGGCCAGAAATTCCTCTCTTTTTTTTTTTTTTCGTGACTTGTTGACTGACGCCTTTGAGTCGTGCTGTTTGTTCCGTGGTACAGCCCGATCCTTTTTTTTTTTCCCGGTTCTCTGAGCCGAATCGTCGCTAAATGGCGAATCCTGTACTTCTCCCGTTGTCGCCGTCCAATTCAAGGAGCAGCAAGCGTAATAGTACAGACAGTGCGACCGATTCCTGTGGTCGTCGTCCTGTTGTGTCAGGGCAATGATTAAAAAAGACTCGCCCTCCAAGAGGCTAACAAGCGGCGCAGAGAGCAGCAGAGAGGATGGCGAGAGGCGTAGCTCGTGCCACTCAGGGCGAGATTGGTTGGCAGCCTGGCTAGAGAATGAAGCCTGCTGGTTGGTTGGGCATCAACGGCCCGTCGTGGATGGCAGATGATGCAACCGTTTTCTTTTTCTTTGTTTCGAATTTTTTTTTTTCTTCCTGCCACGCTGAGAGAGGAAGCTATCGTGGGCAGTCAGCTGGTGGAGTATGTAAGTATGTACTTCGTATCCTGTAGTGGAGACCTGGAGTCACTCACGTGCCAGCCGTCGTGGCTTTGCTGCCTGAGGCTGACATGAGCTCTGGCCAACCCGGCCAATGAGCTTGCGCTTTGCTCCCCAGGCAAGCTCCCACTCACGTAACAACGACGAAGCACCTTTGAGCTCGATTCTCGGCCTCGCGTCATCAGGCTTGACATCTCTGCTCAGCTCAGTCCGCCCTTTGTAGGGCCCTCTCCCGTCGCCATGTCTGGTAGGCGCGCGCTGGAAGTGGCAGTGACGGTAGCTCTAGCTGACGACGACTCGCAGCGGGTGCCTACGACAGACACATCACCATCTTTGCCGACAATGGCCGGCTGTATCAAGTTGGTATGCGACACTCAGAATTCTAGAATTGTCTTCATCTCTGGTTAGTCTTCTGACAATGGACAGAATATGCCTTCAAGGCCATCACGGCTGCCAACATCATGTCGGTAGGGGTCCGCGGCAAGGACTGCGCCGTCGTCCTCTCGCAGAAAAAGGTGCCGGTATGTCTTCATGCTCCGCGTAAATACTCATCCTTCAGTACTGAGATGAAAACGCAGGACAAGCTTATCGACCCCTCGTCCGTCTCGCACATCTTCCACATCTCCCCGTCTGTCGGCTGCGTCATCACAGGATCCATCGCCGATGCCCGTGCCTTTGCGCAGAGAGCCCAAGGCGAAGCCGCCGAGTTCAGGTACAAGTTCGGCTACGAGATGCCAGCAGATGTTCTGGCCAAGCGACTGGCCAACATCAGTCAAGTCTATACCCAACGGGTACGTCTTCGGTACCAAAGGGGGAAATGGAACCCTAGACTGACGCCCAAGGACAGGCTTACATGCGCCCATACGGCGTGGCCACCACAATCATCGCCCTCGACTCCGAGTTCGGGCCTCAGCTATTCAAGTGTGATCCCGCCGGCTATTACATCGGCTACAAGGGCACCGCCGCCGGACCCAAGCAGCAGGAGGCCCTGAACCACCTGGAGAAGAAGCTGCGCACCAAGGACCACGCCGAGGGCACTTGGGAGGATGTCGTCGAGCTGGCCATTACCACTCTGAGCACCGTTCTGAGCATGGACTTTAAAAAGGGGGAGATTGAAATCGGAATCGTTGGCGGTCCACGAAAGGACGGCAAAGAGGGGACTGACGCCGCTTTCCGGATGCTGACCGAGGACGAGATTGATGATCGGTTACAAGCCATTGCCGAGAAGGACTAGATAGACGTGCGCGCTCTTGCCGGCCCATGTCCTCAAGCACAATGATCTCTAAGCTGCACATGTAATCCACACGAGAACGTCATCGCGTCTGAGACTTGGCGGGCTACTACTAGGCATGCTGAAAATCAACAAAGAGAAAGCAGGCGAAAGACAAACAGTCGAAAGCTGGCCTGCCCTTCCGTAAACGCCACGCCACCAACCCCTTGCCAGCCTAAACGCCCACTCCGAGGTAAAGATGCCCCCCCATACGAATAACCCCCATCACCGCGTCTCGGAGTAGTCGTTGAGGGCAACGCAGACGGCGCCCCGGTGATGACCGTTGTACTGGCGGATAATCTGCTGGCTATGAACCTCCCACAGACGAGCGTAATGATCGGAGCAGGCGGTGACGAGGTAGGCCGAGTCAGCGCTGAAGGCGCAATCCCACACCCAGCGCTGGTGTCCCGTGAGCGTCGCCTCGAGAGGGAAGGGCTTCGGCTCGGCTTCGGTGTCGCTGCGGGGCTTGAGGTCGCGCACCTCCCAGATCTTGGCTGTGTGGTCGGCGCTGCAGGTGGCCAGCTTCTTGACGTCTGGGGAGAGGAGGACGCGGGTGATGTACTCCTTGTGAGCGCTAAAGTGCGTCACGGGCATGAGCTCTGTTCGGTCGTACGTCTGTCGTAGGAGCCAGACGAAGACGTTACCCTGGTTTCGGCTGTAAGCACAGTCATGTGGAGGAGATGGCGAGACACAGCCGAGGGGGGAAAAGAAGGATCTTGACGTACGAGCGTATTGGACGCGCAGAGAAGAGTGCCGTCGCTGGCCACCGTTACACTCGACACGGGCACGTCCTCCTCGGGAATCAACTCGTGAGCGCACATGTTCTCCGCCAAGTCCCAGATCCTCACGGAGCCGGAGCGGTCGCAGCTGATGATCTCCCCCTGATTAGGGTGAATGACGACATCGTTCGCCGCGGAGCCATGATTATAACTCCGTTGAATGGACCCCGTCCTCGTCTCCCAGATCTTGACGGTGCCGTCTTCGGAGCTCGTCACCATCCACTTGCCCTCGCAGTGAAAAGCCACACCGGTGATATTCCCCGTGTGGCCCTCAAACGTCAACAGCGGGTTCGGATTCGTCGACTTGATGTCGTATAGCTTGACGGTGTGGTGGCCCGCTGCCGCGAGGAAGCGCTTGTCGGGAGAGATGCAGAGACGGTTGACCTGCGAGTCAGGGTGCTGGATCGTGCGCGAGCAGATACCCGAAAGAGCCTCCCAGAACCTTTCAGGCGAAGCAACCGTCAGCCCATGATTGTACAAGACGGCGGCAGGACGAGTAAGCACCTGATGGTGTGGTCGTATCCGGCTGCGGCCTTGATCGTCAGCTGCGGCGCGGGACCGCACTCAAAGCCGCTGGAGTCTTACCCGTGCAGAGAATCACGGACATGGTGAAGGGGTCTCGTGGCGGAGAGGCTCGGCGTAGGCTGGGCCTCTCCTCGGGGTCTTATACTCGCTGTGGCTGGCTAGATGCTGCTGTTGTCTCTGCCCTGGAGTTGGCTGCTTGGTTGTGAATCTCGAAGCGAGGTGCCGGATAAGATAAGCCTGCGTTTTTTTTTTTTTTTTTTTTTTTGCGGGGCCGTTCGTGGCCCAAGGAAAAGCGGGAGAGCGGATAAAAGGGTATGCGTTTATCGAGGAGTCGTGTCAGACGAAGAATGGGAGTTGGTGTGGATGAAGAGAACTGAGAGTACATACATGCATAGAGTCCGAACCTGAAGGATTTATTACCGCTTGTTATGTACGCGTGTGGCGCGGTGAGAGCGAGGCTGTCTCGGGCCGAAACGAGCAGGCATCGATGTTGAGAGGGGAGAAGGAGGTTCAGCTATAGATGGATGGTGTTTCGGAGAGATGCAAAACAATGGACATACGAATACGTTGTACTAATGTAGACGACCGGACAGCAGAGGCTCTACCTGCTGGCAGGCATCTTCGACATCTCAGTTCATCAATCTTGGTGTTGGCTTGGACATGTGTTAGTTGAGGAGAGTGTCGACTTACTCGCATCTCTGTGGGTTACCACTCACCTAGCCTTGACCTGATCCCATGACAGCCTTGACCTCTTTTCAATCTCCTCAACCACGCTATCAAGAAGCATCTCAATGCCCTCCATCAACCATCCGTCCGTCACTAATAAACCCTGGTTGACGGCAAAATCACCGCAAGTCGAGCTGAGCTGACTCATCACGCCCTTCTTCAACCTCAACCAACCTCACCTCACCAAGCACCACCAAGCACCACCAAGCACCACCAAGCACCACTTCACCACAATGGCGTCCTCCCCGCCCCCGACCATCAACTACATCCTCTCCTTCATCCTCGTCGGACTCGCCTGGGGTCTGACGACGCCATTCATCCGCCGCGCCGCCCTCCGCCGCCAGCCGCGCCCAGCCCTTCCCTCGGATGCCTCGCGGGGGCGACGGCTGGCGGCCTGCTGCCTGAGCGTCGTCGACTTTGTGCGCGATCCGCGGTATGCGCTGCCGCTGCTGTTGAATCTTTCCGGCAGTGTGTGGTTCTTCCTGCTCGTTGGTCGTGCTGGTTTGTTGTTCGTGTCACCTTGGACGTCGACGTGTGCTGATTGATTCCTTGTGGGTGTAGAGCTGAGCTTGACGGTTCCCATCGTCAATACCCTCGCTTTCATTTTTACTGTCTTGGGCGAGTGGCTCGTAGAGGGCAAGGTTGTTAGCAAACGTCAGCTTGAGATGCCCTTTCCGCCCCTTTCGTCTCTCTTTGCTGACCCTTGACTTGCACGCCTCAGGCACGGCATCAGGAGTCGTGTTATCCCTCGCCGGGATTGCATTGTGTGTTCAAAGCAAGACTTAGACGCTAGAATCTCAAATCTTTACCAAGATGATCTGCGCCAGGCAGCTCTATCTGCAACCATAGTCCTATATACGAACGCCTCTCTCCGACGTGGAAGAAACAGGCCCGCCGATTTCATACACCCATCTCGTCCATCTATCCGTCCCAAATCTCCATAGTCCTACACCACCCTCGTTTCTTTATCAACTGCCAGCAGCATGGATTATCCACAACGAAACAAGTCGCACCCCCCCTCTCAGCAAGCCTACCGCTGACGCGCCCTCAGCCAGCGCAGCACGCACCCCAGACTCGGATCCTCAACCGTCCAGCGGCCGAGGAAATCATCCGAGGCAGCCAGCTGAGCATAAACCTGCTCGTCAGTGATGGCCGCAAGCTCCTACACGTCGAATCAGCCGTCAACATCGCTGCCACTGTCCCGCGTCTCACTTACCGCAATCAGCTGGTTATCACAGGCCTGCAACCGAGGCTGAAGCTCTGGATGCGCTCTCCGTCCCTGAAGGACAAGATTCCGGTTGCCGATCCACCGCTGTGCGGCAGCTTGCCTCAGACAAATCTTCTGACCCTCATGCCGTCTCGAAAAGGCATCAAGATGAACCCTTTCAACTCTCCAGTCAGAACTGAACTACACTCACGAAAGAGGGCCAAAAAAAAAAAAAAAAAAAAAGACTCACTGCCTCAACTCGGCCTTGTTCTGCTCCTGCTCACCCCCCTGCGTAACCGGCACCCGCGTATCGGCCGCACACTCGAGGATATGGTGGCCATCGACCGCACTCTGCCGCAGCGCCGCCCAACCAGCCAGACAGCTATCGGCCGCGTGCTCCGGCTCAGCCGGCGCCGAAGCAATAAAGTACTGCAGGGAACGGAAGTCGGCCAGGATCTCGGCCACCCTCGCCGTCCGACAGTCGTTTACTGTCGTCTTCTCGTCAGCCCCTTGCTTTGTCGACGACGGGCTTGAGGGGGGGGGGAGGCGGTCCTACAGCCGTCCATGATGGCCGCTTCCAGGGAGAAGCCGACGGCAGGGCAGGTCCAGACGGGCATTGAGGAGTTCTGTTTCTTTTTTTTTCTCTCCCAAGACTGACTCGATGGCACATGAAGGGCTTGTCAACAACAACCATGATGGCTACAAGGTCAGGGGGCACCGCGAAAGATATAGCACTCGAGGAAAGGGGGTCCGGAGAGAACAGTCAAAGAGGACAAGACCCAATCATTGCGTCTCCCAACGCCAGCCTCACATCCGATGCGACGCAACCGCTGACCTATCCAGCTCGTGACAATCTCTCCGACAGCCTCAGCCGGCCGATGCCATCATCAATAAAAGATCCAGCAGTAAGCCAGTCAAGCACAGGAGCGTCAGCTCTCACGTCCCAATCGCTCGGCTCAGGGCGCATCCGCCGTCCCAACGCATGTACGGCCTGCAGTAGGCTGCGTCTGTCAGCTAGCTACCTACGAACACAGCCTACAGGCATGTATGTGTGTCTAGGTATGTATGTGCGCCTCTTCAATGGTTCCCTCGAGCAGACACGAACCCACTTTCCAGCTGCCATGAACAATGCAGTCCGTCCAACCGGAGTCTTGCATCGGGCCCTGCGCTCGAGCCGGGAGGCTTCGGCTGCAGCCAATGGGCCGAGCTGCAGCCCTCATATTCGTACATACGGTTCTGGTGAAACCTCTCTCTGGGGCCTCCTAGGCCTTGTTGCCTCATCGGGAGCTTGCCCCGACTGCGCGCCCGAGTTGTCGTCAGAACTGTTGTTATTGTTAGCGCACAAGAAGGACGACGTCATGAACAGAGATGGGTTAAGCCTCTACGGAATAACAGCACACAAGAGGCAGCCCCAGATAATCATCGCAATACCTAAACCGCTCGGCAGCTTGGATACGACGCCTGTCTTCCTATCCGCAAACAGCCAACCATCATGTCGGCAACCTCCGAGCGATATCCCTTGTTCCATCCTTACCGGGTAGCCCCGACGCCAAAAGTCTCACTGATGTCCAGTTCAGAGCCACAAGCCAAAGGCAAGTTAAGGAGATGACAAACGAAAAGCGGAAAGGCCTCGTAAAGTCGACCGCGTTAAAGCGACGGCGCCGTGGCAATCAGAGCCGACACCACCGCCACGCCGCCCAGGGCCGCGTATCCCAGCACCTCGGCTGCTGTGCGGAGCCGCTTCACGGCCCGGGACTCGTCCATGCAGTTGCGAGCGGTGAGTCTCGTCTCTGGGCTGCCCGATGATGCCTGTCGACCGACCGTCAGGTCCGACTCCAACATATCGGCAGCTTTCCGCTTGAGGCAGGTCCTTTTGTTCCCCGCCAGTTGCCGCGCTTCTCTCTTGGCCTCCGCGTTCAACTTGCTGAGTTCAAACTCGTGGGCCGACAAGTCGCTCAACTCGGGCGATTCGACTGGCGGCCGGGAAGCGACGGGCTCCTTGGGAGGCGACAGCAGAAACTTTTCACCAGAGGCCAGCAGGCTGTTCTTCGACGCGTCTTCCAACGCGATGAGCGGGTTCTCGCCCGACAGCGCGAACAGCGAAACTTGGTCGTCTTTCTCGGGGCCGCCTCGATCTTCGTCGCTGGTATTCTCCATGGCGATATCCTCGTGGTGAGCTTCTTCGGCAGCACGTTTAGGCGGATCAGCCACCGTCTGATCAAGCTGCTGGACGACCTCGCACAAGTGTTCGACGAAGCGTTTGTTCTCGAGGCGGGCGGCGAAGTACTCCGGCTTGCCAGCCTTCTGGCCTAGAGCCTTGGCGGCCGCTTGCGCGCTCTGTTTTTTGAAGCCAAGGAGAGAGTCGCTTCCCGAAGCAGGCGGGCGTGCCATGTCCTGAGGAGAGACGATTGTGCGGGCGGGATCGCAGAAGCTGGACGACTCTTGGGTAGACGTTGTCTTTTTCAAATCGACTTTGTTGCGGCCGGGGGTGGGTGAGCTGGGAGGCAGGCTCGAGAGAACTGCAGCGGGTTGTTAGCCAAAATGTGTTTGTCCACGTCCGTACACGTGATGCTGCTTACCTGGATTTAGGCAAAAGGCCACCCCAGCGTCTGATTCAGGCCCGTCGGAAGATGCTTGCGTCTCCCACGAGGCGGGCAAGGTGGAAGGGCGCACGGATGCAACGCGAAACTGCTCGGTGCTACTGCGATCTTGCCATTCACGAGGGCATGGCTGGGCGTGAGTGTCGGCACCCTGATGGTTGTCGACCGAGTGAGAAACGGGCGATACTGGCTGCCACACGTCTTCAGAAGGGTCCACGCCATCATGCTGCACCGTCTCGGGAATCACGTCGTGGTCTTCGTCGTCAAGCTTTTCGTCCGCGATCGGAGCGTTTTCGTCTTGGTGGTAGTCAGGGACCTGAACTTCGCAGTCGGACGCCTGATTTTCAGGCGTGTTGACGTCGGACGTTAGATCGACGGCCACGGTATCGCGTATAAGAAATGCTTCAGCTGGGTGGAGACAATTCTCGCGGAGGACATGGATGCTGCTGCATATGCTCGAGTCCTCTGCTTCCTCATCCTCGTCGTCATCGTCATCGTCATCGCTTGTGTCCTCGATGTCAGTGTCGTCGGGAACCTTGTAGATGACGGGGTTTTGCCGGGGTTGGCTGAGAAACGAGACATTAGCAAAGCCGGGATAGGACGGAAGGGCGATGACAAGGAAGGGAAAAGGACGTACCTGTTGGCTTGATTAAATTCAAAAGCAACCGTCATAGCACAGGGCGGAAAAGTATCTGTGTGCCTGTCGACGGTGATTCCGAAGCAGAGTTCATCGCCTGACTGCAGCTGAGACTGCGTGCCGGGCTCAAGGCGAGTTCCATTCTGGAAAGTGCCGTGCAAAGACTTTGTATCTTCGATGGAGAGCGTCTAGAGAGGAGAGTTGAAGTCAGCAAAGGTTTCGAAGAAGATGCCTCGAAGTATGGGAGGAGGATCGGGATGCCTACCGTCTGGTCCGCATCAAAGTACAACATAGCATGATGACGTGACATGACGGCCGACTCAAACCAGGCGTTTGCCGACGAGGCCCTGAGTTCGGAGTTCCTCTGACTCATGCGGCCGATTTGTAAGGTGGGAGCATCTCTGGTCAAGACGAGGTGACGGACGATGTTCGAGGCCTCGGAAGGCCGCGATGTTGGGATCAGATCGACGCGGACTAAACGTCATCAGCCGGAAGCGAAGGAGAGAGAGAGTAGCAGGATGAAGCTCACCTTGATCCGCGTGATTCGACGACATGGTGGCGATGAGTGAAGGCGATGGATGGAACAGAGGAGATAGTAGACGAAGTTGGAAGAGTCACGGAAAGAAATAGGCAGTCAGAGGAGGTAGGTGGTAGATACCTACAGGTAGGAGGTAGGTAGGGAGAGGCTAAGGGAAAGGGAGGGGGAGGGGGAGGGGGTTCAAGTTGGGACGATGGAGGCGGGTGGAGGTATATGGAAAGGCGGGGTAGGCGACACCGGAGCTACCTACCTACCTATGTAGGTACAGTGGGTTACCACACAATTCGAGCTTATCTTAACTAAGTGTACTGCTGTAGAGCAGTGATGGTGTTAAGATTCGCTCGTTTTGAAAGGCAGCCCACTATATGTAGATATCTAGGTAGGTACATATGAGTGTACCTAGGATGGAATCCCTGGGATAAGCTCCCAGGCAGCCCGTGACCAGCTGGCAGGGCACTGGCAGGGCACCGAAGGCGGGCGATGGTAGGTCCACTACCATGTCCAGGCTGTGTCCGGTGCCCGGGCGCTGTGCGGGAGGCGCTGTGATGCGCCACGGGGCGCTGCGGTGCGCTGTGCCCGTGTCGCTGCCCGGGCTGGTGGTGGGTGACTGGTGCCGCATGGAGGCTGCGGGATGGATACTGTGGCCCGGATAATGGAGGCGCGGATCATCGCGTTAAGTGGCTGACGGAGGGACAAGGACATGCAAAGGTTAGGTTGCCTCGGCCGCGCAGAGAAGCGCAGCACGAGTGTTTACAACGAATATTCGTATGTGTGTGTGTACGTATGACGCGAAGAGCAGGCCTGTGAGAGGCTGCCGTGCCGTGCGATGCCTGTTTCGGCCGTTTACCTGCCTCACGCCTTCAGTCTTTCAGGCGTCGCGCTGCCTAACCTACACGAGTCTGGCTGGCATGTGCAATTCGCTCCTGGTAATCCTATCCGTTGGCTCTGCGGAGATTGTTTATTATTAGCCTTTGGCACATCCATCCTTTACATGCTACTACACATAGGTACATACCTATCTGCATACGTATCTGTCTGTCTGTATGTATCCCATCCTCAGACACGAACCTCTCTGCAACATTCAGCAATCTTCATCGACCCTTTTTCTATTCAGGTACATACATACCTAGGTATTGTCGGGGGTGCGATGCTGGCTGGCGGGTCACGAGCAGGGGTCCCCGTGCGGCGGTGCCCAACCCCAGCGGCGGCCACGCGCGGGGAACTCCAAGGTACTTTCTCATAAGCCTCGATAGTGAATCACCGTACCCTTGCCTGCATCACTAACAGCAGCCGCTTTCCTCTACTAGTCTCGGCCCCCCTCCTCCCCCCCAGCGCCGCAATTCGGTCAGCCACTAGCCCCTGCTGGAGTTGGTCACCAGCTCCGAAGCCCATCATCACCTCAACAGCCTGCCTCGCGCACTTTTTTTTCTCCCTCTCCTACCTGTACCCTGCCGCTTCCCGTCTCTCTATATTAACCCTGCCCTCGTCCTCGATGGCTTTTGGCACTCATCGCGACACCCCCATCATTAAAACTCGTCACAAACACAAACCGGCATCATGAATCACGCTCGAGTAAAAGCCCTCAAGGGCAACGGCAAGACGGTGTCGAAGAAGGCACAGAAATCTGGTCGAGCATCGGGCACTCTGACGCCTCAGGGCTCCTCCTCGCCTCTTCACGCCTCGCCCTCTCACTCCAACACGCCCAGCCGCGTCGCTTCTGATGTCAGCGATAACGAGGAGGATGGAGACCTCGACTTTGACGATATGACTTCCAGCGTCCATTCCGGAGGCTCGGGGCCTGAAGTGGCTGACGACACTGCTTCCGGATTCGACGTTCAGGCTCTCATCGATGGCCTCACGGACCGCAAACGCAACAATAGCAGCGTCCGCGAGCAGTATCTCGACGCCTATCTCCGCGTTCTTCGGAAGCGATACAATGTTCAAGTCCATCTCTGGCTGGATCCGGCCGCCGCCGCCCTCGTCGACATGTTCCTCAAGGACGCGAATCGAGGGGCCACGCCCAGGGAGCGCTTGCTCAGTTTGCAGGCCTACGCCCTGACCCTGGCCGTCGTCGAGGACCTGGACGTGTACGAGGTCGGAAGCAAGCTCCTGAAGCAGATTTTGACCGACGAGGATGATCAAGACTGCCGAGTCCAAGCCATCTACGCCTTGTGCATGACGACGCTCTACGGAGGAGGTCTCCAGGAGGTTGCCCTCGAGCTCATGCAGTATCTCGTCGAGATCGTGCAGTCGGACGGCGAGAGCATCGAGGCTCACGACGACGTGGCAGTCGTCTCTGCCGCCATGAGAGGTTGGGCCTTTGTCGCCAGCCACGTCGACGACTATGCAGACGACGCCGACTCGGCTATGGATGCGTTTGTCGACCAGCTAGATAGCGCCGACGTCGAAGTCCAGTCGCTGGCTGGTCACTGCATCGCCCTCATCTACGAGTCGTCGCGCACGCACGAGACGGAGACTGGAGAGCCCTTTCAGCTGCCATATGATCCGCAGAGGCTCGTCTGCCGGCTCGAGGAGCTCGCCAAGCTGAGCGCCAAATCCGTCTCTCGCAAGAACCGGCGTGATCTTCGCGACAGCCTCGTCAGCGTCGTCACGTCGCTCGAGAGGGGCGTCGGCCCTTACTACTCGACGGCCCTCTACGTCCCGGAACCGGACGCCTTCGTGCCGGCCTCGCTGCGGACCGACGACGGCAGGGCCGAATACGGCCATCGATGCAAGCTGCGGCTCGGCGGGCGCACCGCCCTCATCGACACGTGGTCTCTGTACTCGAGAGTCAACATGATGAAGCTGCTCTTCCAGGGGGGGCTCGAGAACCACGTGTTTGTCAACCCGGTCGTGGTCGAGTGCTTGGAGGACGCCGAGTGGGATGAGGCGCTGGCGATTGCCGAGCCGGAGCGGAAACCGAGACTTTCAGCCAAGGCTCGCAAGAGATGAGGATCATTAGTTCCCGCCGTCCCGGTCACCGAAGGGCGGCTTCATTGGCAATCATGCACAGCAGATGGGCAGCCTGAGACGGGGCTTGCTCTGAGGTCTGGCAGGAGAGAGGTCTGCTATACATACACATACCGTCACAACCAAGGGCATGTCATGACCTGATGACTGGGACGTTCAGGCGAATAAAGTTAGCGGGCACTCTCGTGCACGGCATCAATACAGATTCATCATGAGAGACGTGACCGGAGCCAAGCCATTCCCCACCATCCCCCCTTTGATCTCCCTTTGATCCAGCCCAGGGTGACGGCCTCGGCGCAGGAGAGTTTGTTTTCGTTGGACTCGGTCCAAGAGATGAGAAAGGCGGAGGGGAAATGGTGCCAGCCTTGAGTATGCGCGTGTGTGTGCGTGCGTGTGTGAGTGCCCGATTTGTGTGCTCTGGTGGTATGCATGCATCTTCAATGTTCGGTGTCTGATGCAACAACGGCAGATTCGGCGTGTCCTCGCGTGTCCTCGCGTGGTGGATCGCCGCTGGCTGATAGACGAAAGCTGATGGAAGTGAGAAGAAGCCCCGAAAGAAGAAGAGGTTGTCGATACTCGTCGAGCCTCTCCCTTCCAGCTAAAGGTCGTCAGATCGTCAGACTGTATTGAAAGGAATGCTTGGCATGGCCAGTACAAGGCACCCGCTCTCTCTTCCCCCCCCCCTCTTCTCATTCCTCCCTCTTCTCCTCTTCCCCCCCCCCCCTTTTACCCTTCCCTCCTCCCCCCCTTCTCCTCCTCCTCTTGGCATGGAAGGCTACGCAGCGTCAGAACTTTGCCAGCAGCCGCGGCTGATGCCACAACCTGACAGCGGATAGCAGCAGGGCGCCCAGCAGGGAGAGCGAGGCCGAAAAGAGGTGGACGGACGGCCAGCCGGCGGTACTCTCGCGGAGGAGGCCGCTGACGGGACCACCGGCCAGGGCACCGATGGAGCAGACGGCCATCATGACGCCGATGCGGAGCCCGATCCGGCCCATGTCCGGTGTCGTCTGGGCCACGCAGGCCGAGCCGAGGGGGACGAGACCGGCGGAGAAGAGGCCGAAGAGGACGGCGAAGACGACCATCTGCGAGACTGACTGCATCCAGATCCACCACAGCGTCATGAAGCTCATCAGGAGGCCGATGAGGGCAAGGATGTTGAACCTGCGAATAACGTCAGCCAGGTGAGGAATGAAAGGGGCTCCCCCGTCTGCTTGCCTGCCGAGACAATCGGCCAGCCATCCGGATGCGATACGGCCGATGAAGGAGCCTCCGTATGAGATGGAAAGGAGGTGATTGGACATGACGCGGTCCACGCCTCGTTCCTGCGAGTAGAGCGGAATATAGTAAAAGGGGATGAGCATGCCGGCGTAAAGAATCATGAGGACGACGCTCAGCGAGATGAATCGAGGCTCGAGGATGGTGCCGACGACGGTTCGCTGTCGGTTGAGGCTCTCGTCCGCGGCTGTCCCGTGGCCGGGGCGGGCACGGATGAGGTAGCAGGAGAGGAGGAGAAGAGGGGTCGATATGACGGCCATGATGCGGTAGACGACTTCTTCCGACACCTTGTTGAACAGCACTTGAAGGAGAATGGGCCAGAAGACGCCGCCGAGGGAGGATCCGGAGACGGCGATGCCGAGAGCGAGGCCGCGTTTGCCGTCGAACCATTCCGAGATGGCTCCGGTGGTGGGATAGAACCTGCCGGTCGAAGGTGAGATGGAGAGTCGACGAGGGAGGAGAGTTGTAGGGGATATGGCTCATGGGATATGGCCACGGGACATGGCCACGGGGCATGGCCATCCGCGTGTGTACTCACAGCAAGGCGCTGCCCGTCCCCAGCAGGAAGCCCTGCGATAGGAGGTAGTGCCAGTACCGAGTCGACCAGCTGGCTCCGAGAAAGGAGAGGACGCAAAAGGTGGTGCCGATGAACATGAGTTTCTGGCCACCGTAGCGGTCGAAGACGGGGCCGATGAAGATGCCGCCGAGGAAGAAGAGGCAGAGCTGGTTTACGGGGTCATGGTGTCAGCAACATGGGTCTCGATACGTGGCAGTTGAAGGGGACGACTTGCCTGGACGCTGCCTATCCATGTAATGGTCGAAGTGCTCAGATCGGGCCACTTGCTCTCGTAGTAGGCTTGAAAGGTGCCGAACGAGTTGAGGATACCTGTCATGTGTGTATGTGTATATACGTTGCCATCCATCAGCTCGAGCAAGCCTCCAAGCCAACAAAGGAAAGGAAAGGAAAGGAACAAGGCCAACTCACCAAAGGTGACCATGAAGTTGAGAAACCCCCCGGCAACAACCATCCAAGCCCGAATCCCCCCATCAGGGAACCCCGTCTCGCTGCTCTCCTTGACAGGCGACCCGCACGACGACAGAACAGGCCTCGTCTCCGCCCAAGTCTGCATCTCCGTCTGCGTGCCGGCAAAGCAACTGCCGGACGTCGAGGCCGGTTCCGAAGCAACGACGGTGGAGAGACCTTCGCATGGGCCGTCTCCCGGGGGGGAGTCGGGGAGGATGCCGGTGCCGGCTTCGTGCCACGTTGTCTGCTGCTCGGGGGGTTGCTTCATGGCGAGGGGGGGAGGGATGGCAAGAGAGGGAGAAGAGAGATATAGTAGGAGGAGGGGGGAGGGGAGGGGGGGGGGGGGACACCTTGGTAACGATGGACCTCTCTGCTTGAATTTTATCTTGGTTTGACTTGTGGGGGAGAGGAAGGGAGGTTGGGAGGGAGCGTGATGACTCTGGATTCTTCTGTTTTTTTAAATCCAGGGTGGGAAAACAAGGCGGGGACGGTTATTTATTTGAAAAAAAAAATCTCGTGGACAATATGTATATACATACTACATACATACATACATACATAGTATCCGGCGATGCTCTTAATAGGACTACGGACCCATCCGTCATCGTCGTCTTCGGCCCGCCCTTTCCAAGCCCCCACCCGTGTTGAGAAGGCAGAGCCAGTGGTGCTGATCGGAATGGATCAACGGCTAGGATCAGGGCTCCATCTGGCAGTTGAGTCGAGATCTGACGGGAATAGATTGTACATGCATACACACACGCACCCCGTACATACATTGGACACGCCGTCCTTTCTTCCCGGTCGTCTAGGCCTGGAGACGTATGTATGGGCCTTGGTCGCGGCCCTGGCTGATGGGGGCACTCCCTTGGCTTGAGTCTGTACTCCCGTCTATACCCAGAAGTGTGTGTTCTGAAGCTGAGAGTCCGCTGTCGATCTCGTCCTTGCATCCCTCGACGGTCCATCAGGCGGTATCGTATGTATGTATGTACAACATCCACACAGACAGGCAGACAGGCAGACAGGCAGACAGGCAGACAGGCAGGCAGACAGACAGACAGACAGACAGACAGACAGACAGAGGAAACGGTTACCTGACGACAAGACGCATGACACGTCTTCCCTCCTCCTCCTCCTCCTCCTCCTCCTCCTCCTCGTCCCCCTTTCTCCGCTGTAAAGGCTAACCTTAAGTCAGGCAATCATCACCCATCCAGACGGGTCGTCGAGGGCCGAGGCAAGCTCCGAATAGGTCATGGTTGTCGTCGGCCCTGCCTGTGACTCAGCTGCGCCTCAACTGCCGAGAGTGAGGGAGCCAACCGAGAGCGAGAGGGACGGACGGGTCTTTGCGCTGACGTAACTTGCGTCGATGTTGTGCATTTGTGATGTGTGTGTATGTATGTGTATGTATGTATGTATTCGTACGGGTTACGTCGAGTTTCATAGAGTTTGTTATGCTGGACATGCGTGCGGTATAACCTCCATCTGTATCTGGCAAGACGAGACGAGTTTTCTTTTCTTTTCTTTCTTTTTTTTTTTGGCCCATGATCCTAACGCGCAGCTACGTTGCAGCAAACTCAAACGAGCAACCAACTAACCAACTACGTATGTGTATCTACTACGGAAATCCGGCTTGCTTCTTCAATCAAGGCCTGGCTCATGACGGTTTTAACCTCTTGTCTTGCAGTCGCCTCAACGAGCTCAATTCCTATTCGTCGCCTCGGCTCTACCTTTCCCGTCATGGCTGCGTCAGACCGACGACGATGGCTTCTCGCTACTAGTGCCTTCAACGTTGCGAATCGTCTCGTGAGACCGGTCAGCAGGTGGTCCCGGTCCGGCTGGCGAAGCCGTAGAGTTTCAGCCTGGCAAAGGCTATGTGCCGGATATCCAGAGTTCGAAGCCGCTTATAGACGGCCTGATGGGTAGACTGCTTCGGCAGAATGGTACGAGTTGTCTGCCGGAAGGGAAACATCGAGGCTGTGCCCTTGTGGGAATCGAAGCTGTGCCCGATAGGGATTGTCCATCTGACTCCGTCGGCATTTTCCCGTCCTCACGCCGCGGTTCAGTTGGCCCTTAAAGGAACGAGGCTAGAGTGTTTTTCTTCCGAATCGAAACACTCTTGGAAACTCGCACCATTGCCAAGAAGCAGCTTCATCTAGTGAATAGTGAGTGACTCACACCTTGCCGTCTCTAGCCGTCGACGCAGCATGGCACCCATAGACCAGAACCTCTACCAAAAAGCCACCTTGGTCAGCCGATCCCACCGCTCCCGACTGTTCCGTCTTGGTTGCTGATGTCGTCTTCATCAGGTCGCTTCCTGGGTCACGGCAGTTGTGCCGTTGATCCTCTTGGTGTTGCGGTTGTTGACCATGACGCGGATGCCACGACGCCCGAATGAAGAGATGATTCGGCAGACTTGGTGTTCGCTTTGGCCGTAGAGTTTCCATCTGGCCGTAGCTGGGTGAGGGGAGTTGTTGATGGTTGTGGATGCTGGACCTTGGTTTCGAGGTCATCTGTCTTGGGCTGGTCTGTCTTGTTGTGTTTGGCTGGTACTTTTCCCGGGCAACAAATGCTGTATGTAATATTCAAATAGTATCTCTTCATTCTCTTCTTAATTGATGCCAGCTCATCTGCTATGTGCTTGAAGATCAAGTTACATATGAGTCAATGTCTCCAAAGCTTCAGGTTCCCGATGATGCGCACCAACTTCATTCCTTCAATGCCGATCAGGCAGCCTCCAATGAAAGTAATAGAGGCCAGGTAAGTCTTTTACAGCTACATTACATGTTATCTCGACCACTATATATGGCACGTCAATTTTGCTCCCTTCCCCTTGTGTGATCCCTCCTCGGGAGCGCTTCCAAATCATCCTCAGCAAGGACCGCCATGGCAACGCTCGCAGCCTCTGCGGAAGTATACAAAACTTGCAAATCTACGTTCCTCATATCATCCCACTCCATACTCTCACATTCATCTCCCGCCATATAATCACAAGGCTCTTCATCACCGGTGACGATGCCGCTGGTGGGAATGCCAAAAGATTGAAACGGGATGTGGTCGGCCGTTACTTCTTTGGATGATCTGAGTTGCTCGTTAGTCTGAGCTTCGAGACATGAGGGAGAGTCGTCGTCTTTACTTCAACTCGACGCCATCGTCAAGCGTGTGGAAACCGTCGGTACCCTGGAGCGCGTCGACGAGAACGTCGGCCCCGATCGAGGCGTCATCCCCGGAGTTGGAGTAGACAGACCATAGAGGAAACAAGCTTCCAATCCGATGATGGTTGAAATAGAGCCGGATGTTCTTTGATCCTTCCCAAGACAACTCCTCAATGTAATGCAGAGATCCTCTCAAGCCCCTGCGCTGGTATGGGCTATGTTGAGTCGTCAGCGGCGTCCAGCCAAGCCTCTCAGCTCACAACTCACTGCGAGCCATCCCACCAGGCAAAACGCACCCGGTTTCGAGTCGGGCCCATCTCACATAGTCGGGTCAGCATGGCCAGGAGGGCAGCCGAGCCGCTCCCGTTGTCGTTGATGCCCGGGCTCATGGGATGGCTGTCGAGGTTGGCACCCAGCATGATGATGTTGTTCTCGTCACCCGTCACCGTCTCGGCTATCATGTTGTGTCCCCAGACCTCTTTTGGGAGCTCGTGGACCGTCATGTCGACTGTCAGCTGCTCGTCCGCGGCCAGCCTTTTGCTCCATGAGCGGCCGACCTTGTCCTTGATTAAAGCCACGGGCACCGTTCCCTGGATATACTCATCGAAGCTTTTCCTTGTCTCCTCGGGATAGTCGTAGAGGAGGATACCGAGAGTGCCATTCTGCCTCTTCACAGCTGTCTCGACCATGGAGCTGATCGGGCACCTGATGCCCCTGACAAGGACAACCTTTCCCGAGGCCTCGAGATTCTTCCACCGGTCATCGTCACAGCCCGAATTCTCGTCGGGAGAAGAAGTCATCTCGATCAGGGGAGCCGACTCGATGCTACGGGTAGGTCTTTCATCTTTCACGCCCCGAACGTCGACGAGCTCACCATCGGGGCCCCTCAGCGACCTGATGGACCCGCCGTAACGGTCCAAGTGAAACTTCTGGACCGTGACGTTGACCTTGCTTCCGCAGCGGGAACTGATGGTCCGGTCGATGTAGTTTACTGACGCTTTGTGGCCGCTTGTGCCGGCCGCGCGGTTGTTGCCGTTGGCCCGAGCAATCTCGAGGAACTCATTCAGGTGATGATGAATCCTGGAGTTGTCTCTTTATGAGCTTGAGTAACGTCGAGACTCGAAAGGCTTCTTACTCTGTCAAGTTGAAACCCTGCAAGAAGTCATCTGGTGTGAGGGCCTTGTTCGACTTGCCGTGGCTGGCCGCCAGCCGAGCGAGGAGGAAGAGAAGACCGAGTCTCATTGTCGATGATGGCAGTTGATGGATGCTTTCGGATTGCAAGTGAGCCTTGGTGAGCGGCCATGATGTCGCCTTATAACCTACATACATCATGTGTGTATGATTGTATGTACGTACGTACGTACGTACGTACGTATGTTGATGAGCGGCCGCCACTCCACTCTGTGGAGAGGAGTCTTGGCTAATCCTCTGGATGCCATGTAGGGAGGCTTGGGTCTGCATTCTTGAGTCATCACGTAGGAATTAGTTCATCTCGTTTCAATTGCCATACGAGTCTACCACGGGAGAAGGATTCCTTCTCTGGATACATGTAGATGAAAGAGCTCTTCATTCCCCGCGTCGTATCGACGGGCGTGAGCTTATTTGATGTTTATGGAGTTATATCTTTGTGTTTCTATCCTAGCTCTCCTGTTTCGTTTCTCTCGTTTGAGAAGACGACGAGATACGGAGGCGACGACTCGATACATGGAAGGATGACAACTCGGAGACTTGGTGAGTGAATCAGGGCCGATCCAGAAACTACGAAAAGCCCACGACTCATCACGTCTGGGTCTCTCGCAGGTGAGATGAGTCGTCTGGCATGCATCAACCATGAGGGCCATGAGCTGCACATTCCATGTCTCTTGAAACGATACGCAAAGCCGTACATACGCATGGATGTATGCATGTATGTATGTACGAATATGTGTATGTACATACAGACACGCTCCCCATCTCATCCGTTCCATTGCCTGCACCGTCGATCCCAACTCGCATCAACAGACGCTGCCATCAGATCGATGGATAATGCAGGCAGACTTACGCCCAATGAGCCACGAGGCACAAACCTTGGTCGACGACTATAAGCTTGGAAGACTAGTACATAAGTTATAACGCATGGGGGCTGATCAAGAAGCCATTACCGAGCAACTCCTCCTGCAGCCCGAGCTATAGGATCCGACGGCTTGGAAGCTCCCTCTGCCAGGAACAGCCGGCCGGCCGCAGAGCGGGGAACGGCCCTAGAGCTCGGCCAACGAAGGAATCGTCTGACTGGGTCGTGGCATGAAGGGGGGGGGGGCATAAGGAATTGAATATAGATAGCCCGTATAGCAAGGCTGGGAACAAGACGGCGTTATGACGGGACGGAGTTTTGAGGCCTCTGCGGATCCCGAGCATGTCTTGGGCACATACATACATGTGTACTCTGTTTTACATAGGCGAAGAGGTCATCTCGTTTACCGTTGATGACGCTGATCTTGATACACATGTAAGCTCACGCTGTCCTCCATATTCGTACGTACATCCCACACACGGGAAGGCTGATCAGGACGGGATTTTGGAGTCGGCTATAGCGGAAGCTGGTCGGCTCTAACGGAACTAGCAGTGAGAGTCGTCGAGGACCCCTGCCATCTGGTGACCTACATTATACATGTACTTGACCCTGGCATCATCTGGTGTTATACATGTCCTAACCCTAGCATCATCTGGAGATTGCGAGACTGACTGAACAAAGATGGCGGTGTCTGGCGACGACGGCATCAACCTCGGACAAATATCCATGTACGAGCCTTACTCGGACGAAGCCCAAGAGTCATATATCGAACCAAGACGGCCCCGGAATCAGGCACACACGTCAGGCTCCCGCGCTCCCGAAAGCAGTCGGCTCGGTAAACGGCGGGCAGCAGCATTAGTCGCCGTACGGCACAGTAGCTCTCCGACCAGTCCTTCTAGATCAAGGCATTTCCTTTTTTCCCGCCCACAGTCCAGCCGAACCATGGAACGGGCAAGCTGCATGTACCGCCGGTGAGGGAACTTGCACGGTTCCGCGGCCGCAGAAGACTAATGTATCCATCCCCGGATCTAGAAAGCACACCAAAGAACCACAGCTGACGCCGTTGGCCAGGGGGGTCGGGAGAGGGCTGACGGGCACCATGCAGTCACTGACCAACGGCGAAGGAGACGCTTCGCAGCGGGCTGCATTTGCAGTTTGTGTGCGCGGGGGGACAGCAACCGTGGTGTAGGTATGTATGTGTGTGTTTGTGTGTGTGCATGGTGAATAACTATATCAACCTCACACATGTAGAAGGCCCAAGTCCCGAGACTTATACTGACTCTAACAAGCGACTGGCCGCCGTGAGTAAACCTGGACGGCCGCAGAAGGCTCCTCATATATGTATATATATATATGTATGTGTGTGTGTGTGTGTGTGTGTGTGTGTGTGTGTATGTGTGTGTGCGTGTATGTGTGTGTGCGTGTATGTGTGTGTGCGTTCATGTATATTTATATACATATATATGTATATATATCTGTATATCTATATCTATGTATCAACAGGCAAGGTAACGTTACGCAATCGGACTGCTTCAAACTGTCAGTCACGGAGACGACTGGACGCGGACCGGGCTGCGGGCGGCTGCCTTACGGGCCGAGCAGAAGGGCTCGTACAACGTCCATGCCGGCCTGATGGGGGAAGATTGAAGAAGGGGGGAAAGCAAAAAGTCAGCCCCCTCGTCCGGCGGCGGCACCCGGCCAGTTGAGGCAATGGAAAGACGTCAGTAGAGAAGGCTATGGCGCTGGAGAATGCGCCGACGCCAAGGATGGGCTGGGAGGGAGGGGAAGATGGGGGTGCTCAGGCGAGACGGGCAGGGCTGAAGGGGGCCAAGATGGGTTGGATATCGGAGAGAGAATAGATGGAGCGGACCAAGGACAAGCGACGGAGACGGGTTCCGGCCGGAGCACCGGCTTTGTATTCCCTGGCCGACTAGAGCTCCTCCCGGCTGTTGAAGGCGCGCACGTCACTCACCTTATTCATGTCTCACGTATTTCTGGGCGTCAGCAGCGCATCGGTGCGGGCGTCTCACGACAGGGGAGAGGCATCCGGTTGAACTCCCTGGATCCGGGACGACCAGCTTTCGGGTCCTTTGGCGGATGAGACAGCCTCGTTACACGCGTGGAAGGCCGGATCGAGCACCGGTCATGGCCTCCAACTGAAGCTCCGAGTCATCTATATGCTGCTCTGCTCGTGTTGCATCATCTCGGTACCCCATACACAAAAAATCCTCGACTTACAACCCGTGCCTGCATCGGGCGATACCAGCCAGAGACCTCCTCCCAACGTCTCGTCCGAGTATCTACAGCTCAGCAAGAAAATCCGGGGGATGTGGCGTCTCGCTTTCGCTGTACGACGCACCCCAGCCCTTCACTGTAACCACACCCCTCCCCCCCCCCCCCCCTGTCCTGGAAACCGGGCTGATGAGGCATGGTGCTGAGGCGCAGAGGGAACAGATATTATGTACCTAGGCGTAATTCCACCTTGATTGCTGATGCTGATGTTCGAAGCCTTCAGATTCTTCAACCCCCCCCCCCTACATTGTCTTACAAACCATTCTTTTCGTTCCTCGTCTGCCTTGCTGCCTCGACGCTCACTCACTCACGAGAAACAAGGGGGAACTGGCTTGGGGGCCGACCACCTTGTCTATCCTCTTCCGACCTCCTCGTGGCTTTGTATCGTGCATGCCACGCCCCCTCCATCCTACTGTCGTTGTATAAATCTATTGTCCGCAGCCGACGCCCCCACCATCATCCCCGGAGAGGGGGGGGGGAGAGGCAGTCAACACGACGGGTAGGGCTTGTTGGCGTGCTGAAAGCTGAGGTCGTCTCGTGTCCTGTTGTTTCCCTTTGCTGTTCTTCTTGCTTTCTTTGGCCCCCCCCCCCCCTCGTCTTCCTTGATAAGCTTTAGATGAGCCGCCTCGATCGTTCTCTTTGCTTCTTCTCCTTCATCTCGGTTAACTCTTGTCTTTGTTTCTGAATCCTAGACAAAGATCCTCGTCTTGCCTCTCGCTTGAACCCCCCCCCATTCTCCCCGACTTTGCCCTTCTTCCCTAGTCCTGACCCACGTCAGACTGGCATCCTGCAGGACGCCAGCAAACAAGCCCGTCTCGACCGGTCCGGTCCGGCCATGGCGTCCAAACACCCACTGAGACGATCGTGCGCCTTTTGCCGCGCCCGCAAGATCAGGTGCTCCAACGAGACCATCTGCGAGGCCTGCAGGAGGCAGGGAGCAGACTGCATCTACGACTTTGAACCATCGAGGCCCAAAGCCCGCAGCCACGATGGCCGCTCTCCTTGCTCGGCTTCACCCCGTGGCAGCCCGGCCGGGGATGGCTGCGTGGAGGAGGCAGACAGTGTAGCCCGTCTGCTGGAACGCAGCTTCGTCGACAACTTTGGCCACGATCACGGCCGCCGCCGTCACGGCACATCATCGTACGGACCCGTCAAGTACACGGGGATGTTGGCCCTTCTGGCCCAAGATCTCATCGGCCTCGCCTCGGATCGTCTCGGCACGCTGGGGAGCCATCACGTCCAGGAGGGCCGAGGCCGCGTCTTCCGGACGGAGCTAGCCGGCGACGAAACGGCGGCCATGTTCGACCATGACGATGAGGAGAGCGGCGGAAATCCACTCGGCGAGTACGGACAGAGACAGCAGACGCAGCTCATCGACGTCTGGTTCTCCATGCACCCTCTCTCCTTCGTCGTCTCCAAGACTCTCCTCCTACGCGAGCTCCGCGACGGCACTCACGACGAGGTCCTCCTCGCCACCATGCTGGCAGACGCCAACCTCAGCATCGGGGACGAAAACGCCATCCTCCGCGCCCGATGCCTCCTCCGCTGGGCGACCGGCCAGCTCCGGACCCGGCGCCCCACCCCGGGATCGTGGCCGGCCCCACATCACGGCAGCGGCGCCGGCGGGGCCTCGACCCGCGTCTTCGGCGGCATCTCGACGGCCCAGGCGTTGATGCTTCTCGGATGGAATGCGCTCTGCTCGGGCCGAACGCGTCGGGCTGCCTGCCATCTCGGACTTGCCGCCCGTATCGCCGGCGAGATCCGCGACCAGATGGCCGGAGCTTCGGCCTCGACGTCGAGCCGCATCAACGGGATCGACGTGTCCGACGTGGAGAGAGAGGTCGTCGCCTACCTCTACTGGACCACCTTCTCTCTCGGGCTCTGGGCCTCGCTGCAGACGGGCCACCGTCTCTTGTTGGCCTCGTTGACCTCGTCATCGACACTTACACCCGTCCTCCTGCCCGTGACCGAAACTTCATCCGTCATGATCAAGCTGGACCTCATCTCGGAGAACTTCAGCACGCTGCAGAAGCAAAAAGCCGTCCTTCGCGAGATGTGGCCCCTCGCCCATATAGCCAGCATCGTCGCCCACGTCACCACCGACGCGGACGACGTCCACCGCCTCGTAGCCGACAAGATGCAGGCCCTCGGGCGACAGCAAGGCGTCGACGTCTCCTCCCGCAGCCTCGTCCTCGTCGCCTACCACGCACTGGCCCTTCACTCGCTGTTCCCGCAGCCGTCTTCGGCCGCGGACCGGCTCGTACTTGAGCGTTTCTGCGACTCGGCTCAAGATCTGGTCCGCATCTTTGACGCCGTCGTCGGTGAGCAGCCCCATCATCTCTCGGCCGTTCGCTCCTCTCTGGCCGACGTCTTCTGCCTGGCCCTCGACGCCTGTGCTAGAGCTCTGAGGGTCATCGACGCCATGCTTCTTCTCGGAGACGGACCTCTGGTAGCTCAGCAGGCTTGGGAAGGTCGTCTACTGGCCCTGGCTAGATCTCTCCTCGACGTGACCGAGGACGACTTCCTCAACCAAGGCCGGTCACTACGAATGGTCCGCAAGAGTCTCAAGGCCTTTGTCCGCGGTCTGGGCGGAGGAGCAGGACCCGGATCTGCCTCCTCGGCGTCTTCGGGATTCCCCTCGCCTCCACGCGGGTGCTCTCTTCCGCACACGCCCATGCACAGCCCGGTCTCTGCCGCCATCGCCGTTCCGGCCACCGTCGGCTCCGACTCGGCTTCTCTCGTGCCGTCTTCGTCCTCTCCTCTAAACACGCCTTCTACCTCCTCCGTCTTTGACGACGGCTGCAAGTCCGACTGGCCCGCTCCAGAATACTACACCGTCTCCGACTTTGACCAGAACACCTGGCTCTCGCAGATTCCGGCCTCTATGGACCTCGACATGGACCTCGACATGGACCTCGTCGCTTCTGCTCCGCCTCTCGTCGCCACTGGCTTGCCCTGGGACTGGCCTGCTGTGACGGGCATCGACGCCACCACCACCATCCCTCCCGCCAACTCAGACATGGACTCGGTCCTCTTCTACTTTGAGAACGGCCATAACAAGAGGCCCTGCTGAGGAAAATGTCAGCAGCCAGCCTTGCCGGGAGATGGAACAAGAGGGGGCGTATCAGCAAGGATGGTGAGACGACGTTATCCTTGCCGCCCTCCACGTGTCTGCTCTACCTCACCCCCGTGAACTCTCTCAAGACTCAACCAGTCTCATCGGGAGCCGCGTCATAAGACAATCAATCAGCCTCTCAGGAATCGATAGTGGCCGCGGATCCTTCGTCCCGTCAGCCGGGGTCCATGAACCCT
This sequence comes from Ophiocordyceps camponoti-floridani, assembly GCA_012980515.1. Lineage (NCBI taxonomy): Eukaryota > Fungi > Ascomycota > Sordariomycetes > Hypocreales > Ophiocordycipitaceae > Ophiocordyceps > Ophiocordyceps camponoti-floridani. The sequence continues at coordinate 2,895,500 of JAACLJ010000001.1, forward strand.
TCCCGGTCGACGTCGACGTCAGCGCTCACCAGACGCTGCCAAGGATACTATGACTCTACGCTCATATGGCCACGCCCAGAAAGAAACCAAGGAGGGAAGGGGGGGGAAAAAAAAAAAAAAAAAAAGTACACATCCTTGTTATGTCTCTGACTGCTTTCTTGTTGGATCCGGGATCCTGGAGTCATGTTGTTGGGAAGGGACTAGACATCATCATATGGGCTGACGTTGTTAATCGTCTGTCTCGAGCTTTCCGGTTTTGCGTCGGCCCGTTATCGTATATCGCTTTCCATGTATATAGTTGAGACATTCGGAGTGTTGATTTTTTTCGAGGCAGGTTTGTACATGTAGGTCTTTTACGCTGGGCGATACCAATTTTCAAAGTCTACTCTCGGTTGGATGCTAAAGTCCCTCTGTTTAGGAGTGACATGTCGTCGTTGTGCTGGACAGCAAGAGGGCCCCCAAAACTCGGAGCTCTAAGTGAAACTAACTCAGCGGCAACGGGTAACACGAGCCAAGAGAACAACACTCGGTCAGTTTGGGGGCCCATCAAGGAAGGAAAAGACACTGCATTGACTGAACCCCAACCTAGAAAGATGAAACCAACAGCAAGCAGCTCGCCCGTCATGCTTAGGGCCGAAGACGCAATCGCGGACGGGCAAAGCACTAGAGCTAGGTTACCAACCTCTGTCTTTCTAGAAGGTTGCTTCTACGCGGGGATGGGCCAGGGAGGGAGCGGACGGCGCTGATGGGGCTGGAGATAAGAAGGCTTGCCGAAAAAGAAAGCACCGACGGCCGCTATACGTCGGCGCAAGAGTCACGGAACGATAAGGGCGGCCAACGAACAGGCAATTCTAATTCACGGGCCTGTCAGACTCGGCTGGACAGAGAGCTCTAGAGGGCTGGACTCGGACATGGTCTCACACGTTCACACGTGGGACGCGGCAGGACATGCAATGCCGCGCGAAAACAGATGATGCCGGCTGGGGCTGACTTGCACCGAGCGGCACAGCCGAGGCAGAACAACGCATCATAGATTCTGCCTCGTTGTCGGCGGCCGGTGGTAATGTATGTATGTTGTTTATGTTATGTACGAGTATGTAGGCATGTTGAGAAAGGGGGGGGGAGTCTCCCGAATAATCGTATGTGTATGTACGCACCGGACCAGACATGAGTGATGCATATATGTACATACATATGTACGATGATACCACCTACAGGCTATATAGGCCATAGTTTCCAGGTAGGTGTTCTCGCTATACGGCCACCCCCGGCGCCCGGCCCCCCTCCGTTACCCCACGTCGGCCGGTTGCTATAATTGGCGTCTCCCGATAAACGACAGCAGATCCGCAGCCCCGGTAGGGCAGCCGAGTGGGGGCGTCCATGCCGAAGGGGGTGTCGGCAGCGCCCACGGCCGGCGGGTACCTTGCTGTCGGGGCGTTGCAGTGCAGTCGACAGTGGGAGTCGCCCGCTGAAGACTTGCGCCCTTTACAACACACACACATACATACATACATACATACATACATACATGCCTATATATGGTTGACGGTGGACCTGACGGGCCAGGATGGAGCGGGTGGGCGGGGACTCGGACGCCCGCGGCATCGTCAACACCATCCGTTCGGGCATCGTCTGAGCATGGGGCCAGCCAACAAGCACGGTTCCAACAAGAACAATGGGTGACTAAGTATGTAAGAGAGGCAACGAGGCGAGAATGACAGCAGATGGATGGATGGATGACATGACATGCTGGCTGCCAGGTCTGCAGGTATGTATGTATGTATGTATGTATGTAGGTAGGTAGGTAGGTATGTAGGCGTGCACGTACACATGTAGGTAGGCGTGTAGGTAGGCATGGAGGCCTGGAAGCATCGAGGTAGGCACATGCATGCCCGTCAGCCGCTGGACGCCATCCATCGTGCCCAAAGGCTTCCCTCCCTCGCCATCATGGTGCCGCAGCGCCGGGACGCCGTCCGTTGCATGACATCGCTTGTCTTCTCTTATCCTGTCCTGTCCAGTCCCGTCCTGTCCTGTCCTGTCCTGTCCAGTCTAGTCCTGTCTCCTCCGGTCCGCCCTTGGTTCTTCAAAGAAAACGCATGCGGGCGGCGGACGAGACGGCTCGGACACCCCGAAAGCCGATATCTATACGAGTTCTGTGGCCACATGGACCAGTAGGGCCAAGGCAGTCGACTTCAGCTTCCGGAGCACCACCGCCACCATCATGACCTCCAGCGCGACCATCACCCGCCGTCACCCACCATCACCATCACCCACCACCACAACCACCACCACCACCACCACCATCACTCACCACCATCACTCACCACCATCCACCACCATCATAACAACAGCAGCAGCAGCAGCAACAACCGCTGACCCCCTCCCTCTCCTAGCCTCCCGTCCGCCTGCCCGCCTCGACGGAACAAATGTCCCGGCATCCGTGCCTGTTTGCCGGTGTGGAACCACAGCAACGCCCCACTCAACATGACGAGACGCCCTTGAGTATCTCGACCTGTCTGTCGTGGACTCGTAGGGCTCTGGCCTGAGCCCGAGACTGTGCCCGGCTGAGCCTCGGTCGCTCGAAAACAAGAGTCCTCTTCTGACGGATGCGTAGCACCGCACATAGATGCGTAGATACCTAGGTATGTATATTCGTTCCAAAGTCGACCTGCGGGACGACCAATGGCAGAAAGGGCTCAAAATACGGCCGATTGGTCGTCGACGTCTCTTCTCAGAACGAACCACAAGGCTGTATCATGTACGAAGTGTGTATGTATTGGTTGCTTCCTCCTGACCGGCCCTTTCCCCTCTTGCTGGCCCCCCTCGATCCCCCTGCGCAAGAGTGTGCCCACGCCGCTCTGCCTGACCTCCTCGGCTGATGCTCTGCCGGCAGGGGGAAAGAGAGGGGAAGAGTTTGGTGGGGGGGCCAAAACAAGGGGAGCTGGATAGGGTTCCATCGCCAATGTGGATTTCCAAGAATCTCGGCGTGCCGCGCAGACGGGATCTCTAGCGCTTTCGATCAATGGTTGATGCGTTGAAGAGGCCCATCGGGCGGCCGTTGGGCAGATCCCGGCTCCTTGCCCGGCTGACTCGAGCAGCTTGTCCGCCAACCAGCCGACGGGGCGCTCAGGCGGCCGCCGGCTAACACGAGTAGGACCGAGCGGGGCTGACGTGCCGAATCCGTTCCCGCCACGGACCGCGCCCGTCCGGGCAGAGGCCGACGGTCGAGGCTCGGAGAGTTGTCTCTCGCTCTCTCACGGGAAGGGAAGTCGAGTTTGGTCAACTTTCAGTCAGACTAGGTTGGCTTAGGTCAGCCGCACCGGCACCGTGCGTGACGCTTCACACGCTAAATGTGCGAATAGGTGCGAACAGGTGCGAATAGGTGTCGGTTGGTGCGAATGCCCACAGTGTGGCGTGCGATGGCTCACCCGAGCACGTGACTCCTCCTCTTCAACCGTCCTTCAACCCTTTCATCTTCAACCTGACCTCTCAACTGAGACTCTTCCTCCCGCATCATCACTCTCAGCCTCACTCACCCTCACTACTGCCGAACTCCCCCCTTCTCTCCCTCCTGAGTACGCCATCATCTCATCATCCTATCCGAGCTCCGTCCGAAGCACTGTCCTCGCAGCTCGGGCACCATCATCAGCCAAATCACCGGCTGCCGTCATACCAAGATGCCGTCCCTCTGCTCGCAGCGTGACCTCCTGCGTCACATCAAAAGTTCGAACGGCCGCCGATCTCGGCTGCGCAAGGCTGCATCACCTGGCGCACCGCGGCAAAATTCTCCGGCCCTTTCATCTTCATCGCCCGGTGACGGCTCGTCGAAGCCCGTCGACGGTTTCATTGCGTCCCGTCTTTTCTCGTACCGCTCGTCCGGGTCCCGCCCGACCTTTGACTCTCTGCCCTCCGGCTGAGACACGTAAAACCCTGGCAATGCTTCGCTGCCTACCTTGGCTGCCTACCAACTTACCAAGTAGGTATTTCTTCTCGCCCCGTTCCTGTTGCCCCTTCTTCTTGGGGGCGACATCTCCGCGCCTGTGTGCCAACGCTGCCACTTTTCCCCCGAGGCTTGTGTTTCCCAACCGGCCTCCGCCTTCGCCTCCATGTCCGCAAAGGCGCGCCCGACGGCCTTGGCTATAGTGCGGGAGGTAGGGGACGGCTGACATCTGTGCCATCGACGCCCCCCCCCCCCGGGGCATGTGCCTCGATCGCTGTGCATGTGGCGGGCCCGGGCAAGGGTTTCTCGACGCCGTAGCGGTGCTCGTGTGTTACCCGAACTGACAGGATGAAGCGCACCAGGCGGCCATGATGGTCCATTCAGTCGCCATCCCACATGTCACAGCATCATGGAGTTCGGCAGCCGGTATGTCGCCAGCTGGATCGGGCAAAGCCGCCATCTGCAAACGTTCCTGATTTTCGTCAACTTTTCCTACTCGGGGGACCAAGCCTCTTCTTGTCTGGCGGCAGAGAAGGAAAACTGGCGACACGTTGCTACTGGTAGCCATCGGGTGCCAATATGCCCGTCACAGAGTTTCACCGCCTTCCGCGAATATATTGCCCGTTGCGCTGCGGATTCGGCTGACTACGGAAGACAGAAGTCGCCGTCGTTTCCAAGGAATTTACGTCGGAAACTGTCTGTTTCATTCAACCTGAATGGGCCAAAGTGGCGTGTTCGGGGACTGTAGGGCAGTGCATCTTGCATGCCACATGGTCTCTCTCGCCTTCAGGTCCTGCATTGAGCGAAGCCTGCTTGTCTCTCTCTGACTGTCTGCCGGTCCTCGCACCCCGGATGGGCCGAATACTCCGTCTTGCCGCTATCTCTCTCTTCCACGACGTCAGCGAGGAAAAAGGCGGACCGCGAGTCTGGCCGTCAGACTAATGGTGCCACGTCGTATAGCGAAGGGGTGTCGAGCCAGGCGGTTGGGTGCCCACGGGTAACTGACTGCTACCCTCGGAAGCTACGCTGCCAACTTGTCATCCGGCACTCAGCAACGCGAGAGAGAGAGAGAGCAGGCTCAAATTGTACGAATTTGCGTCTCTCACTTCACTTCCATTGGGAGACATGGTATTCGTAGATTACTCGGATTTCACTTTGCTGACCCGGAGTTTCCCTCTTGGACACTCACCGACTTGTCAGATTCTCACTGCCTCGATGCCGACAGGCTCGCAGAACGTTACGGGTAGATTAAGCTGGAGGGGCGTCTCTTGACAAGAGACTGTGCCACCGCCTCTCTGAACAGGGGGGGCGCAAGACCGATCGTGCAGCTGAATTACACTCCTATTATGTCGCATTCTACAGCAGCCAGCCACTTCTCCGACATCTACATGACCGACTAGTGACTACCTACACGCCCCCTCCATTATCCCCTGACGAGGCCGTATCCTCTCCACGGTACTTGTCTGGTTCAAGCCCTTCGAGTCGCGTCTTGTACCCCCCGCTCGAGGGAAAGGTCACTCTCTGCTGACGTCTTCGGGGAGGGGGGAAGGGTAAGATGCTCTCCGGTGCGGAGGACGGTCGGGTACAAGTGTGGGGGGGGGGGGGAGCGGCTTTCGGTGTGGGGATTTCCGTCTCCGTTGTCGAGCTGGGGCCGAGACGGAGGCCGGACCGGGCCGGGGCCGGTGGTCGGGATGAAGTTGGTGAAGGGCGTATTTCTCCTAAGACGCGCATCTTCTCTTCTCTACTGGCTTTCGGCAGTTCAAGGCAATCACCATCTGTTATACCATAGCATACATATAGCCTGCTGTCCCCTTGCAACAGCCGCCGTCCTGAAGTTTCCATAGAGGCGAACGTAGGGAAGGGGGAAACTCGACCGCCGAAGTGGTTGCTCCAAGACAGACTTCGATATGCCCTCGTTTCTTCGTAACGAGACGAGACATGCCGATGAGGCTGCACAACACGACCCATCACCAGCCCGCCCTCCAAGACACCATAAACCCGAACAAGACGTCGCTCTCCTTCTCCTCTCCCTCACACATGTCCAATACCCCTCCCCCTTCCTTTCCAACAACCATCACCACCAACGCCCACACGGAAGCCCACGACGACGCAAAGATTGCTCCCATCACAGCCCTCAAGCCGCTCCATGGCGATAACGCGAGCTCTCCCGCCCCCGTCCGATTCGACCGGTTCGTGCGTGTCACGAGCCTCAGCCTCCCACCTATTTCAGCCGCCCTCATCAGCTTCATGTCGGCGAGGAGGTCCGATCTCGATGACGGACATGTCGATGACGGTTCGAGCTGTGTGCTCATGTCGTTGGCCTTCTGAAAGGAGGGAACATCTCACTTGTCGGATGGTCCACTTCCGGTCTGCAGCTCGAGGTTCGAGACCGACGCCACAGGTTATGCAGAAGTGGCCGTAACGGGGAGAAGGGGGGTTGGGACAGGGGGCTTCTTCTTCTTCTTCAAGATTCTACGCCACACGGTTTCGGAACTGGCTCCGGAGGCAGCGTCATTGATTCATTCTATAGATGCGTTGCGTCATACCCCCGGGGGGCAACGACGAGAGCTGAATGACGGGCAAATGATCGTCAAAGGTATCTGGTAAGGGGGGGGGAGGCAGATTTATGTCATGTAGGTCAAATTCCCAACGCCAATGCCAAAACATGGGCGCGACACGCACACACACACACGACTTTCCATCGCCAGGTCATCAGGGCCGTTAGAAAAAAGGGGGAGCAAAAAAAAAAAAATATGGACGGTTTATGGCTTGCCAAAGATGGAAGTCATGAGCACCTTGCTGACGCGGTAAGGATCCGCGTTGGAGGCAGGACGTCGATCCTCGAAGTAGCCGCAGCCCTTGGCGGCCGTCTCGCGCGGAATGCGGATAGAAGTGCCGCGGTTGGCGACTCCGTACGTGAACTTTTCGATGGATCCCGTCTCGTGCTGACCCGTGAGACGCTGCTCGTTATCCTCGCCGTATTCCTTGATGCAGTCCATGTGATGCGGCTCCAGCTTCTTGAGAGCGTCCTCTATGAACTTCATGCCGCCCTCGCTGCGCATCTCTTTGGTGGAAAAGTTGGAGTGAAGACCGGCGCCGTTCCAGTCGCCGCGGATCGGCTTCGGGTGCCACGAGACCTTGACGCCAAAATCTTCAGCAACTCGGGCCAGGAAGAAACGGGCAATCCAGAGATGATCGCCCACTGCAGATTGACGTCAGCATTGCCTTATGGGGTTCGTGATCGTGGTGGTGGCGGTGGGACGCTGATGACGTACTTTCAATGCCCTCGCAGGGTCCGACCTGGAACTCCCACTGCCCAGGCATCACCTCGGCGTTGGTTCCCGAAATCTTGACCCCGGCATCTGGTTCGCACCCCCTTCGGGTCAGTACGGAGTCGAGTGTCGACGTCCAGGCCTACTTACACAGGCAAGCTTTGTAGTGCGACTCGACGACATCGCGCATGACGACTTTCCCGCTGCCGACACCACAATAATAGGGTCCTTGACTAAACAGGGGGGGGTCAGCACAAGAGAACTAATGCATGGTGACGATGCGGCTTACGGGGCAGGGTAGCCGTTGGTAGGCCAGCCGTAGGGACGGTCATCGTGGCCGAGGAAGGTGTATTCTTGCTCGAGACCGAACCAAGGCACATGGCTGGCGTACGTCTTCATGACCTTGTCGCACTCGTGGCGATAGTTGTACTTGTTGGGCGTTCCATCTGCGTTCCAGCACTCGGACAGAACGATGATGTTGGGCGCGCCGCGGAAAGGGTCGGCGAAGACGGCGCAGGGTCGGAGGTAGACGTCCGAGTTTCCACCGGGGGCCTGACTGGTGGAGGAGCCGTCAAAGTTCCAGGTGGCCAGGTCCTCGGGCTTGTATTTCTTCTCGGGGAGAGTCTAGCAAGAGGCGGTGTCAGCAGCGTACGTCTGCCTCGGATGGCGCTGCAAAAGCAACTGCATGCAGCAGCGGCATCCTCTGGCGAGAAAGGAGGCAGGCTTACCCGGGACTTGGAGCGGACCTCGCCGTCGGCATCGATCCAGACGTACTCGGCCATGATGGAGCCCTTCTGATCGAGCTTCATGTACTTGTTGACCTGCAGAGAAGGACCATCAGCCTCGTCGACGGCATTTTCTATCCGGGGCACGTACCGTCTCGGTCCGAGACGAGAGGATTTCGCGACAAGCCTGCGAGCGAGCAAACACGGGTCAGCAAAGAGAAGCAACCGAGGCAGACGTGAACCCCGACGATGACTGACCATGATAGCGGTTGGATCGGATCGCGAACGGAAGACGATGATGATACTTGGTAGACGATAGATAAGTGACGGTTAACTGGTAAAACGTGAAGCCTTTGACGACAGAAACTGATCTGACCTGGGCCCTGCAGCGTTTTATGTATGCCGTCCTCGTCTGACGGGAGGGAGCGCAAAGGGGCGGTACCTGCACCGAAGTACCGATAAGACGGCCAGGCTATTTTTTTCTCGGTGGGGCCTTGGTGTGGGTCAGTGTGGGTCAGTGTGGGCTTCTGTGGAGAATGGGGCGCAGCCTTTCCACAAAAGCATCCGGGATGATGAATGGCTGAATGCTCACAGGCACGTGCTTCGTAACTCTCCAGGTCTCTGCTTTGTCCGGCAACGGTCTCCAGCGCAACGCCGCCATTCCTTCAGCCTGGATTCATATGTAGTTATCACTTATCATACACACATACATACATACATATCTTGTATCGCTCCGTCATGCTTCATGCCTAGACCCCTTTCGTTTCACTCCTTGTCCGTTCCGCTCGTCATGACCCTCTCTTTCGGGCGCCCCCGGATGAACGACGAGCGCCGGTCTCGGGCTCGGCTATCTACGGGGCTGGTTCCGCGGACCGTCAACAACAAATATATACAACGTATTCGTACTTTACATAAACAATAGTGCTAGGGGTCGGAGGCGACGTCATGCGTCCGTCTGCTTCGGGCTGTTTTCCAATGCCTGCATCTGTATTCGTAAATGGGCCATCTTGGCATCGGGAACCACCAGCGTCATACATGCAGACTGCAGTGAATGGGTCGACGCCGGCCTGGCTGTACCTTCGTACATACGTATCATACATACATACGCACGCGGCGTAACGCACACACGCCTCGGCGGGTAAAAAGGGCACACAACAACACACTCACAAACGCGATTCTTTCGTCCCGGCATAACATCGATTCATGTGTGAACGAGTACATACATACCTTCCAAGAAGCTCGCTCTGCGGCTCTAGCCGTCTTCCACCGCAGCTGTGGAGTTTCTGCTTGTTTTTCCTTTAGCGACGCTCGGTCTTATCGCCGCTCCCTGATTGGTCCCCCTGCCAGGAACCTCCAATTTGCACTATGCTCGCTTTGGCGTGAGACAGGTAACATCGTCCAAAAGCCTCGGACTGAGCGAAGGCCGTCGAGAAATCCCTACGTGCAAAGGTGGTCCGAGAAATACCCCTATGAGTCCATACAGAGTACATTCATACACACATATTCGTATATACAGGGGTCGATACGTCCATCTGCTATGCATAATGCAACCTCGCCACTCCCTCGGCAGCTACCGCCAACACAGTCTCTCATCCTTCATCAATCGACGATTGATGTCTCTACTCACGATAGACAAGCCCCGTGGCTGTACTCTCAACATCCACCATGACGTGAGCGGCAAACCGCCACGCGCATGCACAGAAGTCCAGACATCTGTTTTACACCTGAAATTGCCGCCCTTCATCGAGCAGTCAATGGCAGTCATACCGGGCCCCGCCGCCGCCTGAGTCTCGGAGCCGGCCGCTTGTTCCGCTCTATCGTCCGCCGGCCGGCTAACTCCGGTCTTGTCGCACATGACACGCCGCTCTACCCCGGCATGATCCTCGGCCGCCCCCTATCGCACTCACCGACAGCTGCACTGCACCGCTATTGCCTTGTCTGATTCTCCTTGCAGCCTCATGCTCAGATTCTCGTGACACTGTCAACGTCCAGCCCCCAGTACCAGCTCGCCACCGCCATCGCTCCGATGCTCATCATCGACGCCATGAGGAAATTGACGTCGTTGTTGTCCAGTATGTCGAGCCCGCTCTCCACGATCCGAGATGGGCCGTCGTCCCCGAAGCTTCCTCTGCGCCGGTGCTCGCCCTCCAGCGCCCGTCTGTCCGTCGTGTCGCGCTCATCGTCCACGGCAGACTCCTCCACTGAAACCTCCCCGTCCGTCGTCCCAACCTGTCCACTGAGCGCCGCTGTCTTCGCCTCGGCACGCTTTACCGAACCCCCGGCGACCCGCCCCGACCCTGCCGCGACCAGGACTCGGTTGCCACCCTCGCCCTCAATAATCTTTCCCGAGCGCACGTCCCTGATCGAGCGCTGGAGGAGCCCACCAAGGAAGCTGTCGAGCAGGCTGCCAAGCGCGCCCCAGACCACCAGGAAGCCCATCAACACCCTGCGCTGCCCCACCGTCCACGGCACGCCGCCGCCTGGCATGGCTGCCGTCTCGGGACTGCACGTGGGCAGAAAGAGCATCGCCGCCGTTACAATCACCATGGAGCCGAGGAGGCCCGCGGCCAGCCCCTCCACGGTTACGCCCCCATTGGTGCCGCGGGGCACCTTTCGCAGGCTCAGGGATGTGATGAGCCGCGGCTGGCTGCTCGCTAGGATACCGAGCTCCGAGCTGAAGGTGTCGGCTGCGACTGCGGCGTAGTTGGCTATGATGCCGATGACGAGCACGTCTCCGCCCCATGAGAAGCATTTCGTGCCTTGGGGGTTGCGGCCGTCGGCGTCGGCGAATGCAGCTTGCCTTGAACGGAGTTGATAGGCGTGCATCAGGGAGAGCATCGATGCCATGAGGGAGTTGGCGAAGACTGGAACCGTTGCGTGAGCCACCTGAAAGCTGCAGCGGCGAGCACGGATCAACACACCTTGAACATGGGTTCGAGGCCCTTCGCCCCCTGAACTGCCGCTCGAGGTCTGGGTCAGGGTGGCCTTGACCTTCTCCTTAACCTGGGAAATGTCACGTCAGCGACCACCTGACCGGTAACGACTGGACGACGACTGTACATACATGCGTCACTCGCGTCCCGGCGAGAAAGAAGACGAGGAGGAGGACAAAGGGTAGGTTCCACGGGTGATAGGCGTGGGCGAGAGCCGTCAGAGCGGCCGCCAAGATGCCGCCTGGCGTGAGCGACTTCTGCTTCCACGCCCGCAGCACGAGCGCTGCCGTTAGCGGAAGTGCCAAGATGGGTTTCATGCCGAGGACCGGAAAGGCGAGATGCTATACGAATAGTTTGATGTTGAAGGACGACACGCGGGTGGAGGTTGACGTAATGCTCCTGAGGCGAGGATGAATTATTTCTGCCTGACAGGCAAACGGCTATGCTGGCCTGATAGTCGTATTCGTATCCCATATCCAATAGACATTGTTGGTTCAGTCCACGATGATCATTCAGCCGAATCCTCGCCTCGGGCCAATGAGAAGGTCGATGGTTAATGTCGTCATCGACAAACAAACGGGGCCTTTACCTATAGGCTATCAGCCAGAATTCACGTGATCCGATCTTATCGATAAACCCATTTGTTCAGTTTTCCGTGCTTCGAGCTCAGGCAACAGCAGCAATTTTGATCCTCGCCTTCAATTTTCTGAAGGCAGCAGACGCAAGATGACGACTGTTCAGGCAACAAGCGGCGCCTACACGACTCTGCGGATTTGTTTTCCTCCCGTTTCGTCCTTTCCAAAAGCAGTCGTCCATCAGATTTGGGTCCGCCGAAATGCGCCCAAGATTCCTACACCAGACGATTCGCGAAGTCTTTTCTTGAAGAACATCCCCATTGACAGCACAGAGTCTCATTTCAGAGCAATATTCTCCAGTTTAATCGGCGCTGGACGCTTCGAAAGCATCGCCTTCGACGACGAAGCGGCTGCCGCGCATACCGTTGACCCTGCTCAAGCAGCCAAGGTGGCAGGTTTTGCGAGGAAACGAAAGAGGGATGACACAGAAGCCGAGGACTCGAAAAAGGCCGAACTCGCGCGGCTGCCCAAAATCTGGACACGGAAACTGCACACAACAAGCAGCACGGCAGTAGTCTTACTCGTCGATGAAAAGAGCGTTCAATTGGCACTCAAGGCCTTTGCCAAACTCCGAAAGTCAAAAAAGTATCCCGTGTGGGGCGAGGGACTGGCCGACGACGTGCCCCGTCTGGGCGTGCCGTGGATCGCCGCTCACTTACAGTTGTGCCGCTGCGACAAGGCCGAGACGCAGAGGGCTGTGCACGCATTCTTCGACGACTTCAATCGCAAGGAAAAGGAGGCGGCGGAACTAGCAAAGAGGTTACGAAACGAACCTGACGAAGATGGTTTCGTCACCGTTACTCGCGGTGGACGTGCGGCCCCGGCGAACCGGAATGAAGCGGAGATGGCAAAACAAAAGAGCCTGGAGAAGGAATCGAGGAGAAAGGCGGAAACCAAGGGCTTCTATCGGTTCCAGCTCCGCGAGAGGCGCAAGGAGGAGCAGCTTGCCCTGCTGAAGCGCTTCGAGGAAGACAAGCGAAAGGTGGCAGCCTTGCGAGAGAAAAAGGGCAAATTCAAGCCAGAAGCGTGAACAAGCCCAGTCTTACCTTTACCGTGCGTTTGGCGAAGACATGGCTGGCTGGATTGATGTTTGGAAACACAGCCAGACGATGTCCGGAAAGGCCATATGCGGCTCTATTCAGCCAGCTTAGTCTTTATATTCGGCCTTGTCGAAGCTTGGATAAGTGTTTCGGTGCCATAGGTACGCGTCGGCAACTTGGCATCGGTAAGTCACAACTTTTCCGTTTACCGTCACAATGGCGAGTCAGCTTCCATGCCGAACAAGGTGATGACGCCGCGGGGCCATCGAAGCCTCTCTTGAGGCCATGCCGAAAACAACCGCGCAATTATATCTTCTCAAACATGTCTGAAACGCATTGAGCGACGAATCTGAATATTTCTGTTTGACTTGAACAAGGACAAAACAGCTGACGAAGCACACATCTTCATCCTCAGGTTCGCGAGCTACTTCTAGAGCCTGGATACATAGCGGCTCGAGCCCAGACCGATCCCGCATGTTCATCCGTACAACATTAACCGCAAGGCATATGGTAGAAGATAGATGCTGTTAGTTTGATGCAATGAGTTGCCCTCGCAACGCCATCGCCATCATGCCGTGTTTAGTTTCCCTTCCATGATTAGAACCGCAATAGAAACGGTCGTAACAGCGCACACAGCAGTAACACCAAGGGCGGGCCGGCAATGCGGCGTCCAACCGGGTCTTGGCCGTTGATGAAGTCGAGATTGGCGTCATGCTGGGGTGATGAGTCAGCCGACATTGTTTACTGGGTGCCGGGCAACGAAAGAAAACAATAGGCGGTCAAAAGGAACCTGTAGCCAAGACGTCGTCCAAGCGCCGGCGAGAACCTCGCTCAGTCTTCAGCATGATCGACGCCCAGAGCCTGCACACGGCGTCGCTGTACATCAACAACCAGCTCGTCTCGCGAGGCCTGCTGCAAGATGGACAGGGGATCGACTTTGCGCATGCGGGCGATGACAGCCCGGAGGCTGCTTGCGAGAGGGCCGGACGCATCATCGGCATCGTCAACGACCTGATCTTACGGCGCGATGTGAGGCTCTGCCAATGAATGCGTAGACGGTAGACGAGGAAGGCTAACGATAGCGGCCCGCAGCGCGACGCCCAACACGTCGAATCACTATCGACATCGCTACGAAGCCTCCGCGCAGATAACGCCCGGTTGACGAGCGACGTGGCGCGTCTATCGGAGAAGAAGGCCGAAGAACGACGTAGAGCCGACATGGCCACCACCGCCGAGTCAACAGCCCGATCACAACTCCGAACAGCAGAGGCCAAGATGCGCAGTCTCAAGGAGGACATGACGCGGATGAAGACGCTTGTGACACAGACGCGAGCCGCGTGCGCGACCGAAGTTCGACGACGAGACCGTACGAACGATGGGTTAAAGAAGCAGCTCGTCGAGGCTGGAAGATGGAGAGGAGCAAGGACGAATCCCTCGGTCACGACGATTCATGTCACCGAGTCGAGCGGCAGGGACGAGGACGAGCTGGCGGCTAAGAGCACGAGCGAAGAAGACTATGATCTCCGCTGCGAGACGAATTCTTTCCTCGCTAGGCTGGCGCAGGAACTGAGTCGTGAGAACGAAGCTGTTCTTGATCTCATGAGCCGAACAGCCAGCCAATTACGCGACATGAGCGGCTTCCACGACACCAATACCCAACCGAACGACAACGACGCCCTCCCCATCAGCCGACGCCCGGGCTGGCACGATCTAGAATCGGAACTAGAAGCGGTAATGACACACATGCGCAACATGCTCACAAACCCATCCTTCGTCCCCATCGAAGAGGTCGTCGCCCGCGAGGACGAAATCGACAGGTTGAAAGCAGGATGGCTCAAGATGGAGAGTCGCTGGGGGGAAGCAGTCCTGCTGCTTGACGGTTGGAGACGACGTATGGCGGCCAGTGGTCGGCTCGTGTGCGAGGATGACGACGAGCTGAGGCGTGGGATTAAGAGGTTGAGTCCTGAGCGGGTTAGGGATGGGCCTCGTTCTGTGAGGGGGTTGGAGACGTTGGCGGAGGAGGAGGAGAAGGAGGAGAAGGAGGAGGGGAGGTGAAGGAGGAGGGGAGGAGAAGGAGGAGAAGAAGGAGGAGGAGGAGGGGAGGAGGAGCGGGTTGTTGTTGATGATGATGAAGACGACGATGACGATGACAACGATGACGATGACGACGACTGGTCTTCTTCAGCAGAGGACATTCTCGACGGAGGCGCAGATCTAGCCCCAGACTCAGACCTCAGCAGCATCGCCCCCCCCCTGGAAAACTGGCACATCGAACAAACAAGCCCAACCCCCCATCATCATCCCCCTCCCCTCCCCCCCCATCTAACCCCCCTATCAAACCGACAACCCAACACGCTACAAAACCGCCGAATCCGCCCCCGACGAAGACCTACGCGCTCCCCTCGCGCAACTCCCTCGAGGAAGCCCTCCTCGGCGACAACAAGGCTGACGGCTTCTCCTCCACCACCACCACCGCCACCACCGTCGCCGCGAAACTCGCTGCTTCGGCCGACGCTGCTAAGCTGAGGGCTAAGATTGAGGCGGCGAGGGGGAAGAAGGGGGTGCGGGGGTCGTGAGGCCTGTTATTCGTCAGGTTGATCGGTCGGTTGGCTTGGAGGATGGTGTTGAGCATGGGCCGGTGAAGCGTGCTGGGAGACGGGCAAAGGTTGCGTCAAGAAGGAGGAGCACGTTGAGTCCTTCTGAACTTGAGACTCTGTTGGCAGGCGGGCACGAGGCCGGGAGCTGAATTGAAATATGATGGGAGTCAATTCTCACGAGATTCGCGTTGGGCATGCGTCAATGGGGGAAATGACATTAGTTTCTGCATGCAACAAACGCCTCGCTTTCCCTTGTTTCACAACGCGCGAGCCATTCTTTCTCCTGGCTGACGCCTTGTGAACTATCGAGCCGATCCGGAAGGTTTCCCGTCATCTGCCTCCGTCTTGACCGACCTTGACTCTCAACTCGTTTCTCCCCGGGGCTTCTTTCCCGTCACAAACGTGCATACAGACCTCATCTGACGTGCGAGCTTGTATGTAGGCACTCTGGCCTCGAAAGGGAATGGACCTTTCCATGCTCAGCCAGGGCTGGCGTCATAAACACCCCTGATTTTGCCCTCTTTGAATCCTGAGCAGGGTCCTGTCTGTGTCGCAATGATTCGGCCATCAGTTCACCCTGACGTAGTTGCCTGGTGTCAAATCCTCGTCAGCGGCCGAGCCCGGGGCGCATTTCTCATGATGCCTGCCATCCTCACCTGGGAATTGGCCTTGCTTCCCCTGAAGACGTCCGGTCCACCACTCGTTCTCGTTGTCCGTCCTCTGCACGATTTCAATGACGTCACCGGTGCGGAAGCTGAGGTCGCCCTCGGTCTGCGCCGAGAAGTCGTACAGGGCAGTCACCGTCTCCACGCCCGGGACGCCACTCAAACGGCTAGGCTTGGGTTTCGGCGGCGGAGGCTTGGGCTTGGAGGCGGCCATGGCCGACAGACTCGAAGGACTGGACGGCGGTTGGGCGGCAGTGTATGGCGGAGGCGCGTGTTGCTCGCCCGAGTCGATGGACTGGCGAGAGTAGGCGCCCGCCTTTGACGAGGAGCCCGACGCGCTGCTCGGACCGGCTGTCAGGAGCGCCGGCTTCTTACCGGGTTCCAGGGGTGGGCGGTTGTAGCGTGGAGGCCGTGGCCTGCCCGTCGTCTTGAAGCGGCAGATGGCCAGAGCCTCGGCACGGTCTTGAATCTCGCCGCGCTTGTCGTGAAAGGCCTCTTCTATGTCGCGCGTCAGGTCAAAGTAGCCAATGTCGCAGCGCTGCATGCGCTCGTGTAGCGTGTAAAAGATGTTGAGCTGCATGTAGTAAAACGACTGGAACAGCGGCTGGATAAAGTTTTGCTCGAGCACGAAGAGTCGGGGCAGCTCGTCTTTGAGGAGATCGTTATAGTACTCAAAGTCCTGCGTCGACTGCTCGACCTCGCCCTCGGCTTTCCAGAGCGCCTTTTCGTCCTTGGCCGACCGGTCCTTCTTGTCGTAGAGCTTCTTGTAAGCGGCCCGATGGCGATCGTAGTCGAGCCTCTTGTGTTCACGCTTGAGAACCGTCTTGCGGATGACTTTGATGACATCGAGGAGCTCGTTGGCCGGTCGGATGATTCTCGTCTCAATCATCTCCAATTCCGGGTTGAGCGTCAGCTGCAGCTCCTTGACGATGGACTCGTACTCTTCGCATGCGCGAATGCCCTCGGGGATGCCCTCGATCTGCATCGAGTCCGGATCGGAGACGCGTCCGGAGATGGGACGATATATCTCCGTCATGGCCTGGCTAAAGATGATTTGATGGTTGAGCATGCCGTTGATGGCGTCGGAGTACTTTTTCGACTCGTCATGGAGTCGTTTCGTCTCCGTCTCGAGCTCCTGAAAGCGGCGTTCGGCGTCGATGTAGACGGCATCCTTGGTGTGTTCGCCGATGTTGAATTTGGACTTGATCTGCTGCGGCGCCTATTTTTGTGCGTCTTTTCGTCAGCAGACGAGACCCAAGTGAGGGGGGGGGGGAAGAGGATGTTTCGCACCCGCGTGATGGTCCTTTGAAAGCCCTTGAAGCTCATGATGAACGGCTCTTGGATGACAGAACAGCACTGATCGAATACGACAGCAGAGAGGAAGGAAACAGAGAGAAATAGGTCGCCACGTCGGCGCCTTCACAGACGGAGGAATCGGCGAGTCGGTCGAAAGTTTGAAAGTGTCGAGGGCCGGCACGAGGCGGCGGGTTGACTTGAGGCGGAGTGAGGCTGAGCAGCTGTGGCGCAGTCCATCAGCAAGGAGGCGCAGCAGCTCGACAGTGCGTCATCATCAGAGTTTGGCTGGCTGCTGGCCGCTGCTGGCTGGAACGACGAGCAGCGTCGGAATTTGCATCCTGCTCACTTCTGGCTTGATTTTGTGGCCCAAGAATCGAGTTGAGAGTTGCCAATATCCCGGGTTTCCCGTCTTCTTGTATCTTTTTCTTCACCCGAGCCTCGTTCGACCCTTTGTCCCTATATCTCCTCCGGCCTTGGCTTCCGGCCAATCACCGCCGGCGTGGCGACAAGGCTTTATCACCGAACGCCGAGCCGTCTAGAATTCTCCAACCTGAGCTGCAGACCTCCAAGGCTCCAACCCTCAACAGCCCTTCGTCATCGCCTCCGCCCATGGTCTCGTCGTCTCGGAAGCCATGGCCAATCTTGCATCTCGCGCGCTGAGGGCCACGGCCCGTCTGGCCATGACGGCTCCGGGCCGTGCCTCCTCGACTACGCCGGCCGTCGCCATTACCGCCGCTGTCCGGCGCGGATACGTGACCGAGTCGAGGCAGGACAAGGCAAATGTCGAGACGGCCATCAAGCTGGATAAGTCAGACTTTGCCGACATTCCGCCTCCTCAGATGGGAGGTCCCGCCAACGTGACCGTCAGCCCCATGGCCGGTATGTTGAGCCGTCCTCGCCACCCACGATGTCGCCGTTGACCTGTGCGTGATTATGCAGAAATTCTGAAGCAAGCGACCGTCATGAAGGAGGGTCAGCGGCCCATCTACCTCGACATGCAGTCTACCACTCCCGTCGATCCCCGCGTGCTCGATGCCATGCTCCCCTATTACGTCGGCGTCTACGGCAATCCTCATTCCCGAACGCACGCCTACGGCTGGGAGAGTGAAAAGGCCGTCGACGAGGCGCGGGAACACGTCGCCAAGCTCATCGGCGCCGAGTCCAAGGAAATCATCTTTACCAGCGGTGCCACCGAGAGCAACAACATGAGCATCAAGGGCGTCGCTCGCTTCTACGGTCAAGGCGGCAAGAAGAAGCACGTCATCACCAGCCAGACCGAACACAAGTGCGTCCTCGACAGCTGCCGGCATCTGCAGGATGAGGGCTTCCAAGTCACCTATCTGCCCGTCCAGAGCAACGGGCTCATCCGGATGAGCGACCTCGAGGCCGCCATCCGGCCAGAGACTGTCCTGGTCAGCATCATGGCCGTCAACAACGAGATTGGCGTCATCCAGCCCATCCAAGAGATTGGCGAGATGTGCCGCAAGCACCGCATCTTCTTTCACACAGACGCCGCTCAGGCCGTCGGCAAGATCCCGCTCGACGTGAACGCCATGAACATCGACCTCATGTCCATCTCGTCGCACAAGATCTACGGTCCCAAGGGTATCGGTGCCTGCTTTGTACGCCGGCGGCCCCGTGTCCGGCTGGATCCCATCATATCCGGCGGCGGCCAGGAACGTGGTCTGCGGAGTGGTACGCTGGCACCGCCCCTGGTTGTCGGATTTGGCGAGGCCTGTCGCGTGGCCAAACAGGAGATGGAAGTATGTCGTCACACCCCGTCGCGAATCCCGTCTGCGCATGATGATTTGCTCTTTTCTTGCATGGCTTTCTGAACGGCCCGTGACAAGGCCGTCCGTGTTGAGGAAAGCAACTTTTATGTTTTGTCTGACGCCAGACCTGACTGTTCCCCTCTCGTTGATGCATCTCTGGGCTTTGAGGTTCGGGCGGCTGACGACATGGGCAGTACGACTCGAAGCGAATCAAGACCCTTTCGGACCGACTTCTCAAAGGCCTTTTGGCCATGGAGCACACGACGCAAAACGGCGACGCGAACTCGTTCTACCCCGGCTGCGTCAACGTCTCATTCGCCTACGTCGAAGGCGAGTCGTTGCTCATGGCGCTCAAGGACATTGCGCTATCGTCAGGGAGCGCGTGCACCTCGGCCTCGCTGGAACCGAGCTACGTGCTGCGAGCACTGGGCAACAGCGACGAGAGCGCACACAGCAGCATCCGCTTCGGCATCGGGCGCTTCACGACGGAGATGGAGATTGAGTACGTGCTCAAGGCGGTGCAGGAGCGAGTGAGCTTCTTGCGGGAGCTGAGCCCACTGTGGGAGCTGGTCCAGGAGGGCGTCGATCTGAGCACCATCAGCTGGAGCAAACACTGAGGGACGACGACTGACGACTGGTGGTGAGCGCGATAGGATTGGAGTCTGGGCCTGGGCAGGGTTGCGGCGGGTGTACCTATGTATTGTATCCAAGTTGAAACCGTGTTTCTTTACCAAGGTCGTTACGATTCAAGCCCGGCGCGTAGGTATCCAACGGATGGGTAGGTAGGTAGCATCAAGGCTCCCAAACAAATGGTGCATGTATCACCCGGTGAAGCCGGTGACGTCAGGGATGGGGCGGGCAGGTGACGACGGGTTCTTTGAGCGTCGATGACATCACCGGCGCGTTCGCGACTGCGTTGCGGTTCTGCTGCTGCCCTGAAGCGGCTGACTGCTCCTGCGTAGGTAGGTTGGTCCGACCAGTTCCTGGCGGTTGCAGGCGGAAGATAAAGAGGCCTCGTTTCCCCCGTTGTACCCCGTTGCTTCTGCCGCCGACTCTTGATCCTCGACCGAGACCCTCTTTGACGCACACCAACAACAACAAGTTCAGCTCGCATCTCTCCCCAAACACCATCTCGTCCCCATCTTGACTTGGTCTCTCTTCTTGACATTCGCATCTGCGCTCTTCAGACCTGCCTGCTTACCTACCTACCTACCCACCTACCTACCTATCTGTCCACACACCCGCCTCTAGCCACCATGCCCGAGACGGAGAACAAGTCCAGCGCTCCCTCGACGCTCTCGTCTTACGTGACGTCGGCAGCCGGGGCAGTACAGAGCGCCGTCGGCAGTCTGACGGGCAATACGGGCGACCATGCCAAGGGCGAGGCACGCAAAGACGAGGCCAAGGCTGAGCACGACGCCTCGCACGCGGCCATCAAAGTGCCGGGCGCTACGCTTTCGAGCTCGGGTGCCGTGGCCAAGGACGACCAGGAACGGAACCAGGGCTCGTACAATCAGACTGTCGGCTCGGCCAAGGAGGCCGTCGGGGGTCTGGTCGGAAGCGAGGTGAGCAGTCTTTTTGAATGTTGAAAAAGGACCGTCACTGACGCGACGATACCTACCCATCTAGTCGCTCAAGCAGTCGGGCCGGGAGCAGAACGTCGAAGGACAGAAGCAGGAGGCCAAGGGCCAGCTCAGCGACCTGGGAAGCGGCGTGGCAAGCCGGGCGCAGGGCACCGTCGGAGGCGCCGTGGCTGGTCTGACGGGCGACAAGGCGGGCCAAGAGCATTACGAGCAGATGCGGGCTGAGGGCAAGTCGCAGCAGCGGGGAGTCGAGCACGACATGCAGAAGAAGGCGGAGGCTCAGACCAAGGAGTAGCTTGTTGGGATGGGATGGGTTGGGCCGAGGCGAGGCGTTGTATCGATGGCATCCTACTAGACGGCACATTCTCACGATGAATGAGAGAAATACATACATACATACATGTGTATTTGCTTTTTCTGACTCGACTGGGGGCTTGGAGGCTGGAGAGGGCGCTGCGAGTGTCGTCGACTGGTTGGTGACGTGGCGGGATTGCTTTACCCTTTGCTGTTGTGTAGGTATGTATTACATACATACAACGAAGCAGTCCTCCCTCTCGAGTCCCTCCCTCCTGGACCCTCTACACACATAGAGGTTTATACTTGAGAGGGAGAGGGCGAGGGAGTGTGTACATATGTATGTATGTATGTATGTATGTATGTAGGTAGGTAATGGCCGAGCGGGAGGGAGAGGGAGAGGGGAGGGGAGAGGGAGAGAGGAAGAGAAGGAGAGCAGGAGAATGGCTTGTCTGGCGGCTTATCTGAAGGAGCCGGATCGGCTTAAAGATGACGGGTGGGTGGTGTGGCTGCATGAGGGCTCATTTCGGACCGCCATGGCTGCTGTTCCGCCGCAGGATGGAGAAGGATGAAACAAGCTAACAGGCTAACAGCGGATGGGCTGTGATGATGACATGCAGAGAGAGAGAGAGAGAGAGAGAGAGAGAGGGGGGAGGTTTTTTTTTTTTTTTTTTTTAATAACTCGCTCTGCCAGAATGTATGTGGATGAACTTTCTATCGGGCTTGGTTTGTCACGACGACTGTTAGCTTGCTGGTCTAAGATGAGATGGCGGTTTGACATGAAATGCAAAAATTGAAACCGAGAGGGTGGTCAAAGATCCGAGCGGCGTTGTTTGGCCTCCTAATGCGGGAAGCGCCAAATCTGCATCGGCCCTTCAGCTGCGTGATTTGGAGGTTTGGAAAAAAGCAAGGGGCGGCGTGATTGAGGAAAGACAGCAGCAAACTGGAGACGGATGGATGGGGGTTGCAGAAGCACCAGGCAGTTTGGGCACAGGTGGTTGTGGAGCTTACGGGTGGTTGTGATGATTGGCGGTTCGCCCTCGCGCACGGGCGGTGCCACGGGGAGGCCGCGAGTGCCGGAGTGTGTGTGTGTGTGTATGTATGTATGCATGTATGTATGTATGTATGTATGTATGTAGTAGTGCGCCTCGTCATTTAGTCATGAGGCTTAGGCTGACGGCTTAAAGGTTGTGTGCATCTCTCTATAATGTACGAAGTATGTAGGTTTGCAGTTGGCAGCCGTCAGGGATGATGGGTGGGTGGATGGTGGATGAATGGGATGGACGATGAAAGATGACGATACACACCACTCTGTACAATCTAGTGTAGGAGGTCTCACCGAGCCGCCTGCCCGCCCTGCTAGCCCCGGATACCTACATACTAGGTACATATCGAGACTCCATGTACCTAGCTAAAGGACCTACACATTTTATGTACCTACCTAGGTAGGTACCCTAGATACTACCTAGTGAGGTAGGTAGGTGGCAGGTAGCGTCGATGGGGATCCACTACCCGAGGCAAGGAGGCATCAGGCTCAACGAGACGCATCGCATGCTGCTCTCTGGCGGCGCACTTCGGACCGAACAACGTTGCCCATCTGCCCCCTTTCCCACGCGTCTGCCTTGGGACGGGCCAAGGCTGTTTGTATGTATGTATGTATGTACATGCATAGGTAGGTAGGTAGGTAGGTACGTAGGTGTGTAGCTACAATCTACATACATACATACAAAAGGAAACCACGAAAATCAAATGTTCGGAAACAGACCATCCCGCGACAAAGGAAGAATAGCCGTCATCCGTGCCACAAGCTTTCCTGGGCCCTGAGAGAGTCCCTGGAAGAAGGGGACGACGGGGAGGGGGAGGGGAGGGAAGGGGTCCAAGAGCCACCGCAGCAGCCCGCCCACTAGCAGGATCCCTTACAGCCTCAAACTATGTAGGTACACACATATGTACATACAAACTCGCCTCGTTCCTTTTTTCCCTCTTCCTCTTCCCTATTTCCAGGTCCCCTTGCTTTTTCTTCTTCACCTTGCACTTCCCTGCCTCATCCTCATCCGGCTCCCCCCCCCCCCCTTCTCGAGCAGCTTTCTCGTCCATCAGCCCGTCCTTGACCGACGCTCACTCTCAAGTTTCTTTTAGTCTATCCCCGCAGGCTTCTCTCTTCCAACACCCCTTCCCCTCCCCTCTTTCTCCTGCATCGTCTGTCTTTTCGTCTTTCGTTGGAACAAGTCTTCTCTTTCCGTCTCGAGGCGCCATGAGCAGAAGCTGCTTGTTTCCAGTCGCCTCGTCCTGAATGACCGAATTTTCCGAGGTAAGGTTGCTCGTCGTTTTATCTTCACGCCTGCTTTGTTTCTTTTTCTCGGAACCCCCCTTGCTGCCCTGTCGGTTTCCTCCTTCGAGATCTGGATCTGGAGATCAGTCCGACGCCCGCAATGCGCTTGGCCGAAGATACGGGCTGGTGGTGCCGACAGAACGGGATTCGACAGATGAAGACGTCCATTACGAATACACACATACATTTTCGTACATACATACATACACACCAACACCTACGAACACACGGGATCCCACTGCAAGCGCGTGCTCGCATTGTCTGCGCAAAAAAATATGAAACATGCCTCGGATCCAATCATCTGGCTGACTGCCTTGCCTTCCTCTAGCTGCTTCAATAGCCGTGACTCAGCCAGCCCAGCGTCTCGTCGGATTTAATCCCACCGCCAGGCCGGATCCGACCCCTTGTTCATCGCTCTCCCGATATTCATTACCTGCTTCGTACATAGCAATAGGTATCCTCGCCATGCCACCTTCTGTGACGACTCCGTCCGTAACGACCCCGTCCGTCACGACCCCGTCCGTCACGACCCCGTCCCTCTCGTCTCCGCCTCTCATGGCCACGGAGCCTCCGCCTTCGTCTTCCTCCCGGCCCGGCTCCGAAGCCGCTCACTCTCCGCGCTTCGTTCGCTCCAGGACCCAGAGCGTCTCCAGCGGCAGGCCCTCTACCGTCGATCACGCTCTCGGCCTCTCCTCGCCTCCTCCCACCGTCTCTCCCCATCCCGAATTCGTCGCCCCTTCTGCCGCCGCTCAGATCGTCACCGACCAGGATAAGCGCGCTGGCACCTGGTACGATCAGAATGGCGTCGAACCTGCCCCCGAGGCCGCCATCGTCGAGCCCGCTGCCCTCCGGCTCGTCAACGTCTTTCTCGATCAGCTTCTCTTCAACTTCCTCCAGGCCGCTGGCTCAGCACATCTCTCGGCGCTGCGCCCAGCCGTTTCCGACGTTCTCAAACCAAAGCTCGCCAAGGAGGCCGTCGCAAACGCTGACGATGAGCTGCGCGAATACCTCGGGGCCGGCGACGAGCAGCATTACCCGGCGGCTGACGCTGCTTCTCGCGGTTGGGACCTCGAGCTTGCCTGGAAGCGCACCCGTCTGCGCTGCATGGTCTACTCGTCCCTGGGCGACATGGAGGAGGAGGACGAGGACCTGTACCTGGAGCAGGATAATCTCGAGGTCCGCTCCGGCGAACACACGACGGCCGCCATCTCCCCCGCCGCTGCCATCTTCCTGACTTCCATCCTCGAATACATGGCCGAGTTGACCTTGACCGTCGCCGGCCAGGCGGCGTATAACCGCGTCCGCGCCAAGGCCGAGAGGGAGCTCGACGAGGAGCCGCCGTACGTGGCAGATCGCATCGTCGTCGCCGAAACCGACATGGAACACGTCGCCTTTGATCGCTCCCTCGGCCGTCTGTGGCGCGGCTGGAAGAAGAGGTTGCGCTCCTCGGGCACAGACCCGGCAGCCTGGCCCTTGGCCACCGATGTCAGCAGGTCGGGCGCCCAGTCTGCCGCCTCTCAGGACCGTCGCAATGAGCCCGCTCGCATTCCCTTGCCCCTGGGCAGCAACGACGTCGAAGAGATTGAGGTCCCTGGCCTCGCCTACAACAGCGACGATGAGGACGAGGAGAAAGCGGCAGAAACCGACGAGACGGCTTCTCGTCGTCCCAAGAGCCTGTCTCTGGGACCCTCAGTCCTGGCCAACGGCCTCCCTACCCCCGACGTGTCGCTACCCGAGTCTCCGGTCCTGCCGGCGCGCAAGAGATCAAGGTCGATGCCTGTCCCGGACCCGGCGCCGTTCTTCATCTCGGAGCCGGTGTACTCGGAAGAGGAGCAGCCCACAAAGGTCGACCGGGCTAACAGACGCGAAGTCGCCGTTCTGGGGCCGCCATCGACTCCCTCCGGCGAGCCCAATAGCACCAACAGCAGCAGCAGCAGCAGCAGCAGCAGGAGGCCGACGTCGCCCGTCGTCGGGCTCCTACCCGTCGTTTCTTCTCCCACACTCGCCGCCAGCGACATGGGCACGGGACGCAGAGATACGCTGGCGTCGATTCGCGGCGATACCGACGAGGACGATGACGTCTTCTTCGAGACGGCCGAGATTGTCACCTCGTCGAGGGTCTCCATCTCCGGCAGTTCGGCATCCGACAGCGGCAGGGCGTCGACCATCAAACGATCGTCCAGCGTTCGTTCGGCCCGCATCGTCGATGTGCCCGGGAGTCCGGCCCACTCTCGCAACACGTCGGTAGAGGCGACCGAGCGGCCCCGTCGTGTGACGCCACCCAGCGTAACAACCAGCGCACCGAGATCGGAAGGTGACGGTAGGCCCCGTGCCGCCGAGCGCAGCAGGACCGAGGTTCAATCCGCAGCCTTGCGCAACTCGCTCGAGAGGAGTCGTTCCGCCAGGCCGGCTACCGTGTCCGAGTCCGAGCCGGATCAGGATCCTCCGTTATCCCGGAGAGGTCCGGAGGCTTTTGAGACTGGTAGCCTGGCACGACGCGCTGCTTCTCCCGAGATGACGAGCTCCGCTTCCGTCAGGGGCGCGGGAAGGACCACCGGGTCCTCGGAGACGGTCAACCTCACCCCTACCGGCTTCGAATCCGCGTCCCCCCCCCCGGGCGATTCTTGGGCTTCCCGCGGCCACCATGGGCAAACCGCCAGCAAGATGTCTTCCGCGACGCGGCGTGATCGCGCGCCGGCACACATCAGGTTGACGTCGAAGAGCCTCGTGGAAAACGGCGCCGGGAGCCCTCGCCAGGAAAGCAACTCTGGCTGGCACAGCCCCAAGGCAGACGCTCGCAGGGCCAAGGAGACGGACGATGAGGCGGCGTTTACCTCTCAGGGCACCTCTCAGGGCACCTCTCAGGGCACCTCTCAGGGCACCTCTCAGGGCACCACTGCTCCCCGGCAGGTTCACACCTCGGCCTCATCCGCCTCCTCGGGCACTTCGAAGCTCAAGGCCGTCCGGACTTCCGAGGACAACTCGAGTCGGGCCGAGAGCGTGGCACGCAATTTCGAGGAGCTGATTCAGAGCAATCAGACCATCACGTACACGCTGACACCGGAGAACATGCGCGATACAGTCGTGAGTAATAATACTTATATCCCGAGGAAACGAGCTCATGGCCCTTTGATGCTGACGAGCAGCCTCAGTCCAAGCGCTCGCTCGACGGCCCCGTCGTGACCAAGTTGACGCGCAAGAGCGAAGACGCCCGTAGCCAAAAGTCGCCTCGTTCATCGCCAGTCATGGCCGACTTTCCCAGGGCCGCCCTGTCTCAGAACGCCAGCAGCCCCAGAACCGGAGAGGCCAAGACGACCAAGCCGCCGCCCGCCGGCTCTGTGCCACGGGCTCCTCTCGGCCTGGCCGTATCTGCGGGCCGCGCGACGGGACCTCAGGCCCGAGATGCCCGTATGCCGGTCGATTCGACGGCCGACTTTGCCGAGTTCATCAAGTCGACCGGTCCCGTCACCGAAAGGGGTCCTACCTCTCCCCGATTGCCCAAGTCGGGCGCTAGCAGAGCCGCCGGCCTCGACTCGCACCCGGTCTTGATCAGCCGCAACCGGCAACAGCCTCGCGAGCCCGTCGTGGACAACAGGATGGACAGCTCTGACCTCATCGACTTCATCCGACAAGGCCCTCCGATCCTGGCGAGCAACGTGCCCCGGATCCCCCGTCACGTCGCCCCCTTCCGCTCTGCCATGGAGTCGGACCAGCTGAACAATGGCGGCGGCATGGCCGTCGATGCCAACATTCCCGAGATACGCTACAGCCAGGCCTCGACCAACCTCACGGACAACTCGATGCCTTCCATGCAGTCGTCCATCAACTCCAACTCGGCCCTCCTCATGAAGGCGGCACCGGCTCCGAGCCTTGCGTTTGACGACGATTACGAAGCTCCCATGCCCGTGCGGAAACAGCGACGCGTCCGAGACCCGTACGCAATCGACTTTAGCGACGAGGACGAAGACGAAGACGAAGGCGACGTGGGAACGCTCAAGCCGCCTCTCAAGAAGGAGGAGAGTCTGGCCGAGTTCCTGCGCAACTACGAGCCGCCGCCGGAACCAGAATCGCAACAGCCTGCCGCGCGCATACCCAAGAAGAAGGCCAGCGCGCCGAGCCTCATCGGGAGACTCACCCGTCGAGAGAGCAGGGACATGTCTGGCCCGACCAGGACGGCGCCCATGTCCAAGCAAGACTCGCGGACCCTCAACAGCCGAGGCGCCGGCAAGGGAGGCTACATCCCCATCCAGGTCAACATGCCTCCAGGCTACGACAAGTACGGTCCAGTCGACGGCCTCGCCGGCATGCCACGCGTCTCATCCACCCCGTCAGCCAACCGCGTGCCCATGAAGAGATTCGAGCCCCGCGAGGCAGCCGGCAGCAAGTCCCAGACGGGAGACCTGGCCGCCTTTCTACGGGACTCGGCCCCCCCGGACGGAGGAAGGGTATCGACCGTCCGGTCTACAAGCGGACGGACCCCGACTCGGCCCGATGACGGAAGCGGTCTGACCAAGATGTTTGGTCGCAAGAAGAAGCTTGGCGCCGCCATGTGAAGAGGCGTCTCGGGCTCACTGCATTCTCGCCCTGTGACATACATACATACATGTGTACTTTTCCACACTCGTATGACGTGGACCTCCCTCCCTTCTCATCCCTCTCATCCCTCTCATCCCTCTCATCAACGTTGCACGAGGCAACCGCGCGCTTCCCATCTTGCAGCCGCTGTGGAAACGGCTCGATCCTTTTGTTTTCCTTGGCAGAGTCTCCTTTTCCCCCTTTCGCCCCCGCCTTTTTTTTTTTTTTTTTTTTTTTTTGCCTTTGACTTGGGCCATCCATCCATGTTACTTTTTTTCCTCATTCTCATTCTCATTCATAATCTCGTTCTCGTTCTTCTTCACCTTTTTTTTCCCTGTATACCCAGAAGCGGCCTGCGTCTGGAAATGGAGTTTTTTTTTTTCTTTGCTTCACAAGGTCTGGATGATTTTTTTTTTTTTTTGGAACTTTAGTATAAAATCTCGCAGCTTCTTGTGGAAATTATCTGCGGTGGATTGGTGTGCTCGTGTTGGGTAGGCAGACGGGTAGGTAGGTAGGGAGAGAGGGTGAGGAAGGGTTGAAGGTCAGGGGGGAGGGAATATTACTCTTGTGGTAATGCACATGATTACATACTCTTGCTTGTTGAATTCGGCTGCGAGATTGTTTGTGAGGTGTTTGTTGATGGGATTCTGGGATTCATTTGATGACAATGCTACGTTTCAGATGACTCAATCATGTCATGACAACTTACAAGGCAAAGCAGAGCAGAGCAGAGCAGAGCAGAGCAGAGCAAAGCAGAGCAAAGCACCCAATCAAAAAGCCCAAGACCGGAATACCAAGACCTTCATCATCTCCAACAAGTACAAGCCAAAGAGCCACAGGCAGCAAAAGCTACAAGCCAAAGTCACAGACGAGGCCGGAAAAAAAAGAAAAAGAAAAAGAAAAAGAAAAAGAAAAAGAAAAAGAAAAAGAAAAAAAATGGGAGAGGAGAGGAAAGCAAAGATGAAGGCGCTCTCGCGACCGGGCGCCTTGCTGCTATCGACCAAGCCCAGTCTGCAGGGCGACACAAGTGAGCATTGTTGAGGAGAATGGTGATCAGGGTGAGGCGGGAGGGGAGGTCAGTTAGGTGAGGCAGAGGGAGGGAGAGGGAGGGAGAGAGAGGGAGGGAAGAGAAAAGAGAGAGAGAGAGAGAGAGAGAGAGAGAGATTAAATCTCTTCCATTTGACCGGCAATATCCTCGCTCATGAGCCTTCCAAGATCATCTTGAAGGCCTGCTCTCCCTCGATCATCCTTGTCGTCTTCTTGGTTCTCGTCATCGTCGTCGTCGTCGTCGTCGTCGTCGTCATCGTCCTCGTTGCGAATGGGAGCGTGATGCTCGGGATAGTAATCGTCGTCGGGAAAGGGAACGAGGTCGCCGTCCTCGCCGCGGTTCCAAAACAGGCCGTCGTTCTCGTCGTCTTCGTAGGGGGGCACGAGCTCGGCGTCGCGATCGCCTAGCCAGTAACGGGCTCGCTTGTTGGCCCCGCCGCCTCCGTCGTCGTCGTAGCTGAAGTCGCGTTTGTTGGCGTGTCCGTCGGCGGTGCCGGTTCCGCAGAGGCCGCCGGTGCCGATGCCGACGGCTGCCTTGGACGATGACGACGAGGATGAGGATGAAGACGGAGAGGGTCCCACGACGAGACGCTGCGACGGGGTGGTGGAGGAGGAGATGACGGCGACGACGCGGACGTAGAGATAGGCCACGCGCTTGAGGGCGCGGTTGAAGAAGAAGTAATGGACGGCCCAGATGGCGCTCTCGTCCTCCTCGAACGGGTCCGGGTCCGGATGGTAGCTGAAGATGGTGCACTCGTTGAGCCGCATCTCCTTGTCGATGAGAGACCAGCAGCGGGCACCCCAGACGGGTGTCGCGTCGGCGCCGAGAGAAGAGTACTCGAGCGAGGAGCCTGCGTCCGAGTTGGGCCCGACGTTTTGCAGGATGGAGTCGAGGTTGACCATGACGCGCCTCAGGTTCCGCTCGCGCTTGAAGTCGCCGGGACGGAGCACGTGCGAGAAGTCGTAGTGCGGGTGACTGGCATTGAGAGTCGCGATGAGGTAGGCAAAGGTGCGCCGACTCGACAGCTCCGATAGGGGGCCGAAGGCGCTAGAGGTGGAAAAGAGCTGGATGCTGGGGGACGTGGCCAGCATGTGCTCGCGGTCGGGAGGCGACAGACTAGCTCCCAGCTTCAGGAGGGCGGCATGCTGCGAGTTGAGGTCGTCGTCGATGTTCTTGTAGAGCTTCTTGTCGGAGCCGGCCGACTTGGTGGTGTAGAGATCGCAGCCTCCGGTGACGTTGCAGTCGGGGGTATTGAAGTTGAGGGCGCCGGTGACGGCTTCGAAGTCGGCGACCGGGAGATACTGTATATGGCTGAATGAGCACATTGTTTGTCTGGCCGCAATCCGTCTCACCTACCTTCATCGTGACGTTGAGAGAGGCGGGGGTCGCGGATGGAGTCGAGCGGGCGTCTTCGGAGTTGGTCAGCGTTGATGAGATGGCGTCAGACCAGGCGATGGCGTCAAACCGGGCGACGACAACGTGTGGGCGCGAAAGATGAGCCTGTGGCGTGGCGCCTTGATCCTACTCGTCGCGATGCCTTCGACCGAACGACGTAAAGGAAGCCGGTGGGACGGATCCGGAGATGCGCCGCAGCTGATCTAATAAATGACGTGTCTCACGTACCGTCGAGTGCGCGCGCGCGCGCCCTGATAACCGCGTTAACACATCTGTTGCGCCAGCTGTTAGCTCGCACTTTAGCCGGCATCGCACGTGACCGCTAGGTAGATAGGTAGGTGCCTACCTACCTACCTGGGTAGGTAGGTATGCAGGTAGCAACGCACCCTGATGGCAATATATGTATTCGCCCCTCTACAGAAAGCAAGCTTCCTCCCTCCAACAGGCCGTCTTCACATCAGGCCCGCGTCCCTGAGCGTTCGTTCGACAGCGAGAGTTGCCTATGAGGTAAAAAATGTGGTCAATGCGAGGCTGTCTGGTACCCGAAACCCGTCTCCTCCAACTTTCTCCTCCTCCTATCGTTCCCTTCCCGTTGAGCCGGCGGTTACATCAGTTTCGTCACATCGTCCTCAGCCTTGTGGCCCGTTCAAATCGAGCGTCAGCCGCCGTCGACGCCTGGGCAACCGCGGGGAAAGAGGGAGTTTGACCGATGGAAAGAGAGAGACAGAAGCAAAGTCATGCGACCGCACTCACCTCCATGTCCTCGAGCGAATCCTGCTGCCCTATGCATCGCAGCACATTCTTCTTGCTGCTCTCCTGCAGCTCGCCCGCCAGAAGCAACTCGTCGAGGATGTAGTATGCCTTGGTGAAGGAAAAGATGATGTCGAGTTCGCACACGTTTCCGTAGTACTTGTCCATTTGCTCGACGTAGCGATGAATCACCTCGAGCGTCATGAGCTCGTTGTCGTCTGAGGAGCAGCCGGCGATGAAGTAGAGGGAGGCATAGCGACGATAGACGATTTTCGTGTCTGCTGCTCGTCAGCGTCATGCCCGAGTAGCCAAGCGTTTGCAGGCGGACCTTTATACTCGAGAAAATTGCACATGCGCGTCCGGCGTGCGAGAACCAGCTGCGACACGTCTTTGACAATCTTGGCCTTGTCCTTGGGCGACAGTGTCGTGAACCACTTGGCCAAACGCTGGCAGCTGTCAGTCGGGGGCCACATCCCGCCACGGGCCGGGGCCAACGAACGACTTTGCCCTGACGGGACAGCAATATCAGGTAGCTAGAGGCAGGGCGTCAGCACACCGAGCCGCCAGGGAACAGAGGGCCGAGGGTGGCGGACTGGATCGCCATGGGCTCGGCCGCATCGCGTCGAATCGCCGGATAAAGATTGTGGCTGGCTTCTCGGATTCTCGGGAGAGAGAATCGGGAGAGAAGGTGGCGGATGGATGAGTCGAACAGCTCAGCAAGTTTGGATGGATGGATGGTGATTTTTTTGGCTGGTCGGTGACGAGTCACCAACGTGGTATTCTTTTGGGTTTTTCCGATCCGGCAGAGCCATGTACGAATACACATGCATGTAATCCCGCTCATCGCATCCACAGTAGATGCTGCGTAGTAGCACAGTATTCACGCGGCTACAAACTCATCTCATAACTCATATCGCACTCTGTTAGGCTGTCGGCGATACTCCGAGCGCCCCACCCGCACTGTACACACCTACATATTGTACCTACAGGCTACACCTATGGAATCTTGCCTCATAGGTAGAATTCATAGGTAGATACATCCATCCATACATACATACAGATAGTCTGATAGATCGCCCGGTGCCCTGCATTTGCCGCACGCCCAGATGCTGCAGAGGCGCCGTCCTGCGTCATGTGTCGTCGTCTTCGGCCGTCTTGCCCTCATCGTCCTCGTCTCCTTCTGCTGGATAACTATTGACAGGACACAGAGACGCAAAAGAAAGCAGTCACTGAAAGAGGGCGTCGTGCTTACGAATCCGCCCGTCTGCCGTCGGCCTTTCCCGTTTTCGGACCAGTCCCATCGCATTACTAATCTCACTTCGTCGCCCGCCGTCTTCAAGAAGAAGCGCTCGACCCGGAAATCCGAAAGCCCAGGGCTCTCCAGCTGCCTGGACGTTGTTGTCAAACGAAACTCTGCGGCGCCCTCTTCGAATCGGTCTGCCCTCTTACTCAGTTCACACAACGTTCGGGGGACGGCCTGTCGCCATCCATCCCAACTCGCCCGTATCTGTGGTCCGCATATTCGTACATCCAAGACAAGAACATGGCGAAACTCGTCCTGTCGACAGGGTTAGAAAGAAGTAAACCCCTGCCGCCATCCATTCATTGGCTGACGACTCCGTTGCAGCAACGTCATGTCTGCCGGCCGTTCTTCCATCATTCGAAGGCCGGGCAGCACCACCAAATCCAACGTCGAGTTTATAAGCGCGCTCCGTGGTCATCTCGCCGCCGCCCGTCTCGACTGCGGCCTTGAGCCACCACTCGTCACCAACGGCGCCGCCCTCGCCTCGGTACCGGCCTCTGCGCCTTGGATGGAGCGTGAGGGCAAGGTCTGGTATGTCCCGCGCATCGCCTGGGGACAGTCCGGTCTGCGCGATGAGGTGAGCCAGTACGAGATTACCGTCAAGCTGTTCCTGCTCTCCGGTACGCCCGTCGCCGAGCGGGAGCAGTATGCCCGTGAGGCTCTCGCCCTGGTGAGCAAGGAGTTGGCCGTCGACACCATCGATCTGCTGGTCGTCTCTTTCCCCGGCATGTCGTTCCAAGGCAACTGCGAATGGGAGGCCGACAAGATCAACGGTCAGCAGGGCAATCTGGAGGACCAGATCAAGACGTGGGCCGTCTTCGAGGAATTGCACCGTCAGGGCGTTGCCAGGCGGCTAGGTGTCGCCGAGTTTGGTAGCGAACGGCTGGCCGAGTTCATCCGTCGCACGACAATCCGACCCGTGGTCGACCAGATCAACCTCCGCGACTGCTGCAACGTGCCGCCGCCGCTCAAGAAGCTCGCCGAGCAGGAAGGCATCGAGTTAAACGTACACACCGACTGCACCGATATTCTCTCGCACGGAACCTTGAGGGAACTCTTGGGTCACGGCCCACACGGCGCCGGCGTGCTCGAGGACGCGGCCAATAACGGCGCCGGTCTGCGAGGAGACATTTCTCCGCAATGGGTCGCGCGGTACGTGGCTTTTGTCCGAGATCGGGGCGTGGTTGAGAATAAGGGATACTTTGCCGGCGCGAAGCTGGTCGGAGCATAGACGGCGAGTTGTGTACCTATACAGCACTCGGGTTCGTTTTGGATACCACAGATGGGGAGTCTTTCTCGGGTCATTTTGTATGGGTTTGTTGGCTGGATATGACATGATGCCTTTGGAGCAGCGAGCATTGATAGCATCATGAAGGGGTGAGAAGCAATCAGGCAAGGGTTGACCTTTTGGAAATGCACTTGGATGGTAAGCCTCATCCGAGCATGCTTCGTTTTCTACCTCTCATGCGGACATCTTTGAGTCGTTTGAGGACGATGGGAGCGTGGTTGAAGGTATGCTTATACGCCTCGAGAACCTCTCCAAATACGGACTCGGCCGCAGGGTGTGTACTCCCAAAGGCACGCTCGAGTACGTATAGGTCGACGGCTCGGTCTTCGTCCTGTATGCTCCCGCTGGCGAGGCCAAAGTCGATGATGACGACTTCCCCCGCGAGGCAGTGCGAGCCGTGGGAAGGCGGGGAGATGATGATGTTGCTCGTCGTCAGATCGCCATGGACGACGCCCATCTTGTGCATGAGGCCGACAGCGGATCCGATGCGGCGCAAAAGAGCGCGAAGCGAGTCATCCTGACGGACAGGCGCCGATGCCTGAGCGAGCCAGTCGTTGATGGCGACGCGAACGGGGTTGCCGGGGATCCACTCGAGCATCAGCCAGCCGGCAGCCTCATCGATGGCGTAGACGGTGGGCACGCGCACGCCATCTCTGCGACACTTGCCGAGGATGCGGGCCTCGGTCAAGATGCGGTGCTTGGTGAGGCGCTGATCGAGAACGGGGTGTCGCCAAGGCTTGGGCGGACGGTACTTGAGGGCGCAAGGGAGGTCGGGTCTCAGGTAGCTTGTCTTGTAGAGTCGCGCTTCGGCGCCTTGAGCGATGAGCTCGGACGGGGCCGAAGCCGGGAGCTGGAGGACGGTGGGCTGCTGGGGCGCGGGATTGGTGGCCGGAGAGGCCATGATGGCTGGTTGAATTGAAGGCTGGGAGGAAGGATGGCGATGAGCAGAGGTGGTCGGACTGAGTTTTTCCGGACGGAGGCACGGGTGTGTGGCGCGGGGTCCGACACCGGAGCGAGGTATCACTATCAGTGATGGACCACTACCAGTGATCTCTCTGGCCTGTTCACTGACGACCTGACTGTCTCTCCAGCCCCCTGTCCCCTGAAGCATCACCCATGCAAGCGCTGATGCGGCCAGCCAGCCGGCTGTCTGCAGGGGCCCGAGGCACGAACACGTGTAACGGCAGTGGATGGATGGATGGATGGATGGATGGATGGATGGATGGACGGCCCCCGGCATCCCCTCTCTGAGCTCTCCCAGCGCATCGCAGCAGACTGATGACTCGAGCCTCGGGCCTCCACGCGTCCTCGGGCCCATGAGCCGTCGATGCCCGCTTCGCCATGGCCGACTCGGGCTGGCTGCCATGGACGGCGCTATGCCTATCACTCGTTGTCCTCGCCCACCTCGTCGCCACCTACTGGGCTGCTTACTTGGCCGCGCCACTCGAGGTAGCCGTCCTGGTGGACGCTGTCGACTTTTCCGTACAGGATAAGGAGAGCTATGATGGTGACGTGGCTACGGTGCAGCGGCTCGAGGATAAGATGCGTCTGGGCCGACTTCTGCGTGAGATTCACCGCGGCGGCGACGACCTGCGCGAGCACCTCAACCGTCTGCTGGTTAACGACAAGGTCGACGACAAGGCCTTGACTACGGCTGCGAGGCTACTCTGGGCTTCGCACCGGGTCGAGCTTCGTGACAAGCTCCGGACATTGGATCTGCTGCGTATGCGCTTCCTCGTCGTCTACATGGGCACTATTGCCGTCTCCCAGGAAAAGTCGACGACGATGACGACGACGACGACGACGGTCGCAGCCCCCGTACCGTCAGCCCTGCACAGACAACTGGCCGAGAGTATCGCCCGCCGCCCGCCTCCGCGTCGCCTCACCACTCAGGCCATCGGGCACCAAGAGAATGTGACGACGCCACAGAGGAGAGGTTGGGCTGGCGTCGTCGAGGAGTTACAGACCTCGCCGCGGATGCAGCGTCGACATGCATCGCTCGAACAGACCACTATGCGTTCGTGACTGATGCCTCCACTCGGTTCGATTCAGCCACTGGCGACCTGGCATCATCACAGCTCGGGAAGCTTTCCTTTCTCTTTGATGTCGACTGTTGGTGGGAGGTGCAAGTCGCTTGATCTAGATGGGATACCCCTTGACGGTTTTGTTTGTTTTGTTTCCACTTGGGCTTTACGGCATAGTCTCCTCTTTCTCGTTGGTCCTGTTATGGCTGCATTGCATGTATCTTTATGATTAGCATCTATCTGACTTTCCTGTTTTGCTTTCCACTCCTCGTCCCGCTGTCCGCACTCTCGTCGT
Organism: Ophiocordyceps camponoti-floridani; assembly: GCA_012980515.1. Lineage (NCBI taxonomy): Eukaryota > Fungi > Ascomycota > Sordariomycetes > Hypocreales > Ophiocordycipitaceae > Ophiocordyceps > Ophiocordyceps camponoti-floridani. Next base: position 2,931,262 of record JAACLJ010000001.1, read on the forward strand.
ATGTGTAGAGTCTGAGCAGCTACGGGTGCGACGCCTCGTCTGGGCCTGATGCATTCCGCTCGCCAACTGGGCAAGACATTAGGCTCGTAAGACGGCAAAACAAGACCTGATACACACGCACCGTCCAGCGCTACCAAGAACCGGCTGACGCAGTTGTACGCGGCAATCTGTAGAGTATCTTGTGAGCCCGAGATTTAAGGAGAAGTAGGGACTGTGCTCATTATTACTCACCGTCGTCGTCAACTCGACGACTTCGCGGTCACTGAATTGGGCATGAACCAGCGCAAAGATATCGTCCTTGACCCGAACATTGCGTGTCATCTCGTCGGTATAAAGTAGAGCAGCCCATTCTCTCTCGTGGAGCTCTCCGGGCCGAGCATCGGCGACGAGTGCATCCGTACGGCGCACAGCGGCGAGGGCAGCCTCGGCTACGCCTGCTTGAACGGCGAGGGGCGCATGATGATGCCACTCGTACCAGGCGCCGTTACACACAGCCACGCGACAGATAGCCAGCTCACGAACGGCAGCGTCCAGCGAGGTACCGGTGCGGACGGCGCCGAGGAACGAGTTCCACCCGTCTGCCACGGCGGGCGCGTGCAACAGCGTCAGGTCCAGAGGCTGTAGCGGACGAGGCGCGCGACGGGCTGCGATGCGCTGTACGATGGCTGCGTCTTCGGCAGAGGACGTGGTCGGCGGGTCGGTGACGTAGGGGAGTCTCATGGCTGCTTCGGTCATGGGGTTTTGTGCTATGACCTCCGTCCGCTGTTGACGTCCGTCTTTGGCCGTCGGTAGTCGGTCGGAAAAAGTTCCGGGTCCGAGAGCGGGGCCGAGACTCGGGGGTCCCACTGTTTCCGGCGCCGGCCGATAAAGGGCGCTGGAAGTTTCACCTCATCATGTTGCGCCCCATGTGTCCGCGGAGGAGCGAAACCAAGGCTGTGGAAAAGCTGCAGCAGTCTGTGCGTCGTCCATGGCTTAGAGAGACCATTTCTTTGGGTGATGAACTCGGAAGAGGCTTGCCGCTTACTCAATCAACTCTCTGCAAACAAGTTTGAGAATAATGACTTTAATATGGGAGGTGTCCGTATTGGAAAGGGGGAGGACGTTTTTGACGGATCCTGATTGTGAAGCGGACTGATTTGTCACGCAATATCGCATGTGAAGACGCGGCAGAAAATTAACCAGTATAGTATGTAATAATGATGAAAACCAACTCCTCTGTTTGCAATCTTCCAACGACGGCCTAAACAAGTCTAGGTTAGGTGACGGTATGAGAGCCGTAGCGAGGACTGAAGCCCGGGGGCATCCTAGATGCTTTGTTATCGTGAAACATTCATTTTGTATCATGGGGCATCTCGGACGATGACGCGTACTTCAGAAGGTGTTCGTGTACTTTGCTTTACACCCATCTGCTATCATCTTCTCCGCTCTCCTATTCATCCCCGTATACTATGCTCAACAGATCGCCTTCGCCACACCCATCGGCCGCTTCCCTGCCTCTTATCAGGTTCATCAGTTGTCACTTACGCCAAGGATCTGCAATCCGTGGAGACCTTGCCTCGGGACCGGGAATAGCATACATATATCCACATGTACTCGGAGGCAACATAGTAGGTTGGCCGAGCAGATTGGTGTCAAATGTATCATGTAGGTAGTTGACGCCCCTGAGTTGAGAACAGAGCTGGAATAGCTCCACTGAAAACCCTGCTTGAGTGCTTCCTATCATGACAACCCTCTGGCACATCCTGTTTTCAGTAGCACTTCGCCATAAAATGACTCGCCGCGAATCAGCCCATGTTCGGACGAAAAAAAGACAAAGGCCCCTGTATATAATATTTACGAAGCGGCCAGCCTCGTCCCGTCGAGACTCATGAACACTACATCCACAGCAGCCATGACCAAGCTCAGCCTTCTCGTCACCGCCTTCGCTCCTTACCTGGTGCACGCAACCGTTGGCTTCGACTGGGGATTCTCCCAAGTGCCTCTTTATGGGCTCGATCACATCGTCTTCCCCATGCAGATGACCAAAGTCGGACATGAAGCAGGCTATTACTTTGCTCAACAATTCGACTTTGTCAACACCGAACATGGCGGGTATATCGGACTGCAGCCAAGGGCTGATAGAGACGGTCGGAGTGTTGTCCATGCCGTCTTTTCTTCCTTTCAAGGCGGCTCCACAAGCAATCACCCCAACTGTCATAACGGAGCTGATAACGGACCGGGAGTCAGCTGTGCCCTCGAGATCTACGGGTCCTACGACCACATCTATCATCTGACGGTCGAGAACATCAGAGGGACAACGTGGCGCGGCCTCCTCGTCGATTCCGTCACCGGTGGGACATTCGAGATTGGTGCCTGGTCTCTACCGAACGGGTCAGGAAATATCAAACCGTCCCTTGGTGGTTTCATCGAATACTATGAATGGAATCGCCCCGAGGGACCAGACTGTCCTAGGCAGCCCAGGGCGAACGTCACCTTCTTCAACCCTTCCTCGAAAACGCCTGGCGCTTCCGGTGGAGTTATCCTGGAGCCTTTCGACTACGGCGACTGCAAGGGGCAGGCGAACTTTGAGACGTCTGACGTTATGGGGGGGCGTAACATTGCCTACGGCGTCGCGGAACCGGCTGTCAACACACAAGCGGCTGAAGAACCCGATGCTGCCGGCTTCACGGACGAAGATTCCATGTTTCGGGACAATTGCATTGTCAAGCCAGACTTGAGACGAGGATTCGGAATCGCCTCAAACATGTAGGTTAGAATCGACGGCGGAAGGGGGAGAGTTTTTTTCATCGTCATCGCCTGAATAAGACGAGCCTCATCAGTTGTGAGCTTTCACAGAGCCGTTTAGAAACTGGCTTGCGTTGGATGAAGTATATCATGCATATATTTATATGTCTGTCGATGTAGTTGCTCAGAAAGTCAACCGTCTACACGAAACGTTGCTTCAAGCGCACATCCCCTTGACCCTTGCAGACGCCTTTCCGCTGACATGAGGAGCGATAGTGCATGGCATCTGTCATGAACTTGAAGAACAGGCGATCAAGGATTGAGTCCGCTGAAGTTTTGTTTCTGTACATACCAGATAGATAGCTATACTAGGACTTTCGAAGAATTCCTCATCTTGAGCGGCGCTGTTGCGACCCTACACCGTTCGCAAAGGGAGACTTTCTGTTGTACTTTACATACATACATACATACATATACATATAAGTTTTGCACATACATGAACATCCCGATGATCTATATGCCACGGCTTGGCTATAAGAGCACACTAAAGAAGAACATGGCTTTGATGCTTGCCTCGGGCTATTTCTCGCCGCAAACAGAAACTATGTACATACATACATACATACATACATACATACACATCTATGATCCGCTTAGCTGCGGCCCGTGAATCGCAAAGCTACTTTACTGGACCTCCGGATATACCTGTAGACCTGGAAGGGATATTTACGGGTGTCATCAAAGGCCAGTTCGGCACTTCTCGTCGACTGAGCCTAGAATCTCGTCCGTGCCCACGGCTTCGCGAGCGTCAATATCTCTCGCTTCTCGCCTGTCAGCTTGAAGCACAGATCCACCTATCAACAGCAGACAATTGCACACACATACAGTATTGACAGGCCTGGACTCGCGTACGGAGGATATTTGTTCTGGTTGTACATACCTGGAGCTCTTTCATGACCACAATTACCAGAGCCAAGCCTAGGCGGTGCCAAAGTGTGGCACATGAACGTGAATACATATGTATGAATGTACGTCTCCCTTGGTTCGACACGGAGGAGCACTTCAAGTCTCCTCGCAGATGTATCCACGTCGATCAGCTGAGTCGTATGAGAACGAAGACGGTGATTTTTGAATTCGTACAAGTGAGAACAACCGCTCGGTATTCAACTTGGGCATTTATTCGCCAAGAACCTCTCAACTCATCATTACAGGCCTGATCTTCCGGGCTTGCCATGGTTTAGCAAGTCCTCGCTTTCGCAACCAAGATCCAGCCGTCATTCAAGTCACGGAACGAATCACGATACAACTAGGGTTAATAATAAGAAGCAGCCAACAATTAGCCACGGAGATGACGTTTGCTAAGGCATGGATAACATGACAACATCTTGATCGGGCCTAAGACAATCCCAAATACAGGCGGAGCCGTCTTACTCACGGAGTCACGAGTCACGAGTCACGCCTCTTTGTCCATGATAGCCAGAATCTTGATGGTCTCCACGGCGGATTCCCGGATGTCTGGGCGAATTGGCAAGTTCACGCTCGAGAGGGTAAGGCCACATGTAGCATAGGCCATGGATTTCCCTCACCCCGTTGCACTATTTGCGTCTTGCAACCCTAAACAGGCGAACGAGGGTCTAGAAACTGATGCGACTACAACACGGGAGGGCAAACAATGATAGCCTATAAATCTAGCTGGATGGCCTTATGACACACGTGGGTTGCCAAGCTGGCTATCGCTGAGTGATCTACGGACATCGAAGGACCCTTTGTCGAACACTCCGATCGCCATTCGTATTCCAAGTGACTTGTAAGATTCCTGGGGGAAATCCATGCAGTGGTTAGGGTCCGCCGGCGAGCTTTGGGGGCGATGTGTTGTAGTAAATATGGTTACAGAACGACGTAGCTACCTTGAAGAGCATTACACCTTATATGAAGGGGTGAACATAAATACCAGACGACCCCGATCCCCCCCCTCTGTGTATTCAATTCGACCCCTTCTCATCCATTCGTCAAATCTATTTCTTGAATATCTCAGGATTTAAAGTACAGTTGTCTGACTCGATACAACACCATGATATTCGCTCACTCAATAGCTGTTCTGGCGTTGGCAGCCGCGACAAAGGCAGGCGGTAAATCCTATGGCTGCATTGAAGGCTTCACGTTTTATGCCTCGTCGGGAGAGTGTTGTAGTCGAGACCACGTCGAGGTGAAGAGAGAGGGTAATAGGGTCGTCAACGCCTTCTGCACTTACAGCCCTGACTTCGAGCTCGGCGAGTCGATGCACAAATGGCCTGCCCACCTCAAGGGAGTGAGGAAGTGCAACTTTCGCGTCAGGGATGATATACACTCGTGCCCACGCGGAAAATGGGAATCCACGGCTGCTCTGAACCCGCCGGAAGTGCGGAAGGCCATGTGCTGCCCACATCGGTTCATCCGCGACGCCGACATGAACTGTAAGCTCGCTGACATCGACTTTCGCATCAAGGCTTCCTCCGATTCGTACTGGACTTCTAGGATGTACGACGGCTGCTCGCGAAAGGGGGAGAGGGGAGCTTGCTGCGAGAAGAAGCATCAGTACCGCCGCTGGGATGGCACTTGCACCGGCTTCATCTACGATTCAAGGTTCGGGTTTGTTGCTGCGTCTCGTTCGGAAGTTGAGGTACGGCGTCGTTCCGATGGATGCCGGGATTGATACATGTAGAAGGTTTTCTTTTGTAGCCGAACTCGGTGCTTTCTTTGGCCAGTCTCGATTTCGGAGATCCTGAAAGACCTGAGGTTTTCTTATTACATAGCTATCACCATAAAAAGACCCCTTTTGCTCTGATAGAAGGAGGTAGATAGCGTCTCAGTCGATGTATTCGTACGCGCTTCTCCAGTCATGGCCGCCACATGTAGCCAGATTCTCATCCGGTTTGCCCGATTCACGTATCAAGTCGATGCTCCGATGTCAATAGTCCAGATTAGCGGTACATTACATTGCGTTGATTTGGTACGTCAGTTGGTGACATGCAGTTGACGCTTGGCTACATGTACGACAGCATTGAATCAGGAGGGCGACTGCTGTCAAGGGTTGAAAGATTCAACTGCCGAATAGCAAGACCTGCAGAAATGAAGCTATGAGAAGCCACCCTGACTTCAAGTTAAGGTTGTTCGCGCGCACTTGGCTGAGGCTCTAAACGGGTTTTCACTTGAGACTTGCTAGGCGGCGATGCTAAGGGCTTCCATTATGTCTCGGCCTAGACGAACGTGTCTTGACACTCGTGACAAAAAGATGGTCGTAAAGCCGGGTCTCGCTAGAAAAATTGAGTCTATGACGTTATTCGCGACCCCGAAGAATATTGTTATGTTGCTCTAATACTACTGTACAAATTATAAACACTTGTCGACTGGCAATCTTTCTGCACAAACAAATACATAAATGGTCACGACCTGCTTCACCATGGATCTTCTTATCATGTTGTGTCTCACTGAAACTGTACTTGTAGCATAGGACCTCTTTTACATCTCCCTGAGAGGTTTTCTCTTTCTCTTTCAAACGTTGCCAAAATCAGTTTACATTGCACTTCTGTATGTATGTATTTGCTTAACCTCTGAACTACTTGTTGCTATAACTGTACTGCCCCAAAATTTTCTTCTCTACTAGTGATAGAGAAAGTGAGCCATGCTATGTAACTTGACGAACATAGACAGTGTGTAAAGTGATAGTGTACGAGGGGAGGACTCGTCTCTGGCCAGCAGACACAACCGAGAACTGACCATTCAGATAAATCTCGGTTCAAGAAAACTAAATACGTAAGAATGAGAAATTCGCCCATCCAACGATTCACTTGGCTGTTGAGACGTCTCTCACACAACATACAAGTCACTCGAGGCAACAACAACATTGTCACCTTTTCCGAAACCCAGGAGTGTTGTAACCATCAGGATGACAGATTGTACATATCCCTCTCGTGCTTTAATTCTTCCCCCCCCTCTTCTCCCCCTCTTCTCCCCCTCTTCTCCTCTCTGACATGTCTTTGATGCCAAGATTGCATTCGTGGCCGCGACAGGCGATGTGCCAATAGCTACTATCCGCCCATCCTTTTGACGACTCAGCGCGACTCAGCGCCACCCCCAGACTTCGACAACGGCACGTGACAGGCCAAACTTAATAGACTCTAGGGTCTGCCCGGAGACTTACTTTGAGGGTGGCATCATGGAGAATCCCAAACCGACTACCAGTCCTTGACTCTTCTAGCAGCGAATCAGGCAGGTCTGTTTTCAAGGTAGCGGCTGACACCATCTCGCCCGTTCAGCGCCGAGAGAGTCGGAGGCAACGTCGAGACGAGACGGACGACGACGGCTGAGATCGAGGCCATCATGGCTCGCCACAGACCTGGCCGCAAGGCTCCTGAAGGCGATGGAAACTCGCTGCTTTCTCCAGTTGCCTACGATGATGACGCCTCTTCTCTTCACAGTCGGAGCGATCAGGACAGCGACAGTGACGATGACCAGCTTCAGCAGCGCGCCCGCAACAGCCGCGAGCTGCGTGCCCACGACCGCATCGTCCTGATGGAGGAAGAGGAGATGGATCGTTTGGTCACCAGCTCACGGCAGGAACAGAAGCGAGTCTCGAGCCTCAACGTACCAAACCCTCTGCGCATCTTTGGCCGCTCCCCCAGCCACTCGAGTCTACCGACCGAAGACGCCGATGTCATTTCGGAGAAGCAAAAGGCGAGGCGGTCCCGACGCAGGCAGAGGCGCCAGAAGATGCTTCGAAATGCCCGCCAAGGCGAAGACGGCGAGCTCATGTACGAAATGGAGGAGGGAGGCATGCACTCATCAGGCGACAGTACGCCTCGCCGTGACAGCGAAGAAATCGACCGACATCGCCTCGGCCTGGCCAACGCAAAGGCCAAGCGCGGACGTGGTTGTCGTCGCTACATCTTCCCCCATCTACTCATCATCATTGGCTTCGCAATCCTCGTTCTCTTCGCCTGGAAGCTGTCCAAGGGTCACTCGCAGCCCGGCAAGATACAGCCCTTGGTCAGCAACGGAAGCGCCCTGTTTGCGCCGACGACCATCATACTCAGCCTCGACGGGTTCCGAGCCGATTTCTTGCAGCGAGGTCTGACGCCGACACTAAACGCCTTCATGGCCGAGGGCGTCTCTCCCCCGTATATGCGCCCGTCTTTCCCGTCCGTCACCTTTCCGAACCATTACACCCTGGCAACGGGGCTGTATCCGGAGAGCCACGGCGTTGTGGGCAACACGTTCTGGGACCCGAATCTACTCGCAGAGTTCTACTACACAGATCCAGCCCGGAGCCTTGACCCCAAGTGGTGGGGTGGGGAGCCGTTCTGGGTCACGGCCGAGTTGCAGGGCATCCGCACGGCAGTCCACATGTGGCCCGGCAGTGAGGCTCACATTCTCCGTGTCGAGCCCAGCTTGATGGACAAGTTCAATGGCAAGGAGAAGCTCCCTAAAAAGGCCGACAGGATCCTGGAGTTCCTGGACATGCCGGGCAAGGAGGATGCGTCCGTCAACGTGAAGCTGACGCGGCCGCAGCTGATAGCGGCATATGTGCCAAACGTCGATGCTGACGGCCACAATTACGGCCCCAACAGCACCGAGACGCGGTCCGCCATCCAGGAGGTTGACCAGATGCTGGACCGACTCTTCAGCGGCCTGGAGCAGCGTAACTTGACCGGCATCGTCAACGTCATCGTCGTGTCTGATCATGGAATGGCCACGACGGACACATCGCGCCTAATCCAGCTGGAGGATTTGGTCGACATGTCCTTGATTGAGCATACCGACGGCTGGCCGCTGTACGGCCTCCGGCCAAAGAACGACGGCGACCTCGAGGCCATCCACAAGCAGGTCAAGGAAAATACCAAGTCTAACCCCAACGTGGACGTCTACCTCCGCGACGTCGACATGCCTGAAAGATACCACTTCTCCAACAACCCGCGCATCGCTCCCCTCTGGATCGTGCCCAAGACGGGCTGGGCCATTGTCAAGATGGACGAGTTCGACGTCGAGAAGGGCAAGAAGGAGGGCATCGTCTACCATCCCCGGGGGCTGCACGGCTACGATCACGAACATCCGCTGATGCGGGCCATCTTCATCGCTCGGGGGCCGGCGTTTCCACACCCGGCCAACAGCCGACTAGAGCCTTTCCGTGAGTGAGCCGGTCCGGAACTGAACCGATGCATGGCTGACCCATTCATAGAAAATATCGAGGTCTACAATATTTTGGCCGACTCTATCGGAATGGATCCGAAGCCCAACAACGGGACGCTCCGCCTGCCGCTCAAGCCCGTCGGCAGTCATGACGAGCACGAGACGGAAGCCGAGCCTGCGGATCCCCCACCTCCGGCGACATCCGAGGTGCCGCAACGGCCAACCCTCGTCCAAGGTCCGGTGCAGCCGGACGAGTCTACGGCGCCGAAACGGCCAACGCTGCCCAAGAAGCCCACAGGCGCGGCGGTGACGGGGACAGAGGAGACGGAAGGCAGCAGCGCCGAGCAAGATGCGGAGGAGAACGAGGAGTCCAAGTCGGGCTCCATCAAGGACCGCATCAAGGGGGCGCTCGATTGGGTAGCCCACCGAGTCAGGCACTGGTGGCAAAAGGTGAGGGGCTTTCACCGGAAAGGGAGCTGACACGCACGTGCGCGTATCCAATGAATTTTTTTTTTTCTTGTTTTTGGTTTTGGTTCTGGCCGGGGCGTTTTTGTCTAGAGGCGTATCATGCCATGTGAACAATTAGTATTGGCTATTCTCTGCCCTAGATTTCATATTTTTGTTCCCTTTTTGGGCTGTCTTTGCGCGAAGGGAAGACAGAGTCTGTCAGGCCAATTCTGACACGGAGAGATGACGGCTGGGAGCGTCGGAGATTTAAAAGCGGCGCGGCCAGACAGTAAAGAGAGGAAATTGTTGGCTTGTTTTCTCTTTTCCAGTCGAGATGCGTGACGCGGTTGAGTCGTCGCTGCTATCTGACTAAGCAGATCTAGACGCGCCTCTTGCCTTTTGCGGCAATCACTCAAATCTCGAGACATTACAGTGCGTCAGGTCCGGAACGCGCACCGTACGCTTTCGAAATCAAACTATGGCTTTTTTTTTTCTTTCTTGGCGATGAAAGATTTGACCTCGGTCAAGCACGCCGAGCGTTTGTGTCTTTCAATCGGTGATCCATTATCGCGAGAAGGTCTTGATCCATCTCGTGACGCGTCTTCATCCCCGGGCCCGACTCTTCGAACCGCTCTTCAGACGCTGTGCGAATCGTTTGGCTAAAGAGAGAAGGGGAGGCGACAGACGAGGCTCGTATCGGCAGGGGAAAAGGATCGCCTGAGGAATACGGGAGAGACGAGACGAGACGAGAGAGAGATCAGAGCACAAGCCGTCTCCTCAATCAACCGCCTGTCATCCGACTTCTTTCCTCTTCTCGCGCAGGCCATTCGTTCTTCGACTCGGCTTGCTGCTTTTTCTCGAGACGACAACCGACCCCGATTCTCCCCTTTACCGTGGCTGGTGCAGCACCGAGCCGCCGCCTTCTCCGACCTGCTGCGAGCACGAATGCGTGCCTCCTGGTCGAGCCAATGGCGGAGCATCTCGATCGCAACGCCCTGACGGAGGAGCTGACGATCCAGCGAGTCATCCTCGAATCACTGCAGGACGAGCAAAGGCCCGATGCCGAGCAAGAACGAGAAGAAGCCCGCAGGGAGATTGCCCATATACGACACCTTCTCGAACAGGAACGAGCTGAAGACGCTCCGCCCGAGGCCTCGCCGCTGCCTGATGAGCCTCGTGGCTTGGCTGACTCTGCCATTGCGGCCGACGGTCGTTCTCTGCAAGCCTCGCCTGCCGGTAAGCCTCCCCCGTCCTGCGCCACCTTTCGCCCGGTCTCTCTATACCTACCCATTTACCTGCTTGGCCCAAATCCTTGTATCTGTCCGCCCCCCCCCCCCCCCCCTTTATTACCCTTCGTCAGCTGCCTGCCACCTGGCCGACATGCGGCTTCGGAGCCGATCTTAATCATCCATCATCCTCCCATTCTCCCTGCTGACGGCACCTTTCTCCAGCCACAGGCACTCCTATCGTCCGACGCCACGGCTCGGCTGCCTTTTCCACGCCGTCTAGGAGGGTCATGAACAACGACATCTGGAACAGTCCGGCCGGCAGCCCGCTCTCCAGTCGCAAGCGAGGACGGCAATCGCCCGGTCCGGTGGGTGTCGCTAGCCCGGCCAAGTCTCGCCGCTCCACTCCGCGACACGAGCCGGGCCACTCGTTCCAAAGTTCCGGCAGCAGTGCAGTTGATGTGATTGACCTGACCGGGTATCGTCTCTCCCTTCTCGCTTCATGGTCGAATTCGACTGACTTTTTGGACAGAGACGACGTCGATCTCAATGCCGCCTGCGTCAGAGAGCAGATCAAGCAGGAAAAGAGAAGCAAGCAAGAGATGAGGGACCGAAATATAGCCATGGAGATGGACCAGTCGTCCCAGCTCAGCGAGTTGCCCCTTCCCGCTCCGACGTCGGGCCAAGGTCACACAAATGCCTTTTCCAAAATCATGGCCACGCAAAAGTCCAACGCTCAACGACCCATGGATGACTGGGACTGGCCGACGCAAGGCTCTTCCTCGTCCTCAAGCAATGCTTCTCTCCCGCCCATCATGCCCGGCACTTGGGTCGACGACGATGGCGACACGAAAGAGCTTATTCCCGGCTCGCACGCCTATGCAGCGCGTGAGGCCTTTGGCGACTCGCTCCGGAATGCCTCTCTGCCGACACTTCCGCAGTCTCACCAGTCATTGCCGTCCTTTTCGAGCGTCTCTACCGGCCTCTACGTCCCGTCGCTGGGATCTAGGCACCCTCCTCACAGGCTTTTCGGCGGCGTGCCTCTACCACCAGTCCCGGGCAGCACGGGCTTGCATGACGTACTCAACAGAACCAGCGGATTCGATTACTCTTCTCAAGTGGACGCCGACGGTAACCCCTTTTCGGAGCGGCTGTCGAGCTTCCTGCAGCACGCCTATCATGACACGCGATTCACGTCGAAGGAACTAGACGACTTGCTCCAGAACATCCGCCCGGACATGGACTTACCGGAGGGTGACCGGGACGGAACACCGGCGGGACTCAAGGATAAGCTCTACCGTCACCAGGAGCTCGCCTTGACTTGGATGAAGAACATGGAGCAGGGGACCAACAAGGGGGGCATCCTTGCAGACGACATGGGCCTAGGCAAGACGATATCAACGTTGGCCCTGATCCTGGCGAGACCTCCCGCCACCGGCCTGCCCAAGGTGAGCCTCCCTGGCGTACGTAAAGGTCATGACCGTTGCTTACGTTCTGACGCTGGACAGACGACGCTCGTCGTAGCCCCGGTGGCCCTGGTCAGCCAGTGGCGGGAAGAAATCGTCAAGAAGACCAAACTCAGCCACCGTCTGTCCGTCTTCGTCTATCACAACAAGAAGGCTACCGTGGACGAGCTCATGAAGTACGACGTTGTCATCACGACCTACGGCACCGTTGCGCAGGAATACGGACGCTACGACAAGTTCTGCACGGAAAACGGGACGCGAAACGTTGACATGAACGATCGCACCACGGCAACCAAGTTTTCGCTGCTGCACCCGGGCAGGGCAAAGTTCTACCGAGTCGTGCTGGATGAGGCGCAGTGCATCAAGAACAAGAAGACTCGGACGGCCAAGGCTTGCCAGTGGATCCAGGCCACGCATCGATGGTGTCTCACCGGCACGCCCATGATGAACAACGTGGGCGAGCTCTATTCGCTCGTGCACTTCCTGAGGATCAGGCCCTACTGCGACTGGGACCACTTTCGAGATGTGAGCAGACCCCCCTTTTCCCCCACCGTGCCTGCTGCCGTGCTGACGAGGCGTTGCAGGACTTTGGTACTCTCTTCGGTGGACGCAAGGGTGAATCCAAGAAGATTGCCATGAGCAAGCTCAGGGCGCTCCTCAAGGCAATCATGCTGCGCCGCAAGAAGGACTCGCAGCTGGACGGGAAACCCATCCTCAACCTACCGGCCAAGACGGAGAAGGTCGTTCACGCCACGCTTTCGAGCGACGAGAGGGGATTCTACAAGCAGCTCGAGGAGAAGTCGCAAGTGCAGTTTAGCAAGTATCTGCGCGACGGCACGGTCGGCAAGAATTACTCCAACATCCTCGTGCTACTGCTCCGCATGCGACAAGCCTGCTGCCATCCGCATCTCAACGTCGACGTCGACGAAGTGAACACCGGGAGCGGCGAAGACGTCATCGAGGGCGTCAAGAACCTGAGCAAGAGCGTGGTGGCAAGGATCAAGGCCAGGGAAGAATTCGAGTGCCCGATTTGCTTCGACGTGGTTCAGTCGCCCACCTTTTTCGTCCCCTGCGGCCACGACAGCTGCAGGGACTGTCTGGCGCGGCTGCTCGACGAGGCGACGACGCAGAACCTTCACGCCGGCAACGAGAGCGACAAGGCCAAGTGCCCGCAGTGTCGCGGCGAGTTCCAAGCCAACAAGTGTTTCTCTTACGAGACTTTCCGAAGCGTCCACATGCCCGAGACGGTTGCCGGGAACGATGACGACGGACCAGAGGCTGACGAGAATGACGACGATGATGATGACGACGACGATGATGACGACGACTTTTCGGACTCGTGGACGGATCGGGAAGACGATGCCGACGCGCACGGAAACCTGCGTAACTTTGTGGTCCCCGACGGTAGCGTCGACGACTTTGACTCGAGCTCGACGGCGGCGGTGACATGGGAAAAGGCCCGTCACAAGGCGCGAAAGGGGAAGCGGAAGCAGACAGAAGTCAAGCCGACGATGCTTCGCAGTCTGCGGAAGGAGGCGCTCAAGAACCGCGACGCCTACAAGCGGTACATGCGTTACCTCCGCAAGACGTGGATGCCCTCGGCCAAGGTGACGGAGTGCATCAAGCTGCTCAAGCAGGTGCAGGAAGCGGGCGAAAAGGCCATCGTCTTCTCCCAGTGGACGATGATGCTGGACCTGCTGCAGGTGGCCATGTGGCGTGAGAGCCTCCGCAAGCCTGAGCGGTACGACGGCAGCATGTCAGGCGACGCGCGGGCGGCAGCGGCCCGGAGCTTCAGCAACGACTCTCGCGTACGCGTCATGCTGGTGTCTCTGCGGGCGGGCAACGCTGGTCTGAACCTGACGGCCGCCAGCACCGTCATCATCATGGACCCCTTCTGGAACCCTTATATCGAGATGCAGGCCATTGACCGGGCACACCGCATCGGCCAGCAGCGAGAGGTGAGCGTGTACCGCATCCTGGCAGAGGCGACGGTCGAGGACCGCATCATCCAGCTGCAGAAGCGCAAGAAGGATCTGGTTGAGGCTGCCCTGGACGAGTCGGAGAGTATGAAGATTGGGAGGCTCAACGTCAACGAGCTCAAGTTTTTGTTTAACACGAGGGATTAGGTGGTGGATTCCTTTGTCTTCTTCTGTTCTTGTCTGTATACCCTTGTTTTTTGTCTGCCCCTCTGTATCCAGATTCTGATGCCTCTCTATTCATCACATGTTGATCCATGATGGTAACGAGTGAGGATGATTCGTTGTTGTGTAGAGTAAGTAGTTCTTCTGTACGAATCCCAGGGACTGATGGACGATGCCTCTACCACGCATCGCCGGTGTAGGAGAAATGGGCGGAAGCATTTGCTGGCTGGCGATGGCGTAGTTTGTACGAAGTACGAACAATGTATCCTTCACATTGGAGAGTTGCATGCCGTCATGACTCATGACTCTCTATTCCTGTTTGATCTTGTTCTATTCCGAATCCATTCACGGTTTCTTGTCCCTTGCGGATCCTTCTGACCCTGACAAAGAAAGTCTTCCCAACTTCCGCCTTGGAAATGCCACCTCAGCAGCTCCCCCAACAGCTCTTCCCTGGCAGCGTGTCGGCCTTGGCAGTCCTCCATGTGCTCTTCCTGCTACGAAGGCGACATGCGGGCGACCTCGGCGACGACGTCGGCCATGGGACGGGATTCGTCGTCGGGATTCTCCCCGGAGGACCACTTCCAGGTGGAGCGACGGGGAGGATCGCCGTCCGGACCGACGACGGAGCTGACGAGGACGAGGGCGGCGACGGCTATGGGATCGGCGTCGTTGCGGACGGTGGAGAAGCGGAGGGTCCAGCGGTCCGAGTCCGGATCGCGGATCGAGGTGCCGACGATGCTCTCGGTCCAGCGGCGGCCGGTGCCGTCGGCGTCCGAGGTCAGGAGGCGGGAGAGGAAGTGGCGCGTTAGGCAGCGGGAGACGGCGGTGTCGAGGTAGTCGGCCAGGGCGCGCACGTCGGGGTATCCGTCTTGGTAGGGGGGCGCTCGAGGGGCGGAGGGGGAGTCGGGCGGGAGGCTGACGTTGAAGTGGCTTGACGTGACGGGGAAGAGAAAGGTGCGGAGGCGGATGGAGAGGGAGGTGTCTGGGAGGATGGTGAAGTCGATGGCCAGGTCGCGTGGCTGGAGCATGTTGCGGATGAGCGTCTGCGAAGGCGATGCGTGGTTCGAAGTGGAGGAGCAAGTATCGGTTGTTGGAGAGGAGGACGGTCGGAGGGTAAAGGACGAGGAGAGGCCTGCCTTTGTCAGTGATCGGGAGAGGCTGCCTACGAGGCGGGTGCAGGCCTCGATGCTGGCGTCCGAGGCCAGACGGGCGATGACGGGGCGGAGGAGGGCGTAGGTCTGGTTCGTCGGTCGCGAGCGGGACATGTGTGGTGGCATGGGCCTGGTGCGCATCAGCTCGTTGTGGCGATGGGCGTAGGAGAGTAACATGTGAAGACCGAGCGAGACGGCTTCGGCCATGCCGTTGTGCGGTAGGGAGTCGTCCGGGGCCGGACAGGAGCCGAGCTCGAGGAGCTCCATGATCAGGGCCGTCTCGTCGTCGACACGGCACCGGAGCTTGGATCCCTGGAGACGGACGTCGTAGGCAGCCAGCGTGCGGGCCTCCTTGATGAGCTCGTGCCAAAGCTCCTGTGAGAAGATTGTGTTGCGGGCTTCGAGGACGCGCGACTCGAGAGAGTTTGCGTTTCGTTGACGGCGGTGAGGTCGTGAGCGGCCGACGACTCGGTCGTTGCGGACGTAGCTGACGACGAGACACTCGGATACGCCACCCAGACGACCGACGTCGAGCTCAACGGAGCCGTCTTCACCCCTTCGCATCGGCGCCAGCCCGTTATTCTTAAACTCGGCCGACGTCTCGGAGAAGCCGAAGCGGACGCCGAGAGTGTGTCTCTCGTTCGGGACGCGACACATGGACCAGCCGGCCTTCTTAACCGCCATGACGTCGTCCCAGTATCTGCTCTCGATGGCCACCTCCTTGTCCAGCAGGGCGGCGGCTGAGACGGCGGCGTCACGCGTCTTGTTGATTTCCATCAGGGTCCAGCCCGTCGCCACCTGCTCTCCCTCTTTGACGCGCTCTTCGCGGGCTGTCGGTTCGTCGAGGCGGTCGACGCTGAGGGTGCCGATGCCTACCATGTCGCGGAGCTGTTGAGAGAGCGTCACGCTGGCTGAGGTTGGGCTTTGTTTCGAGAGGAGGAGAGAGAGAGAGTCGAGGATGAGCATGGCTGTGTTTCCGGCGATGCTGAGGGGCTGTGATTTAGTTGTTGCTGAGGGTGATGGGGGGGGGGGGATGAAAACGTACTCTACGCCCTTGAGTACTTCCAGACGAGCTGAAGCGGCATCTTTCGACGGGACAGCAGCATCTTCCTCCTCAACGGCATCCACCATGACGACATCTTCGACAGAAACGTCTCCATTCGTCTCCATGGCTTCTCGAAGAGCTGACTCGGTGACATGGCGGAAACCGCCAGGCTGAGCGTTGACGCGGGAGATGAATTCCGCCAGGTTCTTGGGCTCCTTGTCATCGATGGGCACCGGCCTCAGCGAGAGGAAGGTGGCTTCTGCGGCCGACATGGTGGCGGTGGCTGGAGCCTGGCAGTGGAGAGCTTCATGCGCGGGCTGTTGAACGGGGAAGATGGTGTGCTGATGCTTCGTGGTGAACTGGTGATGGGTTGATGGGATGGAGTCTGAGATGGGCGTGAGGCTGTGTGGCTGTGTGATGTGGCTGATGTGGCGTAGGGCTGGAAAGAGGGAGCCGACGCGACTGTCACGTGCTTGTGAGCTTTCAAGCTGCCGACGACACACCCCAATATATTTCTTACGATACACTCATGTTGCCATAGAGTAGCCCAGAAAGTGGCTTGTATGAGCGCCTTCTAAATCTATGAATAAGATACTCATGTATGAAGATGTCCACGAATCCTCGCGTTTCCCCTCTTTCCTCGTCCATCTGCTCATTGTCTCCGGCAAAGAGCGCCGTCTGAGCGCTGCATCCACCCTTCACTTCCGACGCATGGGAAGCACCACAACACATCATCTGGATCGACACGTTTCTTAATCGCCAGCAGTCTTTCGTAGTTGCTTCCCCAGAAGGTATGCTGCCAGTCTCTTTCGAATGGGAGCGCCTGTTCGGAGTCAAAGTCATCAGTCGTCTACGTGCTCTGCCTCAACAAAAGATGGAGGTTTTGCTGCCTGGGATAGCCTTCCTACCTCGTTCATGTAAGCTCCCGATCTTGGTGTCAGATCGCGCAACGGCTGGAAAGATCGGTCAAGTATCGCAATCGCCTGCCTCTCGGCCGTCTTGTTGAAGGGCGGAAACTCAGCCGTGGCAACAGAGTGAACATAAGCCTGGCGCCAGGCTGGATGAACAGCGTCTCCTCCTCGCGGCTTCGCATCTTGAACTCCCTTCCCAGCAACTGTGAAGAAAGCCAAGAGGCCGTTGGGCTCGTTAGCTGCTCTCAGTGCATCCTGTAGCGCCGTTTCGTTGCCCGTGAGTGACTGCTTGTCCAATAGTCGTGACACGAGGTAGCGAGAGTAGCCGCCACTGCTGGCATCATAGTTCTTCTCGAACCAGGCCAAGAAGGTTGGATAGTGCTGTGTTTCTAGATGCAGCAGAACCTTTCCGGGCCATCTCGAGTGCAGGGTATCGTTGATAGGCTTGAAGATCTTCTCCGCCATGTTGGGCTCGCTTGCGTTCAGAATCAGGTTCTGACCCGATACTCCTGCCACCCTGCTAGGCAAGCTGGACGATGGGTCAGGATTTGGCATGCTGTGATTCACAAAGTTTTTTCCGGCGAACCCAGAGTCCATAAGATAGGGCAACTGTGAGATGACAAAGGTTATCATATCCCACAGAAAAGGAGCCTCAGGGTCGGCGACGATCTTGAAGCTTGTATAGCTGACTTCTACCTTGGGGTAGGTCTTGATGGTCAGGCTTGTGATGACGCCAAAGGTGGAGCCTCCCCCCTGGAGAAGACGAAGTCGGTCAGTCAGAGTACTTTTCGGGTTCTTGGGTCATACGAACGCCTCTCAAGGCCCAGAAGAGGTCTGGGTAACGATCCTCGTTGACGGCGATGATATCCCCAGCAGGAGTAACAACCTCCATTTGCAAAATGTTATCGGCAGCCAAGCCAAGATATGGCGCGACGAACGAATGCCCGCCGCCAGAGACGTAGCCGCCAAAGGAAACCGACTTTCCTCCGCCGCCGGTAATGGTTTGTCCATGCTGATCGGCCGCCTTGTAGGCATCGAACATTTGAACTCCGCCGCCGACCGTCAAGGAGTTGGTCTTGATGATTCGATTGGAGCCATCGAGCTGGAGCTCGTCCGGTTTGAACTTTATGCTGTTCAGGTTATGAGCCCAGATAGAAAGTGCTCCAGGAGCAACAGATCGGCCGATGAAGTCGTGCCCGCTGTTCTTGACGACGAGCCTGATGTTGTGGTTTCTGGCTATCAATGGCTCTTTAGATTGCCTTCTCCGTCACTCCGTAGTTGCGGACATACCAAAGTCGATGCCAGTCTTGACGTGGCCTGCGGTAGATGCATTGATGACGTACGGGGGGTACCCCCGAGCGGTGCAGGGGGCGTTGGCGTCAGGCAGACAGCTATAGTTTGTAAACTGATCCCACATAACGGAGAGGGGATCCTCTGAGTGCCACGCGTAACGAGACCATTCTTTCCTGCGTTCGGGACATGCACTGGCGTTGTATGACGGCTGATCGGCGTGACAGACCGCGCCCGGAGGGGGCGGTGCGAGAAGACGCCCGCCTAGCGTATCATTGAGGCTTGCCCATACACCATGGGAAGGCCAATCGCGAGATCCGGGAAAGGATTTGCAGTTTGTTGTGCTGCAGCTTGCGGCGGTGATGCTAGACAGGAGGTAGAGCGACGGGCAGGGTCTCATGGTGCCGTATTCGTATATCACGAGCTAAGAGGTTGCAGAAGATTGATGGGACTCACAAGAAGCGGCGGCTTGGGGATCAAGATTACATACATACACAATGTAGGACTGGGACCGATGACTACATACATGTAGCCACAGGAGGCAACTGGAATGACGGTCAGGCAGGCATCTGTCTCCTCAAGACCCTTACATTTGTGTGCTCATTTGAGACAGTGACTGGCCCAGACCCAACAGAGCTGAACAGAAACTTCATTTGCTTGTTTTTGGGCACGAGACGAAGATGGTTTAAGTCGGTTAAGGGACGAGGGTTGGACGAGGGTCGGATGAGGTTGCTGTGTGGCTGTGCTGTGTGGCTGTGCTGTGTGGCTGTGCTCTATGGCTCTACGCATACTTTGTGGCGGCGAGATAACGAACTTGTCACGTGTGAGGTGTGAAGGCAAAGGCCAATCTCAATCTGTGAGCTCACGTGATGGACTTTCAACTTCAGACTCGACAACCTCAAGCCCTCTCAACTCTCAAAATCGACATTCTCATACTTTCTGCAATCTAGCCCATCCGCCCGTAAAGGGAGACTCTCGGATGGAGCCGCCATAAACAACGCTCTCGCACATGTGTTTGTAAACGATGGAAAACCAGGGCGACTCAACGACTCGCCAGTCCGACCCTTCGGAGTTGATGGGAAGCGACTGGACAACAAACTTGTATTTGCCGGGAGGCGCGGCCTTGCCGGACGCCAACTCTCCGGTCCACTGAAACTCTTGGCGCTGACGACCGAGGTATCTGCCGACGCCCAAGAGCGGGAACTCGTCGAGCTTGGGCTTCTGACCGCAAGCCTCGTCTTCGACATCGTCCGGGCAATAGTCCAGAGGCACCACGCTGACCGACATGACCGGAGTTCCAAAGTTGACAAAGATGATGGCTCCTGGATAGTCGCTGACCGCCTCTTCGGGACAGACGATGGGCCGGAACTGCTGTCCGGAGGAAGGGTCGGGGAGGATGAAAGTCGGGTTCTCGTGCGTGGGAGCAGAACCACCATCTGCAAAGCTCACCAGCGACAGCAGGTTGGGTCGCGAGTCGCTAGCAGATCGCATCGATCCCGCCATTCCCAGGTAAGGGACCGTCAGATAGCTGCCATCCGACCCGTTGATGGCCAGCCAGCCGGACCACACCACCAGCCGCTGAGGCAGACCCGTGGGATCCGAGGCCGAGACGGTGAATTTCCCAAAAGATCCGGGCTGCACCACCATGGTCGCGTTGTTGCTGACGCAGATATCAGCCGCGGCAGCAAATTTGGCGCCGAAGATACCCTCGGCCTCGGCCGGAATGTTGGCGAGCCGATACTTGACTGCCGACTGGCCTGTATTCAGGACGAAGACTTCGATGGACCGCGAGCGGTTCTCGGTGTCGTTGAAGGCGAGGGAGGCCGGATACACGATGGTGACCGTAGTAGCCGCGTCCAAGGCCCGGACGAGGCCACCTCCCTGGCCAGCAACAGAGATGAAACGACCCGATGCAGCCTTTTGCGGCGCCGCCGTCGCCATCAGCAAAGGCCTGATGAGACGCTCCAGAGGAAGCCGATGACGCTCCTCCTTCCTCTTCCTTCGCGCTTCCATGACAAGGGCGGCGACGCCTGCCACCAACGGCGCCGAGAGAGACGTGCCCCAGTCGACGACAAAGCCGCCATCCAGGCCGGGGACCACGATCCCCTCGCCCGGAGCGGCCAGGTCCGGCTTCAGGCTGGTATCCCAAGCCGGCCCGTACGAGGAAAAGTTGGCCATGCGGTTCACCTGGCTCCAGCGAGATCTTCGACCCTCAGACTTTTCTGCCAGGGGATAGGAGCCCACGCCGATGACTTCGCTGCCGGTGGCTGGTCCTTCTCCTTGGAATAGGCCTCCGGCTCCACTGTTGCCAAAGGATGTTATACAGGGCACGCCCCTTTTGGCAAATGCCGAGATAAGCCTGGGGAGAGGCGTCTGCGGCCAATCGGCGCCGCTGGTCAGTGTCTGGGACGAGACGATGAGGTCCGGCTTGGCCTGGAAGGCAGCGATCCAGCCGGCCAAGGCGGTATCCAGATGCCCGCTTCCCATGCAGTCGGTGATACGGAAAGAACCCAAAGTCGCGTTTGGAGCCGCCCCGACATAACCGCTGTCCGGATCGAAGCCGGCGAGGACGGCTGCTACGGCGGTGCCGTGGCCGTTGCAGTCCAGAGGATCGTCCCCTTCCCTGTCCCATATCATGTTTTGGCCGAAGGAGACGCGGCAGCCGGGGCCGAAGCAGCCGCCGAACATGGGGAGGGTGTAGTCGATCTGCTCATCCGTCAGCATTACGGTTCGCGACACGGTTCAGGGGTAGAGAAAGGGGCGGGCCACGTGCCCCAGTGTCGACGACGGCAATCCTGATGCCGCTTCCCTTGAAGCCTCTGGCATGCATCTTGTTTATCTGCATCATCTCATGCGCCTTATTTCTCATGCGCTTCCCCGCGTGTCTGCGGTTCAGCCTCTGGCTCTCGGACACGTCTTCTTCGGCCGGAGGATCCATTCTCTCCAGCTTCTGCACCTCCTTGACGCCCTCCATCTTCTCCAACAAGGGCATCCTGCGGTCGACGTCGTCACTGGCCAGCTGGAAGGATATGGCCTGCAAGTAGTCGGTGTCGAATTCGTGTCTTACAACGCCCCATCCTTTGACCACGTCGTGCACCTTGCTGACCGTCTCTCTGCTCTCGCACTCAACCAGCAAGACGGCCGGAGCGATGGCATCCTGTTCGGCCGCCTGAATAGCCGACGCCGTGGAGAGGCAAGTGAACAGCAGTACCCGTGAGAGGCCTACGGGCAAATGGAAGCGGAACATGGCATAGGCTCTGAACGATAAGACTCTTGATTTCTTGCCGAGAAAGCAAACTTGATCAAGGGCAACGCCTACCTGATATACATATATACAGGACGACCGTGTCTCTTTGCATCTTAGACTCTGCACGCATTGTTCCGGACAACTTTGTTTCCTGCCATTACGTTTTCTTATGACCGACTGCCTCCATCAACGCTTGCTGCTGTCGTCCGACTTTTGCTCTCTCGAAAGTTTCGTCTCAGTAGGGAGGGTCTTGTCGTCTTGATATCCCGCACCGGACGAGCTGTTTAAAGCAGCCCGGCTTTTCTCCCTCACGTCTTTTGCGGTTCCCCGCTACGAGTCTTGGAGCTGAAAGCTGAATGAAGTTGAAGACCTGCTCGGCGTCGGCATCGCCGAAGCTTCAGGGGATTCGTGGCAAGCTTTCGTCTCGTTGTGCGAGAAGAGCGGGGATGGTTACATACATACATACATACATTCGAGGGTAAGAAGCTTTGCTTTGTTGTCACGCCCTCTGGCATTGTGTCTTCGTTTCGCCCTCGCTTCAGTGGAAAGGCAACATTGTCTAATTTTTTGCTCGAGGAAAAAAAAAAAAACAAACGGTAAGACACAAGAGTTCCCGCTGTCTTTGGGCATTTCATCCAGCCCCGGAGAAGGGGGACCTGTTGGCGATGGTCTTTGTCTTCAGGCTCGATTTCAGGCTCAGTGGCAGCAACGTCCTATCAAGGCGCTTACATGCAATGGATATCTCTGCATCCTCCTCGGGCTGGTGATTTGACGTTTCCTTGCCTAAACGCTGTGCTCTGTTGGGGCGTTCTGCATGCTGACAGTCGTCTTTGCTCCGCCCATGGGCCCTCTCAATCGACTCCTATGGACCTCTCTTCGCGCTCAACTTCAGCCAATATTATGACACCAAGAGACCTCTCTTGGCTTGCCTTGGCCTTGTCTGGGAGAAGGCTCTGGTAGCCTCCCTCCCATGGCAATGATGGCCCGCTCTCTCATGGCCATCTGCCGCTCGTCTACGGCAGACCCCGTTACAGCTCCAAGACTGACGCTTCGAATCCATCCACAACATGCCTACTGAAACCACCATCGAGACGCTCAAAAGACAACCTCAAACGCGTCGCCAAGCGCGTCTCCGCTCTCAAGGGCGCCATCGACGAGCTGCACGCGTCTTCTCTCGTCCGCTGCGGGCAGCGCGCCAGTGATACCGTCTCATTCAGTACTGTTCGTCCCCAAGGCTGATTGATGTTCTGCGCCTTCTCCAGGGCGCAGACGAGTATTCCTACCCTACGAATACGACTTTGACTTTTACAACCAGAGTATCACACCTCTACTCGAGCATGTTCATGACGTCGAAGCAGAGTAAGAAGCATCTCCTCTGACCGGCTCTACGTGAGGAAGGAAATGGAGACTATTCTCCTCTCAAAGTCGGAATGCTACCATGGCATATGTTGAGTGGGTGATGAATACCCTGCCCCAGTGCATCAAATCGATAGGAATGATTCGTCGAAGCTTAGGCTGTGCAGTTTGAACCTGATGCTACTGCTTCTGTTGTCAAGATTTGTCAAAATATACGAGATGATATATCTAGAAGACTATCAAGATAATAAATAGCTAATGTAACTAGTAGACTGTCATCAGAATACAAGATATACCAGATCCAGCGGACAGTTGGAACATGAGATGATATATCTAGTAGACCGTCAGAACATGAGATAATCCCCAGCAGAGCACAAGCCCCGAGCACGGGCTCACGACATCGCTCCCTGAAGATGAGCCGTACGTTGTCGATGATAGGGGTAGCCATGGCCGTAGCCCTCGGCCCAGCTGTGCTCCTGGCCGTGGTTGTAGCCATCCCCGTTGCCCTCAACCGGGCCGTAAGCCCTCGGCCAAACCGTACTCCTGGCCGTGGTTGTATAAGCCGCCCTGCTGGGGATGGTGATGATGATGATGGCTGTGGTTGAAGCCACTGGCGATCCCCTCCAAACTCTTCCCGCCATTGTCATCAGCCTGTCGCTGCTGCTCATCCCGCCATCCTGTCCCTTCTCTTTCTGCAGCTGCCGGATGACACACAATCGCAACGTGCTTGTTGTCTTGGAAGCACTCCCATCGCCGACGCTGTTGGCTGCGTCAGCTATCTCCTCTTCTGCTGGGGATGGTGGTAGATGTGGTAATGGTGGTGGTCATGATTCAGCTCTCGCGGAAGCTAGCGTCCTCCTCTTGACGAGGCGACCCGGCTATCTCGCCGCTAGCAAGCCGCAGCTTGAGAACCCGGTTCGTCGAGAGGTTTCGGGTTGCGTAACTACTGATGTAGATGGTACTGGTGCTTGAGCTTCAGTGTTGTCGTTGTCGTTGTCGTTGTCGTTGTTGTTGTTGTTGCTGATACTATGGACCGGAGCCAATGTGTTGGTGGTCGGTATGGATTTCTGACAAGTAACCTCCGTCAGTAATCAGACATCTTTTCGATACTGACATTGTGAAATGTTGAATCAATAGTTGTTCTGCGAGGGCGTGTTGATGAGGTGGTGGCGGCGATGGGGGGGTGAGGATAGTCATGATGATGATGATGATGGTGGTGGTGCTGATGGTGATTATGGTGATGATGGACTGGCCGTAGCCGTTGAACGCTCTGTTGCAAAAGTCAAGCTTCCTTCAAGACAACGACAGGAATCTAGCAAGACCCAGCTGATATTCCCCATATGCATCCGTGCAAGAAAGGGGCGAGCTCCAGGTACGACCGAAGTGCACCAGCCGTGGACTCTCTTCGCATAGACGAGGCAGTTGAGAAACGCCATCGAGTTCTTCCCACAGGACGCGTAGTCGATTAAATCGTCATCATCTTCATACTGGTTAGAAGGAAAGGAAGGGTAGCAAGTAATCGTTGTCAAGCTCCCTGACAAGGCTAGCCTCGGTGTTCTGCCGGTGGGCTTCCCGGACGAAAGTCGGTGGCGACGTCGTCTTCCCAGTCGAATTCGAAAGTCGACGATATCCCCAAGTTGAGCTCGGACAATCAGCAACCCGGATGACATTCGAATTGCCAAGACGGTGTCGATATAGATGCCTCGTTGTCGCCCAGCACCTTATCTGACGCCTGGCATTTCTGGTCGATCCTCACTGCTCCTCGACCACCTCTTCCCCCCCCCATCTCCTCCACCAATAACTCCAGGATTCACATCACAAACACACCAGTGTCATCTGGGTATCCAGATCGAGTCTTGCGCTTGCGAAAGGCGCTGGATGAAGCCAAACGATGCCCAGGGTGTAAACCGCGCAGGGAAGAAGACGCAGTCAGTCGACTCCTCGAAACTCTCCAAAGAGCACTGGAAAAAAAAAGCTGTAAACTCCCCAAGACACCAGACATGTCGTGAAGGAATTCAATCTCCGCTCCCACGATTTCTCAAAAGGTCTCGCTCCTGCAAGCCGTTGAATCTTGGGGTCGGTACGGCTGCAACGCAGGCGCTGGCATAGAAATGCTGGAGTTTCATCCTCTGAGCGTCGCGAGCGATGTTGAGCATGTAGCGGTTTTAACCCGCTACCGAAACCATGACATCCAGACGGTGCCTAGTCTGATGACCTCGTCCGGGAGGAAGTTGAAAATGGCAGGGACGATTTATCGTAGCCTGAGATTATCTGCCTCTTCGTCCGTGGCCTTTTCGTCTGGTCTGTGAGGGAGGACGATGAGGCGATTTGTTCCATCGCAAACGAAGATAAGTAAAAGCCAGTCGATGGCTAGGGTCTCGACCTCGATCGGAACGAGGTCAGAACGGCACCGAAAATGTACCCGAGCCAAATGTCTCGTCTCGGCTGCGTCCACTGCAGGCGAGTCGTCAAATGCCGAAGATGAGACTCGGTTCTCGTTGATACTTCCCTTGCACGAACAGAAGGACCGTCAACTATCCTCGGAACATAGTTGTTGAGGCGAGTTTGGTGAGGTGCCGAGCCTCGTCGGCGAAGGGCACAGGGAATAGCCAGACGGTGTTTAGGCTGACGACCTCGTCTGGGAAAAAGTCGTAGATTTTGCGGGCGATTTCGCCCAGCCATAACTCGACGGCCTCTTCATCTGAGCCGGGAGATGAGACCCGGCCTCCGTAGCCGTTTCTCTTGTGCAACCTGAAGAGCCGTCAACTATCCTCTGATGGTCGCGGGCAGGTACCCTGAATCGACTCGCTGCAACAGCCGAGGAGACTGGGAAGAGCCAGACGGTCCCCAGGCTGTAAGCCTCGTTCGAACGGCGACTGTAACTCGACAGCCACGACCCGTCAGCCTCGCAGCTGTCAAACTTGTTCACTCCAAGGTGAGCTCATGGTTTCCGTCTTTGCTCGCACTCCGCAATCTAGAAGATATGCTCTGCGCATGGCGCAACCCGAGTCAGGTAAAGTTGCGTCAATGTAGAGAACGGGGAACGGCCAGATACTTTCCGAGCTGAAGCACGCTCGGTGGGAGGGGATTGTAAAACTGCCCTGGCCATGTGTCGAGCCCATGTTCGTCGACGTCGTTGCCTGCGGCCGAGTCGTCCGACGATAGGAATAAGGGTTCGCCGGAACAAGTTGATGGGGTCCCTTCTCCCATGAACAGGTACCGATAAGTCTCTCTGGCGTCGGGCGATGTCCCAAGTAACCTAAGTAGACTTTGAAAGTTCAATGTCTGAAAGTCTGAAGACTGACCGGTGGCGATACCACGAGAATTTTCGAAACCCTCTCGCTAAAGATGTCTTCTTCTTGGCTGATAAGCCGCTCTTGCTTCCCAAAACTTCGCCTTCTTCGGCTCCCATGGTGGGTGCAGCAGGCATGACTCTTGTCTTCGTAAATGCCCTGGGTGTATCTCAAAGGGCGGTATGCTTTACCGTCATCTTTCCACGACGGCGACGTGAATGGCTTCCAGTTTCAAAGCCGAAAGAGGAAGAATGAAACCGGCAAGGTAAACAGGACAGGACGAGGATAGGAAATGCTCGCCAGTAATCTTCGTAATCGTACCTTATACATATAAGCTGCACAAGTGCAGTCTCAGCAGCCTCAAAGGCGCCTCGGACGTTGCCAGATGATCGGTGCTCGTGGGTCTGAGTATGTTTCTGTCTCTTTGAAGCAAGCATGCTGTCGAAGTCTGACGATGCTCGTGACTGGCGTTTGCCACGACCGACCAGTTGCAACCTTCGAAATGGTTGAACGGCGAAAGAAAGCTTTCAACGAGCGATGTGGTTTCCTCTCAGAGGAAGCTTGTTTGTGCGATTCGCCGTGTGAAGATAGTCGTTTGCGAAGGGGTGATATTGAAAGTTGAAGACTTCCATGTCGGCCATCTATGTACCTCTGAACCCTGGCCTTGAATCTGAGAATGAATATGCTACACGTATTCAATGGCCGCTTCTTCGTCTGTAGCCGAGACGAGGCGTCCAACGCCGACGAACGGCACCTTGCAATCTGCCATGAGAAGCAGATTGAAGTTGTCTGCCTCGCTGAGGAGACGGGCGTTGACGAAAGGGCGATTTGGAATGCACATTGGCAATCTATGTATGTGTTGCTCTCTCACCGAGGTTCTAAACCCGGCCTGGTTGATGAAAATGAAGATGCTATTCAAACGCGGTTCCCTTCTTCCGTTGCCAAGTCTTGAGCATGAAGATTGATCTTGTTGGTGTGGCTCTGAAGAGGGCGTTTGTGAACGCGTTGAACGCGTTGGTCTTAAAATGGCAAATCTGTGTGTTGAACAGGTGCTTCAGCGCGCAGGCCTCAAACAAGAGAATGAAAATGCTATTCAAAGGCCTTTTCTTTTCCCCTCTCATCTCACCAGAGGCTCAGGCGAGATGCAAAAGTTATGGCGGAGGCATTGACAGTGGGCATCGTGGATGTTTGTTTTGAATTCGCTTCCTGCAGATGGCGCGGGTCGAGGACTTTATATACCTACCCTTTTCCTCGCAGCTGGCAAAGCCACACGTGACCACTTCCAGTTTCCATGAGGACCAACAGGTGTAACGCGAAGATGCCAGAAGTTTCCAGAACCGTCGATACGCTGATAAGCCCGATAAGTAGATTGGCAGCTTGGTCCTCTCGTTGATGGCTCTCGTTGAATGGCTCTCGTTGATGGCTTTCGGTCATCGCTTTCGGTCATCGCTTTCGGTCATCACCCTCGTACGTAGACCGATGATTACGTTCGTCAAGTCGGGCTGACCTCAGCGCTCGCGAGGCAATGGTCCAGTCCCAGCAGAGCAGACAGCCGGGATGGAGGACTCTTGAAACTCTGACGTGAACCGTCAACCGCAGGCAAGGCCGGTGCTACCGAAAATGCACCAAGTCAAGTGTCACCTGTCACAGCCCGAGTTGAAGACGCGATGCTCCCTCAGGCGAGTCTCTGCTGTGACAAAATAGCTTTAGCACCTTGTCTCCTACAAACTGACTACCTAACTCTCGGCCCCTTACGCTCCCTTCCAGCACCTGAGCCTTGTCACCCAAACTCATGTACCGCTGCGCGTCTCTGCAAACATGCTGACCGATTCCCTCACTTGAAGGATTTCCCACCGCAGCCACCGACGAAGCAGACTCAAAGGAAAACGGAATGCCTGTACTCCCAGCCCTCTACATGACTTTTCTTCTTGCCAACGCTTCTCTTCCTTGAGCATCTCTGCGCGTGGCGTTACATGACGTCTCTATCCTTCTCCGCCAAAAACTCAATGGGAAAGGAAACAGGGTGATCAAACAGTGGGTGTGACCGCGTGGGAATGGGATTCGACTTTTCTCAATGATATGATAGGGTATTGTGATTACTGAAGTGTCCATGGCGTCTATGTACATGTGGAAGCATCGTGTGGAATCGTGGTGGGTGAAGTGAGGGGGGCAGGGGATGGGCATGGGGGAAAGGGGGGAGGGATTCTCTGGGCAGGCATTTCCTGGGGAAGGGGAAGGAAGGGTAGGGGGCAAGGGGAAGTGTGCATATCCTCGCAGGCTGGTCCAAGGGACGGCACGACGCTTCATCGGCACGGCAGAGCACAGGAGCGGGAGAATCCGCGTGAAGGCGCCTTACTCGATACGACTCGCTCCGTTCGGGCGTCTCTCCTCCATTTCAGGTCTGGGCCATGACGGTCTGGGTGCCGCCCAGTTGGCGCTTGACTTGTTCGCGTGCCCAGCGAGCCGTCTCGATAGTCCGCGGCTGGTAGTCGCGATTAATCTTTGTCTCCTTAATCATGGCCGTCAACCACTCCTGTCGGAAGAAGCTGTCGACGAGCTCGCCGTTGGGGTAGGCATCAGCCAAGTCACTGGATAGAAAAAGAAGAGTCAGTTGGTGTGCCTCGTCCGGTCGCCAGTGTCGCGACACTCACCCGATAACTCCCATGGATGCACGCATGAGCGACTCGCTGCGGTTCACGTCCGTCGCGATCTGGCTGAGCAAGTTGAAGATGGCCGGTACGTATTGCTGGAGACCCTGGGCTGCACGCCAAAGACTGTCAGTAGACGGGACTCAACGGGCGTAATCGTTCCAGCAAAGACCGAGCTTACTCTTGCCGCTGGCCTTCATGGCGCCGATGATTCCTCCCCATGCGTCCATGATGCCCTCGCGGAGCGAAATCACATAGTCGACCATCTCGTAAGGACCCTCGGGCGTGGCCACGACGGTCGAAGCCTGTTCGAGGACCTGGGCCACGACGGACAAGTACGTCTCGAAGTGTCCGCCGATGGCGCCGGCGATGTCGCCGAAGCACTGGAGGATGGCGGGCTTGAACTGGTTGGCGAGCGTGGTGCTCTGTACGGACAGATCAGCCAACGGCCTGCGTGATGCTCCCGAGGGACGACGAACCCTCAAATTGTTGAGGAGATAGTTCATAAAGTGATCGCAGTAGGGCTGACTGCGCTCGCCCATGGAACGGGTGATGTCGCTAACGAGCCCGATTCCCATGGAGCACAAGCTGGGCTCCTCCTGGTTGCCTAGAGCGTTGTAAAGGTAGGGCGAAAAGGCTTCCATGTACTTTACAAACTCATCTTCAATCGACGTCGAGAGCGCGCTGATGGTGGTGAAGACGCTCTCCGGAACGCTCGACTTGCCCCCGACGGTGTGGAGGATCTGGAGCAGGACGTGCATGATGCGGTCGCCTTGGGGCGCAATCTCCTTCCCGAGGCGCAGAATGATGGCCTGCAATACGGTGCACAGGCTGTTCTGCATCTCCTCGAGCGTAATCTTGTCCTCGACGCTGACGACCTGAGCCTGCAGCGGGAGCGTCTCCTCGAGCCTCTTAAGGATCACCTCGGAGAGGGAAGCCACCGCCTGCAGGCTGTCCGTGGCGGCGTTCTGCACGAAGGCGTTGAGGACCTCGTAGGCAGCGGTACGCACCGACGTGTCGGCGTTCTGACGCGCCGTGACGTCGAGTAGCGAGCTGACGGCCTGGTTGAAGTGCGGCGTCAGCGGGTTCGAGCTGGATCCCGGATCGGCGGCGAAGCGCTCGGCCAGGTTCATGAGAGCCCAGCAGCACGAGGGAGCCATCTTGGCGTTGCTCATGAGGCCCTTGAACAGAGACTCGATCAGGTTCGGCAGATGCTGGGCGGGATCGATGGCTTCGGAGCAGGCCTCGGTGACGCGGCCCAGGGCATAGGCGGTCGAGTCCCGGACTTGAAGGGACTGATCGTCCATCATGGTGATGAGGATGGGCAGCGCTTGCTTGACGATGGGATCGAGCACCTTTTCCTCGGGACCCTCCATGATGGCGCCAAAGGCGGCGACGGCGGCGTCACGGCAATGCCAGTCGTCGCCGCGCAGGTTGGCCTCGACGAAGAGCAGGACGGGCGGGATTATGGTGGCGCCGACGGCCTGGGCAAAGAGCTGCAGACACTGATAGGCGGCCCGTGACAGGTTGTACTCGTCATCAGACGCGTCTTCGTCCTGCTTGGTGAGGAGCATCAGTAGTACAGGCACCACCTCGTTGGCAGCGACGCGTGCAAAGTTGAAAAAGGGTCGCATGTGATCGGAGCTCTCGACCTGGGCGTTGTCGTCCTCGATGGACAGCTCCTCCTCGCAGACGGTACACCAGAACTCGATTGCGAGCTTGGCCACGTCCTCGTCATCCGACTTCATGCCGAGGATGGTGAGGCCGAAGAGGGCCTTTTCCATGTAATAGCGCATATTCTCGTAGTAGAGATTCATGATGCGGTTGAGGCAGCCAAAAGCGCTCTGCTGGATCCTGGAGTCGTCGGCTTGCGTGGCCTCGCAGACGACCTGCATGATGTAGTTGCGCTCGCCCTCGTGCTTGAAGTTGTTACCGACGAATTCGAGAGAGTCACCGAGGGCCGTCATGGCCGCGTGGCGGACCTCGCGGTTGGCCTCCTCCTTACGAGCACCCTGGACGACGGCGGTGAGGATGGCGTTGGAGTGAGAGACGAGGGCAAGACGCAGCTCCGAGTCCTGGCTCTCGCAGATGTAGCCGATGGTGGTCAAGGATGCCTGCTTCTGATGGTCGGCACCCTCGCTGACATTCTTGACGAGGAAGGGCATCAGATCGGTCCACTGGTCGCGAGGCAACTCGATGGCGGCGATGGACGAGATGACCTGAGCAGCGGCATTTCCGGCCTGGACATTGGAAGACGACAGCGTCTGCAGCGTCAACTGCTTGACGCGGTTCTTGGTCTCATCGTCGGTCTGTTGCAGCCACTTGGCCTGCAGCTCTTGGTGGCGGGGCAGATCCCTGGCGGTGAAGGCGTTTTTCAGGGCCAGGCCAGCGGCGGCGCGGATAGAGCCATCTGCTTGTTCGTTGCCCAGTTCCTGGACCAGAGTTGCAAGGTAGAGCGGCTGTGACGAGGTTTCCCCCAAGGCGTCAGCTACCAGACTCGTACGGCAGGAGGAAGATCAGGGCCAACCTACAAAGTTGCTCTCGGCTGCTTGGCTGAGTTGCTGCTCGGCGGCATTTCGCAGGTTCGCGTCTGGAGAAGAGAGTCAGCAAGCGTCTTCATCGTCGTCAAAGCGGCCCATCAAAACTCACCCGGAGACAGCGAGTTGGCGAGCACCTGATTAATCTCTGAGCTCGACATGGTTGCGCGTCGCTGAGCGTCTCGTCATGCGGCTCCAATCCCGTCTACCAATCGCCCGAGTGATCCGTCGGCACGTGTGAATCGCACGAGAAGAAGGTCGAAAACGCAGCGGTGGGGGAAGGAAGGTTGGCGGAACGCAAAGGACGAAGAAAAATAAAAAAAAGATAAAAAAAAATAAAAAAAAAATGGCCTATCAGGCGGGAGTCGCAGAGCCGGTCAAGGCGCGAAGGATGGAAAGATGACGGCCCAAGACTGACGAGAATCTCGACGACGGCGGTGGGTGGCGGAGAGAAGAAGCAGAGCAGAGCCTTACTCCGGAATAGTCGAGAAGAAGAAAAAAGAGGACTGGATGACGGGTGAAGAGGGATTTGGGAGGGGAGGTGCGCAAAAGGGGTTGTTGCGTGCCGGCTCTTGCTTAGCAGCAGCCAGGGTGTGCGCAGGTGGGGTGTTGAGTCTTTTGGGCGATGGAGGATAGAGGAGACTTTAAGAGTACTTGGCTTCTCGAGACAATAATACACAGAAAGAAGTTTTTCACAAGTAACCTGACAGCTTATGTACAATGTACTCGTCTGCCCGGCCCCAAGTGGGGGGCGGAGAAGGACGCGAGGGTTCGAAGAGGGGTTCGGAGAGTGCAAGAGAACAACAGTGGACGACGCAACAGCCCTGACCCGGATAAGTCTGAGAGTGAAAGCTGTTGTCTTCTCTCAGCGGCATACATAGAGGCGCCTCGGGCAGGCAGGCGTTCATGACTGAGTCAACCGATGGCACCGGAGCCCGGCCTCTGTACATACATACATACGAATATGCACATACCGAGATAGGTATCTAGATAGTAGGTAGGTAGGTACTTAGGTACATACCTATCTATGTACAACGTTCCGAATCATGGACAGAGTCGGGCTGCAAAGCCGTCCCTACGGCTGCCTATTACCACCGCACCGCCGCTAACATCCAAGCACAGTCCACTGCGAATACATACCTACAGACGCCTCCCTGCTGCTGGCACCGCCGCCGGGTGATCTCAGCTAGGTACCTACCTACATATCTAGGTACATACATAGGTACCTAGGTACCTAGGTAGGTAACATACCGTCGATTTCCTAGAGGCCCAGGCCCTTCCGGGAGGCAAAAGGTCAAACCTCCACCTTCACGAAACCTGGTAAGCAGCATCTCGAGGCTTCAGAGTGGGCGAAAGAGATAAACTCGTCCAAGCTCAGACTCATCAGCCGTTTGCTCTGCCCGCTCGTGATTCAGCCTCCCCGCTCCGTGGCTTGTTGGCCGTTCAGCGTTTGTTTTCATCAGCAATGCTCCACTCGTTCCGTGGCAACCTGGAAATACAGGGGTCAATCCGCCGCAACAACCTTACCTAGGTTGATGAAACGAGTCTGTACATGTAATTTTCCATGCCTCAGCATGCCTGTCCGTGGAGAGCTGCGGCTGCGATATGCTTCTGCCACGTGCTTTCTACCCCAAAATCCGACTGCCTCCAGTTTTGACGAGTCACGGGGCCGGCTTAACCAAGTCCCTGCCATTATCATCCCTAGTTCCGACGACATCCCCCCTGTTGCTCTTCCTCTTCACCGACAGAACAATCTGACTACCTACCTAGATACGAACTCACCCTCCGTTGACCGTTGCCTTGGGAGCCGTAGGGCTGCCTTGCCGACTGGCCGCCAACTGCTCCCACCAACAAAAAAGCACGAGTCAGTCAGCCTGTCCAAAGCGATCCCCCATCACGGCCAAGTCATGTGAGTACTCACGTTGCTGGCAGCGCTGAGGAGGGCCGTCAGCGAGCTGTGCACCACGTCCTGGTGTATGCCCACTCCCCAAACCCTCGCGTCGCTTCCGACCGCCGTGCACTCGATATAAGATGCCGCCTTGGCCTGGCGTCCCCTGCCGATGGCATGCTCCTTGTAGTCCAGGACGTCCAAGTTGATGCCGACGCTTCGGAGGGCGCTGGCGAGGCTGGAGATGGGGCCGTTTCCTCGGCCACGCAGCTTGTGCTCCGTTCCGTTGCACGAGACGACGCCCTCAAAGACCCGCGTCATGTCCCTAGTGTCCTGCGTCTTGCCGGGCGCCGCCGGTGCGGGCGACGAGCTGCGGTCCGGCTGGATACTGTAGTCGACAATGGCGAACCGCGAGTTTTCCTTGACAAAGTACGTCTCCTCAAACAACTCCGTAATCTCCTGAGGACGCAGCTCTCGCCCGAGGTCGTCGGCCCGCCGTTGCACCACGCGCGAAAAGGCCACCTGCAAGCCCCTCGGCAGATCCAGCTGCAGCTGGCGCAGGATGATCCACGCGGCACCACCCTTGCCGCTCTGCGAGTTGACGCGGATGACGGCCTCGTATGTGCGGCCGACATCCTGCGGATCCAGGGGCAGGTACGGTATCTGCCATCGGTCTTCGTAGGCCAGCCCTTCGCACTCCCGAAGCTGGAAGCCCTTCTTGATGGCGTCCTGGTGGGATCCGCTGAATGCGCAGACGACCAAGGAGCCGCCGTAAGGGGCCCGCTCGTGCACCGCGATCTTGTTGCACGTCTCGATCGTCTCGATTATGGCGTCGAGGTCGGAAAAGTCGATATTGGGGTGTATGCCCTGCGTGTAGAGGTTCAGGCCCAGCGTAACCAGATCCACGTTGCCGGTCCGCTCGCCGTTGCCAAAGAGGCAGCCCTCGACCCGGTCCGCGCCCGCCAACTGGGCCAACTCGGCGGCAGCGACGGCGCAGCCCCTGTCGTTGTGCGGGTGCAGGGATACGCAGATCTTTTCCCGCTCCGTCACGTTGCGACAGAAATACTCGATCTGGTCGGCGTAGACATTGGGCGTCGACATCTCGACCGTAGCGGGCAGGTTAAAGATGATGGGGTTCTCGATCGCCGGTCCCCACGCGGCCTTGACGGCTTCGCAGAGCTCAATGACAAACTCGGGCTCCGTGTCGGAAAAGGTCTCGGGGCTGAATTCGAAAGCCCATTCGGTCCCCTGCTGGGAGTCGTCATCCTTGGTCAAAGAGCGGACGAGCTTTGTGCAGCTGACGGCCGTCCGTAGCGTGTCCTCCTTGGAGAAGTTGAAGATTATACGCCGGAAGCACTCGCTCGAGGCCAGGTAGATGTGAATGATGGCCTTTTTGGCGCCCTTTACGGACTCGACAGTCCTCCGAATCAGGTCCTCGCGGCAGGGAGAGAGCACCTGCAGCCAGACGTCGTCAGGCACCGTGCCAGGCGTCTCGATCAGGCGCCGGGTGAAGTCAAAGTCGGTGTCGGAGGCGGAAGGGAAGGACACCTCGATCTCCTTGTAACCCAGCTCGACCAGCATCTTGAAGTAGCGCCATTTCTCGTCGCCAGTCTACTACCGGAGATAAAAAGGGTCAGCACAAGCCTGACATGAGGAGGAGGGAGGGAGGGGAGGAGGACTCGCCATTGGGTCGACCAGGCTCTGGTTACCATCGCGCAGATCCGTGGCCAGCCAGCGGGGAGGCTTGTCGAGCGTCTTGCTGGGCCATTGCCGATCAGGCAGGTTGATGGGCGGAAACTTTTTGTACTTTTTCCAAGGCTCCTTGAGCCTTTTTCGTTGTTGTCAGTTTTGTGCAGTAATGAAGGAGACGCAGAATGGCAGCTTTCCACTCACATGGGCATCTTGTCCGTAGAAAATCGAGACACTCTTCAGTAGCAGTCGATTGCCGACGTTCGAGAGATCGTGGGCCCGCGTCGGGTTAAATGTAGAATGTTCTTGCCCGTGAGTGGAAATGTTCTGGACTTTTGCTTTTCCCTACCTAGGCCCTTGAGGTCATCCCTCTGATTCTTCTTTTTTTTTTTCGAAATTTCGGTGTCGAAACGTCAAGTTGTCGGCCATGGGACCTACCACCTAGGGTTGAAAGAGGCAGGGTCCAATGACGCGGGCCCCAGAGGCCACAGCACTGTGTGAGTAATGCATGGATAGGATTTCTCTGAACCCTCATTCGTCAAATTTCAACACACTGGAGATTCGGCGACTTTGAGTCGCGCGCGGCTGGTTGGCGGTACAGTACGAGTTCAGACTGTTCGGTGTCTGACAGTGCGGTGTAACGAGGCGCAAGGCGGATATCGACGTCGTTAGGTTGTGATTGGGCAAAATACTGGCAACACCACTGAACTACGGATAGCTGTTCGAGATGCGGTGACTCCGCAAAGACAAAAAGAGAGCCTTTCCAATCACATGAACAAGCAATTTATCCTAGGCAGCAATCGTCAAATCGTTAATCATCCATGCCCGTCATCGGAGATATCCGCGGTTCGGTCGGCGGCTGTCGTAGACGAATTCGCGCTCCCTCACCCGCTCGTCGTCCCACTCCTCCCGTGAACGATGGTGGTCGTGATGGTCGTGCATGGGGCGTCGGAAAGGCCGCTCCCATTCGTCCCGCCAGTCCCGCTCCCATTCGATCTCGCGCGCGCGCTCCTTTCGAGCCCGGCGGATGCTTTTCGACAGCTCCGTCAGGCGAAGGACATCTTCCTGTATGGCGGTCAGCTGCCTGCCCTGCTTCAGAACGCGTCCAATCAACAACTCACAAAACGAAGATAGTCCATAATGTAAAAGAAACACTTGGTCTCTTCATACTCGTAGCCCTGCTGCTCGATGGCTTCTCGAACAATGAGGTCCTTGGTAATCTCAGTCCATAGCTCCTTGGCCGGCGCCGGGGGTTGCGGAGGCGGCAAGGGCGTGCGAGTCACCCTTCGATCGATATCAACGTCAATTTCCCTCTCGCGGTCGTAAGCGCTGGCGCGATCCCGCGAAGGAGCGGGCGACGGCTCTCTGGGTACGAGAACCCCGTCTCTCTCGGAGTTGAACTGCGTTCGCCTGACGCCGCTGTACCTCGACCAGGTCGTGTCGGTGCTGGCGCCCCCGACGCCGTCCATACGAACCCTCTCGGTCCCCGGCGGGACATCAACAATACACCAATCCTTGGTTACACCGCCCCAGGCCTCGCCCATGCGGCCTCGAGTGTCGATCTTGGACGTGAGGTATTCGGCCTCTTCTTCGGCCGGCGAGCAAAGCGGAGCGGCTGACTGGGCTCGTCGGCGCGGGCCCGAATACTCGTCCACCCGGAGCCGGTTGCCATCGCGGCGGACGACGACGTCATCTTCGTGGAAGCGTGACCGACGCTCACGACTCTTGGAGCGTGGACGGCTGTTGGACTGATGAATATCGACCTCTGTCCGGTCCTTGGAAAGGGAAATATCAATATCCGTCTCCCGCTCCCTGGGACGCGAACGGGCCCTCGGGCTCGGTGGTTTGGCCCGGACGACGCCTGCGATGTTGTAATCAGCAATATCCAGAAGCCGAGTAAACACAAGACTCACCGTGGTCGACGTCGGTCCAGTGAGTGATGACATCTCGCTCAATCGTCGGGCCGCGAATGATGGCCGGAGCTGGCGGAGGCGAGGGTGACGGCGATGGCGATGGAACACGCTGCCTCTCCCTCTCGACGATGCGGATATGATCGTGCTGGCTCACGGGCGACGGAGAGCGACGGCGGCGCTCGACGAATCTTACAGGCAGCGGAGACGGAGATCGACAGCGGACGACAGACGGACTTCTGACTCTATCGCGCTCCCTCTCGACAATCCTGGTATGGATATTTTCATGCTCGCTGCCGCGCATCGTAGGCGGGGAAGTGCTCTTCGGCCGACGGACCATCTCGCGTCGACGAACGGGAGGAGGACTGGGGCTTCGGGCGTGACGATCGATGGTCTCGATATCTCGCTGGCGCAGAACCATGGGGCCAGCTTCTGGACGACGACCTTCATCTCTTAAGAAGCCCGGTGTACGATCCAGCTCGCGGTCACGCAGCCTGACGTCAACCTCGTCGTACTCACTCGTCGCCACACGGGACCGCGGGCCGGCACGAGGACGATAGTCGCGGTCGTCCAGGTCAGCAGCCGGACGTCGAGGTGCGGCATAATAGTCGCGCTCCTCGAAGTCGGTCATCCTAGAGCTTCGGTGGGCCATGACGAGGTTCACCAAGGAGGGGAAGGGAAAAGTTGCGAGCGGGTAAGACAAGAGAGTCGCACGCCCGGGAGGCCTGCGGGAGGAGCCGCTCGAGAGAGGGAGAACAGAAGAAGGGTGAGAAGCGGGGGAGAATCAGGAAAGGGAGAAAAAAAAAAAACAAGCCAAGCCAACGGGCTGCACCGAGAAACCAGGCAGAGAAAGGGAGAAAAGGAGAAAAAGGGCGGAAGCGGGGGGCGGGTGGCCGTCAGATGAGAGAGCTGAAGACGCAGGCGGGCTAAAAAGATGACGAAGAGGAGGCTGGTTGAGATGCTAACGGTGATTGGGCCGTTAAAGCGCTCTTATTGTCTCCTTCGCAGAAACCTGGTAGTCTGTACGAAGCATCACCGCAAATTCGCAGGCTGTTTGACGTGTATTCATACTACCGATTCGTTAGACGTCGTCAGAAAATGCGCAAAAACTCCCAACCGTATCCGTGCATTCGTTGGGCTCGCAACCGCCCACGAGGCCGACATCATGACCGTCTCTCCCATCCAAGCAGATACTGTTTTTCCTCGCTGGGTGCCCTCGAGATCAGCCACTCCGACGCACGTGAAGCCGGTCATGATGCCCTCCGATCTCCCGAGTCCCAGAACTTGGGTAGGCTTAGGATTGCTGAGTCAACACCATTATATATTCATCTAACCTACACCAAATGATAAAGCTTCATCCTCCTCGTCTCCCCCGTCTGCCGCCTTGAGCCTGGCTCAGCGACTCACAATTCTCCTTGTGCACGCCCGCATACGCCTGCGTCACCTCCTCCGACTGCCTCCCAAACTGCGGTGCGAGCTGCTGCAGCGACATGCCACAGGCCGTCTGAAGATCGCTGGCCATGAGTTGCAGGTAGCGCATGTTGGACTGGCACAGCGACAGCGAGAAACATCCCCCCGCGATGGTATTACCGCTCCCGTGCGCCGGACACACCTTGTCGATTCCCCGGCTCTGGACCGTCTTGATCGTGCTGTTCAGGTTCGCAATTTGCGACTGAATCCGCTCCGGCTCCGCGATGAATGGCACGCTATCTTCGCACTCGTCTCCCATCAGGCAGACGTCGCCCATGCACGCGCCCGTGCCATCGTTGGTGTGCCCGACAAAGTGAAGGAGAGTCACGTTGCTCTGGCCGACCATCAGGTTCTTGGACTCCGTGTACGTCTCGTCCGGGGCCCGTGACCGGGCTGCCGCCAGGGCCTGTCTGGTGTTGTCTTGCGTGATGATCTTGGCTTGCTTCAGCTCAGGCGCCGACACGCCCGCGATGTGGTCCTGGTGCTTGTGGCTGAGTACTACCTGTTGAACTTGTCCGATGCCGGCCTGCTTGTCACTCTGCACCATGTCGAGACAGGCCGAGGCGAGGACGGGCGACGTCAGCGTATCGAACATGATGGCCTGGCCCCCGTCGGAGAGAAAGTAGCTGGTGACGCCCAGGTCGTTGTTCGGGTCGGGCTCTTCGTTCCCCAGATTGACCGTCGTGCTCTGCAGCGCATCCTTGGGCTCTCTACCCGCCTCGCCGCCGAGGTAGCAGGCGAACAGCGGCGCCGACGTGTTCTGAACCCGGTTCAAGAACATCTTGACGTTTTGCTTGCTCTGCCTTTGCCTCTTCAGCAGCCTTTCCGCATGGTCAGCTATCGGATTTCCTCCAACATGGCCTTGTCGATCGGATCCGCACTCACGATACAAAGCGAGCGGAAAGACCCAGGCTCGGGCCTGCACTGAGAGCTTCTCGTCGCACATGATGTGAGCACGCGACAGACGAGCTGACGAGGGCCAAGAGAGTGGCCGACACGTTTAACCGCATCGTGTTCCCAGAGTTGCGATACCTCTTTACGGGTGACAAGGCGCCGTCAAGGACAACTCATTCGCCGCCATTGTTCGTCCGAGGTGGGACATTTAACCGAAAGGCCTTGCTCACCATGACTCTGCATTGTGCGCAGCCACCTCAAACGCCAGCAGCGTCATCGTCGCGACTCAAGGGTCTGCCGTCTCGCGTCGACACCCCTTACCGATGCTACGAGTCCTACGCGGAGTGCTGGCTACCCGCCACAGGTTCCTAGTGTTGAAACCCCCTTGACAACCGTGCAGATCAGTTTGGGGAAGTTTAGCTCCAACACAGCCTCCTCCCTACCCCGTCGCCAAGACAGGCGAGCCTTGTTGAGTTATTAGTAGTGAAAGCTGCAATGGGTATGTATGTATGTATGTATGTGTGTACTAAAATCTATTGTTAACGGGGGAGATTGGCCATGGGGTCCCGATATTGAGGGCATGTTTCTTCCGAAGTTGCTTTTCGGATGCGCCTCTCTTCCGGCGCGTGTATGTATCAACCCCGGTTTCTGCACCCTTCAACGAGACCCGTAGTCACTGTCCAAGCTTTCGGTAGGGCCTAGAGCTAGAGGCTAGAGGGAACGAGCCGTGGGAGAGTTTACATACTTTCGAGTCAGCAAGAGTCAACGTCTCAACTCGCGCGACTCGTTTACCGGCTAAGAATTGTAAAATCAACGAGTCGGTCTGATGAGAAATCATACGCCTATTCTAAGCTTCCTGTGACGTTCATCCCCCTGAAGCTCATAATATGTATGTATACATACATACATACCCTTGAACAGGCCCTGCACCGCGTTATGTTTTTCCCTGTTTCCCGGTAGCTTGTTCAGCCGTGTCCACTTGCAGAGCGTCACCCTCCAGCATGCAACGAATGACCGAAACCAGGTGCTGGGGAAGCTATCCAAGTTCATCTAGCGGCGACTCGTCTCCGAAAAGCCAAGCCTCTCAGTAGGTAGTTAACCAGCAGCTTGAACAACTAGAGATTCTGAGTGGTGATTTCCCGACAACCATCTCATCCGCCCATCCCCTTGATACCCTCCCTATCTGATGACCTATCCGACCCCATTCTCTCTATGCAAACCACGCCGACTCCAAATCGACCTACAAACTTAGAAAAGCGCTGGCCCCAAAGACCGAGATCCCCTCTTGATTATGAAGAATCCATCGCGATTCCCCTCTTCGTGTCCTTGGCAAGAAGCCCCTCCAGACTCCTCTCCGGCCGAGGATAGTCAGGCCTACCACCCAGGATGTCAACAACTTCCCGCATATGCAGCCAGTAGGCGAACTTGGGCCGGCGATTGGGCCAGTCGGTCGACTCCTCCTCGAGCTTTTTCATGGGCGTGAAGACGACCTCGGTCCCCTGGATCCCGATGACGGTCGTACTGTTAGGGTCCTTCTTAACCCGATTGTGAGCGTTCCGCCCAAAGTCTTCGAGGTGCTGGATGCATTTGATGGCCAGTCGAACGGCGCGGCAGCGATCCATGGGCGACGGGACGCCGCCTTGCTGCACGTGGCCGGGGATGCTCTCTCGGCTCTCGAACCGATCGTGAGCCTCTTCTCGGATGATCTTTGCGATCAGCTTCGCGTCGTAGACTTTGCTGGCCTTTTCGTTGACGAGAATGACGCGTCCGGCGCGGGACTGGCCCGTGTCCTTGCGGAAGACCTCTTTGAGGTGCTTGACGTCGGCGTTGAGCATCTCGAGGCTGATGCCTTCCTCGGGGATGTAGACAGCCGAGGCACCGACGTTGAGCCCACTGAGGGTGGCGACGTAGCCCGAGCGGCCGCCCTGCGTCTCGATGACGAAGACTCGACGACGCGTGGCCGAGGCGGACTGCTTAATCTTGTCGCAGTAATGGACGAGCTCATTGAGGCAGGTGTCGGAGCCGAGCGAGTACTCGGTGCCAGGCACGTTGTTGGAGATGGTAGCCGGAAGGAGACAGATAGGGATGCAGAGCGACGGGTATTCGTCCCTGGCCTTGCGCAGCTGAGAGACCGAGTGGAAGGCCTCGAAGCCGCCGACGATGAAGAGGGCATCGAACTGATACTGCTCGATCAGGTTGGCGATGAGCTCCATGCCCGACTCGGATGGCAGCTCGCGGTTGGTGCCGATCTCGGAGCCGCCTTTGCTGGCCCAGCCGTCGACCTCGAGCCAGTCGAAGGGGCGGACGGCGCCGAGGGGCTTATCGTCGTGATGGCGCGCGAAGCCCGCGAATCCGTTGTGAATGGCAATGGGATCGTGACCACGGCTGAGGCAGTAGGCAACAGCGGCACGCACAGCGGCGTTCATACCGCCGGCCGGAGCGCCCACGTTGATGAAGCCAATCTTCATCCTCTTCATCGGCTCTTGTCAGCCCTCGCTTGTCGTTGGAGACGGCGGCAACTCACGCTCTTCTCCGGTAGTTTGCGATCGCCTGCAAGGACATTGGTCGTTGTCAAGTAGGACCTGTACTGGTCGGCGAACTCGGTATCACGCAGCGACATGGCCCTGTCAAACTCCTTGGCCTCGACGGCGGCAGCGACCTCTTTGGTCTCTTTGACCGCCTGCATGAGCGGTTTTCGCACAATCTTATTCTCGGTAATGGCAATGAAGCATGTCTCGGTTTCGGGTGTTGCCTCGAGTACGGCTTTGACGGCCTCGACTCCTTGCAGTGTGGCCAGCGTACGGTCATAGGCGACGGCGGTGCCACCGCGCTGCACGTGGCCGAGCGTCGTGATACGTGTGTCGAGGCCCAGGCGTCCTTCGCCCTTGTCGGACAGCAGATCCTTGATGGCCTCGGGATGGACTTTGGCCCCGTCCTTGTCGCGGGCTCCCTCGGCGACGATGACGATGGTCTTCCGCTTGCCCAGCGTCCGATGCTGCAGAGCGTGCGTCAAAGAGCGGTCCTCATAGTGAAGCAGATCCAAGTACTCACCCTGCGGACGACGTCGGACATTTCATGGCGCCAGTCTGAGTCCTGCGGGCGTTCAGGGATGAAGACGAAGTCGGCGCCTGTAGCCACACCAGCGAGAAGAGCTAGCCAGCCGCAGTGACGACCCATGACTTCAATGACAAAGGCACGCGAGTGCGACGAGGCCGTGGCCTCGATGTAATCGACCATTTCGCAGATTCGGGAGAGGGCCGAGTAGCAGCCGATGGTGGCATCGGT
Source organism: Ophiocordyceps camponoti-floridani (assembly GCA_012980515.1). Classification (NCBI taxonomy): domain Eukaryota; kingdom Fungi; phylum Ascomycota; class Sordariomycetes; order Hypocreales; family Ophiocordycipitaceae; genus Ophiocordyceps; species Ophiocordyceps camponoti-floridani. Next base: position 2,974,045 of record JAACLJ010000001.1, read on the forward strand.
CCCGGAGAGATCGTTGTCGATGGAGCCAACGATGCCTACGATGTTTAGGTGCTCGTAGGGCTTGACCTGATCCTTGGAAAGCTCGCCCTTTTTGACTAGCTCGGCCAGGAGAGAGGGCCACTCGGAGCGGAAGCGGTCGGCACCCGTGAGAGAACCATCACCGCCGCAGATGATGAGGGCGTCGATGCCCTGGAGAACCATGTTCTTGGCCGCAGCCAGCCGACCGGGACGCTCGTAAAAGGCCATGCAGCGCGCAGTTCCAACGAGGGTCCCGCCTTCAGACAGCCAGCCACGGACGTCGTGCCACTGCATCTGCTTGATGAGGTCGCCGCCACGGACGAGCCCTTCATAGCCCTCGTAGACGGCGAAGGCATCGCATCCCATGTGTATGGCCATACGGACGACGGCTCGGACAACGCCGTTCATGCCCGGGGAGTCCCCACCGGAGGTCATGACGGCGATTTTCTTCTTGGGCGCCATTGGGGCCGTTGAAACTCGAAGGCTGGTCAGCTGATAGGGTAGGGATGTATCGATATAGAGAGTGAGGACGCTGAAAAGAATTGAAGTCGGTGCTTTAGGGTCACAGGAGCATGGCTCCGAAGCCTCGGAAGGTTGTCCCAATGAGAGGAGGGAAAAAAATATAGGTAGGTTGGTGGTGATACTCAAGCCCGAGTCAAGCGGGCAGGGTTCTATCTAGGTAGGTTGTCGAGCGATGGAGTATCTAGCGGGGCAGCTCATTGGCAGCCCACTTCTCAGATAGGCTTAGATAATATACATACAGCAGCTAAACTCTAATTCTTATGTAAGGGGTCTTCTAACTCTCAACTCCGACCACCAGTTCCATCCTGATCGTACATACATATTCGTAAATACGTACGAATACAAGCCTACTGCGATGACGGTTCACCGCCTTGTTCCTGCACATCGTTCGCCGATCCCGTTCTCCTCAGGCCGATGATGGAGACGACGGCTATGGCGAGTGTCAAGCCAAAGGTTGCCCAAAAGGCCGCCTTATAGCCCTGAAACAGGGCGGCAGGGCTCGCCTTGTCTTGGTAACCCGAGGCTTCGGTGACGGAGCTCGCTATGATTCCGATGACTGCGAGTCCTAGCGATGTGCCGAACTGGGCCACAGTGTTGAAGACGGCGCCGGCGAGCGATTTGGTGTCTTCTGGGAAAACCTGGCTGATGACGATGAGGCCGACGCAGAAGAGGACATCGGCCGAAAGCTACTCAGAACGTCAGAAGGAAAGCAAAGGGAACAGCGCAAGTTGATCAGATACTCACAGGGTGCAGCAACTGGGCTGGAAAGGCGGCATACCAGTACGGCCATTCCGGCCTGATCAGGGCCATTATCAGGGGCGAGCCTGCGCAGGCAAGTGAAGTGGAAAAGACGAGCCACATGGCGGAGACGCGATGGATGAACAGGCCGATGGCAAGGTTCAGTGCGGCTCCAACGAGCATAGAAGGTAAAAGCCGGATCGACGACTGAAGCGGATCCAGGCCTTGAACTTTCTGGAAGAAGAGAGTCGCGTAGAGCTCGAGGACCTGCATGACGGCATAAGACATCAGGACCATGATGCAGACGCTGGAGAAGGTCAGGCGAGCCCAGAGCTCGTTGGGGATCAAAACCGGCAGCCCGTGCTTGCTCGCGAAGCCCATCCACCAGACAAAGACGGGCATGAGGACCAGGCTGAGGACAAGCAGGACTATGACGGTCTTGTCGTGGATCAGCTTGCGATCCTCTGAGATTTGCACCAGGACAAAGGCCAGCATGGCGAAACACGAAGACTCGATGATGGCTCCGGGCCAGTCTACCCGCCTCCTCAACCGCTGCAGCGACGGCGGCTGGGCAAGCCTGTCAACAGGCAACAGGTACAGACCAACGGGAACGCAGACGACGAGCGTGCCGGCAGCAATGTACCAGCCGGGCCGCCAGCCGACCGTTTTGATGAAGACGCCGCTGAGGACGAGGCCGGTAGAGAAGCCGAGCGGTTGGCCCAAACCGGTGCAGGCGAAGGCGACGTTGCGGATTCGGCCCGGGGCGATGGCGTTGCAGAGGATACCGACCGAGGTAGGGAGGCACATGGCGACGGCGATGCCCTGCATGGCGCGGAACATGGTCAGCTGAAGGCCAGTGACCGAGAGGCCGCAGCCGAGAGTGAAGCCGGCCAGGAGTAGGGTGCCGGCCAGGAAGACGCGGCGACTGCCGACTACATCGGCCACGGTGCCGGCGACGATGAGACACGTGCCCGTCGTCAGGCTGTAGACGGACAGGGGCCAGTACAGCGTCTGGGGCGGGATTCCGAGCTCGACGGCCATGGTAGGGATGCCGGTGGTGATGAGGCCGGTGCTGACGCTCGTCATGAAGGTTACGAGCGTCAGGTAGACGATGATGATGTAGGCCTTGACCGGCTTAACGTATTCTCTGGACCCGGAAGCACGGGACCCAGAGCCCCTGGACTCGATCGAGACAGGCCGGGCCGGTGAGGCAGACTCCGTCTTGGGCCCATGGCTTGACGAGGGAGGCGGGTGTTTGGAGACGTCGTGTTGGGACGGCCCGTCGAAGCTGGTTTTGCTCATGGTGAGGAGACGTCTTGTTGGCTGGGGTCGAGAACAGAGTCAGCGGAGGCTCGGCTCATTGCCTCCGAGAGACTAGATTCACGCCTCCGAGAGGATGGAGTGAGAATGACGGCCTCGACGCCTGAGGCTGTCTTGGAAGAGCTTTTCGCAAAGTCATACAACGAGGTGGGATGTCTTGGTAGTTGAATATCCAGGCACTCTCATATGCGCGTATGCGGGCATATGCATGGGTAGACAGGTCGTTCGGAGATGAGATGACGCAACAGGGCATCACGGCCAACAGCTCCGATGTTGGGGGCCAACTGTTTGTTGTTGGACGCGTGGACGTTTGGAGACGCGCTGACTGTGGCGGGCTTCAGGACGTGAGGTGTCCATCTTTTCCTCCACAGCTGGATTAGGAATCGATGATACTCCGTATTCGTACGAGGGACTGAACGGTGGTCAACTGAAAGTGTCGTGGCTGACCGGATCGCTTTCATCGAAAAAGCTGTACGAATAGTAGGAAGCTTCGCTCCTCTCATCATCGAGGGCCCGCTAATGGACGATGAAAGTTATCGGCGTATTGCAATTGGCTCCCTGTATTCGTAGATCTCTGCTGAGATGTCGTGATTGGTCGAATGATTAGGTACACAGACCTGTCTCGATTTATCAAGCCAATCAGCTAGCGTCGGCGCGGCGGAAAAAGAAAATTCCCGTCGCAAGCAGCAGCTCGTCTCAGGGTGCGAATAGCGAACAAAGAAGCAACAAGAGCAGCGAGAACAGCCGAAAAAGCAGCCGACGGGGAAGAAATGGCCGAGGCAGCTTAGCCTCCAAGGAAGCTGAAGAAACTGAAGAAGCTGAAGCTGCTGTCGTCATACCAGTCGGTGAAGAGGCAACCAGAGCAGCCAGCTCGCTGAGGCCATGGTCGACGGTGAAGAGGACCTAGGTATGGTCTGTTCCTTGGCGGACGCAGAGAATTTCCATCTCGGACGCTTCGCTTCGCTTCGACGACGCTTGCGGAGAGTTGGGTATCTATCCACTTCGTATGCTACCTGCCTTCTCTTCATGCTTTAATACTGCTTATAGACACCAGAGTCGGTCAATTGAGTTGACACCTCGAGATGTGCCAGCCAGCCTCCAACAACTTGGACGTTTGGAGCAATTTAACCACCGACTTCCTGACGAATCCTCCGTCTTGCCGCTTCCTCAAGAGCACGAGGTGAGCGATTTAGAAACAGGTCGACCGTCTGATGTATCACTTCTCATCTTCATCTAACATATCTAAAGTTCATCGAATGATCCCCGCCGATCAGCTAGTCACCACAAGCGTCGATGGAAACCTGGTTATCGTGGCAGGGTCAGATTGTCAGCATGAGGCCGTCAGCCGGCTCAACTGTGATCCGGACATTCGTTGAGCATCGATGGGCCGCGATTATCATGCACACCAGGCTTGTCTCATGCATGGCATGTTAATAGATGCAGGTTACAAGACCTCCGTCCCGGCTCATCGGCAGACGATTATCGAATCCATGTGAGAAGCGGAATATCGCGCATGTACGAATACATGCAATGGGAAGATGGACTGATTGGCGGCATACGACGGCGCTATCATCGCATCTCCTGATGGATTGATGTTGTGAATCGCATCGACCCCGTTTTCTCACACCGGAGGGAATGGATGGGGGCTGGCTTCGCCATCTTGCTTGCTACAGCAGCCAGGCAAATCAGCCCCAACGTTCAGACGACGTATTGATCGATCCCAGACACTGTCAACATGCATTCGCCAGTAACGGCTACCAAACTTGCAGCTACAGCATTACTCCTTAGCCTCAGGATTCTCTGCAAGCAGTTCCTTGATGTGCTTGTTCAGGAAATATCCCTTCAGCTTCTCCCTGTCCATCTTAGCGGCGCCTTCCACGCGGCCGAAACACTTATCGCCACCTCCGCACCAGCAGTCAAAAGGCTGGACCAAGATCCATTCCGTGCTGGGATAGAAGAAGCTCAGCATGTCGCCCTTCTTGAGGTCGCGGTCGCGGTTCACACGCATCTCCATGCGTTCCATGTCCCACTCAAGTGTCGGTCTAGGCGTACATCCCGTCAGCATTCGACAGTAAAAGGGCTGTCTGAAGACTCACACGCAAGAATGGTTCACAAAGTGGATGTTGGAGTTGAGCTCGAGGTGTAGATTCTTGCCAGCCTGCGTGGTGCTGTAAGTCGGAGGCCAGACGGATGTCACGCCCGAGATGCGAGCAAAGAGGGATCCGGCCGGCAAGTCGACGAGCGATTCTGCCCAGGATCGAAAGCTGCCTCCAGCTGTTCGTACGACCATGAGCCGGTCAAGATCGGGGTTTATCCAGGCTGGGAGGAGGTCGGCCCTCTCTTCACGAGGGACGTGCTTGCTCATGGTTGGATGCTGAGCAAATGTGTGGAGCTTCTGCTGTGGCTTCTCTGCTTCCGAGACTGAGGGAGTCATGATGATGATCTTGTTGTTGTTGTTGTTGTTGTTGTTGTTGCCGTGGGAGGGGCTACAGTTTGGGGAGAAGGCGTCGTCGCCGTTGGCACATGGGAGCTTTGAGTTTGGTCTCGAAGCATCACTCTCAAGGAGGGGACCGTCTTCTTCAAGTCTTGAACGCCAGTCACATTCTCCGTCTGCCGAGCGTCACACAGATGACGTCTGCAAGTTTCCCGCCCTGATCGAGCCGAGTCAGCCCGCATAGATAGAAAAGACGACGGTCCTTGATCGTCCTTAATCGGGCGAACAGATATTGCCAATAAGACGGTAGCAAGCAGCCAACATGACGCCGGATCATCAAAGCAGCATGCGCTTGTGGCAATCAACTGCAGCATGCAGAGAGGCAAAAGCAGACACGGCCACTGGAGCCGAAAAGGGATGTCCCAGCTCCGACGTGGCTTCTCGGGGCAAAGGGGTCTTTGGCCAGCTTGGGCCTAGGATACAGAAACTGCTGACCATCTATACGCAACTCCGGGAGGGTGTCGTGGTTGTGTATTCGTATGCGTACGAAGTATACCGGCTCTATCTGCTATATCCGCACGTAAATGTTCCTTTCCCTACTCCTCCTGACCGGCCTCGATGACCCTTGACCTTCTAGCAGGGGTCAGGCCTCACCGCAGCTGTGCCATGTAAGCCTGGCGCATAAAACCATGCAGCTATCGACGCCCCCCCCCCCCCCCCCCGCCTCTTGGCTGTTCCCAACCGACAAGGCCCCTCTCTGCCCGACTCGTGATGACGGTTTGGGGAACTAGGAATTACAACTTTGGAAAATAAAGAAACAGGGAAAGATGGTGGTTAATCCCGCAGTATAAATACGAGCTTGACATCGAATGAGGCGTCGTGCGTGTTCATTGGGGCGTCAACTCCAAGTCGACTTCCCCTCTCTTCCATCCCGCCACCTGTCACGTATCAGTGTCATCTATCAAATATGTCCGACAAACCAAACGATTACGCATTCCCCCTTCAGGTCCTGGAGTATGCCGCGGAGCCCGTGCCTTGCATTGAGGAGTGGAGGACGCTTTGGAAGGCCTGGGACCTCGTCACCAACATGATACCGGCCGAGGCTCTGATGGAGCAGCCAATCCCGCTTCGGAACCCGCTCAAGTTCTACGTCGGACACATACCGACGTTGTGAGTCGGCTCTTCTTGCGTAGTCGACGAGGTCGTGAGCTTACCGTTGCCAGCGAGGACATACACCTGGCCAGAGCCACCGGCAAGCCGCTGACGGACCCGGCCTCGTATGCTCAGTACTTTGAACGGGGAATCGATCCCGATGTGGACGATCCGTCGCAGTGTCATGATCATAGCGAGCTGCCGACTGTGTGGCCGGATCTGGGCGAGATGCTCGACTACAGGGAGAAGGTCAAGGCCCGGATACGCTCCATGTATGAGACCGGCTTGGCGTATAGGGATAGATGCGTTGGGAGAGCTTTATGGATAGGATACGAGCACGAGGGTAAGTTGAGTGTCTTGGAAGCTACATTGGAGAAATGTCGAGCCTCACAGCTTACTCTCACCCATCAGCTCTACATCTCGAAACCTTTCTCTACATGGCAATTCTCAGCCCCAACATACAACCTCCGCCCGGAATCCCACGGCCAGACTTTGAAAGGATGGCACGAGAGGCAGCCTCAGCACGAGTAGAGAACGAATGGTTTCGAATCCCCGACCAGGAACTCACCCTGGGCTACGAAGACGGCGAAAGCGACGACGGGCCGAACCGCTTCTTCGCCTGGGACAACGAGCGGGAGCCATACGATGTCTTGGTGCCGAGTTTCGAAGCTCAAGCACGGCCTATCTGCGTTGGCGAGTTTGCTGCTTTCCTCGTGGCTGTGGGAAGACGGGATTCGATTCCGGCAACTTGGGTGCGGACCGGCTCGGGAGGTCAGGGGGATGACCTGCAAGCTTTCGTATCTCAACACGGAATCCGGACCGTCTGGGGGCTCATCCCGCTGTCATACGCCGTGGACTGGCCGGCCATGGCGTCGTATAACGAGATGAGTAGCTATTGCGACTGGCTCGGGGGCGGCGTCCGGATCCCGACTCTGGAGGAAGTAAGGAGCATACACGAGCTCGTCGACCGACGGAAGCCGAGCTACAAGCCGTCAAACAACAGCAAGAAGAACAAGACGACACACACGGACCCGGAAACCATCTTCACGGACCTGACGGGCGCCAACGTCGGGCTGCAGAACTTTCACCCGGTGTCCGTCACGGACAGAGGCGCTTCTCTATGTGGATTGGGCGATCTGGGAGGTGCGTGGGAGTGGACTAGCACGCTGTTTGCGCCGCAGCCGGGATTCAAGCCCATGGATATCTATCCAGGCTACAGTGGCGAGTCGGCCCTCGTACATATATATATATATATATATATATATATGAAGCTGTGAAGGAAGAGGCTGACTGACAGTTTGGACAGCCGACTTTATGGACGGGAAACATGTGGCCATTACCGGCGGCAGCTGGGCCCTCCCTCCGCGTATCGCCGGCCGGAAGACTTTGTGAGTACACGTCTCACCATGGTCTAAGAGATTGGACGAAGCAGTACTGATTCTGTACTCCCGACAAAGTCAGAACTGGTGGCAGAAGGGATATGCCTATCCGTGGGTGACAGCCAGGCTGGTGAGGGATTCTCCCTCGCCGAGCAGATGGCCGGGAGCAGGCTTCGCGACGCAGCGGACGGGGAAGCCTGCTCACGGGCAATTTGTGAGGTTGCGGAACTCGTCGGCGGGGACGAGTCTGGCTTGATATGTTGCTTCCGACGGGGGTGGAGGCTGTCATCTGCTGTAGAGTGTTGATGCTGGAGGTTGGGAATATCAATGCTGAGGTGGTGAGTCATGTACGGAGAGCTTCCGTCAAGAAGACTCAGTCTTGATGCACGTATGTAAGAGATATGCTAGACCTAATTACAAACTGCCATGGAGTTTCTACCTCAACCATGAAGCTTCTTCCGCTGAAGTGGGAGCGGGAGGAGACGAGGAAGTGCGAGTGCACGAGGGCCTGGTGAAGCGTGTCGTATACACGGTTGAGTTTCTCGTCGTCGTCGTCGTCGTCTTGGAAGCAGAGGGCTGGCACAGACGAAGCGCTCGACCTTGTCAATGAAGAGAAAGCAGGAGTCTCGATCGCAGGCGAGATGAGTTCGGAAGAAGCTGATGATTATGATGGTATCGACCAGGACGTCCAGAGTCTCTTGCTTGAGGGCAGCGGACGAGAGAGGATCGAGAAGCTCCCGGATTCGAATGTCTGTTCCGATGCGATAGTGCTTACGGAGCCTGGTTTGTAGAGGGGGAGGGATATCAAAGCCTTGGTTTGTCTGGCATATTGGATGACGTCCTCGCAAGTAATGGGGCCATCGGGGGACTGCTGACGTGTCAAAGGCTCTCTGGACCTGACGGGAGAGACGCTGTCGTGGAGTGAAGAGAGTCGGTCGTCTTGCTCTCAGACGGTTCAGTGGCAGCCTGACGGTTGGTGAGCTGCCGTTGCATCATGGCGGGAGGGCTGCTTGGAAGTGTGGCTGGCTGTGGCATCTCCACCTGAGGCATCAGCTGCTGCTGAATCTGCTGAAGCATCTGCTGCTGGACCATCTGCTGCCGAGCTGTCTGCTGCCGAGTCGTCATCTGCTGAGGCATCAGCCGAGGCAGCTTCCTGAAGTGATGCTGACTCCTGAGAATCTCGGATGTCGTCTCGATTGAATTCGGGGGCTCTAGTGATGTGAAGGTAGAGGAGTGTTTGTATATCTGATGCAGCAGCCAGGGGGAAGATATATCTCTCCAACGGCCCAAGACTCCTCTTTCTGCACCGGGCACATGCTGACTCGGCTTGACAAACAAGCCATGGTCTGAGTCTGACTCTTCATCAACCTGAACATGACCAGGGTCGCTGCTCTTCGACCAACCTGCACCGTTCAACATGAACTGTCCATGTTCGGAATTGCAGTCATCAGACTCCTCATCGTCTTCCAGATTCAGCAACTGCTGCAACCCCATCTCCTGCAGCGGGCTCTTGTAAAGGTTAACCCGAGTCTTGTCAAACAGCTATAAGCAGATCCGGTAGGAATTGTAGCGGAGTGACTGAACAACAGTGATTGTGAGGCACAGAGAGATATAGAGAGGCACGAAGAGAGTTGTGATCTTAATTATTCGATACTATCTAAGGGAGAAGTCTAATCCTTTCTTATAGCCTAGTTCTTCTATAGGTATATTTCTAATCATTTCTACTAGGGAAGGCTATCCTAGCTATTGTCTTACGCTAGCTAATTACCCTAATCTATAAATATTATAAGGGAGGGCTATCCTAGCTACTACTTTACACTAGCTAATTACTCTCTATATTCTATAGTTACTAATATACTCCCCTAGCTATAGTACTCTACTTAGCTACCCTTCGTAATAGCTTTACTTCGCTTCTACTAAGATTACTTAATTATTCTAGTTACTTCTTTCTACTTTAAGTACTATAAAGTAAATAAACCTATATAGGCCTATTATCTTCTAGCCTTAAATAGCATAGCTAGCTACTATTACTACTTAAGGTATTACTTTCTTCTAATATAAAAATAGTAGAGAGCCTAAAATTTATCTCTTTCTTCTTCTCTTTAAGCTCCTATTTATTATAAGTAACTCTTTTCTACTTCTTAGGCTCCTATACTTATTCGTTAGATTAATACTAACTATAGAAGGCGTTATATAAAGCCTAGCATAGGCCTTTAAGATAGTAATAAAGCTATGTATGCGTTTAATAATATCTCTTAAGAAAAGAAGAAGAAGAAAAGGAAAAGGATATATATAAAGGTAGGGGCTAAATAGCCCTAGCCTATACCTATATTAGTATAGAAATATAAAAGTCCGCAGCTATATATAAGAGTACGTATAGCCTAGACCTACCTAGGGATAGCCCTAAGGTAGTTACAGACTAGCCTTAGGCTAGCTACGGACTTACCCTAGAGTAGCCCTAGGATCCTAGAGCTACCTTATATAATAGCTCCCTCTACTATCGCTAGTACTAGTACCTATACTAACACTTAACTCTTTTTCTAATCTAGACCTCCCGCCTAGTAATGCCCTCCTTTAGGTACTATTATTATTATCCTTTCCTTACTTACCTCCTCCTCGCAACTCTTACCTACCTATCTTAACTTCCTATAGCTTTTATCTGCCTACCCCCTTAGATATCGTCGTTACCCTTTCCTATAGCTCTTAACTTCCTGTTTACCTACTCCCTTTCCTACGGTTAATATAGGCCTTAACATAGTCCCGCCCCTTCTATAGTTAACTTACGCCTTAATAGGTACATATATCCCCCTATAGTCTACTAGCCTTATTAGAGATTAGTAGGTATAGATTAAACGTTATCGTATATAAGAGCTCCTCTTAAAGATAGCGTTAGTAGCGTACTTCCTTAATCTGTATTTCTCCCTTAGGGAATTTTGTTTTAGGCTAGCGTAGGAGTAGGGTAAGGATATCTGTTATTAGGGGTTAGGCTAGGGCGAGGATATCCGTTATTAGGGTTAGGCTAGGGGCGAGAAGTGCGTCGATTTCTATAGCATTAGGAGCTTCTTTATAGAGCTATAGAAAGAGATTAGCTATTTCTCGTAGTATAAGGAAGGTATTAGTAGCTTTACCTATAGTATTATATATAAGTAGTGTAATAGTTAACTTTACCTTACTTACGTAAGGTAGTAGATTAACCGTTAGTAACGGACGTATAATGTGTTCTATAGTATTCTATGTAAGTATTAACGTCGTTATTACTTTAATATTAGGGCCCTTTATCTCTTCCTACTTAATATAAGTACTATAAGCTAATAGAGCTATAGAGAGGGGTAGTAGATAGGAGGCTATTAGTAATAGACTTATAATATAGCTATTAATCCTATTAATCCTACTACGTAGTTAGGATATAGCTAACTTATACGTAAAGGTAGTAGCTATAAGCTTATTATAGTCCTATTTAGGTATATCTTCTACTTATAAAAATAAGATAAGGGTCTTAATAATTAGAGCTCTTTCTTGTCCTATATAGAGGCCCCTCCTTTATAGGATCTATTAGAGCTTACTATAGAGAGTATAATTATACTACTTAAACGTTATAGCTATCTAACCCTTAAAGTCCTCCTAGAATATCCTAAAGATCTAATCGTTACTATACTTAGTCCTATAGTACCTATTAGTATAGAAGAGGATATAGGGATTAAGTTCTATACTACTTATAGTATCGTCTAGGGCGTAAAGGTTCCTACTAAGATACTAATCTAAGACGTTAGTATTTTTAGTAATCTTAATCCTTAGCTTCTCTATAATTTCGAGGTATCTTACTTAAGGTCCTTAGTTATTCTCTATATATTATGTGTTTTCTAATAGGCTAGGTCTTACTATACTAGCTCTTATAGAAGCTATCGTTACTATATATAATATAATACTCTCTTAGGAATAAGGATTAGTAATAAGGGACTAGTCTTATTATTTAAAAGTATACCTTTAGTAAGGAAAACTCCTAACTAAAGCTATTTAAGTATACCTACGAAAACACTAGCGATAAAGAACTAGTTAAATTTACAATGTCTCTTCTTTATAGCTATTCTATCTCTATTAGAGCCTAGAGACTAATTAGTATAGAAGGCATTATATAAAGACTAGCCTAGGCCTTTAAGATAGTACTAAAGCTATATATGCGTTTAATAATATCTCTTAAGAAAAGAAAAAGAAGAAAAGGAAAAGGATATATATAAGAGTAGGGGCTAAATAGCCCTAGCCTATACCTATATTAGTATAGAAATATAAAAGTCTATAGCTATACGTAAGAGTACGTATAGCTTAGACTTACTTAGAGATAGCCCTAGGGTAGTTATAGACTAGCCTTAAGCTAGCTATAGACTTACCCTAAAGTAGCCCTAGGATCCTAGAGCTACCTTATATAATAGCTCCCTCTACTATTACTAGTACTAGTACCTATACTAATACTAACCTATTATACTATAAATAAGGTACTTCCTACCTTTTTTATAGGAGGAGCTAGACTAGCTAGACATTTCTCTTAGTATTATTATTAATATTACCTATACTACCTTTACTACTAGTAATAATAATATAAATAATAGTAAGATAGCTTAGCCTATTATACTTTCTATAGCTCTAGCTAAGGTTTATTAGCCCTATAAATTAATAGATTATATAAATACTTACTTATCTATAGATTATTAAGGCCCTTATTATCCTTAGGAATACTATATAAAGCCCTACTATAGAAGGCATTAGGTAAAGCCTAGACTAGGCCTTCGAGATAGTAGTAAAACTATGTATGTGTTTAATAATATCTAAGGAAGAGAGAAGGAAAGGATATATGTAAGGGTAGGGGTTTAAAACCCCTAGCCCTACACTTATATTAGTACGGAAATATAAAAGTCTATAGCTATACGTAAAAGTACGTATAGCTTAGACCTACCTAGGGGTAGCCCTAGACTAGTCCCTAACTAGTCCTAGGGGAGCCCTAGAGAAACCCTAGGGAAGCCCTAGAGTTCTAGAGCTGTCTTACGTAATAGCTCCCCTTACTTATACTAGTACTAGTACATATACTAACACTCGACTCTTTTTCTAGCCTAGGCCTCCCGCCTAGTAATGCCCCCCTTTAGGTATTATTATTATCCTCCCCTACCTACCCTAGCTTCCTACCTCCTCGTACGCTTACCTACTCCCCTTCTTACGATCGACCTATGCCTCGACGTATACGCGTAGCTCCCTACTATCTACTAGCCTCGTTAGAGTATCGTTAGGCGTAGGCTTTATTAGGGCGTCTATAGGATTATCGCGTCTATTAATCTATTATACTTCCTCGATCTCGCGTTACTTATATAACTATTATAGGGCGAGGAGGTTAATTATTAGCCTTTTCTCTACCGCTAACTCTATCTTTACGAGGTACTTATATAGCGAATATAAGTCTATTAGATTACGATTAGTAGTAGTAGAAAGTAAAGGTAGCGAGCAATAGTACTAAGAATATCTACTAGGACGAACTTAGCGTTGTATCCTACGACGAGACTATATATCTTAGATATAAGTACGCTCCTAGTAACCCTCTTACACTTCGTAGAGCTCTAGTATAAAATATTACCTTTAAGAAGGGCTATGCTATCCTTTTTATCGTAGGCGTTAGACCTTTTCGAAAAGGAACAAAGTGTGTATTAAAATCTCTATCTTCTCCCGTAACTATTATACAGAGGGAGGGTTAAAATACCCTTCCCCTCCCTAAAGTCGGAAAAGGAAAAAACAATTATCTAGTTACGTGTGTACTAGGTTAACGTCGGCACGATAGTGCTAACGTCGGTCCGTCGGCACGTAACCTTACACCTAGCTAAGGCTAGTGCGTAATATACCTACACTCGACTCTTTTTCTCCCTACCCTCTCTCTCCTCCCCTTCTCTCTATAGATCGTCCTACGGAGGCGTTATTATCCCGATAACCCTTCTACTAACTTCCCTACTAACCCTCCCTATCGACCTAAGCCTCTACGCGCACTTATAACCGCCCGCTATTAATAAGCCTCTTTAATGCATTATTTACTACGGACTTTATAAGTATATCCGCGGGATTATCTTAGCTATCGATCTATCGCACTTCGTTAATCTCCTACTATTCGTATAACTAACGTAGTGCTAGTAGGTCGATTATTAACCTCTTCTCCGTTGTTAACCCTATCTTAACTAGACACTTATATAGTAAGTACGAGTTAGTATAGACGACGATAGGGGGTAAGAGTAAACGAAGTTGCGAGTTAATAGTAGTAAGGACGCTCGCAATTACGAACCCTATATTGTATCCTACTACGAGACCGTAGATCTCTAAGGCTAGGACACTATAGGTAACTCGCTTATATTTTATCGAAGTCTAATAAAGGATGTTCCCTATTAGGGTAAAAGACTACGAGGAGCTATAGGGCTAGTATATAGGGGTACTAAGAGAATCTTATGGGCTAGCCTCTTTATCCGTAAGTACGATTAGGAACCTAATCTAGGAGCTTAGGTCCCTATTATTAGCGAAGGAGGTATCTATAAAGATAAAGAGTTTACTCTACGTAAGATCTAGCGGGGCGAACGTTAGGCTATAGTTAGGGTTCTTCTTTTACTATTCGAGCTACTTATTTAGCTAGTTAATCTCTTAGTTAGTAGGCTATTACGCTTACGCCGTAACAGAGAGATCGTATACTACTTCTAGCTAATAGATGCTCGCGATATAGGCTCCTCTAGCCCATTGCTAAACGTACGCTATTTACGCCGCGTTAGATCCTACGGACTTATCTATAAGTATAATCTTCTATACCTATCCCTTCTACTTTACTTAGATAGTATCGTCCTTAGTAAGGTAGATCCTATAGCTATTAAAGTCCGCTTCATTCGTGTAGGTATTATCGTTATAGTACCTAAGGACCTTATAGTCCTTTGTCTTAATTCTAGCGCGCTTAATAGCTTCTTCTTTAGCTACTAGGAAGCTCTCGTTAGTAAGGAACATAGTATCGTTAGTCTATAGGGCGTAAATCCTAAACTCTTTCCCTTTATCCATTATAAGAAGGCATAGATTAAAGGTCTACGAGAGCGCGAGATTTATTTAGAGGTGTAACTAGTACGTCGCGAACTAGTAAACTCCTACTTCTACGATCCTATATAGTAGTTTAACGATTTATAGGACTATCCCCTTAGTAAACTTTATTATAAGTTCCTTTAGGAGCTTAGTAATAATATCTCTTTATAGCGTTAAACGGGACTATATATATACCTACGTAATATTACGGAAGGCGAGTTAGAGTCCGCGGGCGTAGAGAGAGGGTATAAGAGCGAGTAGTAATCGCTAGCTACTCTACTAGATTATTAGGGATTATATAAGTAGATCCCTCTTACCCTTATTATTATACCCTTAGACTACGAGATAGAACTTCTCGTATAGGTAGTCGGTGTTCTTACCTTTTACCTCTCGTACGAGTTATAACTAAAATACTCTTCTAGGTATATTCGTTAGCATTTAAATCGGGACGATTATACTAGAAGCAAGTAGCGCGTTAATCTCTATAGCGTTAGACGCTTTAAAGAGATTACCTAAGGTAGTAATACGACCTTCCTTATAGAGTTAGACTACGAGCTCCCTATCTACTATCTCGCAGGGAATAAAAAACGCTTCCTCTATACTCTTCCTTATAGGGATAGCGATAATAAGCTTCGTCTTCGTCCTTAACGGGTTAGGCGTTATAGTTAGGATAGTCTTCCTCTTCCTATTACCTAGTTCATTAGCTATAGTACCGGTTAGCTCGTTAGCTATAGTACTACTTAGCTCTTTAGCGATAGCACTATACTACTATTAGTAGTAGGGTTTAACATAGGTGCTACGGAAGGTTAAGGGGCTATTAAGGTTAATCGTTACCTTATTCGAGCTAATAGAAAGAACGCGAAATAGGCCCTACTAGCTACCTTTCTTATAGAAGATAAGGACTTCTAATCCGATTAGTAGTAACGACAGAAGTAGAGTAAGGGTATCCTTTAGACCTCCTATATATAGGGCGTCCTTTACCTAGTAGGTAGATATAATCTTACGTAGCTCCGCTAACGCTTTCGTAGAAGCGGTAGCTCGCTATGTTACCGTAGGCGAAGGGGCGGAATCTAGCGTTATCCGCGGGTACGCTCTAAACACTAGGAGGGTTAGTATAAGTCCGTTAGGGCTAGCGGTATTATTAATAGCTTTAATAGCTATTTATAGAACGAATTCTATAGAGACACCTATAAGCTCTGCCCTAAAGATCTCGTACGCTTGTTAGAGTAGCGCGTAATAGCGCTTAACCTTACTAATGCTCTAATAAGCTTCTATAGGGACCTAGCGGTAGGTAATACCGTTTAATTAGGCCTCTATATAGAATTCTACGGTAGTAAAGTTTATACTAGTATCGTACGTAAGGAAATCAGGGGGCCTAAGATACGTGTCGATCTAGTATACCTTAAGCGTCTCCTAGGTATACTTCGCCGTTATATCCTAAAGGAATCTTATAGCCTAGAAGGAAGTCGCTATATCGACTACGTAAAGAACGTTACGACCGTTAAGGTATATTACATTAGTAACTACCTTAAAGTTAAAGTTATAGTTATTACGTAGCGAGAATTTAAAGCGTCTTAGCGCTTCGCCTTTAACCTAATAGTAGTAGTATATCTTATAGATCTCTTCGAGAGTGTTAACTAGGGCCTTATGTCTAGCTCTAAGTAATAGCTTATATAGTCGTTAGACTAAAGGATGTCTAAAGCGTTAGTAAAGTTAACGAAGCTTAAGTTCTAAAAGAAAACATATAGAGGCTATTAGCTAATAACAGTCTAGGAAAAACTACGGATAGCTAAACTAGAAGACGATAGGCACTTCTCGTCCGTTAAAACACACTATATATCGTCTTAGTACGTTAAGATAACAACGAAGTTACTATATATTCTATAAGTAAAGTAGGAAGGGAGTACTCGCGTTAAGGACATAAAACTCAACCTTCCCGATAGGCGTTTAGATATACGCGGAGCTAAGAGACGATATTAGCGTAATGCCTCTAAACGCGATAGTTACTACTCCCTTTATCGATTCGTTAAGTAATATATACGGTCGCTTACGTTATAGGGCCTTAAATTATAGTCTTCCTACGGTTAAGTTCTACGCCGCGCTAGTGTCTAGGATAATTCCCTAGAAGGTCTACGTAGAGTAGCGACTAGACATAAACCCGTCTATAAACGTCTTCGTAGACGTCTCTAACGCTCCGCTAGCCTATTCTATTAGTATAGCGGTTGGAATACTAAGTTTATAACGTATAGCTTCGTTATAGAGAAAAGTAGTAGTAGTAGAGTAGTTAGCATTATCTTTATTATCCTAGTTAGAGAAGGTACTATCTATGTCGTCGTCGTCGTCCGTAGTAAAAGTATTAGGATTACCCTCGCTTTCTAGGTTATCTCCCTTATACTTAAGTAGATACGAAGCGTACCTATAAGCTTAAGGGGACTTCCTATTAAAGCGTTACTAGCGGTTAAACTATTCCTATACTTTTCTACGCTCTTCGAACGAGTACTTCGTTAAGAAGTATCCCTCCTTATTATAGACGTAATACTACTTACGCTACGAAGGGGTCTTACTATTATTACGGGGAGGCTATTATTAGTAACGTTACCTTAGGCGTCTTCCCTTACCTAAGTAGTTATATCTCTAGTCTATAAGAAAAGTTATAGTATTTACTAAAGTACTAATATCGATAGAGGTACGTAGGTCTACTATAAGCTTCTTAAAAGAAAGCGGGGCTTAGAAGAGAGCTATATTTAGCTTAGGCGTTCTATAGTATACTTTCTTAAGTACGTAGATAAGGTTAGTCTCCTACTATTATACGGGGGTAAGGGCCCGCTAGTATAATAGTAACTTATTAACGAAGAGATCTAGAACCTTAACTAGCGACTTGTCCCTACTAGCTTAGCGGATACTAGTAAAAGAGTAATTCGACTAGTCGTTATAGTATACCTAACGATTATACTTAGTATTAAAATGTCCCTTTATCGCCTAGTATACCTACGTAAAGGTATACGTCTAAGGAATGTAGGATAGGAAGTAGTCTTAGGCACGATCTATTAGTACAGTTAAGAATACCGTATAGAATTCTCTAGGACGAATCTATAACGTTTAGTATACCTTAAGGAAAGCCTAGACTTTATCGTTAAAGATGTTATATACCTTCCCGCTATAGCTCTAGTCCTTATTCTAAAGCTTTACGAAGCTAATAGCCCGCGAGGCGTCTATTAGCTCGTTTAGAACGTTAACTAGGGGAAGTATATAGGACCTTTCGCTAATAGGGCCTCCTAGTCCGCGTATAGGGTTATACCCTAGTACGTCGAAACCTATAGGGAATATCGTTGCTTTTTCTATAGTCGTTACTAGCGATCCTATAGGGGGTTTTAACATTAAGAGGGGGTCCTAAGTAGTAGCGTTATCTATATTCCGTTCGAGACTAGCGGCCTATAGGCATAGCCTTAACTACGCGCGAGGGAGATCTAGGGCATAGTAAACTTAAGGAATTTAGGGTATAGGGTTTAGTATAGGGGTGTTATCGGTACTACCCTTACCTTTCTCGCGGTAGTATACCTACTAGTAGTTAAACGTAAGCGATTTCTCTAAAAACTTCGTTGTTAGAAGCTCTTCCTTATCCTAGCGTAGGAAGTCCTCTTCCTTAAGAAGGGTAGCGAGGCTCTACGGGATCTAGTCTCTTTTTATACCTACGCGAATACTATAGTAGCGTAAAAGTGTACGGAGTTTACTCGCTAATCCCTCTTCGAGGTTTTTAAAGTCCGTTACCTTCTAACCCTTAAAAAATTCGTAGAAAACGGCCTAGAGGTTGCTATTAGTCTAATATATAAGGTACGATATCTACTTAATAACGAATATATTGCGCGCTATCTTACTTACGCTCTTAGGCGGCGGTCTAAGCTTTTCCGCGAGAAATTCGTTAGTAACGTCCTCGACCGCTATCTCGAGCTAGTCTAGGATTACCTAACATTTGTCTCGCTAGGGAACCCCTACTAAGGTAGTAGGGGTCTACGAGCGGGTTTGTCTTCTAGTGCCTAAAGTACTAGGGGTATCTATAGAGAGGGTAGTAGAATCTATCGCGTAATAGGACGCTCCTAACTATAATCTACGTAGGTAGCGGCTACGTCTAAAGGGGGGAGCTATAGTGTCCCTAGACTATATTAGGCTTAGAGCCTATAATAAATCTACGCTTAGCTACACGCCTTATATAGTCGTATAGCTACTACTTATCTATAGCGATCTCTAATTAAGTACTAAGGAACACATATATAGCGTCCTTAGTCTCTTCTACTAGCTAGTCTATCTCTATAAGTAGCGATACGAAGTAGGTACCTAGAGAGACTAATTAGTATCGTAGGCGTTAGACCTTTTCGAAAAGGAATAAAGTATGTATTAAAATCTCTATCTTCTCCCGTAACTATTATATAGAGGGAGGGTTAAAATACCCTTCCCCTCCCTAAAGTTAGAAAAGGAAAAAACAATTATCTAGTTACATATACACTAGGTTAACGTTAGTACAATAGTACTAACGTTAGTCCGTCGGTACGTAACCTTATACCTAGCTAAGGCTAGTGCGTAATGTATCTATACTTTTCCTACTCTTATAGATACTCTTTTATAAGAATAATAAGAAACCTAATCTAAGAGCTTAGGTCCTTATTATTTATAAACAAGGTATCTATAAAGATAAAGAGCTTAGCCCTCTTTAGGTCTATAGGTACGAAAGTTAGACTATAGTCTAGCTACTACTTTTATTAGTAGATACGCTTATTAAGGTAATCGATATCCTTATCGCTTAGCTACTAAGCCTATACTATAACTAATAGATTATACGTAGCCTTAGGCTAGTAAAGGCTAGCGATATATATGCCTCGTATATACTACTAGACATATATAGTACGTACTATATCCTTTCTAGCGGACTTATTAATAAGGGTAAGCCTTACCCCTTGTCCCTTCTAGCCTATATAAATCCTATCGCCTATTATAGTAATTCTATATCTATTAAAGTCCTCTATATTACTATCTATTAGGTCCTTCTAGCCCTTTACCTTTAGCTTCGCGGCTTTAAGCCTACGAGCTTCCTTATTAAGGAAGGTATCTAATATAAGGAATATTATATTATTAGTTTAAAGGGTATAGATCCTAAAGTTAGTGTTAGCGTTAGAGATTAGTAGGTATAGATTAAACGTTAGTATTAGTAAAAGCTCCTCGCGAAGGTAGCGTTAGTATGTCTTAAACTAATATACGCTTACTTCTATAATCCTATATAAGGGCTTTACGATCTATAGGACTATTCTATTAGGGAATTTTATTTTTAGCTTATATAGGAGTAGGGTAAAGATATCGCGTTAGAGCGTAGATTTAGACTATATATAAGCTTATGTAATATTATAGAACGTAAGCGTTATACCTCTAGAGCGAAGAGAAGGGGTAAGTATAAGAAGAAGCCGCTAGCTATAACGCTAGATAGTTAGTAACTATATAAGGAGGTTAGCTTTTCTAGTATCGTTATAGCCTTATACGACTAGGCGAGACTTCTCGTAGGGGCATTCTATGTTCTTCCCCTTAACCTCTCGTATAAGTCTATACTTAAAGACTTGTCTATAGAAGTCTAGTAGTATTAGAGTTAGTACTATTATACTAAAGGCGAGGAGGGTATCGATTTCTATAGCGTTAAAAGCTTTAAAGGGATTACTGTTAGTAGTAATATAACCTTCTTTTTAGAGCTATAGAGAGAGGGAGAGATTAGCCGTTTCTCGTAGTATAAGGAAGGTATTAGTAGTCTTACTAATAGTATTACGTACTAGTAGTATAATAATTAACTTCCCTTTATTTACATAAGGTTAGCCTCTTTATCGAGGCATAGCTAGCCTTAGGATATCGTTAGGAGACGTAATAGGTCTCTAGTTAGTAGCGTTATAGGAGGGTAGTATCTTACCTATAGTCTTATAGGTTACTATCTTATATAGCTTAATATATATACTATAAAAGGTTATTAGGCTATTAACAAAGTCGAGGGTTATATCGTAATCCTTAATAGAGATAATGTTAAAAGGGCCCTACTATCCTACCTTTTCGTAGAATATAAATATAGGAAAGCTAATAAAGAGGGTAGAAGGGAGTATCGTTATAGTGTCCCTTAATATACCCTTATATAGCGCCTTAGTAACTCGTCTCGCGCTTATAGCCTTAAGAAGTTCTATTATTACTTTAGTATAGGTATAGGTACGTTATATAGCTAAGGGCGAGGGCGTAGAATCTATCGTTATCTATAGATATACCCTAAATACTAAGAGTATTAGTACGAGGCTATCTAAGCTAGTAGTATTATTAATAGCTTTTATAGCTATCTATAATATTATATCTAGCGACGCGTCTTTAATCTCCCCTTAGAGGATCTCATATACGCGTTAAAGAGGTACGTAATACCGCTTAACCTTTCCGATACTCTAGTACGCTTCTATAGGCACCTAGCGATACATTACGCTATGTAGGCGCGCCTCTACCTATAGTTCCGCGGTAGTAAAGTTAGTACTAGCATTATAGGCGAGGAAATCTAGTAGACTAAGGTACGTATTAATCTAGTATACCTTAAACGTTTCCTACGTATACTTAGCTATTATATTCCGTAGGAAGCGTATAGCCTAGAAGGAAGTAGTAGAGTTAACGAGATAAAGAACGTAGTAGCTATCGAGGTATATTATATCTACGATAACTTCGTAGTTAAAGTCGTAGTTATTATAGAGTATAAATTTAAAGCGTCGTAAGGCTTTACCCTTAAGCTAGTAGTAGTAATAGAACGTACGGATTAACTTAAGACTCTTACTATTAATATCGTAGCTAGTATAAGTTAAGAGCTTATATAAGCGCTATATAGAAGGGTAGCTAAACCGTTAATAAAGTCGTTAGAGTTTAGCCTTAGTAAGGAACGTAGTAGACGTAGTATATTAGAGCTTATTAAAGGAGAACTACGTATACCCTTAGTAGAACGTAACTAGGATTATAGCTCTATCGTACGTAACTATATATTCTTAAGGGACGTTAAGGTAGTAGCTTAGACGTTATATATCCTATAAGTAGAGGAGAAAAGGCATTATAGTATTTAATACGTAGAATTTAACTACCCCTATAGGTATATTAAGCTTTATAGACCTAAGCGAAGATACTAGTATAATGCCTTTAAAGGTAATTGTTATAGACCCTTTTGTAGATTCATTAAGCATTACATTAGGGCGCTTATAGTAAAGGGTAAGAAATTAGGCATAGCTAGTAGTAGAGTTCTAAGCCGCGCCTATATTAGGGATAATGCCTTAAAAGACCTATATAGAGTAGTAGTTAAGGACGAAGGTATCGTTAGTAGAATTAGCCCTTCGCTCTTTAACTATTGTCTTTATCTCCTCGCCTATAGTAAGGGTAGGTAGGCTAAGTCGATGTCTCGTAGCTTCTTCGCATAGGAAACTTATAGCTACATAGCTATAGGCCTCCTCCTTAGTAGTATTAACGTTACCTTTGTCCTAGTCTCTCTTAGATAAGGTACCTATGTCCTTATCTAGGGTATCTATAAGATTATTGCCCTTATACTTAAGTAAATAAGTTAAGTATCCTTAGGTACGTAGTAACTTCCTATTATATTATTACTACTAGTTATATTACTATTAGGCTTAGTAGCGTTCCTTATATATATGTTTTATTAAAAAACACCTAGTTTTATTATATACGTAGTAGCGCTTCTTCTATAATAGTAGCGGTCGTAAGGGCTCTTCGTAGCGCTATAGACCTAGCTACCTTCTAGACTCTAAGTAGTTGTATTTACGGTCTATAAAGAAGGTTATAGGCTATAAGGAAGCGTTTACCTTAATAGAAGTATAAAGGTCTATATAAAGCTTCTAGAACGAGATTAGTATAAGGAAGAGGGCTATGTTAAATTTAAGCATACCGCGATAAGCTCTCTTAAGCGCGTAGATAAGGTCTAATTCGTATTACTATACTAGGGCGAGGGCTCGCTAGTATAGGAAAAGCTTATCTATAAGGATATTAAGAACCTTAACCGTAGACTTCCCTTTATTTACCTAACGAAGCTATATAAAAGAATATAACAACTAGTTATTATAGTATACTTAGTAGTTATACGTAGTGTTAAAGTATAGCTTTATTATTTTATAAATCTATATAAACGTTATATCCTTTAGAACATATAAGAGGAAGTAGTTATGCGTATAATCCTTAAGGGCTATCGTAAACACTACGTAGAATTCATTAGGGCGGATTTATAACATATAGTAGACCTTAAGAAAGGCTTAGATCTTATCGTTAAAGATATTATATACGTAACCTATATAGCTAAGATCCTTATTCTAGAGCTTCGTAAAGTTAATCGCTTTTATTATATCTACTAGCTTATTTAGTATATTACTTAGTAAGAGTATATATACTAATTTATTAATAGAAGCTAGTACTATAGTAGGCTTAATACTATAGGCTACTATACTAGCCTATATATATTATTAGCCTACAGTCGTTAGCTATTCTATCGCCTCTCGATATAAGCTATATACCTTACAGTCTAGGTTATACCTAAGGGGTAGTAGATAGGCTATTAGTAACAGACATATAGTTAGTTCTATAGTATTCTATATAGGCGTCGACGTCGTTACTAGGGTACCCCTATTCTCTATCTTCGTCTATACTAAGGAGGATGTCGATAGCTTAATACCCTCTAGTACCGTCCTAGTTATAGCTTCCCTTACTTTTTCCTCTTTAAAGGTAGTAGGGCTACTACTAATCCTATTAATCCTATCGCGTAGCTAGGATATAGCTAACTTATACGTAAAGGTAGCGGTTATTAATTCCGCGTAATCCTATTTAGGTATATCTTTTACCTATAGTAATATAATAAGGGACTTAATAATTAGGGCCCTTTTTCGTCCTACATAGATACCCCTCTTCTATAGGACCTATTAGAGCCTACTATAGAGAGTATAGTTAGACCGCTTAAACGTTACAGTTATCTAACCCTTAAAGTCTTCCTAGAACATCGTTACGACCTAGTTATTACTACACTTAGTCCTAAAGTACTAGTTAGTACTAGAGAGAATATATATATTAAGTTCTATACTACTTATAGCGTTATTTAGAGAGTAGAGGTTTTAAAGGTTTCTACTAAGATACTAGTCTAAGATATTAGCGTCCTTAGTAATATCGAACCTTAGCTTTACTATAATTTTAAGGCATCTTACCTAAGGTCCTCGGTTATCTTTAGTATACTATGTGTTTTCTAATAGGCTAAGTCCTACTATACTAGTACTTATAGAAGCTATTATTACTACATATAATATAATACTCTCTTAGGAATAAAGATTAGTAATAAGGGACTAGTCTTATTGTCTAGGAATATACCTTTAGCGGGGAAAACTCCTAACCGAAGCTATTAAAGCGTAACTATAAAAACACTAGCGATAAAGGACTAGTAGAATTCGCGATGTCTCTTTTTTATAGCTATTCTATCTCTATTAGAGCCTAGAGACTAATTAGTGTAGAAGGCGTTAGGTAAAGCCTAGACTAGGCCTTTAGGATAGTAGTAAAACTATATATGTGTTTAATAATATCTAAGGAAGAGAGAAGGAAAGGATATATATAAGGGTAAGGGTTTAAAACCCCTAGCCCTATACCTATATTAGTATAGAAATATAAAAGTCTGTAGCTATACGTAAAAGTACATATAGCCTAGACTTACCTAGGGGCAGCCCTAGACTAGTCCCTAACTAGTCCTAGGGGAGCCCTAGAGAAACCCTAGGAAAGCCCTAGAGTTCTAGAGCTGTCTTATATAATAGCTCCCCTTACCTATGCTAGTACTAGTACATGTACTAATACCTACTTCCTTTACCTTATTAATTACAAGGAATGTTTTAACTAGCTTAGTAAGCTCTAAGCTAAATTATATACCTTCTATACCTTAAACTACTAGTACTATATATAGCTTAGCCCTATCCTTATAGACGTTATAATTACTTAGTAGGTAGTCCTTTACTATAAGAGTAGGGAGATAAAGGTAATAATAAAGATAAGAGACTTAGTCTTCTTAGCTAAGTAAGTATAGTATTACCTTAGTATATTATAGAAAGTAAGTAAGATCTTAAAGTAAGTTAATTCTATTCTATTTTCTTTAGAAGATACTTATTACTTATAAGAGGACTACTAAGGTTATTCTAGTATATACTTAGCTACTAGCTTAGTCTTAGCTACGCTCCTATTAGCCCCCCCTACTACTAAGAATCTAGTAAAGGAAGAAGAAGACAAGAATAAAAAAAAAGAAGATAGTAATAAGGGAGAAGAGGGGGGTCTAGCTACTATATTACTTATAGTATTCTAGGCTATTACTAGGTTTAATTACTTACTAATTGTAGTAGAGAGTCTAGAAGGGAGGATTAAGGTAGTAAAGGAGGGGGTTTAGTAGTTAAAGTCTATAGTAAAAGGTCTAGAGAAGGGAAAGTAAGTAGTATTAAGTAATATAGGGTTTAGGGGAAAACGTTAGAAGTTACTTAATAGTTAGGGTAGTACTAAGGCTAATAATAAGATTTAAGCCTAGAATTAACCTTTTCTATACTAACTAGCTATTAACTAATTCTTCCTTTTATAGCTTTACTTACCTCTTCCTTTTATAGCTTTACTTAACTCTTCCTTTTATAGCTTTACTTACCTCTTCCTTTTATATCTTTATCCTTTTCTTTACTTCTTCCTCCTAAATAAAGCCTTTTATATTATAAATTATATTAAGGGACTTAAATTCCTTTAACTTCTAAAGTAAGTAAGCCTTTATTATCCTATTTACTCTTATTACATTTATAAGTACTTAGTTTACCTTAATCTAACTAGCTTAAACCTTTTACTAAAGCTAGTATTAATAGATATTAATATACTATAGTTTTATAATAAGCTTTATACTAGGCTCTATTAATAATCTAATAATCTACTTATTATTATATTCTAAGTAAAGTCCCTTTTAGACAAATATTTAGGGATCTAAGTAACTTACTAATAAAGATTACTTATTTTACTATAAATAAAATAGCTAGTAGCTTAGCTTTTATATATAAAGTAGTTATAATATCTTACTTTATTACTTTCTAGGTAATTAGACCTTTATATAGTATTATTATAAATCTATTTAAGCTTTTCTAATTTTTTATATTATTTATAAATAAAGTATTACTTAATTTAAGGAATCTTAGTATGTTTTTTATTATATTACTTCTTAGTTAAATCTTATATAAGTAAGTTCCTTTTAAGTATTAAAGAACTTAGTTTATTACTACTTTATAAAATTAATTAGGGTTTAAATTTAACTATAAAAGCTTAAAAATAGTAAAGTTAATATTTAGTCTAGTTAAAATAACTATAAAGATAAGTAATCCTATCTTTTATTAATACTATATAATATCCTTTAAGTAAGCTATATATATTAACCTTCTTAGCTAATCTTCTATAAAAATCTATAGTTTTCTTTTACTTAATATATTAAGTTTAGGAAAAATTAGTATATTATCTTATTAACTTACGCTTCTTAGGTAAGATATATATAATACTTTACTTAATCCTAAATAATATAAATACCTAGAAACTACTTTAAGTTACTAACTATTATTAGCTTAAATAACTTTTTAGTTTCCTTATAATTTACTCGTTAAGTCCTCTATCTTTCTCTATAAAGACTTAGATAAAGTTATTTATAAAAAGAAAGTAATAAGCTACTTAATTATTATTATATATAGTTCTTATAGTATTCTATATATGTCTTAAGCCTTAAGCTTTTTATAAGGAAATTCTAATATAATAAAGGTAAATAGTAAAGTCTATTTAATACTTTATAAAGTTATAGAACTATTCCTTACTTTATATATTTTATAAGTACTTTATATATATTACTTTATATTTTAATAGAATATTAATAAGTCTATTAATAATGTCTATCTACTTAAGCTTAAGGTTATATTTTACTACTATTATTAATAATAACTTTATAAATATTCTAGTTAGAGTTATAACTTTTATTAAAAGATTATACTTAAATTATTAGTTCTTATAAACTATAAGCTAAGCTTTATATTTAGCTAAAGTACTTTTCTTATTAGTCTTATAAGTATAGGCTTACTTATAATATAGGATTTATACTTTAATAGCTCTTTATATAGGGATTTCTTTTATAACTTTAAGTTTATATAAGATTTAAGGTAAGTTTTCTATATCTTATAAAAATCGCCCTTTAATAAGTACTAAGCTAATTCTTTTTATTCTCTAGTATTAATAGTAAATTCTATAATGTTTTCTCTAGCTTAAGCTTTATTTTAAATTTTCTACTTATAAGAAATGCTCTATAAATTAGTAACTTAATCTTTATAGTATAAAATTATTTAATTATTTTACTTCTTTTAATAGCTTTCTATTTATTATAGTTATCTAGTAACTTCTTCTTCTACCTTTTATAGATTCTTATTTAGAGAAATACCTAGTTTCCTATCTTATTTCTTATCTAGTCTTATATATACTACTCTTTATAGTATTAATATTAAAAGGACCCTTATTTATTTATTTCTTTAGTTAAACTAGTAAATAAACTAATAAGATTATACTTAAATTATTATTTATTATTAAGAGTAATAGTATATTTACTAGACTCCTATTATATTCCTAATTAAAAGCTTTAGAGTTCTACCTTAGCTTAAAATCTTTTATATTTAGCTTATTATTTATAAGTATATTTATATTTTATTAATACATGCACTAGTACTAGCGTAGGTAAGGGGAGCTATTACGTAAGACGGCTCTAGGACTCTAGGGCTTCCCTAGGGTTTCTCTAGGGCTCCCCTAGGGCTAGTTAGGGACTAGTCTAGGGCCGCCCCTTAGTAGGTCCGGGCTATACGTGCTTTTACGTGTAGCCGCACCCGCCCCTCGGCAGGTCTAGGCTATACGTGCTTTTACGTGTAGCCGCGGCCTTTTGTATTTCCGTACCGATGTAGGTGTAGGGCTAGGGGTTTTAAGACCCCTACCCTTACATACATCCTTTCCTTCTCTCTTCGTTAGATATTATTAAATAAACACATAGCTTTACTATTATCTCGAAAGCCTAGGCTTTACCTAACGCCTTCTATAATTTTTCTTTACTTTACTATCTTTTAAATAGAGTTAACTAATTACTATCCTTTTAGCTAGAATTCCTAGGGGGCTTTAAAATTTTATTACTTAAGAAAGCTACTACTTTAATAATTTTTAACTATAATTTATATAATAAATTAGCTATAATTTATATCTTTTTATTTACTTTATTACTATACCCCTTAAGGATTTAGCTCTTCTATTTTAAGTAAGTATATAAGGTATAAAGTGTTCTTTATTAATACCTTTATTCTTTAGCTAGTCTCTAATACTCTTAATAAAGAGCTCTTTATTAAATTAGACCTTTACTTTCTTATCTTAATAGTATTTAACATATTAAATATAGGTATAAAAGAAATCTTAGTTATATTTCTTAAGATAAATCTATTTAAAATATAGTATAATTATACTTAATATTATATCTATTATTAATATAATACTAATATACTTATTATAGTTTAAGGTAAAATTAGTTTAGTTAATTTAGAGCTCTTTTTTAGAAATTCTTATTTAAATTAGTAGTCTTTTTAATACTTATCTTTTAGCTATACCCTAAGTATAGGATTTATATTTAACTATCTTTAGTTCCTTAATTTTAATATAAAGTTACTATTCTAATTTTTCTAGTACTTAGCTTTTTAAATATCTAAGTCTTTAAAACTATAGCTTAGCTTTAGCTTCTAGGATCTTTCTTACTATTAATCTTTTAATTTATACTATTATAACTACTTCTAGTATACTTTAATTAAGTCTAGGAATATATTATAGGATAAACTAGAAGTACTAGTATATAATAGTATTAATTAGTTTATTATTACGTCTCTAAATAATTACTAATAAATTTAGTAGTACTAGAGTTATATCTTAGTAAAGTCCCTAAAGTTTAAGAAAGTAATATAATACTACTATTACTAAGAAAGTTAAATAAAAGGTAACGTTTTTTAAGTAAAGGGCCCTTTAATTTCCTTATAAAGTAGTTACTAAGAGTTTAATAGTTCTATATTTTTAATATTAACATTACTCTCTCTAGTTTATACTAAATCTATTAAGCTTAGTTTAAATAATATAAAGTATAAGAGGTTATTATATATATAAATAGAGGTACTATAGTTAAGGATTAAGTAATTAACTAGAGAATAGTTTATAGATTTATTTCTACTACTATAAATTTTACTTCTTTAGCTATTTTCTACTCCTTAGCTTATAGCTTTCTTAACTATTAATTTACTTTCGTTGCCTTCTCTCTAACCTCTAGAACTTTTTTCTTAATCTTAGGGTAAGTCTTTATAGCTTACTTAACTCTAAACTTTACTTTTTTTACTTATTATAATAGTTACTACTTAGGAGCTATAGTATTACTAACTCCCTAGTACTTTTTAAGTTTATACTAGACTTTTTTATAAGCCTTATATTATAAAGAATATTAAGTATAGCCTTTATAGTCCTAGTTATAGTCCTTATTACCCTTCTTCCTACCTACCTAAGATTAAGAATAGAATAACTAGGTTCTAGTTCTTTTATAAGAGTTATTACAATCCTTTTCTTTCTTTTTCCCTTTTTTTATCTTTACTAGCGATTCTAAAGTAGTTTAAATCTATAACTAGGGCTATTTCCCTTTTTACCCCTTATCTTCCCCTCTTTTCCTATAAGAATAGCTTATAAATTCTTCTTATAATTACTAATATAGTTTAAATCCTCTCCTTTATTATTAATACTATAATTATAACTATTACTAAAGGGTTATTTAAAGTTCTTACTATTATTTTAAGGAATAGCTCTCTTAACTTTCTTTCCTAGTGTCGAAGGCTAGTAATCCTTTAAAAGGACGTAAGAAAACAATCAATTAATTATTAGACTTATTCCTTTTCTCACGTCCTTTCGAAGGATTACTAGCCTTCGACACTAATTAGTCTCACTAGCTCGTTGAGACAGATAGTAAGAAGAAGAGACTTAGTTTGTATTCCGTCTAACCTCTTTAGTAGTCGGATCTCACTAAGTGCTACGACAATCTCTACTCCCTTCGCCTTTTTCGATAAGCTCGGAGGGATTCGATATCGTACCTATAGAGGATTTCTAGAGAAAACAGGTTCCCGAAGAGTCTACTATAAGGAGCGTTACATTACGTAGACAACATAGCATTATCCTTACGATAAGGTACCTCTAACAACGAAGCTCTCGGCTAAAGGTGTTATGTAATCCTTAATAGTATAAACATTACTAGCCGCCCGAGTAATCTTAATAACATCGCTATAATAGCGGATCTTACGTAGCTAACAGAGGAGACGATAGACGTAGAGCTTAACTCTTATGTCGTTAGTAAGCTATAAGATTACACTTTTTACGATAATGATTCGGTACTACATAAGACATACCGATACGACTTTAAGGGATGGAATAACGCCTTATTCTATCGGGTGTCACGGCCGCTAGCATAACAGCTTCGACGCTTGCTTCGGTCGAAAGGCATCTACGCTAGCTATCGAAACGCTAGAATCGCGGAATCCCTTACTGCCCTCGTAGAGTTAGAAGACATGCTAGAAAAGGAATAAGTTTAATAATTAATTAATTGTTTTCTTACGTCCTTTCGAAGGATTACTAGCCTTTAATACCTAGAGTATAGCTTCTTCTTAGATAGCTATAGCTAGCCTATTACTAAGCTACTTAACTACTTTTATAATGTCTTATAACTATACTTTAAAAAATAACTAAGGGAGTCTATATCTCTTTATATTTATTATAATCCTCTCTTACTTATTAATCTATTTCTTAGGCTTATATTTAAAGGAGTAAACGTTAGCTATTAGGGCTATATAATTTATACCTATAATATAAGCTATATAGCCTCTAATAGTACTAATAAGGCTTTAAGGGTTTTAAACTAATCCCTTATTTTATTTTACTAATTAAAGAAGGTAGCCTTAGCTTTACTAATTAATCTAAGTATAATAGCTTAAGCCTTTATAAAAAGTAATAAAATATAATAGTACTCTTTTCTTCCTAACTTCTATAGCTTATAAGTAAACTAATAGTTTACTTTTCTTTTATAGTTAATATAGTAAAAATAACTAAATTATTATTCTTATATTAGCTAACTCTAAGATAGTTATAAAGATTAAGGGTAATTAGCTTTTAGTTCTTTTTATAGTTTAAGAAAATTATATTATAAACTAAAGAGTTAATCCTATTTATTATCTCTTTCTTCTATATATTCTAGTTTTTAAGGCTAATAAGCTTAGCTTATAAAGTACTTAATTCTATTAATATTCTTATAAATATTAGTATTATTTTAATAATAAAAGGTTTATTATTAATTTAATAACTAATAGTAATTTATTATAGAGAAGTTATAAGTTATTATAATTATTCTAATAGCCTCCTAGGCTTATAACTATTAAATAGCTATAAGTAAATTTAGTAAGAATTATAATAAAGTAACTATATAATAGTAATTATAAAATATAGAGAGATATAAAAGGTATAAAGAGAGTTATAATCTTAATTATTTAATACTATTTAAGGGGAATTCTAATCCTTTCTTATAGTCTAGTTCTTCTATAAGTATATTCCTAATTATTCCTACTAGGGAAGGCTATCCTAGCTATTATCTTACGCTAGCTAATTACCCTAATCCGTAAATATTACGAGGGAGGGCTATCTTAGCTACTGCCTCGTACTAGCTAATTGCTCTTTATGCCCTATAGCCACCGACATAACTTAGCATCTGTTTGCCCGCAACTTCTCTCTTCGGCTTCGATCCTGAAGATACATCGAGTATTGATTCTTTAGCACAAAAGACAGCATGGAGTTTCCGCCCTATGAAGAGTATGCAGAGGCCCTCATACCGTCCCGTTATCAGTGTCCATCTCTTTGCTAATCCGAATGGCCTCAAGCATCGTGCTTTCACCCACCTTTCGATTCATCGTCGGGCCAGACAAGCGAGAGTTCCATGTTCACTCGGCGCTCGTGTCCCATCAGTCGCCAGTTCTCGACAAGCTTGTCAACGGTGATTTCCGCGAAGCTGAGGATAAGGAGGCCGTCTTGGACAAGGTGGATGAACAAACCTTTGTGCGCTTCTGCCAGTTCGCCTACACGGGGAACTACAGCGAGCCAAAACCACAGACCACAGACCACTTGCTGCCCGAAGTTTTCGAATATGATGGGTCTTGGACTGCATCACAACTTCGTGAAAGAAAGTCGACCACCAAGAAGCAACGGCAAAAACATAGACAAACATCTAATCCCTTTGCCACTTCGGACTCCATCGATTCTCCCTGTACATGTACCTGGAAACCGTGCTCAAAGAGGCTGGAAGAAGAAGATTTGACCAGAATCCTGCTCGCCCACGCCCAACTATACGTCTTTGCCGACTGCTACCAAATTGAGCAGCTGGCAAGCATCTCGTTCAGCAGATTGTTTGAAACCTTGGAGGTTTTGAAAGGAGCGACGACGAACACCGATGGCATGACTGAGCTCGTCCGTCTCTGCTTCGAGGAGGCGGTACCGGGGAAATTGAAGAATATGGTGACGACGTATGCAAGTTACGAAATGAAGCGGCTCTGGACGCATCCGGGATTTCGAGAGCTTGTAGGGGAGAATAATGAGCTTTCTGTTGCTTTGATCGATGCCATGGTGCCGAGTCTTGAGGGCTGAAAGCATCGAGGCGATAATGTTGACCTGTGGTTCTCATTGAACCCCAGCACATCTATTATACATATATATCGAAATGCAAAGTCATCCTAGGAGAAAATGTGCTTTATTGGTATTCATCATCCCCCCGCTGTCTCGACGGTCGAAGGCAACTTGATGCCCTCTGTTTCATCACAGCCTCGTACGGCAACTCGCTACACATCTCGAGTCAGAGCTGGCTTCTCTGCCGTCAACATGCTCAGAGACGGAACTGCCCACTCGGCAGGATCGATACCGGCAAACTCGCCCACCCGATCTACATAGCCGTCAAACCGGAGTCCAATGTCGTCATCCTCAGCTGCCCTGATCAACTCCCTCATACGATAACGAGGATCGGAGAGATGCCAGGTAATATACCCGTGTATAAACCGCGTCACCGTCTCAGCCATAAACGCCTTCTCAGAGAAGACAGTCGAGGTCTCGTTGCTGACACTGACAATGTTACTCGCCAGCTGAGCCAGCGCCTCCGTCTGAGAAACGCCATTGACCTCGGCATAGAGAATGGCCCAGCTTGTCTCATCACCTTCTTCGTATTCCTTGTAAAACGACAGCAAATCGTTGATGGCTATCATGCCCTTCTCAACCAGGCAGATGGCAGCCGTCATCTCCACCAGCAACTCCCCCTCGTCGAATTGGTCTGCCGGTAAGAGTGAGGCTGCGACGGAGTGGCCGAGGCAGCTCAAGCGTCGCAGGAAATTGGGATAGTCGCCTGGGCCGCGGAAGCCGGTAAAATCTTGCATCTCGATCCAGCGGCCTTGTACGACTGAGCGAATACATGTATGTGAGTCTTTGGTCTTTTCAAGAGAGTCAATCGATTACCCACAGTCAATGGTGTTGCGATATATGCCTAGAGAGCAAAAGGGTCCGTAATACTTCATCACTTGGAGAAACTGGTCGTTGACGAGCTTCAGCCAGGGGTATCCCTGCGGCCTGCCCGTCACCATGTCCTCTAGAAGCCCCTGCATCGAGGGCCGCAGATCGTCCTGAGAATCGTCAAAGATGATGAGATAGGTGAAGTAAATGGTGAGCACCGTCCTGAGCTTCGAACTTGCCCGGGTAGAGCAGCAGACGATGACGCAAGCCGTCGATCGCAATACTTTATCTATCGTCTCGACTTTCTTGTGCAGCGTCTCTCGCACCTGCGGTTGTGCAAAGTGCTTGACTGCCTCGCTGTAGACGAATCGGAGGATGGAGACGCGGTCCTCGCGGGTGTCGTAGTTGGTATCACTGTAGCGGATCGTGTCGAGGACGTCGACGATGATACGCTTGAAGTCGTTGACGGGGAACGGTTCAAAAGACATGCTGGTTGAATGGTTGGGTTAATGAGAGTATGAACTGGAAATGAAGAGAGAGACGAGATGGTTCTAGACAACTATCGTGAGGGTGTCATCGTCTTCTCTATATAAGCGGCTCAAAGACCTTAAGTATGAAATCAGTTGCTTCAAACGGTATCGGTCATGCACGAGTTCTACTTCGGATGGCTGAAAGCACCATCAGCCTCTCTACATCAGCGGCTCAAAGACACCACGTATGTAATCAGTTGGTATCGCTCATGCACGAATTACAAGTGGGATAGCTGAAGTGGAAGAGACCTGCATCAACAGCCAACTGAATCCGTTTTCGAACATTATAACATAATCACAATCATCAAGCACCGGCGGTCTTGTTGAGATTTATGTACCGAGCCAATCGGAAGAAGTGAGAGCGTATCCGTGGGTAGCACAAAGTCGATGTTTCAAGCCAAGCTGAAGAAGTGAGACCGTATCCGTTACTAATATAGAGTCGATCGAAGCGCAGTTCCGGCTTTTCTTTCTCTTATCAAGCGCAGCTGAATAGGTTAGAGTGCAGCGAGTTCGTCTTCACAAAGTATGTGTGTCGACTGGATGATGCCTAGAGGGTATCACCGGATTCCCTCTTACTGTTCCTGTTCTATCCATCGACTCCTAAAGAGAATTAAACAAGCGACTAGTTATCTATAACGGTTCGATAGTGTCGGTAGCTATAGGGCATAAAGAGTAATGAGCTAGTACGAGGCAGTAGCTAGGCTAGCCCCCCTTTATAATATTTATGTTAAGGATTATACTAAGATAGTGTTTTAGTTAAATAAATAATCGATAATTGTTTATTTAAAACTAAAGGGGTATCTTTTAGCTAGATCTCTAAGCGACTATATACCTATAGAATCGTTTTCTATTTTAGTACTTAGATAGTAAGTATACTATTATATATATAGTATTCCTAGTACCTAGGTAATAGCTATAAAGTCTAATATAGTCTAATATAGTTAAATATATATTACTAATATATCTATTAATACTAATCTATAGCTAAATAATTCTAGGGTAAAGTTAGTACTACTTCTAAGATATAGCTAAGTAATCCTAATACTATCTCTAAGGTCTTTAGGAGTATTTCTAGGGTATATAAAATATTATATACTTATAAGTACCTAGGTATTACTTAGGTAACTAAACTAGCTTAGTATATAATATTACCCCCTACTCTTTTTATTATAGAAGTAGTATAAAAACTACTTAAGTAAGGGTCCCTTCTATTAAATTAATAGGTAGTAGATTAAGCTAATAGCCTTACTTTTTATATTTATAATATTAATAAAAATAAGAATAAGAATAAGGTAAGACTATAGCCCTATATAATAGCTAGAGTAATGTTAAGGATCGTATTAAGACAGTGTTTTAGTTAAATAGATAATTAATAAATGTCTATTTAGAACTAGAGAGGTATCTTTTAGCTAGATCTCTAGATAAGTTATATACCTATAGAATCGTCTCTATCTTAGCGCTTTTAGATAGTAAGTATACTATCTTATATTAGTATTCCTAGCGTCTAGCTAGTAGCTATATAGTTTAATATATTCTAATATATATTTACTAATCTCTATTAATACTAATCTATAGTTAGATAATTCTAGGGTAAAGTTAGCGCTACTCCTAGGATATAGCTAAGCGATCCTAGCGTTGTTCCTAGGGTCTTTAGGGGTGTTTTTAGAGTACGTAAGATATTACATGTTCGTAAGTACCTAGGTATTACTTAAGTAACTAGACTAGCTTAGCCTATAATATTACTCCCCTTACTTTTTCTATTATTAGGGTAGTACCCTAGTAGGGGCCCTACCTATTAAATTAGTAGGTAGCGGATTAGGCTAATAGTCTTACTTTTTACGTTTTTATAACTACTATAAAAACAACTATAATAATAAAAACAACTATAATAGTAGTAGTAGTAGTAATAATAACAATAATAACAACATTAGTAGTAGTAGTAATAGTAGTAGTAGTAGTAGTAATAATAACAACATTAGTAGTAGTAGTAGTAATAGTAGTAGTAGTAACAACTATAGTAATAGTAATAGTAAGAGTAATAAAGTAAAACTATAGCCTAACGCGACTACTTAAGCGAGGCCTAATCGTTAAATAATCTAGAATAAGTAACGTAGTTAATTTAGAGCTATCGCTTACTAGGGATCCCGTTACGCTATCTAAGAGGAAGGATCCTTAGCTACCCCTAGTTACGCTAGCTAACCTAGCCCCTAAGATAGGTACATAGCGTTGTTAGCTACCTTATATAGTATATATAGGTTAGATAACCTAGGGTAAGGTAAAGGCCTATTAGGAGTAAGCCTCTATCTATACTTAGGCTTACTTTAACTATACTTACCTAGGCTTACAGTACTAGCCTATAAGTTTAACTCTTATCTATTAATATTTACTAGAGAATAGATTGCTAATAGGTTATAGATAGTATAAGTAAAGCTAGAAGGGGTAGTAGTAGCCTATATACTAGCTAATTTCTTAGAGACTTATTACTAAGAGTTAGACGAGGCGCTAGGAGAGGACGACGTCTAGT
Organism: Ophiocordyceps camponoti-floridani; assembly: GCA_012980515.1. Lineage (NCBI taxonomy): Eukaryota > Fungi > Ascomycota > Sordariomycetes > Hypocreales > Ophiocordycipitaceae > Ophiocordyceps > Ophiocordyceps camponoti-floridani. Next base: position 3,010,393 of record JAACLJ010000001.1, read on the forward strand.
TCTAGTACGTTACCTAAGAGGTAATATAGCTCTATAGTTATTAGTTATATAAATACCTACTTAGTTACTATCCTATTTACGTTCTTAGTTATATAATTATTATAAACGTTAAGTATACTATAGATTACTATCGTACTAGTTAACTAGTCCCTACTAACGTTTATACTCTTCTAATACTTTTATATTCTTTAAGTATTCTAATAGTTCCTAAGTTAACTTAGTATACCTATCTTAGTAGACTAATACCTTACGTTAACATTTTATGTCTAATCTTCTTTTAATAGGTAGCTATTACTTTAGTAATTTTCTATTTAGCCTTACTATCCTTATTTATAATTAGTAGTAGTTATAGGTTATCTACCCTTTATCCTAGAAGTAGATTATTAGCTACTAAATAGAGAAGATTAATATAAAATATAGGATAGATATTTCTCTAAATATTAAGTTTAACATTATATAGACTAATAATATAAGTAATAGTATACTTATAATAGAGCTAATCGAGCTCCTAGTTTAGTCTTAGTAAATAGTAGTTTTTTATATATAGCTAGACCTTATTACTAACCTTAAATTAATTAGTAAGGTATTAATATTAATTTTATCGGTATATGTACTAGTACTAGCGTAGGTAAGGGGAGCTATTACGTAAGACGGCTCTAGGACTCTAGGGCTTCCCTAGGGTTTCTCTAGGGCTCCCCTAGGGCTAGTTAGGGACTAGTCTAGGGCCGCCCCTCGGTAGGTCTAGGCTATATGTACTTTTACGTATAGCTACGCCCGCCCCTTAGTAGGTCTAGGCTATATGTACTTTTACGTATAGCCGCGGACTTTTATATTTCTATACCGATATAGGTATAGGGCTAGGGGTTTAAAACCCCTACCCTTATATATATCCTTTCCTTCTCTCTTCGTTAGATATTATTAAACAAATATATAGCTTTACTATTATCTTAAAAGCCTAGGCTTTACCTAACGCCTTCTATACTAATTAGTCTCTAGGCTCTAATAGAGATAGAATAGCTATAAAGAAGAGATATCGCGAATTTAACTAGTCCCTTATCGCTAGTGTCTTCGTAGGTATACTTAAATAGCTTTAGTTAGGACGTTTCCTTACTAAAGGTATACTCCTAAACAATAAGACTAATCCCTTATTACTAATCTTTATTCCTAAGAGAGTATTATATTATACGTAGTAACAATAGCTTCCGTAAGTACTAGTATAGTAAGACCTAGCCTATTAGAAAACACATAGTATACTAAGGATAACCGAGGACCTTAAGTAAGATACCTTAAAATTATAGAAAAGCTAAGATTCGAGATTACTAGGGACGCTAACGTCTTAGACTAGTATCTTAGTAGGAACTTATAGAACCTTTACTCCCTAGACGACGCTATAAGTAGTATAGAACTTAATACGTATATCCTCTCCTATACTAACTAGTACTATAGTACTAAGTATAGTAATAATTATATCGTAACAATATTCTAGGAGGACTTTAAGGGTTAGACGACTATAACGTTTAAGTAGACTAATCGCCCTTTCTATAGTAGGCTCTAATAGGTCCTATAGGAGAGGGGTATCTATATAGGACAGAAAAGGGCCCTAATAATTAAGTCCCTTATTACATTACTATAGATAGAAGATATACCTAAATAGGACTACGCTAAATTAATAAATACTAACTTTACGTACGAGTTAGCTATATCCTAGCTACGCGATAGGATTAATAGGATTAGTAGTAGCCCTACTACTTTTAAAGAGAAAAAAGTAAGGGGGGCTATAGCTAGGATAGTACTAGAGGGTATTAAGCTATCGATATCCTCTATAGTATAAACGAAGATAGAGGATAGGGGTACCCTAGTAACGATATTAACGCCTATATAGAACACTATAGAACTAACTATACGTCTGTCGCTAACGGCTTATCTACTGCCCCTTAAGTATAACCTAGGCTGTAAAGTATATAACTTATATTAAGAGGCGATAGAACGGTTAACAACTATAGGCTAGTAATATATATAGGCTAGTATAGTAGCCTATAGTATCGAGCCTACTATAGTACTAGCTTCTATTAACGAATTAGCGTATATACTCCCGCTAAGTAATATACTAAATAAGCTAGTAGATATAATAAAAGTAATTAACTTTACGAAGCTCTAGAATAAGGATCTTAGCTATATAGGATACGTATATAATATCTTCGACGATAAGATCTAAGCTTTTCTTAAGGTTTACTATACGTTATAAATCCGCCCTAGCGAATTCTATGTAGTATTTACGATAGCCCTTAAGGATTATACGCGTAACTACTTCCTCTTATATATTTTAAAGGATACGACGTTTATATAGATCTATAATATAATAAAGCTATACTTTAATACTACGTATAACCGCTAAGTATACTATAATAACTAGTTATTATACTCTTTTATATAGCTTCGTTAGGTAAATAAAGGGAAGTTTATAGTTAAGGTTCTTAATATCCTTATAGATAAGCTTCTCCTATACTAGCGAGCCCTCGCCCTAGTATAGTAATAGGAATTAGACCTTATCTATATACTTAAGAGAGCTTATCGCGGTATGCCTAAATTTAATATAGCCCTCTTTCTTGTACTAATCTCGTTCTAAAAGCTTTATATAGACCTTTATACTTTTATCGAGGTAAACGCTTCCTTATAGCCTATAACCTTCCTTATAGACTATAAATATAACTACTTAGGGTCTAGAAGGCAGCTAGGTTTACAGTACTATAAAGAGCCCTTATAACTACTACTATTATAGAAGAAGCGCTACTACATATATAATAAGACTAGGTGTTTTTTAACAAAACATACATATAAGGAACGCTACTAAGCCTAATAGCGATACGACTAGTAGTAATAACATAATAGGAAGTTACTACATATCTAAGGATACTTAACCTATCTACTTAAGTATAAAGGTAATAATCTTATAGATACCCTAGATAAGGACATAGGTACCTCGTCTAGTAAAGACTAGAATAAAGGTAACGTTAATACTAGCGAGGAGGAGGCCTATAGCTATATAGCTATAAGCTTCCTATACGAAGAGGCTATAAGACATTAACTTAGCTTACTTACCCTCGCTATAGGTAAGGAGATAAAAATAACTATTAAATAGTAAAGGGCTAATTCTACTAACAATGCCTTTATCCTTAACCGCTACTCTATATAGGTCTTCTAAGGTATTATCCCTAATATAGGCGCGGCTTAGAACTCTATTACTAGCTATCCCTAATTCCTTACCCTTTACTATAAGCGCCCTAATATAACGCTTAATAAATCTACGAAAGGGTCTATAACAATTACCTTTAGAGACATTACGCTAGTATCTTTACTTAGGTCTATAAAGCTTAACATACCTATAGGGGTAGTTGAATTCTACGTATTAGATACTATAATGCCTTTTCTCCTCTACTTATAAGATATATAATGTCTAAGCTACTACCTTAACGTCCCTTAAGGATATATAGTTACGTACGATAGAGCTACGATCCTAGTTACGTTCTACTAGGAGTATATATAGTTCTCCCTTAGTAAGCTCTAATATACTACGTTTACTACGTTCCTTACTAAGGCTAAACTCTAATAACTTTATTAACGGTTTAGCTACCCTTCTATATAGCGCTTATATAAGCTCTTAACTTATACTAGCTATAATATTAATAGTAAGAGCCTTAAGTTAATCTATACGTTCTACTACTACTACTAGCTTAAGGGTAAAGCCCTATAACGCTTTAAATTTATACTCTACGACGATTACGACTTTAACTATAAAGTTATTATAGATATAATGTACCTTAATAGTTACTATGTCCTTTATCTCGTCGACTCTACTACCTCCTTCTAGGCTATACGCTTTCTATAGGATATAATAGCTAAGCATACGTAGGAAACGTTTAAGGTATACTAGATTAATACGTACCTTAGTCTACTAGATTTCCTCGCCTATAATACTAGTACTAACTTTACTACTATAGAACTATAGGCGGAAGCGCGCCTATATAGTGTAACGTGTCGCTAGGTACTCGTAGAAGCGTACTAGAGTATCGGAAAGGTCGAGTAGTATTACATACCTCTTTAATATACGTACGAGATCCTTTAAAGGGAGATTAAAGACGTATCGCTAGATATAATATTATAGATAACTATAAAAGCTATTAATAATACTACTAGCCTAGATAGCCTTATACCGATACTCTTAGTATTTAGGGTATACCTACGGATAATAATAGATTCTATGCCCTTACCCTTAGCTATATAATGTACCTATACCTATACTAAAGTAATAATAGAACTTCGTAAGGCTATAAGCGCGAGACGGGTTACTAAGGCACTACGTAAAGGTATATTAAGGGATACTATAATAATACTCCCTTCTACCCTCTCTATTAGCTCGCCTATACTTATATTCTACGAAAAGGTAGGATAGTAGGGCCCTTTTAACGTTATCTCTATTAAGGATTACGATGTAACCCTTAACTTTATTAATAGCCTAATAACCTTTTATAGTATATATATTAAGCTATATAAGATAGTAACCTATAAGACTATAGGTAAGACACTACCCTCCTATAACGCCGCTAACTAGAGACCTATTATGTCTCCTAATAATATCCTAAGGCTAGTTATACCTCGACGAAGAGGCTAACCTTATATAAATAAAGGGAAGTTAATTATTGTACTACTAGTACGTAATACTACTAGTAAGACTACTAATACCTTCCTTATACCGCGAGAAATAGCTAATCTCTCCCTCTCTCTATAGCTCTAAAAAGAAGGTCGTATTACTACTAACAGTAATCCCTTCGAAGCTTCTAACGCTATAGAAATTAACGCCCTCCTTACCTCTAGTATAATAGTACTAACCCTAATACTGCTAGACTTCTATAGACGAGTCTTTAAGTATAGACTTATACGAGAGGTTAAGGGGAAGAACATAGAACGCCCCTACGAGAAGTCTTGTCTAGTTATATAAGGCTATAATAACGCTAGAAAAGCTAACTTCCTTATATAGTCGCTAACTATCTAACGTTATAGCTAGCGGCTTCTTCTTATACTTACCCCTTCTCTTCTCTCTAGAGGTATAACACTTACGTTCTATAATATTACGTAAGCTTATATATAGTCTAAATCTACGCTCTAGCGCGATATCCTTACCCTACTCCTATATAAGCTAAAAACAAAATTCCCTAAAGGAATAGTCCTATAGATTATAAAGCCCTTATATAGGATTATAGAAGTAAGTATATATTAGTTTAAGACGTACTAACGTTACCTTTAAAAGGAGCTTTTACTAACGCTAACGTTCGATCTATGCCTACTAATCTCTAATACTAACGCTAACTTTAGGATCTACGCCCTTTAAACTAATAATATAATGTTTCTTATATTAGATACCTTCCTTAATAAGGAAGCTCGTAGGCTAGAAGCCGCGAAGCTAAAGATAAAGGGCTAGAAGGACCTAATAGACGGCGATATAGAGGACTTTAATAGATATAGAATTACTATAGTAAGTAATAGGATTTACGTAAGCTAGAAGGGATAAGGGGTAAGGCTTACCCTTATCGATAAGTTTGCTAGAAAGGATACAGTACGTACTATATATGTCTAGTAGCGTATATAAGGCGCGTATATCGCTAGCCTTTACTAGCCTAAGGCTACGTATAATCTATTAGTTATAGTATAAGCTTAGTAGCTAAGCGATAAGGATATCGATTACCTTAATAAGCGTATCTACTAGTAAAAGTAGTAGCTAGACTATAGTCTAACCTTCGTACCTATAGACCTAAAGAGGGCTAAGCTCTTTATTTTTATAGATACCTTATTCGTAAATAATAAGAACCTAAGCTCTTAGATTAGGTTCTTCGTTATTCTTATAAAAGAGTATCTATAAGGGTAGGAAAAGGATAGTACATTCCTTCTTAAAGGTAATATCTTATACTAGAGCTCTACGAAGTATAAGAGGGTTACTAGGAGCGTACTTATATCCGAGATATATAGTCTTATCGTAGGATATAATGCTAGGTTCGTCCTAGTAGATATCCTTAGGACTATCGCTCGCTACCTTTACCTTCTACTACTACTAATCGTAATCTATATAGACTCGTATTCGCTATACAAGTACCTTATAAAGATAAGGTTAACGGTAGAGAAGAGGCTAATAATTAACCTCCTTACCTTACGATAGTTATATGAGCGACGTAAGATTAAGGAGGTACGATAGATTAACAGACGCGACAATCCTATAGACGCCCTAACGAAGCCTACGCCTAACGATGCTCTAATAAGGCTAGTAGATAGTAGGGAGCTATACGTACGCATTAAGACATAGGTTAATCGTAGAAAGGGGAGCGGGTAGGTAAATAAGGAGGTAGGAAGCTAGGGTAGGTAGGGGAAGATAATAATAGTACCTAAAGGGGGGTATTACTAGGCGGGAGGCCTAGGCTAGAAAAAGAGTCGAGTATTAGTATATATACTAGTACTAGCGTAGGTAAGGGGAGCTATTACGTAAGATAGCTCTAGGACTCTAGGGCTTCCCTAGGGTTTCTCTAGGGCTCCCCTAGGGCTAGTTAGGGACTAGTCTAGGGCCGCCCCTTAGTAGGTCTAGGCTATACGTACTTTTACATATAGCCGCGCCTACCCCTTAATAAGTCTAGGCTATATGTACTTTTACGTATAGCTATAGACTTTGTATTTCTATACTAATATATGTATAGGGCTAGGGTTTAAAACCCCTACCCTTATATATATCCTTTCCTTCTCTCTTTATTAGATATTATTAAATACATATATAGCTTTACTATTATCTTAAAAGCCTAGGCTTTACCTAATACCTTTATAAATTTACTATTTCTTTTATCTATACTTATATAGTAGTAGCTTTAGTATAAATAAAATCTATTATATCTTTAAGTTAATTTATAAAGAGCTATACTTTACGTACCTTAATAGAGATATGTTCTCCCTTCTCTTTTAGAGTTTAATTAGATTTATATAGTAACTATATTTTATAAAGAAAGGGCTAATACTAATAATAAAGGACATTTAATTATTAAATATAAGTTATATAATAGGTAAGAGGTACCTTAATTATCTTAGGTAAAGTAAGTATAGGCTTAGAGATATTATTATATCTTCTAGTTAGCTCATTTTATTACCTTATCTATTTCTAAATAATAGCTAATACTTAGTTATTACTCTATTCTAGTTAATTAATAAAGCTTATACTAGAAGTTACCTATCTAGTTTAACCCTTAGTTAGAGATAATTAATATTAGTATACTATAAAAATAAAAGTATATAGTTAGGAATTATTCTATATAAGTAATAATATCTATCGTAGTTATAGCTTCTAGGGTTAAGGCCTTTATTATATAGTCTATAATTACTTAGAGGAACTTATATTAATTACTCTTTATTAATAAGAGTAAGGTAATAAAGTCTATAAATAAATAAGTATAGGGTTAGTCTAGGACTAGGAGAGGTTATAAGAGAGTCCTCCTTACTTTACTCTAGATATAGCCCTAACTATATAGTCTATAGTTATATATAAAACGCTAGATTACCTATATAATTCCTAGCTAGAAGAATTATTATAATATTATATTATAAGTACTATTCCTACCTAGGTATCTAACGATTAGAGACTTATACGCTTATTAGATTAGCTATATTTATAAGGTATCTAGCTAACTACCTCCCTTTATTATTAATATAGGTTTCCTAGGATTTAAAGGTAATTTTTAAAAAGAAGCTACCTAGCTCTATTAATTGTATATTCTAATAGTTATATCTTTAGAGTATCTAGTAGGAGTTTACAATCTCTACTTTATACTACTCTAAGGACGAGTTAGTACTTAGTATTAGTTATTAACGTTTCTTCCTAAAGTTATTATAACTCCTTATTAAACTAAATTAAATAGCTTTCTCCTAGGATACGAATAGTTATTACCTAACCTACTAAGTTAAGTCTAAGGTTAACTTAGGCCTTTTCTAAAGTAACTTCTAAGCTATCCTAAGTATATTTCTAGGCTACTCTAGGGTACTCCTAGATACGTTCTAAGGTAATTAACTAGATAATACGTCCTTATTCTCTCTTATTATTAATTCCTACTAGTATATCTTATTCTTATCTTAAAAGTACGTCTAGGACTACTACTTATTCCCCTAGTTAGTACTTAAGAGAGTAATTATATCCTACTAGATTAGTTACTTAGTAACTCTACTATTCGTTTAACTATTTATATTATATAAAGTATTAGAGGTTATTATAGTCTATTTATATCCTAAAGGGTAGCCTATTCTATAGCTCTAGCCGCTAAAAGTCTAGGTAGTAGATAATAGTAAGTATTTTCTTATTATAAATAAGATAATTATACTCTACTAGAGATAATCTTTTAGAGAAGAAGCTAATTATATACTTATACCCTTTAGCGTTAAGTTAGATAAGAATACTCTTTATAGTAAACCTAGAATAGTTAGTTTCTAGGATAGACTATCGTTTTAGGTCTTAGGCTACTAAAATTAGGGCTTTATAAAACACTTTCTTAAGTTAGTAGAAGGCTATATCTTAGTCCTTTCTTTAGACAAATAGTATATTCTTTTTATTAGGGAGTTAAGGGATTATATTAATTTTAAGTAATTATAGATAAAAATCTAGTAATAGTTCATGAATCCTAAAAGCTTTTAACTCCTTTAACTATATAAGGTACTTCTTACTCCCTAATTACTTAAAGCTTTTCTAAGTTATAATAGAGCCCCTATTTAGCCTTAACGATAAATCCTAGATACTTTACTTCTTAGGTATAAAAGGTATATTTCTTTAAGTCTAAATATAATCTTACTTTAACTAGTTATACTAAGACTAGCCTTACCTTCTCTATATATTTAGCCTAGGATCCTAATATATAAATTAATACGTTATTAAAATAAGTAGTTACGAAGTTATCTAGAAACTCCTAAAGAGTTATATTTATATATTATTAAAACATTACTAGTAAACCTATTAACCTAAATAGATAGACTAGCTATTTAAAGAAGTTAAAGTATATCTAGAAAGCTATTTTATATTTATATCTAGCTACTATATAGATCTTATAGAACGTAAAAACAATATCTAACTTCGTAAACTACTTAACTTATTAAAGCGCTTAAACCGTTTCTTTAATAAATAGTAAACTATACCTATCCTTCTTTATAATAGTATTTAGAGCTTAATAGTTATAGTAGAACTAGAGTTAGCTATTAGCTTTTTAATAAATAAGATAAGGGCTACTATAAAGGAGCTACTAGCTTAGATTATCCCTTAATTAAGGAGTTTACGTAAGACCTTTCGTAGGATAAGGAGTTCCTTTTATAATATATTATAGAGTAGCCCCTAGGGAAGGGAGGGTTACGTTCTATTCTTATTAAGTACTAGGTATATTTCGTAATCGATTCCTAGTTAAAGGGGTAGGAGTTCTATAGATTTTTCTAGTATAAAAAGGTCTAGGAATTCCTCTAATATCTCCTTTAGGATATAGTTAGCTAGGTTTACTAGTTTCTTCTTTTATAAGGCTTTCTTAATATTCTATAAAGAAACTACTTAATATTAAGTACCTTATAGCCTTATATATTAATTTCTTATTAATATTCCGCTCTAAAGACTAACCTAGAGACTAATTAAGCTTAAAGGATTTATTAGATTTATATAGAGTATCCTATTAAGGAGAGAGAGATTTTAATCTTCCTAGTCCTATACTAAATTAATTCCTTAGTAGTAAAGTAAGTAACCTTATTCTTAACTATCTAAGGTCTTCCTAGGTATAGAGGTTATTTAAGGTTTTTAATTACATTAGTAAATATCTATTTTATCTATTTATTAATTTCTATTTAAAACGTTATAATCCTATATAAAAAGATAGATAAAGCGTCTATTAAAAAGGGAAATAGAGGTCTCTTTTTCTTATTAATATATAGTAGTTTTAACTTCCTTATAGTATATAAGTTAATTATAGCGTAGTAGTTATATCCGCTATCTAAGAGGGCTAGTATCTTTTAAGTTCCTATATTAATAGTTAAGAATATTAGTAATATTAAATATAGTAGCCTTACCCTCCTTTATTCTTCCTTAACCTATTTTTAATTACCCTTACCCTAACTTTAGTAAGGGTTTACTCGTTTTCTAACTTAGAGTTATTATCTATTAGTACCTCTTTAATCCTTCCTATAAAGGTACTTATTTTCTTAGTTAATTCGTTTCTCTTCTTTCCTTTTACTATATGTCTTCCTTCCTTAGGGTCTTTAGGTCTTAATTAATACCCCCTTACTAGGTACCCTTCCTATCTATAGTAATAGTATACTATAGATAATAACTATTAGTACCTAACCTTATTAATACTAGATATCTATATATCGCCCTCTATATCTTATCTAAATCCTCGGTTTCTCGTAACTAGGTTTAGTCCCCCTATTACTAACTATAGATTATAGAGGCGCTTAACCCTAGTAGCGATCTTAGCTACTTTAATATAGTACTTTACGAAGTTATTAGAGGGTAGATCTATAGCTACTTAAGTATTCCTAATTCTATTATTTAAGGTACTATCTAAGAATAGGATCTTTATAGAAGCTACCTACGTACTACTACTAGCTTCTACTAATTTCTATTTAAAATAAAAAGGTAACTAGTAAATAGTATTCTTTTCCTTATTTTATTAAATAGAGGTAGTAGCTATATAGGGTTATAAGTCGACGTCTAAATAGATTAAATTAATATAGCTTATAAATTTATCTAGATTATAATTAATATTACTTTTATTCTAAAAATATATCGAGATTATCTATTATAGCCTAGAGTCTAAGTAAGAGTAAATATAGTAAAATATCTCTTAGTTTATATTAAAGAAGTTTTTATTAATAAATATTTTCTCCCTAATTAAGTATACTTAGGAAGGGTAGTAACGTCTCTATCTATTAAACTTATCTAGCCTTAGTAGTAGCTTATAGCATATAAAGGGTTAAGCCTTTATATTATTTAATCTAATTAGATTTAGCTATAGCGTAGGCGGTCTCTATTTAAGTTACTTATTTAATATTATCTTTAGCTCCTCTAGTATACTACTTAATATTTAGTTTAGTTATTATTTCTAATCTACCTGTTTTCTAGTTACCTATCATTTAAGGGTTTAGTAAAGGAAGGGGTCTATATTAGCTAAGGGGTCTAGAGTCCTAGTATAAGGATAAAGGTCTATTATTTCGTTATTTATTAGGGTATTAGTAGTAGGGAAGTTATCTTAAAGTATAGAAGAAGTATAAGGTTTAAGAAGGAGTTTTAAATATATTAAAGATTATACTAAGATAGTATTTTAGTTAAATAGATAATTAATAAATATCTATTTAGAACTAGAAAGGTATCTTTTAGCTAGATCTCTAGTTAACTTATATACTTATAAGATCGTCTCTATCTTAGTACTTTTAGATAATAGGTATACTATCTTATATATAGCGTTCCTAGCGCTTAGCTAGTAGCTATATAGTCTAATATATTCTAATATATATTTACTAATCTCTATTAATACTAATCTATAGTTAAATAATTCTAGGGTAAAGTTAGCGCTATTTCTAGGATATAGCTAGGTAATCCTAGCATTATTCCTAGGGTCTTTAGGGGTATTTCTAGGGTATATAAAATATTATATACTCGTAAGTACCTAGGCATCGCTTAGGTAACTAGACTAGCTTAGCCTATAATAACTATTATTATAAAGGTTATATAAAAGATAATATTTTTAAGTAAAAGACCCTTTACTTTCCTTATAAAGTAGTTACTATAAGTTAAATAGTCTTATATACTTTAATATTAACTTTATTATCTTTAGTTTATACTAAATCTATTAAGCTTAGTTTAAATAACATAAAGTATATAAGGTTATTATATATATAAATAGAAGTACTATAGTTAAAAGTTAAGGAATTAACTAAAGGATAGCTATAAATTTATTTTTACTATTATAAACATTTACTTCTCTAGCTATTCTTTACTTTATAGCTTATAGCTTTATAACTATTAATCTACTTTCTTTACCTTCTCTTTAATTTCTAGAACCTTCCTTTTAATCTTAGGATAAGTTTTTATAGCTTACTTAACCCTTACCTTTACTTTCTTTACTTTTTATAATAACTACTACTTAGGAGCTATAGTATTATTAACTCCTTAGTACTTCTTAAGCTTATACTAGGCTTTTTATAGGCCTTATATTATAGAGTTTATTAATTATAGTCTTTATAGCCCTAGTTATAGTCTTTATTATCTTTCTTCCTACCTTTCTAGAATTAAGAGTAAGATAACTAGGTTTTAGTTCTTCTATAAAAGTTATTACTATTCTTCTCTTTCTCTTTCCTTATTCTCTTTACTAGTAATTCTAAGTAGTTTAGATCTATAACTAGGGCTATTCCCTTTTTACTCCTTATTTCTCTCTCTTTCCTAAAGAAGTAGCTTATAAATTCTTCTTATAATTACTAATATAGTTTAGATTCCTTTCTTTATTACTAATACTACTACTATAACTATTATTAAAGGGTTGTTTAAAGTTATCGCTATTACTTTAAATAGCTCTCCTAACTTTCTTTCTTAAACTATAGTTTCTTTTTAAATAGCTATAGCTAGTATATTACTAAGTTATTTAACTACTTCTATAATATCTTATAGCTATACTTTAGAAAATAACTAAGAGAGTTTATATCTCTTTATATCTATTATAACTATCTCCTATTAATTAATCTATTTCCTAGGTTTATACTTAAAAGAGTAAATGTTAGCTATTAAGACTATTTAATTTATCCTTATAATATAGACTATATAACCCTTTAATAGTACTAACGATACTTTAAGGGTCTTAAACTAGTCCTTCGTTCTATCTTATTAATTAAAGTAGGTAGCCTTAGCTTTACTAATCGATCTAAATATAATTACTTAGGCCTTTATAAGGAGTAACGGAATATACTAGTACTCCTTTCTTTTTAACTTATATAGCTTATAAGTAAACTAATAGTCTACCTTTCTTTATATAGTTAATATAGTAAAGGTAACTAGATTATTATCCTTATATTAGCTTCTTCTAGGATAGTTATAAAGGGTAATTGTAATTAGCTTTCTTAATTCTTTCTTTTAGTCTAAGAAAATTATATTATAAACTAAGGGGTTTATCCTACTTATTACCTCTCTCTCCTATATATCCTAGTCCTTTAGGTTAGTAAGCTTAGCTTATAGGGTACTTAATTCTACTAATATTCTTATAATTATTAGTATTATTCTAATAATAAAGGTTTACTATTAGTTTAATAACTAATAGTAATTTATTATATAAAAGTTATAAGTTATTATAATTATTCTAATAGCCTCCTAGACTTATAATTTTTAAATAGCTATAAGTAAATATAGTAGGAATTATAGTAAAGTAACTAAATAATAGTAATTATATAATATAGAGTAAAGAGATTTAGAAAGATATAAAGAGAGTTATAATCTTAATTATTTAATACTATCTAAGGGAGAATTCTAATTCTTTCTTATAGCCTAGTTTTTCTATAAGTATATTTCTAATTATTTCTACTAAAGAAAGTATTATAGGCTAAGCTAGTCTAGTTACTTAAGTAATACCTTAGTACTTATAAATATATAATATTTTATATACCCTAGAAATACCCCTAAAGACTCTAGAAATAGCGCTAGGATTACTTAGCTATATCTTAGGAATAGTACTAACTTTACCCTAGAGTTATCTAGCTATAAATTAGTATTAATAGATATATTAGTAATATATATTAGACTATATTAAACTATATAGCTACTACCTAAGCGCTAGGAATACTATATATATAATAGTATACCTAATATTTAAAGCGTTAAGATAGAAGACAATTCTATAAGTATATAAGTTACTTAAAGATCTAGCTAAAAGATACTTCTCTAGTTCTAAATAAATATTTATTAATTATCTATTTAACTAAAATACTATTTTAGTATAATCCTTAATATATTTAGAATTCCTTTTAAAACCTTATATTACTTCTATACTTTAAAATAACTCCCTTACTATTAATACCTTAATAAATAAGGAAATAATAGACGTCTATCTTAGTACTAGGACTCTAAATACCTTAGCTAATATAAACTCCTTTCTTTACTAAACTCTTAAATAATAAGTAACTAAGAAATAGGTAAATTAAAAACAATAACTAAACTAAATGTTAAGTAGTATAGTAAAAGAGCTAAAAATAATATTAAATAAGTAACTTAACTAAAGACTACTTATAATATAGCTAACTCTAACTAGATTAAACAATATAAAGGCTAAACTCTCTATATACTCTAAGCTACTATTAAGACTAAATAAGTTTAATAGATAGAAATATTATTACTCTTTTAAGTATACTTAATTAAGGAGAAAATCTTTATTAATATAGACTTCTTTAATATAAACTAAGAGATATTTTACTATATCTACTCTTACCTAGACTCTAAGCTATAATAAATAGTCTTAATATATTTCTAGAATAAAAGTAATATTAATTATAATTTAGATAAATTTATAAGCTATATTAATTTAATCTATTTAGATATTAACTTCTAACCTTATATAGCTACTACCTTTTATTTAATAAAATAAAGAAAAAGAATACCTTATACTAGTTACCTTCTTTATTTTAAATAGAAATTAGTAAAAGCTAGTAGTAGTATATAGGTAGCCTCTATAAAGATTCTATTTTTAAATAGTACTTTAAATAATAGAATTAAGAACGCCTTAGTAGCTATAGATCTACCTTTTAATAATTTTATAAAGTACTATATTAAGGTAGCTAAGATTACTACTAGGGTTAAGTACCTTAATAACTTATAGCTAGTAATAAGAGAATTAAACCTAATTATAAGAATCTAAGGATTTAAATAAGATATAAAGAGTAATATATAGATATCTAGTATTAATAAGGTTAGGAACTAGAAGTTATTATTTATAGTATATTACTACTATAGTTAAGAAGGGTACTTATTAAAAAGGTATTAATTAAGTCCTAAAAATTTTATAAAGGAAAAAAGTATAATAAAGGGAAAGAAGAGAAATAAATTAACTAAGAAAATAAGTACCTTTATAGAAAGGATTAAAGATATACTAATAAATAATAACTTTAAGTTAAAAAATAAATAAACTCTTATTAAAGTTAGGGTAAGAGTAATTAAAAAAGGTTAAGGAAGAATAGAAGAGAGTAAGGTTACTATATTTAATATTACTTATATCTTTAACTATTAATATAGGAACTAAAGAAATACTAGCCCTTTTAGATAGTAAATATAACTACTATACTATAATTAACCTATATACTATAAGAAAGTTAAGGCTACTATATATTAATAAGGAAAGAGACCTCTATTTTTCTTTTTAATAGATACTTTATTTATCTTTTATATAAGATTATAACGTTTTAAAGGGATATAGATAAATAGATAGAAATAGTATTTACTAATATAATTAAAAACCTTAAATAATCTCTATACTTAAGAAGACCTTAGATAGTTAAGAATAAAGTTATCTATTTTACTATTAAGGAATTAATTTAGTTTAGTACTAGGAAGATTAAGGTCTTTCTTTTCTAATAAAATATTCTATATAAATCTAATAAATCCTCTAAGCTTAATTAGTCTTTAGGTTAGTCTTTAAAGTAGAATATTAATAAGAAATTACTATATAAGGCTATAAAGTACTTAATATTTAAGTAGTTTCTTTATAAGATATTAAGAAAGCCTTATAAAAGAAGGAACTAGTAAACTTAGTTAACTATATCTTAAAGTAGATACTAGAGGAATTCTTAAACCTTTTATACTAGAAAAATTTATAGAACTCTTATCCCTTTAACTAAGAATCGATTATAAAATATACTTAGTACTTAATAAGGATAAAATATAACCCCCTCTTTCCTAGGGGCTACTCTATAATATATT
Organism: Ophiocordyceps camponoti-floridani; assembly: GCA_012980515.1. Taxonomy (NCBI): domain Eukaryota; kingdom Fungi; phylum Ascomycota; class Sordariomycetes; order Hypocreales; family Ophiocordycipitaceae; genus Ophiocordyceps; species Ophiocordyceps camponoti-floridani. The sequence goes on from JAACLJ010000001.1 coordinate 3,026,390, forward strand.
ATAAAAGAACTCCTTATCTTATAAAAGGTCTTATATAAACTCTTTAATTAAGGAATAATTTAAGCTAGTAGCTCTTTTATAATAGCTCTTATCTTATTTATTAGAAAAGGAAATAGCTAACTCTAGTTCTACTATAACTACTAAGCTTTAAATATAATTATAAAAAAGATAGATATAGTTTATTACTTATTAAAGAAATACTTTAAGTACTTTAATAAGCTAAATAGTTTATAAAGTTAAATATCTTTCTATATTTTATAAAATCTATATAGTAGCTAAATATAAATATAAACTAGTATTCTAAATATATTTTAGCCTTTTTAAATAGCTAGTCTATTTATTTAAGTTAATAGGGTTACTAGCAATATTTTAATAATATATAAATATAACCCTCTAAGAGTTTCTAAATAACTTTATAAATACCTATTTTAATAATATATTAATCTATATATTAGGGTCTTAGACTAAATATAGAAAAGAGTAAGGCTAATCTTAATATAACTAGCTAAATCTAGATTATATCTAGACTTAAAGAAATATATTTTTATACTTAAAAAGTAAAGTATCTATTAAGGATCGTACTAAGACAGTGTTTTAGTTAAATAGATAATTAATAAATGTCTATTTAGAACTAGAGAGGCATCTTTTAGCTAGATCTCTAGTTAACTTATATACCTATAGGATCGTCTCTATCTTAGCGCTTTTAGATAGTAGGTATACTATCTTACATATAGCGTTTCTAGCGCCTAGCTAGTAGCTATATAGTCTAATGTATTCTAATACATATTACTAATCTCTATTAATACTAATCTATAGTTAGACTATTCTAGGGCGAAGTTAGTACTACTCCTAGGATATAGCTAGGCGATCCTAGCGTTGTTCCTAGGGTCTTTAGGGGTGTTTCTAGGGTACGTAAGATATTACGTACTCGTAAGTACCTAGGCATCGCTTAGGTAACTATACTAGCTTAGCCTATAACATTACCCCCCCTACTTCTTCTATTATTAGGGCGGTATAGGGATTACCCTAGTAGGGGCCCTACCTATTAAATTAGTAGGTAGCGGATTAGGCTAACGGTCCTACTTTTTACGTTCTTACAACTACTATAAAAAACAACTATAATAACTAAAACAAGTATAATAGTAGTAGTAGTAATAACAATAGTAATAACAACATTAGTAGCGGTAGTAGTAGTAGTAGCGGTAGTAATAGCAATAGTAAGAGTAATAAAGTAAGACTATAGCCTAACGATACTACTTAAGTAAGGCCTAATCGTTAAGTAGACTAGAATAAGCGATGTAATAGAATTAGAATTGTCGCCTTCGAGGGATCCTATTACGCTATTAAAGTAAAAGGATCCTTAGCCGCCTCTAGCTACGCTAGCTAAGCTAGCCCCTAAGATAGGCACTTAGTATCGTCGGCTGCCCTATATAGTATGCGTAGGCTAGATAGCCTAGGGCGAGGCAAAGGCCTATTAAGAGTAGGCCTCTGTCCGTACCTAGGCCTGTTTTAACTACGCCCGCCTAGGGTTATAGTACTAGCCTATAAGTTTAACCTTTATCTATCGATATTTACTAGAGAAATAATTACTAACGGGTCGTAGATAGTGTAGGTAAAGCTAGAAGGGGTAGCGGCGGCCTATATGCTAGCTAACTTTTTAGAGACCTATTACTAAGGGTTAGACGAGGCGTTAGGGGATAACGATATCTAGTTCTAGCGTATCGCCTAAAAGGTAATATAGCTCTACGGTCATTAGTTGTATTAATGTCTACTTAGTTACTATCCTATCTATGTTCTTAGTTAAGTAATTATCGTAAACGTTATACGTACTATAGATTACTATTGTACTAATTAACTAGTCCCTACTAACGTTTATACTCTTCTAATACCTTTATGTCTTTTAAGTATTCTAATAGTTCCTAGGTTAACTTAGTATACCTGTCCTAGTAGACTAATACCTTACGTCGACGTCTACGTCTAACCTTCTTCTAACGGGCGGCTACTACTTCTACGATTTTTTATTTAGCCTTACTATCCTTATTCGTAATTAGTAGTAGTTATAAGTCGTCTACCCTTTATCCTAGAAGTAGATCGTTAGCTACTAAACAGAGGAGATCGATATAAAATATAGGGTAGATATTTCCTAAACATTAAGTTCGATATTATATAGACTAATAATATAGGTAATAGTATACTTATAATAGAGCTAATTGAGCTTCTAATTTAGTTTTAGTAAATAGTAGTTCCTTATATATAGCTAGACTTTATTACTAACCTTAAATTAATTAGTAGGACATTAATGTTAATTTACTATTTCTTCTATTCGCGCCTATATAGTAGTAGCTTTAGTATAGATAAAATCTATAGTATCTTTAAGTTAATCTATAAAGAGCTATACTTTATATACTTCGATAGAGACACATTCTTCCTTCTCTTTATAGAGTTTAATTAGGTTTATATAGTAACTATATTCTATAAAGAAAGGGCTAATACTAATAATAGAGGACGTCTAATTATTAAGTATAAGTTATATAGTAGGTAAGAGAGTACCCTAATTATCTTAGGTAAAGTAAGTATAGGCTTAGAGATATTACTATATCTCCTAGTTAGCTCGTTCTATTACCCTATCTATCTTTAGATAATAGCTAGTACTTAGCTATTACTCTATCCTAGTTAATCGATAAAGCTTATACTAAAAGTCGCCTATTTAGTTTAACCCTTAGTTAGAGATAATTAATATTAGTATACTATAAAAACGGAAGTATACGGTTAGGAATCGTTATATATAAGTAATAGTATCTATCGTTATTATAGCTTCTAGGGTTAAGGCCTTTATTATATAGTCTATAATTACCTAAAGGAACTTATATCGATTACCCTTTATTAGTAGGAGCGAGGTAATAAAGTCTATAGATAGATAGATATAGAGTTAGTCTAGTACTAGGAGAGGTTATAAGAGAGTCCTCCTTACCTTACACTAGATATAGCCCTAACCGTATAGTCTATAGTTACGTACGAAACGTTAGATTACTTATATAATTTCTAGTAAGAAAAATTATTATAATATAATATTATAGGTACTATTCCTACCTAGGTATCTAATAATTAAAGACTCGTACGCTTACTAGATTAGCTATGTTTGTAAGGTATCTAGCTAATTACCTCCTTCTATTATTAACGTAAGTTTCCTTAGGACCTAGAGGCAATCTCTAAAAAGAAGCTACCTAGCTTTATTAATCGTATATTCTAATAGTTATATCTTTAGGGCGTCTAGTAGAAGTTTACGATCTCTACTTTATACTACTCTAAGGATAAGCTAGTACTTAGTATTAGTTATTAATATCTCTTCCTAAAGTTATTATAACTCCTCGTTAAGCTAAATTAGGTAGCCTTCTCCTAGGATATAAACGGTTATTACTTAACCTACTAGGTTAAGTCTAAGGTTAATTTAGGCCTTCTCTAGGGCAACTCCTAGGCTATCCTAGACATATTCCTAGGCTACTCTAGGGTACTCCTAGATACGTTCTAGGGTAATTAACTAGATAATACGTCCTTATTCTCTCTTATCGTTAATTCCTACTAGTATGTCTTATTCCTACCTCGAAAGTACGTCTAGGACTACTACTTATTCTCCTAGTTAGTACTTAAGAGAGTAATTATATCCTACTAGGTTAGTTACCTAGCGACTCTACTATTCGTTTAACTATTTATGTTATATAAAGTATCGGAAGTTATTATAGTCTATTTATATCCTAAAGGGTAGCCTATTCCGTAGCTCTAGCTACTAGAAGTCTAAGTAGCGGATAATAGTAAGTATCTCCTTATTATAAATAGGATAATTATACTCTACTAAAGACAATCTCTTTAAGAAGAAGCTAATCGTATACTTATACCCTTTAGCGTTAAGTTAGGTAAGGACACCCCCTATAGTAAACCTAAAATAGTTAGTTTCTAGGATAAACTATCGTTCTAGGTCCTAGGCTACTAAAATTAGGGCTTTATAAAACGCTTCCTTAAGTTAGTAGAAGGCTATATCTTACTCCTTTCCTTAGATACATAGTATATTCTTCTTTATTAGGGAGTTAAGGTGTTATATTAATCTCGAGTAATTATAAATAAAAATCTAGTAGTAGTTTACGAATCCTAAAAAGCTTTTAACTCCCTTAACTATACGAGGTACCTCCTACTCCCTAATCGCTTAAAGCTTCTCTAGGTTATAATAGAGCCCCTATTTAGCCTTAACGATAAATCTTAGATACTTTACTTCTTAGGTATAGAAGGTATATTTCTTTAAGTCTAGATATAATCTAGCCTTAGCTAGTCGTACTAAGACTAGCCTTACCTTTTCTATGTGTTTAGCCTAGGATCCTAATATATAAATTAATACGTTATCGAGATAGGTAGTTATAAAGTCGTCTAGAAACTCTTAAAGGGTTATATTTATATATCGTTAAAACGTCGCTAGTAACCCTATTAACCTAAACAGATAGACTAGCTATTCGAAGAAGCTAAAGCGTGTCTAGAAAGCCGTTTTATATTTATATCTAGCTACTATATAGATCTTATAGAATGTAGAAACGATATCTAACTTCGTAAACTACTTAGCCTATTAAAGCGTATAAAGCGTTTCTCTAATAAGTAGTAGACTATACCTATCCTTCTTTATAATAGCGTTTAGAGCTTAATAGTTATAGTAAAACTAGAGTTAGCTATTAGCTTTTTTAATAAATAAGATAGGGGCTACTATAGAGGAGCTACTAGCTCGGATTATCCCTTAATTAGGGAGTTTATATAAGACTTTTTATAGGATAAGAAGTTCCTCTCATAATATATCGTAAAGTAGCCCCTAGGGAAGGGGGGGTTATATTCTATCCTTATTAGGTACTAGGTATATTTCGTAATCGATTCCTAATTAAAGGGGTAGGAGTTCTATAGATTTTTCTAGTATAAAAAGGTCTAGGAATTCCTCTAATACCTCCTTTAGGATATAGTTAGCTAATACCCTATCGAGGAGAGAGGGACTTTAATCTTCCTAGTTCTATACTAAATCGATTCCTTAGTAGCGAAGTAAGTAACCTTATTCTTAACTATCTAAGGTCTTCCTAGGTATAGAGGTTATCTAAGGTTCTCGATTATATTAGTAAATACCTATTCTATCTATCTATTAATGTCTATTTAGAACGTTACGATCCTATATAAAAAGATAGGTAGAGCGTCTATCGAAAAGGGGATAGAGGTCTCTTTTCCTTATTAATATATAGTAGCTTTAACTCCCTTATAGTATATAGGTTAATTATAGTATAGCGGTTATATCTACTATTTAAGAGGGCTAGTATCTCTTTAGTTCCTATATTAATAGTTAAGGATATAGGTAACATTAAGTATAGTAGCCTTACCTTCTTCTATTCTTCCTTAACCTATTTCTAATTACCCTTACCCTAACTTTAGTAAGGGTTTACTCGTTTTCTAACTTAGAGTTATCGTCTATTAGTACCTCTTCGATCCTTCCTATAGAGGTACTTATTTTCTTAATTAACTCGTTTTTCTTCTTTCCTCTTACTATACTTCTTCCTTCCTTAGGGTCTTTAGGTCTTAATCGATAACCCCTCGCTAGGTGCCCTTTCTATCTATAGCGGTAGTACGCTATAGACGATAACTACTAGGTCCTAACCTTATAAATACTAGATATTTACGTATTGCCCTCTATGTCTTATCTAAATCCTCGGTTCCTCGTAGCTAGATTTAGTCCCCCTATTAATAGCTATAAGTTATAGAGGCGCTCGACCCTAGTAGCGATCTTAGCTACCTTAATGTAGTACTTTACGAAGTTATTAGAGGGTAGATCCGCGGCTACTAAGGCGTTCCTAATTCTGTTATTTAGGGTACTATCTAAGAATAGGATCTCTATAGAGGCTACTTACGTACTACTACTAGCTTCTACTAACTTCTATTTAAAATAGGGAAGGTAACTAGTAAAGGGCGTTCGTTCTCCTTGTTTTATTAAACGGAGGGTAGTAGCTATATAGGGTTATAAGTTAACGTCTAAATAGATCGAATTAATATAGCTTATAAATTTATCTGGATCGTAATTAACGTTACTTCCGTTCTAAAAATATATTAAGACCGTCTATTATAGCCTAGAGTCTAAGTAAGAGTAAATATAGTAAAATATCTCTTAGTTTATATTAAAGAAGTCTACGTTAATAAATATCTTCTCCCTAAATAAGTACGCCTAGGAAGGGTAGTAACGTCTCTATCCGTTAAACTTATCTAGCCTTAGTAGCGGCTTATAGCATATAGATAGTTTAGCCTTAATATCGTTTAATCTAGGTAGCGTTAGCTATAGCGTAGGTAGTCTCTATTTAAGTCGCTCGTTTAATATTGTTTTTAGCTCCTATAGTATACCGCTTAATATTTAGTTTAGTTGTTATTTCTAATCTACCTATTCCCTAGTTACCTATCGTTTAAGGGTTTAGCGAAGGAAGGGGTCTATATTAACTAAGGGGTCTAGAGTCCTATCGTTTATTTAGGTATTAGAGGTAGGGGAAGTTATCTTAAGGTATAGAAGAAGTATAAGGTTTAAGAAGGAGTTCTAAATATATTAAGGATCGTACTAAGATAGTATTTTAGTTAAATAGATAATTAATAAATGTTTATTTAGAACTAGAGAGGTATCTTTTAGCTAGATCTCTAGTTAACTTATATACTTATAGGATTGTCTCTATCTTATACTTTTAGATAGTAAGTATACTATCTTATATATAGCGTTCCTAGCGCCTAGCTAGCGGCTATATAGTCTAATGTATTCTAATACGTATTACTAATCTCTATTAATACTAATCTATAGTTAAACTATTCTAGGATAAAGTTAGCGCTACTCCTAGGATATAGCTAGGCGATCCTAGCGTTATTCCTAGGGTCTTTAGAGGTGTTTCTAGGATACGTAAAATGTTACGTACTCGTAAGTACCTAGGTATTGCTTAGGTAACTATACTAGCTTAGCCTATAATAGTATCTAGTATTTATTATTAAGGCTAAATAAGGGCTTTATTATAATTTAGAAAAACTTTAAGTAATTTAAGAGTAAGAAGTACCTTATATAGTTAAAAGAGTTAAAAGCTTTTAGGATTTATAAACTACTACTAGGTTTTTATTTATAATTACTTAAAATTAATATAACCCCTTAACTCTTTAATAAAGAAAAATATACTATTTATTTAAGGAAATAAATAAGAAATAGTTATTTAGTAACTTAAGGAAGCGTTTTATAAAGCCTTAATTTTAATAGCCTAGGATTTAAAACGATAGTCTATTCTAAAAACTAACTATTCTAGGTTTACTATAAGGGGTATCTTTACTTAACTTAATACTAAAGGGTATAAATATATAATTAGCTTCTTTTCTAAGAGGTTATTTCTAGTAAAGTATAATTATCTTATTTATAATAAGGAAATACTTACTATTATTTACTATTTAGACTTCTAGTAACTAAAGCTATAGAATAGGTAACCCTATAAGATATAAATAGACTATAATAACTTTTAATATTTTATATACTATAAATAGTTAAATAAATAGTAGAGTTACTAAGTAACTAACTTAGTAAGATATAATTACTCTTTTAAGTATTAACTAGGAAAGTATATAGTAGTCTTAGATATACTATTAAGATAGAAATAAGATATACTAGTAAGAATTAATAATAAGAGAGAATAAAGATATATTATTTAATTAATTACCCTAGAATATATTTAAGAAAACCCTAAAATAGCTTTAAAATATACTTAGAATAGCCTAGGAGTTACTTTAAAAAGGCCTAAATTAACCTTAAACTAAACTTAGTAAGTTAAATACTAACTATTTATATCCTTAGAGAAAGCTATTTAATTTAGCTTAATAAGGAGTTATAATAAATTTAAGAAAATAATTAATAACTAATACTAAGTACTAACTTATTTTTAGAGTAGTATAAAGTAAGAATTATAAACTCTTACTAGAAGCCTTAAAGATAAAACTATTAAAATATATAGTTAATAAAGCTAGATAACTCCTTTTTATAATTACCTTTAAGTCTTAAGGAAACCTATATTAATAATAAAAGGGGTAATTAGCTAGATACCCTATAAATATAGCTAATTTAGTAAATATATAAGTTCTTAATTATTATATTTAAGTTAGAATAGTATATATAATATTATATTATAATAATTCTTTTAGCTAAGAATTATATAAGTATTCTAGTATTTTATATATAATTATAGACTATTTAATTAGGGCTATATTTAGTATAAGGTAGGAAGAACTCTCTTATAACCTCTTTTAGTACTTAACTAACCCTATATTTATTTATTAATAGATTTTATTACCTTACTCTTACTAATAAAAGGGATAAATAAAAGTTCCTTTAAGTAATTATAGACTATATAATAAAGGCCTTAACCCTAAAAGCTATAATAATAATAAATACTATTACTTATATATAATGATTTCTAACTATATACTTTCGTTTTTATAATATATAAATATTAATTATCTTTAATTAAAGGTTAAATTAAAGATATAACTTTTAGTATAAGCTTTATTAATTAACTAAAGTAAAGTAATACCTAAGTACTAGCTATTATTTAGAGATAAATAAGGTAATAAAATAAGCTAACTAGGAGATATAGTAATATCTCTAAGCTTATACTTATTTTACTTAAGATAATTAAGGTACCTCTTATCTATTATTTAACTTATACTTAATAATTAAATATCCTCTATTACTAGTATTAGCCTTTTTATAAAATATAGTTATTATATAAACTTAATAAAACTCTATAAAGAAAAGAGGAAACATATTTTTATTAAAGTATAGAAGGTATAACTCTTTATAGACTAACTTAATTATATAATAGACTTTATTAATACTAAAGCTACTATTATATAAGTATATATAGAAGAAATAGTAAATTAATATTAATATCCTATTAATTAATTTAAGGTTAGTAATAAGGTCTAGTATAGAAAGTATTATATAAAGCCTAGCCTAGGCCTTTATAATAATAGTAAAGCTATATATGTATTTAATAATATTTAAGGAAGAGAGAAGGAAAGAATATATATAAGAGTAGGGTTTTAAACCCCTAGCCCTATACCTATATTAGTATAGAAATATAAAGCTCTATAGCTATATATAAAAGTATATATAGCCTAGACCTACCTAGGGATAGCCCTAGACTAGTTAGGGACTAGTCCTAGGGGAGCCTTAAAGAGACCCTAGGAAAGCCCTAGAGTTTTAGAGCTATCTTATATAATAGCTCCCTTTATCTACGCTAGTACTAGTATATATACTAATACTTAACTCTTTTTCTAGCCTAGGCCTCTCGCCTAGTAATACCTCCCTTTAAGTACTATTATTACCCTTCCCTACTTACTCTAGCTTCCTACCTCCTTATTTACTTACTTACTCCCCTTCCTATAATTAACCTATACTTTAATGTATATATATAGCTCCTAACTATCTACTAGCCTTATTAGAGTATTATTAGGTATAGGCTTTATTAGGGTATCTAAGGATTATTATACTTATTAATCTATTATATCTCCTTAATCTTATATTACTTATATAACTATTATAAGGTAAGGAGGTTAATTATTAGCCTCTTCTCTACTATTAACCCTATATTTATAAAGTACTTATATAGTAAATATAAGTTTATATAGATTACAGTTAGTAGTAATAGAAGGTAAAGGTAGTAAGTAATAGTTTTAAGGATATCTACTAAGACGAACCTAGTATTATGTCCTATAAAAAGACTATATATCTTAGATATAAGTATACTCTTAGTAACTCTCTTATACTTCGTAGAGCTTTAGTATAAGATATTACTTTTAAGAAGAAATATATTATCCTTTTCTTACCCTTATAAGTACTCTTTTATAAGGATAATAAGGAATTTAATCTAAGAGCTTAGTTCCTTATTATTTATAAATAAAGTATTTATAAAAATAAAGAGCTTAGCCCTTTTAAGGTTTATAGGTATAAAGGTTAGGCTATAGTCTAGCTACTACTTTTACTAATAAGAATACTTATTAAAGTAATTAATATCCTTATTACTTAGCTACTAAGCTTATATTATAACTAATAAATTATATATAGCCTTAGGCTAGTAAAGGCTAGTAATATATATGCCTTATATATATTACTAGATATATATAGTATATACTATATTCTTTCTAGTAGACTTATTAATAAGGGTAAGCTTTACCCTTTATCCCTTCTAGCTTATATAGATCTTATTATTTACTATAGTAATTTAGTATCTATTAAAGTTCTCTATATAACTATCTATTAAGCCCTTCTAGCCCTTTATCTTTAGCTTTATAGCTTTAAGCCTACGAGATTCCTTATTAAGGAAAGTATTTAATATAAGGAATATTATATTATTAGTTTAGAAGGCATAGATCCTAAAGTTAGTATTAACGTTAGAGATTAGTAAGTATAGATTTAACATTAGCGTTAGCGAAAGCTCCTCTTAAAGGTAACGTTAGTACGTTTTAAACTAATATATACTTAATTTTACTATCCTATATAAGGGCTTTATAATTTAAAGAACCGTTCCCTTAGGGAATTTTGTTTTTAGCTTACGTAGACGTAGGGCGAGGATATTACGCTAGAGTATAGATTTAGACTATATATAAGCTTATATAATATTATAGAATATAAGTATTATACCTCTTAAGTAAAGAGAAGGGGTAAGTATAAGAAGAAGCTACTAACTATAATGTTAGATAGTTAGTAACTATATAAGGAGGTTAGCTTTTCTAGCGTCGTTATAGCCTTATATAACTAGGTAAGACTTCTTATAGGGGCGCTCTATATTCTTTCCCTTAACCTCTTATATAAGTTTATACTTAAAGACTTATCCGTAGAAGTCTAGTAGTATTAGGGTTAGTACTATTATACTAGAAGTAAGGAGGGCATTAATTTCTATAGTATTAGAAGCTTTAAAGGGATTACTATCGGTAGTAATATAACCTTCTTTTTAAAGCTATAGAGAGAGGGAAAGATTAGCTATTTCTCGTAGTATAAGGAAGGTATTAGTAGTCTTACTAGTAGTATTATATACTAGTAGTATAATAATTAACTTCCCTTTACTTATGCGAGGTTAGTCTCTTCGTTAAGGCATAGCTAGCCTTAGAATGTTATTAAGAGATATAATAAGTCTCTAGTTAGTAGTATTATAGGAGGGTAGTATCTTATCTTTAGTCTCGTTAGTTACTATCTTATATAGCTTAACATATATACTACGAAAGGTTATTAGGCTATTAATAAAGTTAAGGGTTATATCGTAATCCTTAATAGAGATAACGTTAAAGGGCCTTACTATCTTACCTTTTCGTAGAATATAAGTATAGGTAAGCTAATAGAGAGAGTAAAAGGGAGTATTATTATAGTGTCCCTTAATATACCTTTATATAGCGCCTTATTAATCTATCTCGCGCTTATAGCCTTATAAAGTTCCGTTATTACTTTAGTATAGGTATAGGCATATTATATAGCTAAAGGTAAGGGCATAGAGTCTATTATTATCTATAGATATACCCTAAATACTAAGAGCGTTAGTATAAGGCTATCTAGGCTAGTAGTATCGTTAATAGCTTTTATAGCTATCTATAATATTATATCTAGTAATACGTTTTTAACCTCCCCTTAGAGGATCTTATATATACGTTAAAGAGATATATAATACTACTTAACCTTCCTAATACTCTAGTACGCTTCTATAAGTACCTAGCGATACGTTATACTATATAGGCGCGCCTCTACTTATAGTTTAGTAGTAGTAAAGTTAGTACTAGTATCGTAAGTAAGGAAATCTAGTAGACTAAGGTATATGTCGATCTAGTATACCTTAAACGTTTCCTATATATACTTAGCTATTATATCCTATAGGAAGTATATAGCCTAGAAGGAAGTAGTAGAGTTAATAAGATAAAGGATATAGTAGCTATTAAGGTATATTACATCTATAGTAACTTTATAGTTAAAGTTATAGTTATTATAGAGTATAAATTTAAAGTATAGTAGGGCTTTACCCTTAAGCTAGTAGTAGTAATAGAATGTATAGATTAACTTAAGGCTCTTACTATTAATATTATAGCTAATATAAGTTAAGAGCTTATATAAGCGCTATATAGAAGGATATCTAAACCGCTAATAAAGTTAGTAGAGCTTAGCCTTAGTAAGGAACATAGTAGACATAGTATATTAGAGCTTACTAAGGAAGAACTATATATACCCCTAGTAGAACGTAACTAGGATTATAGCTCTATTATATATAACTATATATCTATAAGGGACGTTAAGATAGTAGCTTAAGTATTATATATTCTATAGATAGAGGAGAAAAGGTATTATAGTATTTAATATATAGAACTCAACTATCCCTATAGGTATATCGAGCTTTATAGATCTAAGCGAAGATACTAGCGTAATACCTCTAAAGGTAATTATTATAAACTCTTTCGTAGACTTATTAAGTATTATATTAGGGCGCTTATAGTAAAGGGTAAGGAATTAGGAATAGCTAGTAGTAGAGTTCTAGGCTATGCCTATATTAGAGATAATACCTTAGAAGACTTATATAGAGTAGTAGTTAAGGATAAAGGTATTATTAATAGAATTAGCTCTTAGCTATTTAACTATCGTTTTTACCTCCTTACCTATAGTAAGAGTAAGTAAGCTAAGTTAATATCTCGTAGCCTCTTTATATAGGAAGCTTATAGCTATATAACTATAGGCCTCCTCCTTAGTAGTATTAATATTACCTTTATCCTAGTCTCTACTAGATAAGGCACTTATATTCTTATCTAGGGTATCTATAAGATTATCGCCCTTATATTTAAGTAGATAGGTTAAGTATCCTTAAGTACGTAGTAACTTCCTATTATATTATTACTACTAGTTATATCGCTATTAGGCTTAGTAGCGTTCCTTATATATATATTTTATTAAAAACACTTAGTCTTATTATATATATAGTAGCGCTTCTTCTATAATAGTAATAGTTATAAGGGCTCTTTATAGTATTATAGACTTAGCTACCTTCTAAACTCTAAGTAGTTATATTTATAATCTATAAGGAAGGTTATAAGCTACGAGAAAGCATTTACTTTAATAGAAGTATAAAGGTCTATATAAAGCTTCTAGAATAAGATTAGTATAAGAAAGAGGCTATATTAAATTCTAGCGTACTATAATAAGCTCTCTTAAGTATATAGATAAGGTCTAATTCCTATTACTATACTAGGGTAAGGGCTTACTAGTATAAAAGAAGCTTATCTATAAAGATATTAAAAACCTTAACTATAGACTTCCTTTTATTTACTTAATAAAGCTATATAAAAGAATATAATAACTAGTTATTATAGTATACTTAATAGTTATACGTAGTATTAAAGTATAGCTTTATTATATTATAGATTTATATAAAAGTTATATCCTTTAGAATATATAAGAGAAAGTAGATACGTATATAATCCTTAAGGGCTATCGTAAATACTATATAGAATTTACTAGGGTAGATTTATAATATATAGTAGACTTTAAGAAAAGCTTAGATCTTATTATTAAAGATATTATATATATAACCTATATAGCTAAGATCTTTATTCTAGAGCTTCGTAAAGTTAATCGCTTTTACTATATCTACTAGCTTGTTTAGTATATTACTTAGTAAGAGTATATACGCTAATTCGTTAATAGAAGCTAGTACTATAGTAGGCTTAATACTATAGGCTACTATACTAGCCTATATATATTACTAGCCTATAGTCGTTAGCTATTCTATTACTTATTAATATAAGCTATAAACCTTACAGCCTAGGTTATACTTAAAGGGTAGTAGATAAGCTATTAGTAATAGACATATAGTTAGTTCTATAGTATTCTATATAGGCGTTAACGTTATTACTAGGGTACCCCTATTCTCTATTTTCGTCTATACTATAGAGGATGTCGATAGCTTAATACCTTCTAGTATTATCCTAGTTATAGCCTTCCTTGCCTTTTCCTCTTTAAAGGTAATAGGGCTACTACTAATTCTATTAATCCTATCGTATAGCTAGGATATAGCTAACTTATATATAAAGGTAGTAGTTATTAATTCTATATAATCCTATTTAGGTATATCTTCTACCTATAGTAATATAATAAGGGACTTAATAATTAGGGCCCTTTTTGTCTTATATAGATACCCCTCTCCTATAGGACTTATTAGAGCCTACTATAGAGAGTATGATTAGACTACTTAAACATTATAGTTATCTAACCTTTAAAGTCCTCCTAGAATATTATTATAACTTAGTCGTTACTATACTTAGTCCTAAAGTACTAGTTAGTATAGGAGAGGATATATATATTAAGTTCTATACTACTTATAGCGTTATCTAGGGAGTAAAGGTTTTAAAGGTTCCTACTAAGATACTAGTCTAAGACATTAGCGTCCTTAGTAATCTCGAACCTTAGCTTTACTATAATTTTAAGGTATCTTACCTAAGGTCCTTAGTTATTCTTAGTATACTATGTGTTTTCTAATAAGCTAGGTCCTACTATACTAGTGCTTATAGAAGCTATTATTACTATATATAATATAACACTCTCTTAGGAATAAAGATTAGCGATAAGGGACTAGTCTTATTATCTAAGAGTATACCTTTAGTAGGAAAAACTCCTAACTAAAGCTATTAAAGTATAACTATAAAAACACTAGCAATAAAGGACTAGTTAAATTCGCGATGTCTCTTCTTTATAGCTATTCTATCTCTATTAGAGCCTAGAGACTAATTAGTATAGAAGGCGTTAGGTAAAGCCTAGACTAGGCCTTTAAGATAATAGTAAAGCTATATATGTGTTTAATAATATCTTAGGAAGAGAGAAGGAAAGGATATATATAAGAGTAGGGGTTTAAAACCCCTAGCCCTATACCTATATTAGTATAGAAATATAAAAGTCTACGGCTATATATAAAAGTATGTATAGCCTAGACCTGCCTAGGGGTAGCCCTAGACTAGTTAGGGACTAGTCCTAGGGGAGCCCTAGAGAAGCCCTAGGGAAGCCTTAGAGTTCTAGAGCTATCTTACGTAATAACTCCCTTTACCTACGCTAGTACTAATACATATACTAATAATAACTTTAAATAACTCTTTAGTAATAGTTATAGTAATAGTATTAATAATAAAGAAAGGTATCTAGACTATATTAGTAGTTATAAGAAGAATTTATAAGTTACTCCTATAGGAAAAGAGGGGAAATAAGGGGTAGAAAGGGAAATAGCCTTAGTTATAGATTTAAACTACTTAAAACTACTAGTAAAGAGGATAAAGAGAGAAAAGAAAAAGAGAAAAATAGTAATAATACTTATAAAAGGACTAGAACCTAGTTATCCTACTCTTAGTCCTAAGAGAGTAAGAAGAAGAGTAATAAAGACTATAACTAAAAAGATAAAGACTATAATTAATAAATCCTATAGTATAAGGCTTATAGAAAAGCCTAATATAAGTTTAAGAAGTACTAGGAGTTAATAATACTATAGCTCCTAAATATTAGCTATTAAAAGAAGTAAAAAAAGTAAAGGTAAGAGTTAAGTAAGTTATAAAACCTTAACTTAAGATTAAAAAGAAAGATCTAGAAATTAAAGAAAAAGTAAAAAAGTAAATTAATAATTAGGAAATCTATAAGCTAAGGAGTAGAAAATAGCTAGAGAAATAAGTATTTATAATAATAGAAATAAATCTATAAACTATTTTCTAGTTAATTTCTTAATTCTTAACTATAGTTGTCGAAGGCTAGTAATCCTTCGAAAGGACATAAGAAAACAAATATTTAATTATTAGACTTATTCCTTTCTACTAATCTATAGAGAGGGGGAAAGAGGGTAAGATATAGGCGTTAGGCACCTACTACGGCAGTAGTAATAACATCACACACATGCTCTAGAGGGGCTAGAGTAGGGCCTGTATTAGCCCTATATAGCCTCAGAGTAGGCCCTACATTAGCCCTATATAGCCCTAGAGTAAGCCCTACATTGCCCTAGAGTAGGGCCTTAACCCTACATAGGTATATACTAGTAAGCGCCTATAACTTAGACCTACCTCTATCCGCCTACGCTTATACCTACGTATACTAACTATACCTTACCCCTACTAATACTAGACTCTCTTTCTAATCGCGAAGGTACGCGTATTAGAGAAAGAGAGCCTATTAGATTAGTTCTAAATCTGTATTAATACGTATCCCTTTTCCTATTAACCTAAGCCTCTATTCGTACTCGTAACTTACCTTTATTTACTAGCCTTATTAGAGCCTCGTTCCCTACCTACTTCGTTAAGCTATTAGTAGGGTTATCGCGACTATCGATCTATCGAACCTCCTCGATCTCGTACCTCTTATATAACTAACGTAGGGTAATAAGGTTAATTATTAACCGCTTCTCTATAGTCGTGCCTATCTTAACTAAGTACTCGTATAGAGAGTACGAATTAGTACATATAACAATAAGTAGCGCTAGGAGACTAAGTCGCGTAAAAACAATATATAGGGCGTTAGAGAGGACAAAGGCTAAGTCGTATCTAGCGACGAGGGCGTAGATCTCCGAAGTAAGCACGCTCTAAGTAACCCTCTTATTCTTCGTCGAGGCCTAGTAGAGGATGTTACTAGTTATTATAAAGGCGTGTCTGTTCCTATCCTCGCTTGTGTTGTCTTTAGCTAAAACGACAATAAACCCTATCTATAAGGAGAGGTCCCTATTATTCGTAAAGGAGGCGTTAGTAAAGATAAATAGCTTTACCTAATATAGGTCTATTAGCGCGAACGTAAGGCTACGATCTAGGTTCTATTATTACTATAAGAGCCGACGGTTTAAGTAGGCGATATTAGTATCTAACGGATCCTATGTCTAGGCAGTAACGGCGAGATTATATAATACTTTAGGCTAATAGATACTTACGATATATACGCCCTAAGCTCGTTATTAGACATATACTATAAGATCTTCGTTTAGTATACTTACAATCTTACTAGCTTAGCCCTTCTAACCTACGTAGATGTGCCTATTATTATATATCGTAATCCTATATCTATTAAAGTCCTTGTTCTAGCTAGCGTAGAGCTCCTTCTAGTCCTTAGCCTTAATGCCTACGTTAAGAAGCTTATAAGCCTTAATGTTAAAGAATTCTCTACTTATAAGGAACATTGTATTATCTATCTATAGAGCGTATAAACCGATCTTAGACTTATTATTAGATATTAACAAGTATAGGTCGAACGTTAGTATTATCGAGAGGTTACTACGAAGGTAACCCTAGTATGTCTCGAACTAGTAAACACTACTTTCTACGATCCTATATAAGGGCTTAACGATCCTTAAGACTATCCCCTTAAGGAACTTTATTTCGAGCTCGTAGGGTAGCTTAGCAATAACCTCTCGTTATAGCTTAGACTTAGACTATAGGTAGGCCTATGTAATGTCCTAAAAGGCTAGTATAAAGCCTTATTAATAAAGAGAGGGTACGAGGGTAAGGACGAGACGTTAACTACTACGCTATATTATTAGTAACTACATTAATAGTATAGCCTTCTCGTAATCGTTATACCCTTATACGATAAGACATAATTTCTTATATAGGGTATTTATCGTCTTACCTTTAACCTCTCGAACGAGCTATAACTTAAAGACGCGTTAGCGTCTTCGTATATTATATATAGTAGGGATAATCGTGCTAGAAGTTAGTAGGGCGTTAATCTCGACCTCGTTAGACGCTTTAAAAGGGGCGCCTAGCGTAGTAATCTTCCCTTCCTAGCGGAGACGTAGGGATAGCTCCTTATCTAACGTTTCCTACGTAATAAGGAAGGTCTTAAACTCGTTGTTATCGTTACGGATCCCTATAGGGATGCCTATAATAACACGCTATTAGCTACTCTAGCGGCCTAATTATCGCGGAGTTAACTTATACTCGCTAGTAATAACGTTACGTACGTATAGCTTAACATACGTAGACTAGAAAGTTAAGGGACTATAGGCGAAGCTAATAGTAACCTCGTAATTATCTATAGTAAGGACCTAGTGCGGTTCTTACTATCCCTTCTTTTCCTAGTAGACGAGAACTTTACTACTAAGGGCGAGGGAGGACAGAAGCGACGTAGCCCCTTACGTTAACCCTTAGAGCTAGAGGCCCTCGTTAACACGACGCGAAGCTATAATCCGTTATAGCTTAGCTATAGCCTTTACTAATATCTTAGTACGTTATATCGTCGTAGTAGAAGGAGGGCTTTCTATCGTAAGTTATAGGTAGGTACCGAATACTAATAACGTTAGAATAAGGCCGTTAGGACTAGCCGTATCGTTAATAGCCTTAATAGCTATTTAAAGGATCGAATCTATAGAGGCGTCCTTTACTTCTACCCTAAAGATCTCGTATATATAGTAGAGTAGGGCGTAATATCTCTTAACCTTCCTAATACTCTAATATGCCTCTATAGGGATCTATTAGTACGAGATACTATATAGCTATGCCTTAGAATAGAATTTAGCCGTAGTAAAGTTCGTACTAGTATTATAAGTAAGGATATCTAGTAGACTAAGATAGGTATCTACCTAGTAGGCTTTAACTATCTCCTAGGCATACTAAGTAGTTATCTTATAGAGGAATCGGGCTACCTAGAACAACGTAGCGGAGTTAATAACGTATAGGACTAGGCGGCTATCGAGGTATATTACGTCTATAATTACTTCGTAGTTAAAGTCGTAATCGTCTTATAACGTAAACTTAAACCTTCTTAGCGAGGGGCCCTTAACCTAGTAGTAGTAGTAGAGTTTACTAATCTTAGCGAGGTTATCTTACTTAACCTTATAGCTAGCCTTCGTAAGTAGATCGTAAAGGCGTTAAATAGAAGGGTAACTAAATTAACTATATAGATAACGTAGCTTAATATCTAAGAGAAAGGAGGCTACTACTACTTACTAGTATCGGTTAAGGAACATCTAGGGGTAGCCCTAGCGGACGATAATAGGGATCTTATAACTATCTAAGCGTACTATATAACTACGAGGGACGTTTAGATAGTAAGAGAGCCGCTATATATCTCGGAGGTAAAGAAGGAAGGGCGTAGGGGTATCTAGGATATAGAATTTAACCTAGCTAACCGGTATTAGTACTAAGGTAGAGCTAATAGACGAGACGGGCTTTATACCGCTAAACGTAATCTTAACCGTACCCTTAGTAGATTCGTTGAGTATAATACTAGGGTCCTTGCGCTATAAAGTAAGGAGTTAAGCCTTACTAGCTATCGAGTCCTAGGTAGTACCTATGTCTAGAATAATACCCTAAAAGGCCTACGAGGAATACTAGTTAAGAAGAAAAGAAGCTATAACTATTAACCTAGCCGATAAGGAAGAGAAAGAGATAGGGGAAGAGACTATTAAGACTACTATTAGGAGCTTAAGCTAGTAATAGGTATATTCGTTACTAAGGAAAGTAGTAGCTATTATAAAGAAGTTAAGATTAACGCCTTTATTAGTATCTTCGTCCTTAGAGGCCTCCTCTATAATATATACCTTAGCCTTATACTCGTTATCGTTATTATAGGAATTACCCTTATATACTATAAGCTAGGAAGTATATATAGCGTTACTTACTACCTTACTATTAACCTACTACTATAGGAGGTATTTATAGCGAGCTTTACGGCGTTCTCTATTAGAATATTTTATTAAGAAGTAGCTAGATTTACCGTAGACGTAACACTTCTTAGCCTATAACAATAGTATTAAGGGTACCGCTCCTTTCTAGCGATAGGGACTATTTAGACTTAACGAGGCGCTAGTATAGTTATACTTCCTATCTATAAGGAAGGAAGTAGTTATATACGCTAGCGCTAGCGTTAACGTATCCGTAATCTTTATTATCGCGATCGTAGGAGGCTCTAAGTTACCTTTTATAATAGCTACTCGTAGGGCTATAATTAGCGCCTACGATAAATCCTTACGTCCTTTAAGAGTAAGCTTAAACCTAGGGACGCTATAATAGGTATAGGTTAACGTTAACTATAACGAGTAGTTATTCGGATATAGTAATAGGGTATATTAGTAGTTAAGAAGTCTTTTCTATAGTAGATCGAGAACCTTAAGCTTCGTCTTATTAAGGTTATCGCGTTATATCTAGGTAAATAAGACAATCTAGTACTTATTATAGTATATAATGCGATCTTCGTCTAAGGAGAACTAGGCCTTTATAAGTTAGTATAGTTCTCTAATCGTATAGCCCTTCTAGTCTATATACGCGTTAAAATACTTCTAGGCATATCCGTATAGGGCGAGGGGAAAAACAGCGTATACCTCTTTAGGCCTAATCTTATACCGCTAACACGTTTATATAAATGCATTTATTATATTATTAAATAGCTTAAATCGTTTACTACCGAAGCGGTTACCTTTATCCTATCCCTTCGCGAAGGTAGCTATGCAATAGGAGTTAGGGTATTTATTTAGGACATTAGGTAGCGGTAACTTATATAGCGATTAGTTAGGAAGTAGTAGAGAGAATAGACGTACTAGAGGTTACGATGCCTTAGCCTTATTGTCCTTCTTAGAGCGCGTTAGCTAGCGTAGAGCCGTGCGGCTAGGGTTATAACCTAAGGGAGTAGGGTATAACGTAGGTATCTAGCGGATAGACTTAAGCGTAGGATTAAGTATAGATACGGTAATAGGAGGAATAAGATCTAGGAGGATCTAAGGAGCTATTAATCTACCTACTAATAGTTACTTACCCTTATTAAATAGATCTTTGTCTCCTTAGACGAGTTATTGTTAGAGTTAGTAGGCAGTAGATCTATAGGCTACGCGCGATGTTAGTAGGTCGTTTCTATTCTATTCTAGTATGTCTTCTAACTCTACGAGGGTAGTAAGGGATTCTACGATCCTAGCGTTTCGATAGCTAGCGTAGATGCCTTTTAACTAAAGTAAGCGTTAAAGCTATTATACTAGCGGCCGTAATACCTAATAGAATAAAGCGTTATTTTATCCCTTAAAATCGTATTAGTACGTCTTATATAGTACTAAATTATTATTATAAAAGTATAATCTTATAGCTTACTAACGATATAAGAGTTAAGCTCTACGTCTATCGTCTCCTCTATTAGCTATATAAGATCTACTATTATAGCGATATTATTAAGATTACTTAGGTAGCTAGTAATGTTTATACTATTAAGAATTACATAATACCTTAAACTAAGAGCTTCGTTATTAGAGGTACCTTATCGTAAGGATAATACTATGTTATCTATATAATATAACGCTCCTTATAGGGGACTCTTTAGGAACCTATTTTCTCTAGAAATCCTCTATAGGTATAATATTAAACTCCTTCGAGCTTATCGAAAAGGTAAAGGGAGTAGAGATCGTTATAGCACTTAGTAAGGTCTAACTACTAAAGAGGTTAGACGGAATATAAACTAAGTCTCTTCTTCTTACTATCTATTTTAACGAGCTAGTAAGACTAATTAGTGTTAAAGGCTAGTAATTCTTTAAAAGGACATAAGAAAACAATTAATTAATTATTAGACTTATTCCTTTCTACCGATCTATAGAGAGGGGGAAAGAGGGTAAGATATAGGCGTTAGGCACCTACTATAGTAGTAGTAATAACATTATATACATACTCTAGAGGGGCTAGAGTAGGGCCTACATTAGCCCTATATAGCCTTAGAGTAAGCCCTACATTAGCCCTATATAGCCCTAGAGTAGGCCCTACATAGCCCTAGAGTAGGCCCTACATTACCCTAAAGTAGGGCCTTAACCCCGCATAGGTATGTGCTAGTAAGCGCCTATAACTTAGACCTACCTCTATCCGCCTACGCTTATACCTATGCGTGCTAACTATACCTTACCCCTACTAACAATAGTACTTTTATTTATATATATAATAACCTCTTATACTTTATATTATTTAAACTAAATTTAATAGATTTAGTATTAACTAAAGATAGTAAAGTTAACGTTAAAGAATATAAGATAATTAAACTCTTAATAATTATTTTATAAGGAAAGTAAAGGGTCCTTTACTTAAAAATATTACCTTTACTTAATCTTTATAATAATAGTAATATTATATTATATATTTAAACTTTAGGGGCTTTACTAAGATATAACCCTAATACTATTAAATCTATTAGTAATTATTTAAAAAGGGCTAACAAACTAATCTATACTATTATATAGTAGTACTTTTAGTTTATCTTATAATATATGTCTAAACTTAATAAAGATATACTAAAAGTTACTATAATAGTATAAATTAAGATATTAATAGTAAGGAAAATCCTAGAAGCTAAAGCTAAGCTATAGTATAAAAAACTTAGATACTTAGAAAGCTAGATACTAGAGAAATTAAGATAGTAATTGTTAGTATAGGTACTAGCACTAGCGATAGTAGAGGGAGCTATTACGTAAGGCAGTTCTAGGATCCTAGGGTAAGTCCGTGACTACCCTAGGGCTAGCCCTCAGTAGGTCTAGGCTATACGTACTTTTACGTATAGCCGCGGACTTTTGTATTTCCGTACTAATATAGGTGTAGGGCTAGGGGTTTTTAAACCCCTACCCTTACACATATCTTTTCCTTCTTCTTCTTCTTAGAACAAGAGATATCATTAAACAAACACATAGCTTTACTGTTATCTCGAAAGCCTAGGCTTTACCTAACGCCTTCTACACTAATTAGTCTCTAGGCTCTAATAGAGATAGAATAGCTACGAAGAAGAGACATCGCGAATTCTACTAGTCCTTTGTCGCTAGTGTTTTTTCGTAGTTGTGCTTAAATAGCTTCGGTTAGGACGTTTCCCCGCTAAAGGCTATACTTCTAGACAATAGGACTAGTCCCTTATTACTAATCTTTATTCCTAAGAGAGTATTATATTACATATAGTAGAAAATACGCAGTATACTAAGGATAACCGATAACCTTAGCTAAGATGCCTTAATATTATAAAGAAGCTAGGGATTAAGACTACTAATGCTAACGTCTCGGACTAGTACCTTAGTAGGAACCTTTAGAAACTTTACTCCCTAGACGACACTACAAGTAGCACAGAACTTAATACGTACATCCTCTCCTATACTAGCTAGTACTATAGGACTAAGTGTAGTAACGATTAGATCTTTAGGATGTTCTAGGAGGACTTTAAGGATTAGATAGCTATAACGTTTAAGCGGTGCGATCGTGCTCTCTATAGGGGGCTCTAATAGGTCCTATGAGGGAGGGGACTCTACGTAGGACGAAGAAGGGCTCTAATTATTAAGACCCTTATCTTATTTCTATAGGCGGAAGATATAGTTAAGTAGGACTACGAGGAGCTAATAGCTACTACCTTTACGCACGAGTCGGCTACATCCTAACTACGTAAGAGGATCGGCGGGGATCCGCTATTAAAGCCCGCATAGAATACTACGGAACACATCACACGTCCGTCGCTAACGGCCGATCTCTCTCTCTCTCTATAGCTCTATAAAGAAGCTCCCGACGCCGCAGACACTAACGCACTTCTCGCCCCTAGCCTAACCCCGATTATCCTCGCCCCTAGCCTAACCCTAACGACGGATATCCTCGCCCCTAGCCTAACCCCGACGACAGATATCCTCGCCCCTAGCCTAACCCCGATGACAGATCTTCTCGCCCCTAGCCTAACCCCGATGACAGATCTTCTCGCCCCTAGCCCGACCCCGATAACGGATACCCTCACCCTACTCCCGCGCTAGCCTAAAAACAAAATTCCCCGAGGGAATACGGATCGAGGAAGCACGCGGCCTACCCTAGCCTAACAAAAACGGATCGAGGAAGTAGGCTACTAACGCTATCTTCGAGAGGAGCTTAGAACGGTTATATAAACCGAGGAAGCGCGCCTCTAACGCTATCTTCGAGAGGAGCTCCTATTAGAATCTAGGGGGGGTATGTATACGCGTTAAGGCGTAGGTTAACCGTAGGAAAGGGAGTAGGTAAACGGAAAGGGGCTAGCGGATAAAAGCTACGGGGAAGTTAAGATAGGCGGGTAAGAGCTACGACGAGGGGGCAGGTAGGGGAGGATAATAATAGTACCCGAAGGAGGGCATCGCTAGGCGGGAGGTCCGGATTAGAAAAAGAGTTAAGTGTTAGTACAGGCACTAGCACTAGCGATAGTAGAGGGAGCTATTACGTAAGGCAGTTCTAGGATCCTAGGGTAAGTCCGTAACTACCCTAGGGCTAGCCCTCGGTAGGTCTAGGCTACACGTGCTTTTACGTATAGCCGCAGACTTTTATATTTCCGTACCGATATAGGTGTAGGGCTAGGGGTTTTTAAACCCCTACCCTTACATATATCCTTTCCTTCTTCTTCTTCTTAGAACAAGAGATATTATTAAACAAACACATAGCTTTACTGTTATCTCGAAAGCCTAGGCTTTACTTAACGCCTTTTATAGTAATTCTATATTAAAATTAAAGAACTAAAAATAGTTAAATATAATTCTATACTTAAAGTATAGCTAAAAGGTAAGTATTATAAAGACTATTAATCTAGATAAAAAATTCTAAAAAAGAGCTTTAGATTAACTAAACTAATCTTACTCTAGACTATAATAAGTATATTAAGGTTATATTTATAATAGATATAGTATTAAGTATAGTTATATTATATTTTATATAGACTTACCTTTAAAAATATAACTAAGCTACTCTTTAAACCTATATTTAATAAGTTAAATACTACTAATATAAGAAAGTAAAGGTTATTTAATTTAATAGGGAGCTCTTTACTAAGAATAATAGTAACTAGGTAAGGAATAAAGATATTAATAGAGAACCCTTTATATCTTATATATTTACTTAAAATAAAGGAACTAAATACTTAAGAAATATAGTAATAAATTAAGTAAAAGATATAAATTATAGCTAATTTTCTATATAATTTCTAGTTAGAAATCATTAAAGTAGTAGCTTTTATAAGTAATAAAACCTTAAAGCTTCCTAGGAGCTCTAGCTAAAAAGATAATAATTAGCTAACCCTATTTAAAAAGTAAAAAGTAAAAAGAACTCTATATATATAACTATTTAAAGATATATAAGTCTTAAGTATATACTATAATAAGGAATTTAATAAGAAGGGTAACTTACTTAAAGAAGCTAAAACTTAGACCATAAATAGAGTATCTTATTAAATATAACTTTATAAATATCTTTTAGATCTAAGTCCCTTAGCTTAGAAAAGTAATTTCTACTAGAGATATTACTTTTAATAAGTCCTTAAAGTATAATCTAAATAACTTACTAAAGGAGTTACTAGAGATAGTAGTTAAGGTTATTAGAGTAATAATAATACTAAACGATTAAGTAAGCGCTTATAAAGCCCTAAAAGGGAAATAAAAGAATTAGACTTTAAAAACCCTATAAAAAATAGTATAAAGAGTAGAATTATAGTTATAATAAATATAAGTATATTTAAAGATAATAAGTTAAATATAAAAGGTTTAAAGCTAAGGGAGGACTTTAAAGCTTTTAATTAGGAATATAATAAGAGTCTAATAAGTATACTATCTCCCTTAATAATAAATATCGATTTAAATATAGTCTTATTAGTTTATTTATTAGTTTACTTAAAAAGTAAATAACTAAGGGTCCCTTTAATACTAATATTATAGAGAGTAGTATAAATAAGACTAGATAATAAGTAAGGTAAGAAACTAGGTATTCCTTTAAATAAGAATCTATAAAAAGTAAAGAAAAAATTACTAAATAACTATATTAAGTAAAAAGCTATTAAAAGGTTAGATAAATTTATAATTTTATATTATAGAGAATTAAGTTACTAATTTATATAGCTTTTCTTATAAATAAATAATTTAAGTTAAAGTTTAAGCTAAAGAAAATAATATAGGATTTAGTATTAATACTAAAGAATAAAAAGGATTAACTTAGTACTTATTAGAGAACGATTTCTATAAAGTATAAAAACTTATTTTTAATCTTATATAAATTTAAAGTTATAAGAAGAAATCTCTATATAAAGAGCTAATAGAGTATAAATCCTATACTATAAATAAGTATATACTTATAAAGCTAATAAAGAAGGTATTTAAGCTAATTATAAAGCTTAGCTTATAGTTTTTAAGAACTAATAATTTAAGTATAATCTTTTAATAAGAGCTATAACCCTAGCTAGGATATTTATAAGAGTATTATTAGTAATAGTAGTAGAATATAATCTTAAACTTAAGTAAGTAAATATTATTAATATATTTATTAATACTCTATTAGAAGATAAAGTTATATATATATATATACCTCTAGTATATAAAAAGTAAGAAATAGTTTTATTATTAGTATATATACTATAACTAGTAATAGTAGAGGGAGCTATTATATAAAATAGCTCTAAGACTTTAAAACTTCTTTAAGGCTTTTATAGGGCTTCTTTAAGGCTAGTCCCTAACTAGCTAGGGCTATTTCTAGGTAGGTCTAAGCTATATATATTCTTACGTATAGCTATAGAGTTTTTATATTTTATACTAATATAAGTATAGGCTAGGACTTTTAACCCTTATTCTTATAAATATTCTTTTCTTTTCTCTTCTTTTCTCTTTATAAGATATTGTTTAAATATATATATAAATTTACTCTTATCTTAGAGGCTTAAGCTAGGCTTTATATAATACCTTTTATACTAATTAGTCTCTAAGCTTTAATAGAAATAAAATAGCTATAAAGAAGAGATATCGTAAATTTAACTAGTCCTTTATTACTAGTGTTTTTATAAGTATACTTAAATAGCTTTAGTTAGAAGTTTTCCCTACTAAAGGTATACTCTTAAATAATAGAACTAGTCCCTTATTACTAACTCTTATTCTTAAGAGAGTATTATATTATATATAGTAATAATAGCTTCTATAAGAGCTAGTATAGTAAGACTTAACCTATTAGAAAACACATAGTATACTAAAGATAACTAAGGGCCTTAAGTAAGATACTTTAAAATTATAGAAAAGCTAGGGTTTAAGATTACTAAGAATGTAAATGTCTTAGATTAGTATTTTAATAAGAACTTTTAAAACCTTTACTCTTTAAATAATACAATAAATAGTATAGAGTTTAATATATATATTCTCTCTTATACTAACTAGTACTATAGGACTAGGTATAGTAATAATAAAATTATAATAATATTCTAAAAAGACTTTAAGGGTTAGATAACTATAATGTTTAAGTAGTTTAATTATACTTTTATAATAGACTCTAATAGATCTTATAAGAGAAGAGTATTTATATAGGATAAAAAGAGCTTTAATTATTTAGTCCCTTATCTTATTACTATAAGTAGAAGATATACCTAAATAGAACTATATAAAGTTAATAACTACTACTTTTATATATAAGTTAGCTATATCCTAACTTTATAATAGGATTAATAAAATTAGTAGTAACTTTACTACCTTTACTAAAGAAAAAGTAAGAGAGGCTATAATTAAAACAATACTAGAAGGTATTAAGCTATCTATATTTTTAATAGTATAAGTAAAGATAAAGAATAGAGATACTTTAGTAGTAATAATAACACTTATATAAAACACTATAGAACTAATTATATATTTATTATTAATAGCTTATCTACTACCCCTTAAGTATAACTTAGGCTATAAAGTATATAACTTATATTAATAAGTAATAGTATTTAAACTTAATATAGCTTTTTCTATACTAATTTTATTCTAGAAGCTTTATATAAATCTTTATAGTTCTATTAAAGTAAATACTTTCTTATAGTCTATAACCTTTTTATAGACTCTAAATATAACTATTTAAGTTTTAGAAAGTAGCTAAGTCTATAATTATTAAGAATTATACTAAGATAGTATTTTAGTTAAATAAATAATTAATAAATGTCTATTTAGAACTAGAGAGGTATCTTTTAGCTAGATCTCTAAGTAACTTATATACTTATAGAATTATCTTCTATCTTAATACTTTTAAATAGTAAGTATACTATCTTATATATAGTATTCCTAGTACTTAGTTAGTAGTTATATAGTTTAATGTATTCTAATATATATTTACTAATCTCTATTAATACTAATTTATAGTTAAATAATTCTAGAGTAAAGTTAGTACTACTCTTAAGATATAGCTAAGTAATCCTAGTATTATTCCTAGGGTCTTTAAGAGTATTTCTAAGATATATAAGATATTATATACTTATAAGTACCTAGGTATTACTTAAGTAACTAGACTAGCTTAGCTTATAACAATATAATTATAAAGAGCCTTTATAACTACTATTAGTATAAAAGATGTATTATTATATATATAATAAACTACCTTAATAAAGTCTATACTTAATAATACTCTAATAAAGCTAGTAAACTATAGGAAGCTATATATATATATTAAGATATAGGTTAATTATAGAAAGAAAAGTATATAAGTAAATAAGAGCTATAGGAAGTTAAGGTAAGTAAGAAAGAGTAATAATAATAATAATAATACTTAAAGGAAGATATAGCTAAGTAAGAGGTCTAAACTAGAAAAGAGTTAAGTATTAGTATATATACTAGTACTAGTAATAGTAAAGGGAGCTATTATATAAAATAGCTTTAAGATTTTAAAGCTTTTCTAAGGCTTTTTTAAAGCTCCCTTAAGGCTAGTCTCTAACTAGCTAGGGCTATTTCTAGGTATATATAAGCTATATATACTCTTATATATAGCTATAGAGTTTTATATTTTTATACTAATATAAGTATAGGCTAGGACTTTTTAACTCTTACCTTTATATATATTTTTCCTTTTCTTTTCTTTACTTTTTATAAGATACTATTTAAATATATATATAGATTTACTATTATCTTAAATGCCTAAGCTAGGCTTTTTATAATGTCTTCTATACTTATAGCTCTATAAAGTATTATATAGAGTCTACTATTTACCTTTATTATAGTAAAAATCCCTTATAAAAAAGCTTAAGGCTTAAAGTATATATAGGATACTATAAGGGCTATATATAATAATAATTAAGTAGCTTATTACTTTCTTCTTTTAAATAACTTTATATAAGCTTTTATAGAAAAGAATAGAGGACTTAAAGAGTAAATTATAAATAAACTAAAAGGTTATTTAAGCTAATAATAGTTTATAACTTAAAGTAGTTCCTAGGTATCTATATTATCTAGAATTAAGTAAAGTATTATATATATCTTACTTAGGAAATATATATTAATAAGATAGTTTATTAATTTTCCCTAAACTTAATATATTTAGTAAAAGGATACTATAAATTCTTATAGAATAAGGTTAGCTAAAAGGTTAATATATATAGTATAAAAGGCGTTAGGTAAAGCCTAGACTAAGCCTTTAAGATAATAGTAAATCTATGTATATGTTTAATAATATCTCGTTTTATTCTTCTAAAAAGAAGAAGAAGAAGGAAAGGATATATATAAGGGTAGGGGTTTAAAACCCCTAGCCCTATACCTAAATTAGTATAGAAATATAAAAGTCCGTAGCTATATATAAGAGTACGTATAGCCTAGACCTACCTAGGGATAGCCCTAGGGTAGTTACGGACTAGCCTTAGGCTAGCTACGGACTTACCCTAGAGTAGCCCTAGGATCCTAGAGCTACCTTACGTAATAGCTCCCTCTACCCTATCGCTAGTACTAGTACCTATACTAACACTTAATCCTTTTTCTAATCTAGACCTCCTACCTAGTAATGCCCTCCTTTAGGCACTACTTATTATTATTACTCTTTCCTTACCTACCTCCTCCTCGTAGCTCTTAACTTCCTATCTACCTACTCCCTTTCCTATAGTTAACCTATACCTTAACGCGTATATATATCTCCCCTAGATTCTACTAGCTTATTAGAGATAAGTAGGTACGGATCGAACGTTAGCGTATGTAAGAGCTCCTCTCGAAGATAGTATTAGTAGTATACTTTCTCGATCTGTATTTCTCCCTTAGGAAATTTTGTTTTAGGCTAGCGTAAGAGTAGGGCGAGGATAATTAAGGTTAGGCTAGGGGCGAGAAGTGTGTCGGTTTCTATAGTATTAGGAGCTTCTTTATAGAGCTATAGAGAGAGAGAGAGATTAGCTATTAGCGACGGACGTATAATGTATTCTATAGTATTCTATATAGGCTTCGATATCGTTATCGCTTTAATATTAGGGCCCTTTGTCTCTTCCTATTTAATGTACGTACTATAGGCTAATAGAGCTATAGAGAGGGGTAGTAGATAGGAGGCGCGTAGTTAGGATATAGCTAACTCGTACGTAAAAGTAGTAGCTATTAGCTCCTCGTAGTCCTATTTAGGTATATCTTATACTTATAGAAATAAGATAAGGGTCTCAATAATTAAAGCCCTTCTTCGTCCTACGTAGAGGCCCCTCCCTTATAGGATCTGTTAGAGCCTACTATAGAGAATACAATCGTACTACTTAAACATTATAGCTATCTAACCCTTAAAGTCCTCCTAGAACATCCTAAAGATCTAATCGTTACTATACTTAGTCCTATAGTACTAGCTAGTATAGGAAAGAAGGTATATATTAAGTTCCGTACTACTTATAATATTGTTTAGGGAGTAAAGGTTCTAAAGGTTCCTACTAAGATACTAAACTAAAACGTTAGTATCCTTAGTAGTCTTAATCTCTAGCTTCTTTATAATATTAAGGTATTGTTAGAAGCGTATATTTTCTTATACTAGTTCTGTACTAGTTCTTATAGACGCTATTATCTACTATATATAATATAACACTCTCTTAGGGATAAAGATTAGCGATAAGGGACTAGTTTTATTGTCTAGGAGTATACTTTTAGTAGGGAAAACTCCTAACTAAAGCTATTAAAGTATAACTATAAAAATACTAGCGATAAAGGACTAGTTAAATTCGTAATGTCTCTTCTTCGTAGCTATTCTATCTCTATTAGAGCCTAGAAACTAATTAGTGTAGAAGGCGTTAGGTAAAGCCTAGACTAGGCCTTTAAGATAATAGTAAATCTATGTATATATTTAATAATATCTCTTTTTATTCTTCTAAAAAGAAAAAGAAGAAGAAAAGGATATATATAAGGGTAGGGGTTTAAAACCCCTAGCCCTATACCTATATTAGTATAGAAATACAAAAGTCTATAGCTACATATAAGAGTACGTATAGCCTAGACCTACCTAAGGATAGCCCTAGGGTAGTTACAGACTAGCCTTAGGCTAGCTATAGACTTACCCTAGAGTAGCCCTAGGATCCTAGAGCTACCTTACGTAATAGCTCCCTCTACCCTATTACTAGTACTAGTACCTATACTAACATATAGCCTATTTAAAGGATATTATATAGTATTAATAAAAGATAGAATTACTTATCTTTATAGCTACCTTAATTAGACTAGATAATTGCTTTACTATTTTTATACCTTTATAGTTTAATTTAAACCCTATTTAATCTTATAAATTAATAGTAGACTAGGGTCTAAAATACTTAAAAGAGACTTATTTATAGGAATTTAACTAGAAATTAATAGAATAAAAAATATACTAAGGTTCCTTAAATTAAATAATACTTTATTTATAAATAATAAAGAAGACTAAAAGAGCTTAAGTAAATTTATAATAATATATATATAGAGGTTTAGTTACTTAAAAAGTAATAAAGTAAGATATAGTAACTATTTTAAATATAAAAGCTAAGCTACTAGCTATTTTATATATAGTAAAAAGGTAATTTTTATTAGTAAGTTACTTAGATCCCTAGATATTTATCTAAAAGAGAACTTTACTTAGAATATGTTAGTATATATACTAGTACTAGTATAGGTAAGGGGAGCTATTACGTAAGATAGCTTTAGAACTCTAGAGCTTCCCTAAGGCTTCTCTAGGACTCTCCTAGGACTAGTCCCTAGCTAGTCTAGAGCTACCCCTAGGTAAGTCTAGGCTATATATACTGTTATATATAGCTATAGACTTTTATATTTCTATACTAATATAGGTATAGGGCTAGGGGTTTTAAACTCCTACTCTTATATATATCCTTTTCTTCTCTCTTTCTTAGATATTATTAAACATATATATAGCTTTACTATTATCTTAAAGGCCTAGGCTAGGCTTTATATAATACCTTTTATACTAATTAGTCTCTAGGCTCTAATAGAGATAGAATAGCTACGAAGAAGAAACATTGCGAATTTAACTAGTCTTTTATTACTAGTACTATCGGTACATACACTAGTACTAGCGTAGGTAAGGGGAGCTATTACGTAAGACGGCTCTAGGACTCTAGGGCTTTTCTAGGGGTCTCTCTAAGGCTCCCTAGGACTAGTTAGGGACTAGTCTAGGGCCGCCCCTTAGTAGGTCTAGGCTATACGTACTTTTACGTATAGCCGCGCCTACCCCTTAGTAGGTCTAGGCTATACGTACTTTTACGTATAGCCGTAGGTTTTTGTATTTCTATACTAATATAGGTATAGGGCTAGGGGTTTAAAACCCCTACCCTTACACACATCCTTTCCTTCTCTTTTCGTTAGATATTATTAAACAAACACATAGCTTTACTATTATCTCGAAAGCCTAGGCTTTACTTAACGCCTTCTATACTAATTAGTCTCTAGGCTCTAATAGAGATAGAATAGCTACGAAGAAGAGATATTGTAAATTCTACTAGTCCTTTGTCGCTAGTGTTTTTTTTGTAGTTATGCTTAAACAGCTTCGGTTAGGACGTTTCCCTACTAAAGGCTATACTCCTAGACAATAGGACTAGTCCCTTATCGCTAATCTTTATTCCTAAGAGAGTATTATATTATATATAGTAATAATAGCTTTCGTAAGTACTAGTATAGTAGGACCTAGCCTATTGGAAAATACATAGTATACTAAGGATAACTAAGGACCTTAGGTAAGATACCTTAAAATTATAGAAAAGCTAAGATTCGAGATTAACGGAGACCCTAATGTCTCGGACTAGTATCTTAGTAGGAACCTATAGAACCTTTACTCCCTAGATAACGCTATAAGTAGTATAGAACTTAACACATATATCCTCTCCCGTACTAACTAGTACTATAGTACTAAGTATAGTAACGATTATATTATAACAATGTTCTAAGAGGACTTTAAGGATTAGACGACTATAACGTTTAAGTAGACTAATCGCCCTCTCTATAGTAGGCTCTAATAGGTCCTATAGGAGAGGGGTATCTATATAGGACAGAAAAGGGCCCTAATAATTAAGTCCCTTATTACATTACTATAGGCAGAAGATATACTAGAATAGGACTACGCGGAATTAATAAATACTAACTTTACGCACGAGTTAGCTATATCCTAGCTATGTAATAGGATTAATAGGATTAGCGGTAGCCCTACTACCTTCGAAGAGGAAAAAGTAAGGGGGGCTATAGCTAGGATAGTACTAGAGGGTATTAAGCTATTAACATCCTCTATAGTATAAACGAAGATAGAAGATAGGGGTACCCTAATAATAACGTTAACGCCTATATAGAACGCTATAGAATAATCTATACGTCTATCGCTAATAGCTTATCTACTACCCCTTAGATATAACCTAGGCCGTAAGGTATATAGCTCGCATTAAGAGGTAATAGAATAGCTAACGACTGTAGGCTAGTAATATATACGGGCTAGTATAGTAACCTATAGTATCGAGCTTACTATAGTACTAGCTCCTATTAATAAATTAGTATATATACTACCGCTAAGCGATACGCTAAACGAGCTAGTAGATATAATAAAAGCGATTAACTTTACGAAGCTCTAGAATAAGGATCTTAGCTACATAGGACGTATATATAATATCTTTAACGATAAGATCCGAGCTTTCCTTAAGGTCTACCGTACGTTATAAATCTACCCTAGTAAATTCTACGTAGTGTTTACGATAGCCCTTAAGGATTATACGCGTAACTACTTCCTCTTATATATTCTAAAGGATACGACGTTTATATAGATCTATAACATAATAAAGCTATACTTTAATACTACGTATAACCGTTAAGTATACTATAATAACTAGTTATTATGTTCTTTCGTATAGCTTCGTTAGGTAAATAAAGGGAAGTCTATAGTTAAGGTTCTTAATATCCTTATAGATAAGCTTCTTCTATACTAGTAAGCCCTTACCCTAGTATAGTAATAGGAATTAGACCTTATCTACGCGCTTAAGAGAGCTTATCGTAGTATGCCTAAATTTAATATAGCCCTCTTTCTCGCACTAATCTCGTTCTAGAAGCTTTATATAGACCTTTATACTTCTATTAAGGCAAACGCTTCCTCGTAGCCCGTAACCTTCCTTATAGACCGTAAATATAACTACTTAGGGTCTAGAAGGTAGCTAGGTCTACGACGCTACGAAGCCCTTACGACTACTACTATTATAGAAGAAGCGCTACTATATATATAATAAGACTAGGTGTTTTTAATAAAACATATATATAAGGAACGCTACTAAGCCTAATAGCGATACGACTAGTAGTAATAACATAATAGAAAGACACTATATACCTAAGGATACTTAACCTATTTACTTAAGTATAAAGGCGATAATTTTATAGATACCCTAGATAAGGACATAGGTACCTCGTCTAGCGGAGACTAGGATAAAGGTAACGTTAATACTACTAAGAAAGAGGCCTATAGCTATATAGCTATAAGTTTCCTATGCGAAGAGGCTATAAGACATTAACTTAGCCTACCTACCCTCGCTATAGGTAAGGAGACAAAGACAATAGTTAAAGAGCGAAGGACTAATTCTACTAACAATGCCTTTATCCTTAACCGCTACTCTATATAGGTCTTCTAAGGCATTATCCCTAATATAGGCGTAGCCTAGAACTCTACTACTAGCTGTCCTTAATTCCTTACCCTTTACTATAAGCGCCCTAATATAACGCTTAACGAATCTACGAAAGGGTCTATAACGATTACCTTTAGAGGCATTATACTAGTATCTTTACTTAAGTCCGTAAAGCTTAACACACCTATAGGGGTAGTCGAATTCTACGTATTAGATACTATAATGCCTTTTCTCCTCTACCTATAGGATATATAATATCTAAGCTACTACCTCGACGTCCCTTAAGGATATATAGTTACGTATAATAGAGCTACGATCCTAGTTACGTTCCGCTAGGGGTATACGTAGTTCTCCCTTAGTAAGCTCTAATGCGCTATGTCTACTACGTTTCTTACTAAGGCTAAGCTCTACTAACTTTATTAGCAATTTAGATATCCTTCTATATAGTACTTATATAAGCTCTTAACTTATACTAGCTATAATGTCGATAATAAGAGCCTTAAGTTAATCTATACATTCTACTACTACTACTAGCTTAAGGGTAAAGCCCTATAATATTTTAAATTCACACTCCGTAATAACTACGACTTTAACTATAAAGTTATTATAGATATAATATACCTTAATAGCTAATACGTCCTTTATTTCGTTAACTCTACTACCTCCTTCTAGGCTGTACGCTTTCTACGGAATATAATAGCTAGGTATACATAGGAAACGTTTAAGGTATACTAGATTAATACGTACCTTAGTCCGCTAGATTTCCTCGCCTATAATGCTAGTACTAACTTTACTACCGCGGAACTATAGGTAGAGGCGCGCCTATATAGCGTAACGTATTACTAGGTGCCTATAGAAGTATACTAGAGTATTAGAAAGGTTAAGCGGTATTACGTACCTCTTTAATATATATATAAGATCCTCTAAGGGGAGATTAAGGACGCGTCGCTAGATATAATATTATAGATAGCCGTAAAAGCCGTTAACGATACCGCTAGCCTAGATAGCCTTATACTAACGCTCTTAGTGTTTAGGGTATACCTATAGATAACGATAGATTCCGTGCCCTTACCCTTAGCTATATAACGTACCTATGCCTATACTAAAGTAATAACGGAACTTCGTAAGGCTATAAGCGTAAGATGAGTTACTAAGGCACTATGTAAGGGTACTTCGAGGGACACTACGACAATACTCCCTTTTACCCTCTCTATTAGCTCGCCTATACTTATATTCTACGAAAAGGTAGGATAGTAGGGCCCTTTTAACGTTATCTCTATTAAGGATTACGATATAACCCTTAACTTTATTAATAGCCTAATAACCTTTCGTAGTACGTACGTTAAGCTATATAAGATAGTAACCTATAAGACTATAGGTAAGATACTACCCTCCTATAATGCTACTAACTAGAGACCTATTACGTCTCTTAACGATATTCCGAGGCTAGCTATATCTTAATAAAGAGGCTAACCTTACGTAAATAAAGGGAAGTTAATTATCGTACTACTAGTACGTAATACTACTAGTAAGACTACTAATACCTTTATTATATTACGAGAAACGGCTAATCTCTCCCTCTCTCTATAGCTCTAAAAAGAAGGTTATATTACTACTAATAGTAATCCCTTCGAAGCTTTTAATACTATAGAAATCGACACCCTCCTCGCCTCTAGTACGATAGTACTAACCCTAATACCGCTAGACTTCTATAGACGAGTCTTTAAATATAAACTCGTACGAGAGGTTAAGGGAAAAAATATAGAGCGCCCCTATAAGAAGTCTCGCCTAGTAGTATAAGGCTAAAACGACGCTAGTAAAGCTAACTTACTTACGTAATTACTAACTATCTAACGTTATAGCTAGTAGCTCCTTCTTATACTTACTCCTTTTCTTTACTCTAGAGGTATAATACTTACGTTCTATAATATTACGTAAGCTTATATATAGTCTAAATCTACGCTCTAGCGCGATATTCTCGCCCTACTCCTACGTAAGCTAAAAACAAAATTCCCTAAGGGAATAGTCCTATAGATTATAAAGCCCTTATATAGGATCGCGGAAGTAGGTATATATTAGTTTAAGACGTACTAATGTTACCTTTAAAAGGAGCTTTTACTAACGCTAACATTTAATCCGTACCTACTAATCTTTAACGCTAACGCTAACTTTAGGATCTACGCCCTCTAAACCGATAATACGATATTTCTTATATTAGATACCTTCCTTAATAAGGAAGCTCGTAGGCTTAAAGCTATAAAGCTAAAGGTAAAGGGCTAGAAGGACCTAATAGATAGCGATATAGAGGACTTAAATAGATATAGAATTACTATAGTAGGCGATAGAATCTACGTAGGCTAGAAGGGATAAGGGGTAAGGCTCGCCCTTATTAATAAGTCTACTAGAAAGGATATAGTATATACTATATATGTCTAGTAATATATATAAGGCGCGTATATCGCTAGCCTTTACTAGCCTAAGGCTATATATAACCTATTAGTCGTAGTATAGGCTTAGTAGCTAAGCGATAAGGATGTTAATCGCCTTAATAGGCATATCTACTAGTAAAAGTAGTAGCTAGACTATAGTCTAACCTTCGTACCCGTAGACCTTAAGAGGGCTAAGCTCTTTATTTCTATAGATACTTCGTTTGTAAATAATAAAGACCTAAGCTCTTAGATTAGGTTCTTCGTTATTCTTATAGAAGAGTATCTATAAGGGTAAGAAAAGGATAGTATATTCCTTCTTAAAGGTAATATCTTATACTAGAGCTCTATAAAGTATAAGAGGGTTACTAGGAGCGTACTTATATCTAAGATATATAGTCTCGTTATAAGATACAACACTAGGTTCGTCCTAGTAGATATCCTTAGGACTATCGCTCGCTACCTTTACCTTCCGCTACCGCTAATTATAATCTATACGGACTTATATTCGCTATATAAGTACCTTATAAAGATAGGGTCGATAGTAAAGAAAAGGCTAATAATTAACCTCCTTACCCTATGATAGTTATATAAGCGACGCGAGATTAAGGAGGTATAATAGATTAATAGACGTAATAATCCTATAGACGCCCTAATAAAGCCTACGCCTAACGATACTCTAACGAGGCTAGTAGACAATAGGGAGCTACGTATACGCGTTAAGGTATAGGTTAATCGTAGAAAGGGGAGCAAGTAGGCGGACAAGGAGGTAGGAAGCTAGGGTAGGTAGGGGAGGATAATAATAGTACCTAAAGGGGGGGCATTACTAGGCGGGAGGCCTATGCTAGAAAAAGAGTTAAGTGTTAGTATATGTACTAGTACTAGCGTAGGTAAGGGGAGCTATTACGTAAGACGGCTCTAGGACTCTAGGGCTTCCCTAGGGTCTCTCTAGGGCTCCCCTAGGACTAGTTAGGGACTAGTCTAGGGCTGCCCCTTAGTAGGTCTAGGCTATACGTACTTTTACGTATAGCCGCGCCTGCCCCTCGGTAGGTCTAGGCTATACGTGCTTTTATGTATAGCCGTAGGTTTTTATATTTCTATATTAATATAGGTATAGGGCTAGGAGTTTAAAACCCCTACCCTTATATATATCCTTTCCTTCTCTCTTTATTAGATATTATTAAACAAACACATAGCTTTACTATTATCTCGAAAGCCTAGGCTTTACCTAACGCCTTCTATAAGTACCTTTATAAGTATACTTAAATAGCTTTAGTTAGGACTTTTCCCTACTAAAGGTATACTCCTAGATAATAAGACTAGTCCCTTATTACTAATCTTTATTTCTAAAAGAGTATTATATTATATATAGTAATAATAGCTTTTATAAGTACTAGTATAGTAAGACCTAGCTTATTAAAAAACATATAGTATACTAAGGATAACTAAGGACCTTAAGTAAGATACCTTAAAATTATAGAAAAGCTAAGATTCGAGATTACTAAGGATGCTAATATCTTAAACTAGTATCTTAGTAGGAACTTTTAGAACCTTTACTCCTAAATAATACTATAAGTAGTATAAAACTTAATATATATATATTCTCTCTTATACTAACTATTACTATAGGACTAAGTATAGTAATAACTAAGTTATAACGATATTCTAGGAAGACTTTAAGAGTTAGATAACTATAACGTTTAAGTAAACTAACTATACTCTCTATAGTAGGCTCTAATAGGTTCTATAGGAGAGAGGTATCTATATAGGATAAAAAGGGCCCTAATTATTAAGTCCCTTATTATATTACTATAGGTAAAAGATATACTTAAAAGGATTATATAGAATTAATAACTACTACCTTTATATATAAGTTAGCTATATCCTAGCTATGCGATAAGATTAATAGGATTAGTAGTAGCCCTACTACCTTTAAAGAGGAAAAAGTAAAAGAGGCTATAACTAGGATAGTACTAGAAGGTATTAAGCTATCGATATCCTCTATAGTATATGTTAAAGGCTAGTAATCCTTT
The DNA here is from genome assembly GCA_012980515.1 of Ophiocordyceps camponoti-floridani. Lineage (NCBI taxonomy): Eukaryota > Fungi > Ascomycota > Sordariomycetes > Hypocreales > Ophiocordycipitaceae > Ophiocordyceps > Ophiocordyceps camponoti-floridani. The sequence goes on from JAACLJ010000001.1 coordinate 3,065,707, forward strand.
AAAAGGATATAAGAAAACAATTAATAAATTATTAGACTTATTTCTTTCTACTAATCTATAGAGAGGGGAAAGAGGTAAGATATAGGTATTAGATACCTACTATAGAGGTAGTAATAGCATTATATATATACTCTAGAGGAGCTAGAGTAGGGCCTATATTAGCCCTATATAGCTCTAGAGTAGGCCCTATATAAGCCCTATATAGCCCTAGAGTAGGCCTTATATTAGCCTTATATAGCCCTAGAGTAGGGCCTTAACCCTATATAGGTATATGCTAGTAAGCGCCCGTAACTTAAATATACCTCTATCCGCTTATACTCGTACCTACACATACTAACTATACTTTACTCCTACTAATACTAGACTCTCTTTCTAATTACAAAGGTATATGTATTAAAGAAAGAGAACCCCTTAGATCGGTTCTAAATCTATATTAATATATATTCCTTTTCCTATTAACCTAAGCCTCTATTTATACTTATAACTTACCTTTATTTACTAGCCTTATTAGAGCCTTATTCCCTACCTATTTCGTTAAGCTATTAGTAGGGTTATTATAACTATTAATCTATTAAACCTCCTTAATCTTATACCTCTTATATAACTAATATAGGGTAATAAGGTTAATTATTAACCGCTTCTCTATAATCGTACCTATCTTAACTAAGTACTCGTATAGAGAGTATAAGTTAGTATATATAACAATAGGTAGCGCTAGGAGACTAAGTTACGTAAAAGTAATACGTAGGGCATTAGAGAGGATAAAGGCTAAGTTATATCTAGTAATAAGGGCATAGATCTCTAAAGTAAGTACGCTCTAGGTAACCCTCTTACTCTTTATTAAGGCCTAGTAGAGGATATTACTAGTTATTATAAAGGTATATCTATTCTTATCCTCGTTTACGTTGTCTTTAGCTAAAACGATAATAAACCCTATTTATAAGGAGAGGTCCCTATTATTTATAAAGGAGGCATTAGTAAAGATAAATAGCTTTACCTAATATAGGTCTATTAGCGCGAACGTAAGGCTACGATCTAGGTTCTATTATTACTATAAGAGCTAACGGTTTAGGTAAGCGATATTAGTATCTAACAGATCCTATATCTAGGTAGTAATAGTGAGATTATATAATACTTTAGGCTAATAGATACTTACGATATATACGCCCTAAGCTTATTATTAGACATATACTATAAGGTCTTTATTTAATACGCTTACGATCTTACTAGCTTAGCCCTTCTAACTTACGTAAATATACTCGTTATCGTATATTATAATCCTATATCTATTAAAGTCCTTACTCTAGCTAGCGTAGAGCTCCTTCTAGTCCTTAGCCTTAATACCTGCCTTTAGAAGCTTATAAGCCTTAATATTAAGGAATTCTCTACTTATAAGGAATATTATATTATCTGTCTATAGAGCGTATAAACTAATCTTAGATTTATCGTTAGATATTAATAAGTATAGGTCGAACGTTAGTATTATTAAGAGGTTACTACGAAGGTAGCCCTAGTATGTTTTAAACTAGTAAATACTACTTTTTGTAATCCTATATAAGGGCTTAATAATCTTTAAGACTGTCCCCTTAGGGAACTTTATTTTAAGCTCATAGGGTAGCTTAGCGATAACCTCTCGTTATAGCGTAGACTTAGACTATAGGTAGGCCTATATAATGTCCTAAAAGGCTAGTATAAAGCCTTATTAACGAAGAGAGGGCATAAGGGTAAGGATAAGACATTAACTACTACGCTATATCGTTAGTAACTATATTAATAGTATAGCCTTTTTATAATTATTATACCCCTATATAATAAGACGTAATTTCTTGTATAGGGTATTTATCGTCTTACCTTTAACCTCTTAAACGAGCTATAACTTAAAGATGTATTAGCGTTTTCGTATATTATATATACTAGGGACAATCGTACTAGAAGCTAGTAAGGCGTTAATCTCGACTTTATTAGACGCTTTAAAAGGGGCGCCTAGTATAGTAATCTTCCCTTCTTAGTAGAGACGTAGGGATAGCTCCTTATCTAACGTTTTATAGGTAATAAGGAAGGTCTCGAACTCGTTGTTATTATTATAGATCCCTATAGGGATGCCTATAATAACATAGTATTAGCTACTCTAGTAGCCTAATTACTATAGAGTTAACTTATACTTACTAGTAATAACATTACGTACGTATAGCTTAACGTACGTAGACTAGAAAGTTAAGGGACTATAGGCGAGGCTAATAGTAACCTCGTAATTATCTATAGCGAGGACTTAGTATAGTCCTTACTATCCCTTCTTTTTCTAGTAGATAAGAACTTTACTACTAAGGGTAAAGGAGGATAGAAGTAACGTAGTCCCTTATATTAACCCTTAGAGCTAGAGGCCCTCGTTAATATAACGCAAAGCTATAATCTGTCGTAGCTTAGCTATAGCTTTTACTAATGCCTTAGTATATTATATCGTTATAGTAGAAGGAGGGCTTTCTATTATAAGTCGTAGGTAGGTACTAAATACTAATAACATTAGGATAAGGCTATTAAGACTAGCTGTATCGTTAATAGCCTTAATAGCTATCTAAAGGACTAAATCTATAGAGGCGTCTTTTACTTCTACCTTAAAGATTTCATATATATAGTAGAGTAGGGTATAATATCTCTTAACTTTCCTAATACTCTAATATGCTTCTATAGGGATCTATTAGTATAAGATACTATATAGCTATACCTTAGAGTAGAATTTAGCTATAGTAAAGTTCGTACTAGTATTATAAGTAAGGATATCTAGTAAACTAAGATAGGTATCTACCTAGTAGGCTTTAACTATTTCCTAGGCATACTAGGTAGTTATCTTACAGAGGAATTAGGCTACCTAGAATAACGTAGCGGAGTTAATAACGTATAGGACTAGGTAGCTATTAAGGTATATTACGTCTACGATTACTTCGTAGTTAAAGTTATAATCGTCCTATAATGTAAATTTAAACCTTCTTAGTAAGGGGCCCTTAATCTAGTAATAGTAGTAGAGTTTACTAATCTTAGCGAGGTCGTCTTACTTAACCTTATAGCTAGCCTTTATAAGTAGATTATAAAGGCGTTAGATAGAAAGGTAACTAAATTAACTATATAAATAACGTAGCTTAATATCTAAGAGAAAGGAGGTTACTACTACTTACTAGTATTAGTTAAGGAACATCTAGGGGTAGCCTTAGTAGAAGATAATAGGGATCTTATAACTGTCTAATCGTACTATATAACTACGAGGAACGTTAATATAGTAGGAGGGCTACTATATATCTTAGAGGTAAAGAAGGAAGAGTATAGGGGTATCTAGAATATAGAATTTAACCTAGCTAACTAGTATTAGTACTAAGGTAAAGCTAATAAACGAGATAGGCTTTATGCTACTAAATGTAATTATAATTGTACCCTTAGTAGATTCGTTAAGTACAATACTAGGCTCCTCGCGCTATAAAGCGAGGAGTTAAGTCTTACTAGCTATCGAGTTCTAGGTAGTACCTATATCTAGAATAATACCCTAAAAGGCCTACGAGGAATACTAGTTAAGAAGAAAAGAAGCTATAGCTATTAATCTAGCTAATAAGGAAGAGAAAGAGATAGGGGAAGAGGCTATTGAGGCTACTATTAGGAGCCTAAGCTAGTAATAGGCGTATTTATTACTAAGGAACGTAGTAGCTATTATAAAGAAGTTAAGGTTAATGTCTTTATTAGTATCTTCGTCCTTAGAGGCCTCCTCTATAACATATACTTTAGCCTTATACTCGTTATTGTCGTTATAGGAATTACCCTTATATACTATAAGCTAGGAAGTATATATAGCATTACTTACTACCTTACTATTAGCCTACTACTATAGGAGGTATTTATAGTAAGCTTTATAGCGTTTTCTATTAGAATATTTCGTTAAGAAGTAGCTAGATTTACTATAGACGTAATACTTCTTAGCCTATAATAATAGTATCGAGGGTACTACTCCTTTCTAGCGATAGGGACTATTTAGACTTAACGAGACGCTAGCGTAGTTATACTTCCTATTTATAAGAAAGGAAGTAGTTATATGCGCTAGCGCTAGCGTTAACATGTCTATAATCTTTATCGTTACGATTATAGGAGGCTCTAAGTTACCTTTTATAATAGCTACTTATAGGGCTACGATTAGCGCTTATAATAAATCCTTACGTCCTTTAAGAGTAAGCTTAAACCTAGGGATACTATAATAGGTATAGGTTAACGTCGACTATAATAAGTAGTTATTTAGATATAGTAATAGGGTATGTTAGTAGTTAAGAAGTCTCTTCTATAGTAGATTAAGAACCTTAAGCTTTATCTTATTAGGGTTATTATATTATATCTAGGTAAATAAGACGATTTAGTACTTATTATAGTATATAATGTAATCTTTATCTAAGGAGAACTAGGCCTTTATAAGTTAGTATAGCTCTCTAATCGTATAGTCCTTTTAGTCTATATATATATTAAAATACTTCTAGGCGTATCTATATAAGGTAAGGGAAAAACAGTATATACCTCTTTAGGCCTAATCTTATACTACTAATACGTTTATATAAATATATTTATTATATTATCGAATAGCTTAAATCGTTTACTACTAAAACAGTTACTTTTATCCTATCCCTTTATAAAGGTAGCTATATAATAGGAGTTAGGGTACTTATTCGGGACGTTAGGTAGTAGTAACTTATATAGTAATTAGTTAGGAAGTAGTAGAGATAATAAGCGTACTAGAGGTTATAATACCTTAGCCTTATTGTCCTTCTTAAAGCGCGTTAGCTAACATAGAGCTATATAGCTAGGGTTATAACCTAAGGGAGTAGGGTATAATATAGGTATCTAGCGGATAGACTTAGGTATAGGATTAGGTATAGATATAGTAATAGGAGGAATAGGATCTAGGAGGATCTAAGGAGCTATTAACCTACTTACTAATAGTTACTTATCCTTATTAAATAGATCTTTGTCTCTTTAGATAAGTTATTATTAGAGTTAGTAGGCGGTAGATCTATAGGCTACGCGTAATATTAATAGGTCGTTTCTATTCTATTCTAATATGTCTTCTAATTCTATAAGAGTAGTAAGGGATTCTACGATCCTAGCATTTCGATAGCTAGCGTAGATACCTTTCGACTAAAGTAAGCGTTAAAGCTACTATATTAGTAGCTATAATACTTAATAAAATAAAGCGTTATTCTATCCCTTAAAGTCGTATTAGTATGTCTTATATAATACTAAATTATTATTATAAAAGTATAATCTTATAGCTTACTAATAATATAAGAGTTAAGCTCTATATCTATTGTCTCCTCTATTAGCTATATAAGATCTACCCTTATAGTAATGTTATTAAGATTACTTAGGTAGCTAGTAATATTTATACTATTAAGGATTATATAATACCGTTAGCTAAGAGCTTTATTATTAGAAGTACCTTATTATAAGGATAATACTATATTGTCTACGTAATATAATACTCCTTATAGTAGACTCTTTAGGAACCTATTTTCTCTAGAAATCCTCTATAGGTATAATATTAAATTCCTTTAAGCTTATTAAAAAGTAAAAGGAGTAAAGATCGTTATAGTACTTAGTAAGGTTTAACTACTAAAGAGGTTAGACGGAATATAAACTAAGTCTCTTTTTCTTACTATTTGTCTTAATAAGCTAGTAAGACTAATTAGTATTAAAGGCTAGTAATCCTTTAAAAGGACGTAAGAAAACAATTAATTAATTATTAGACTTATTCCTTTCTACTAATCTATAGAGAGGGGGAAGAGAGTAAGATATAAGTATTAGACACTTACTATAGTAGTAGTAATAGCATTATATATATACTCTAGAGGAGCTAAAGTAGGGCCTATATTAGCCCTATATAGCCCTAGAGTAAGCCCTATATTAGCCCTATATAGCCCTAGAGTAAGCCCTACATTAGCCCTATATAGTTCTAGAGTAGGGCCTTAACCCTATATAAGTATATACTAGTAAGTGCCTATAACTTAAACATACCTCTATCTGCTTACGCTTATACCTACGTATACTAACTATACCTTACTCCTACTAATAGTATAGATAAAAATAGAGAATAAGGGTACCCTAGTAATAATATTAATACTTATATAGAATACTATAAAACTAACTATATATCTATCGCTAATAGCCTATTTACTACCCCTTAAGTATAACCTAAGCTATAAGGTATATAGCTTATATTAATAAGTAATAGAATAGCTAATAACTATAATCTAGTAATATATATAAGCTAGTATAGTAACTTATAGTATTAAGCCTATTATAGTACTAGCTTCTATTAATAAATTAGTATATATCCTTTTATTAAGTAATATACTAAATAAGCTAGTAAATATAATAAAAGTAATTAACTTTATAAAGCTCTAGAATAAGGATCTTAGTTATATAAGTTATATATATAATATCTTTAATAATAAGATTTAAGCTTTTTTAAGGTTTACTATACGTTATAAATCTACCCTAGTAAATTCTATATAGTATTCGTAATAGCCCTTAAGGATTATATATATAACTACTTTCTCTTATATGTTTTAAAGGATATAACATTTATATAAATTTATAATATAATAAAGCTATACTTTAATACTATATATAACTATTAAGTATACTATAATAACTAGTTATTATATTCTTTTATATAGCTTTATTAAGTAAATAAAGGGAAGTCTATATTTAAAGTTTTTAATATCTTTATTATTATAGGCATTAGACCTTTTAAAAAGGAATAAAAGTATATATTAAAAATCTCTATCTTCTCTCTATAACTATTATATAAAGAGAGAGTTAAAATACCCTTCCTCTTCCTAAAGTTAGAAAAGGAAAAACAATTATCTAGTTACGTATACGCTAGGTTAACGCTAGTACGATAGTACTAACGTTAGTCTATTAATACGTAACCTTATACCTAGCTAAGGCTAGTACGTAATATACTAATACTCGACTCTTTTTCTCCCTACCCTCTCTCTCCCCCTCTTCCTTCTATAGATTAAGCTACGGAGACGTTATTATTATCCCTATAACCCTTCTACTAACCTTTCTACTAACCTTCCTATCTTAATAAGCTCTTTAAGCGTTATTTATTAAGCCTTTTTATCATAGCTATTACTATTTTTACTCCTACTATATTAACATAGTATTAAGTAGCAATTATTAATCTTCTACTATTATATCTTAATAAGTAGGTTATATATCTCTAGGTTATTAACCCTATTAATAGGTATACACTCTAGTAAGTATAAACCCTATATTATATCTACTATAAGTCTATAGATCTCTAAAACTAGGACGCTATAGGTAACTCGTTTATACTTTACAGAGCTCTAGTATAGGACGCTATAGGTAACTTTATTTATAGATTAGTAGCCCTTTATTAGTAGCGTACTAGAATCTTATAGGCTAGCTTCTTCCTCTATAAGTATAATTAGGAACTTAATCTATAAGCTTAGGTCCTAGTTATTAGTAAAGGAGGTATCTATAAAGATAAAGAGCTTAGCCTATGCGAGATCTAGTAGGGTAAACGTTAGGCTATAGTTAGGGTTTACTTTCTACTCTTCGAGCTACTTATTTAGCTAGTTAATCTTTTAGTTAGTAAGCTATTACGCTTATACTATAATAGAGAGATTATATACTACTTTAGGCTAATAGATACTTACGATATAGGCTCCCTAAGCCTATTACTAGACATATACTATCTATACTACATTAGATCTTATAAACTTATCTATAAGTGCGATCTTCTATACCTAGCCCTTCTACCTTACTTAGATAGCTTCGTCTTTAGTAAAAAGAATCCTATAGCTATTAAAGTCTATCTTAGTCTTATAGGTACAATTATTACTATACCTAAGGACCTTACAGTCCTTAGCTTTAATTCCTACGTACTAGATAGCTTCTTTTTTAGCTATTAGGAAGCTCTTGTCTATAAGAAACATAGTATTATTAGTCTATAGTATATAGAGCTTAAAAGCTTTCCCTTTATTAGAGACGAGGAGGTATAGGTTAAAGGTCTATAAGAGCGTAAGATTTATATAGAGGTGCGATTAGTACGTCTCGAACTAGTAGACTCCTACTTTAGTAATCCTATATAGTAGCTTTATAATATATAGGACTATTCCCTTAGTAAACTTTATTATAAGTTCCTTTAGGAGCTTAGCGATAATGTCTTATTATAGCGTTAAACGGGACTATATATATATCTACGTAATGTCGTAGAAGGTAAGCTTAAGTCTATAGGTATAAAGAGAGAGTATAAGAGCTAGTAGTAAGTATTAGCTACTCTACTAAATTATTAGGGATTATATAAGTAGATCCTTTTTCCTTATTATTATACCCTTAAACGACAAGTTAGGACTTCTTATATAAGTAGTTAGTGTTCTTACCCTTTACCTCTCGTATAAGTTATAACTAAAAAACTCTTCTAAGTATATCCGTTAGCATTTAGATTAGGACGATCGTACTAGAAGTAAGTAGTATATTAATCTCTATAGCGTTAGACGCCTTAAAGGAATTACCTAGGGTAATAATATGACCTTCCTTATAGAGTTAGATTAAGAGTTCGCGGTCTACTATCTCGCGCGGTATAAGGAATACTTCTTCTATATGTTTCTTAGTAGGGATAGTAATAATAAGCTTTGTCTTCGTCCTTAATAGAGTAGGTATCGCGGTTAGTAGGGGCGTTATCTATACTATCTATCCTTCCTATAGCTTAGGTAATTTCTCCTCCCTACTTCCTAGCTCCTTAGCGATAGCGCTAGTTAGCTTAGCATCGATAGTACTAAGCTACTAACGATAATAGGGCTTAATATAGGTACTACGGAAGGTAGAGGGGCTGTTAAGGTTAATCGTTACCTTATTTAGACTAATAGAAACAACATAGAATAGACCTTACTAGCTACCTTTCTCGCGAAAGACAAGGACTTCCGATCCGATTAGTAGTAACGACGGAAGTAGAGCGAGGGTATTATTTAGACCTCCTATACGTAGGGCGTCCTTTACCTAGTAGGTAGACATTATCTTACAGAGCTCTGCTAACGCTTTCGCAGAAGCAATAGCTTATTATATTACTATAGGTAAAGGTATAGAATTAATCGTTATCCGTAGGTATACTCTAAATACTAGGAGGGTTAGTACGAGTCTATTAGGGCTAGCGGTATTATTAATAGCTTTAATAGCTATCTATAGAACGAATTTAGTAGAGACACTTACGAGCTCTGTCCTAAAGATCTTATACGCTCGTTAAAGGGGCGCGTAATAGTACTTAACCTTACTAATACTCTAATATACTTCTATAGGAACCTAACGGTAGGTAACACTATTTAATTAAGCTTCTATATAGAATTCTACGGTAGCGAAATTCGTACTAGTATTGTACGTAAGGAAATTAAGGGGCCTAAGGTATATGTTAATCTAGTATACCTTTAGTATCTCCTAGGTATACTTAGCTATTATATCCTAAAGGAATCTTATAGCTTAGAAGGACGTTACTATATTAACTACGTAAAGAGTATTATAGCTATTAAGGTATATTATATTAGTAACTACCTTAAAGTTAAAGTCGTAGTTATTACGTAATAAGAATTTAAAGCGTCTTAGCGCTTTACCCTTAACTTAGTAATAGTAGTATGTCTTATAAATCTCTTTAAGGGTATCGACTAGGGCCTTGTGCCTAGCTCCTAGTAATAGCTTATATAGCCGTTAAACTAAAGGATATCTAAAGCGTTAGTAAAGATAACAAAGCTTAGGTTCTAAAAGAAAACATATAGAGGCTAATAGTTAATATCGGTCTAAGAAGAACTATAGATAGCTAAACTAGAAGACGATAGGTACTTCTTGTCTATCGAAACACACTATATATTGTCTTAGTACATTAAGATAATAATAAAGTCGCTATATATTCTATAAGTAAAGTAGGAAGGGAGTACTTATATTAAGGACGTAAAACTTAACCTTCCTAATAGGCATTTAGATATATATAGAGCTAAGAGACGATATTAGTATAATACTTCTAAAGGCAATAGTTACTATTCCTTTCGTCGATTTATTAAGCGATATATATAGTCGCTTACGTTATAGGGCTTCGAATTATAGTCTTTCTATAGTTAAATTCTATACCGCGCTAGTGTTTAGGATAATCCCTTAAAAGATTTATATAGAATAACGACTAGATGTAAATACGTCTAGAAAAGTCTTCGTAAGCGTCTCTAGTGTCCTATTAACTTTCTTAATTAGTGTAGTAATTAGTATACTAAGTTTATAACATATAGCCTTATTATATAAAAAGGTAGTAGTAAATAAATAATTAGAGTTAACTTTATTATCCTAGTTAGAGGAGGTAGGGTTATTTATATCGTCCGTAGTAAAAGCGTTAGGGTTACCTTTACTTTCTAGGTTATCCCCTTTATACTTAAGTAGATATAAAGCGTATCTATAAGCCTTAAGGGACTTCTTATTAAAGCGTTACTAGTAGTTAAACTACTCTTATACTTTTTTATGTTTTTTAAATAAGTACTTCGTTAAGAAGTAGCCTTCCTTATTATAGACATAATAACGCTTATACTATAAGGAGGTCTTACTATTACTATAAGGAGGTTATTATTAGTAACGTTATCCTAGGCGTCTTCCCTTACTTATATAGTTATACTTATAGTCTATAAGGAAAGATATAGAGTTTCTATCTAGTAAAGTACTAATATTAATAAAAGCGCATAAGTCTATAATAAGCTTCTTAAAAGAGAGTAGGGTCTAAAAGAGAGCTATATTTAGCTTAGGCGTTCCTTAGTATACCCTTTTTAATGCGTAGATAAGATCTGTCTCCTATTACTATACTAGAGTAAGGGCCTACTAGTAAAGTAGTAACTTATTAATAAAGAGATTAAAGACTTTAACTAATAGCTTACTACTATTAGTATTATAGATACTAGTAAAAGAGTAATTAGACTAGTCGTTATAGTATACCTACTAATTATATTTAGTATTAAAGTAGTTCTTTATTACTTAATATACTTATATAAAGGTATATATATAGGGGACGTATAAGAGAAAGTAGTCCTAGGCTTAATCTATTAAAGCTACTAAGAACACTATATAAAATTCCCTAGGGCGGATCTATAACGTTTAGTATACTTCGAGAAAAGCTTAGACTTTATCGTCTAGGATGTTATATACCTTACTACTATAGCTCTAGTCCTTATTTTAAAGCTTCGCGAAGCTAATAGCCTACGAAGCGTCGATTAGCTTATTTAGAACATTTACTAGGGGAAGTATATAGGACCTTTTACTAATAGGGCCTCCTAGTCCGCGTATAGGGTTATACCCTAGCGTATCTATTTCTATAGGGAATATTGGTTTATCTACTATTGTTATTAGCGATCCTATAGGGAGTCTTATCGTTAGGATAGGGTCTTATATAGCGTTATTAGCGTACTATTTAAAGCTAGCTACTTATAGGTATAGCCTTAAGTATACGCGAGGGGGATTAGGGTCTAAGGTAAGGGGGACTTAGGTATAGGAATATATATAGGGGTATCGTTATTAGCTCTACGCTAAATTCCTTATAATAGGTCTTCCCTACGCTTAAATACTTACTTATGTTTAAAGGTATAGGTATCTTCCGCGACCTTTATTATAAGGAGCTATTCCTTCTCCTAGAGTAGTATTACGTTTTCCTTAAGGATAGTAACGAGGCTTTCTAGTACTTTATCCCTCCTTACGCCTACTAGTACTCTATAGTAGCGTAGAAATGTATAGAGTTTACTCGCTAACCCTTCCTTAAGGTTTTTAAAGTCTGTTACCTTCTAACTCTTAAAGTATTCGTAGAAGATAGCCTAGAGATTACTATTAGTCTAATATAGTAAGTATAACATCTATTTAATAATGAATATATTATACGCTATCCTACTTATACTTTTAGGTAGTAATCTAAGTCTTTCTATAAGGAATTCGTTAGCGACGTCCTTAACTACTATCTTAAGCTAGTTAAGGATTACCTAACATTGTTCTTACTAGGGGTTCCCTACTAAGGTAGTAGGGGTCTATAAGTATATAACTCTTCTTATAGTACCTAAGGTACTGGGGGTATCTATAAAGGGAGTAATAGAATCTATTACATAATAGGACGCTCCTAATTATAATTTACATAGGTAGTAGCTACGTCTAGAAGGGGGGAGCCCTAGTGTCCCTAGACTATATTAGGCTTAGAGTCTATAGTAAATTTACGCTTAGCTATATGCCTTATATAGTTATATAGCTACTACTCGTCTATAGTATTCTCTAATTAAGTACTAAAGAACATATATATAGCGTCCTTAGTCTCTTCCGCTAGCTAGTCTATCTCTTATAAGTAGGTACGCGAAGTAAGCGCTAATAAGAGACTAATTAGTATTATAAGTATTAGACCTTTTTAAAAAGGAATAAAAGTATATATTAAAAATCTCTATATTCTCTCTATAACTATTATATAGAAGGAGTGTTAGTACATATACTAGTACTAGCGTAGGTAAGGGGAGCTATTACGTAAGATAGCTCTAGGACTCTAGGGCTTCCCTAGGGTTTCTCTAGGGCTCCCCTAGGGCTAGTTAGGGACTAGTCTAGGGCCGCCCCTTAGTAAGTCTAGGCTACACATACTTTTACGTATAGCTACACTTGCCCCTTAGTAGGTTTAGGCTACACGTGCTTTTATATATAGCTATAGCCTTTTGTATTTCCGTACTAATGTAGGTATAGGGCTAGGGGTTTTAAGACCCCTACCCTTATATATATCCTTTCCTTCTCTCTTCGTTAGATATTATTAAATAAACACATAGCTTTACTATTATCTCGAAAGCCTAGGCTTTACCTAACGCCTTCTACACTAATTAGTCTCTAGGCTCCGATAGAGACAGAACAGCTATAAAGAAGAGACATCGCGAATTCTACTAGTCCTTTATCGCTAGTGTTTTTTCGCGGTTATGCTTAAATAGCTTCGGTTAGGACGTTTCCCTACCGAAGACTATACTCTTAGATAATAGGACTAGTCCCTTGTCGCTAATCTTTATTCCTAAGAGAGTCTTATATTATACGTAGTAATAATAGCTTCTATAAGTACTAGTATAGTAAGACCTAGCTTATCGGAAAACACATAGCACACTAAGGATAACCGAGGACCTTAGGTAAGATACCTTAAAATTATTAAAAAGCTAAGATTCGAGATTACTAGGATCCCTAACGTCTCGGACTAGTATCTTAGTAGGAACCTATAGAACCTTTACTCCCTAGATAACGATATAAGTAGTATAGAACTTAATATATATATCCTCTCCTATACTAACTAGTACTATAGTACTAAGTGTAGTAACGATTATATCGTAACAATGTTCTAGGAGGACTTTAAGGATTAGACGACTATAACGTTTAAGTAGACCGATCGCCCTCTCTATAGTTATCTCTAATAGGTCCTATAGGAGAGGGGTATCTATATAGGACGGAAAAGGGCCCTAATAATTAAGTCCCTTATTACATTACTATAGGTAGAAGACATGCTAAAATAGGACTATGTAGAATTAATAAATGCTAACTTTACGTACGAGTTAGCTACATCCTAGCTACGCGATAGGATCGATAGGATTAGTAGTAGCCCTACTACCTTTAAAGAGGAAAAAGCAAGGGGGGCTATAACTAGGACAGTACTAGAGGGTATTAAGCTATTAACATCCTCTATAGCATAGACGAAGATAGAGGATAGGGGTGTCCTATGTCTATCGCTAACAGCCTATCCGCTACCCCTTAGGTATAACTTAGGCCGCGAGGTATATAGCTCGCATTAAGAGGCGATAGAACAGCTAACGACCGTAGGCTAGTAATATACATAGGCTAGTATAGTAGCCTATAGTATCGAGCCTACTATAGTACTAGCTTCTATTAACGAATCGGCATATATACTCCCGCTAAGCGATACGCTAAACGAGCTAGTAGATGTAATAAAAGCGATTAACTTTACGAAGCTCTAGAACAAGGATCTTAGCTACACGGGACGCATATATAATATCTTCGACGATAAGATCTAAGCTTTCCTTAAGGTCTACTATACGTTATAAATCCGCCCTAGTAAATTCTACGCGGTATTTATAATAGCCCTTAAGGATCGTACGCGCGACTACTTCCTCTCGTATGTTCTAAAGGATACGACGTTTACATAGATCTATAATATAATAAAGCTATACTTTAATACTACGTATAACTATTAAGTATACTATAATAACTAGTTATTATATTCTTTCGTATAGCTTCGTTAGGTAAATAAAGGGAAGTCTATAGTTAAGGTTCTTAATATCCTTATAGATAAGTTTCTTCTATACTAGCGAGCCCTCGCCTTAGTATAGTAATAGGAATCGGACCTTATCTACGCGCTTAAGAAAGCTTATTGTAGTACGCCTAAGTTTAATATAGCCCTCTTTCTCGTACTAATCTCGTTCTAGAAGCTTTATATAGACCTTCGTACTTCTATTAAGGTAAACGCCTCCTCGTAGCCTATAACCTTCCTTATAGACTATAAATATAACTACCTAGGGTCTAGAAGGCAGCTAGGTCTATAGCGCTACGAAGAGCCCTTACGACTACCGCTATTATAGAAGAAGCGCTACTATATATGTAATAAGACTAGGTGTTTTTTAACAAAATATATGTATAAGAAACGCTACTAAGCCTAATAGCGATATAACTAGTAGTAATAATATAATAGGAAGTTACTACGTACCTAAGGATACTTAACTTATCTACTTAAGTATAAGGGCGATAACCTTATAGATACCCTAGATAAGGACATAGGTACCTCGTCTAGCAGAGACTAGGATAAAGGTAACGTCGATACTACTAAGGAGGAGGCCTATAGCTATATAGCTATAAGTTTCCTATGTAAAGAGACTATAAGACATCGACTTAGCCTACCTACCCTCGCTATAGGTAAGGAGACAAAGATAATAGTCGAATAGCGAAGGGCTAATTCTACTAATAATGTCTTCGTCCTTAACTACTACTCCGTATAGGTCTTCTAAGGTATTATCCCTAATATAAGCGCGGCCTAGAACTCTACCGCTAGCTGTCCCTAATTCCTTACCCTTTACTATAAGTATCCCGATATAACGCTTAATAAGTCTACGAAAGGGTCTATAACGATTACCTTTAGAGGCATTATACTAGTATCTTCGCTTAGATTTATAAAGCTCGATACGCTTATAGGGGTAGTCGAATTCTACGTGTTAGATACTATAATGCCTTTTCTCCTCTACCTATAGGATATATAATATCTAAGCTACTACCTTAATGTCCCTTAAGGGTATATAGTTACGTACGATAGAGCTACGATCCTAGTTACGTTCTACTAAGGGTATACGTAGTTCTCCCTTAGTAAGCTCTAATATGCTATGTCTATTACATTCCTTACTAAGGCTAAGCTTCGACGACTTTATTAGCGGTTTAGATATCCTTCTATATAGCGCTTATATAAACTCTTAACTCGTGCTAGCTACGACGTCGATAGTAAGAGCCTTAAGTTAATCCGTACGTTCTACTACTACTACTAGCTTAAGGGTAAAGCCCTATAACGCTTTAAATTTATACTCCGCGACGACTATAACTTTAACTATAAAGTTATCGCGGATATAATATACCTCGATAGCCGCTATGTCCTTTATCTCGTTAACTCTACTACCTCCTTCTAGGCCGCGCGCTTCCTATAGGACATAATAGCTAGGTATATATAGGAAACGTTTAAGGTATACTAGATCGATATATACCTTAGTCCGCTAGATTTCCTCGCCTACGATACTAGCACTAACTTTACTACCGCGGAACTATAGGTAGAGGCGCGCCTATACGGTATAACGTATCGCTAGGTACCTATAGAAGTATACTAGAGTATTAGAAAGGTTAAGTAGTATTACGTACCTCTTTAACGCACGTACGAGATCCTCTAAGGGGAGATTAAGGACGCCTTACTAGATATAATATTATAGATAGCTATAAAAGCTATTAACGATACCGCTAGCCTAGACGGCCTTATACCGACGCTCTTAGTATTTAGGGTATACCTATAGATAACGATAGATTCTGCGCCCTTACCCTTAGCTATATAACGTACCTATACCTATACTAAAGTAATAACGGAACTTTATAAGGCTATAAGCGTAAGACGAGTTACTAAGGCACTATATAAGGGTATAACGAGGGGTACTATATTAATACTTCCTTCTACCCTCTCTATCGGCTTACCTATACTTATATTCCGCGAATAGGTAAGATAGTAGGGCCCTTTTAACGTTATCTCTATTAAGGATTACGATATAACCCTTAACTTTATTAATAGCCTAATAACCTTTCGTAGTACGTACGTTAAGCTATATAAGATAGTAACCTATAAGACTATAGGTAAGATACTAGCCTCCTATAACGCTACTAACTAGAGACCTATTACGTCTCCTAACGATATCCTAAGGCTAGCTATGCCTCGATAACGAGGCTAACCTCGCGTAAATAAAAGGAAGTTAATTATCGTACTACTAGTACGTAATACTACTAGTAAGACTACTAATACCTTCCTTATACTACGAGAAACGGCTAATCTCTCCCTCTCTCTACGGCTCTAAGAAGAAGGTTATATTACTACTAATAGTAATCCCTTTAAAGCTTCTAACACTATAGAAATCAACGCCCTCCTCGCCTCTAGTACGATAGTACTAACCCCGATACCGCTAGACTTCTACGGACGAGTCTTTAAGTATAGACTTATATAAGAGGTTAAGGGTAAAAACATAGAGCGCCCCTATAAGAAGTCTCGCCTAGTAGTATAAGGCTATAACGACGCTAGTAAAGCTAACCTCCTAACATAATCGCTAACTATTTAACGTTATAGCTAGTAGCTCCTTCTTACTCTTACCCCTTCTCTTTACTCTAGAAGTATAACGCTTACGTTCCGTAATATTACATAAGCTTATATATAGTCTAAATCTACGCTCTAGCGCGATATCCTCGCCCTACTCCTACGTAAGCTAAAAACAAAATTCCCTAAGGGAATAGTCCTATAAATTATAAAGCTCTTATATAGGATTACGAAAGTAGGCGTGTATTAGTTTAAGACGTACTAACATTACCTTTAAGAGGAGCTTTTACTAACGCTAACGTTTAATCTATACCTACTAATCTCTAACGCTAATGCTAACTTTAGGATCTACGCTCTCTAAACTAATAACACGATATTCCTCGCATTAGATACCTTCCTCGATAAGGAAGCTTGTAGGCTTAAAGCCGCGAAGCTAAAGGTAAAGGACTAGAAGGACCTAACGGATAGCGATATAGAGGACTTTAACGGATATAGAATTACTATAGTAGGCGATAGGATCTACGTAAGCTAGAAGGGATAAGGGGTAAGGCTTGCCCTTATCGATAAGTCTACTAGAAAGGATATAGTACGTACTGTATACGTCTAATAGTATATATAAGGCGCGTATATCGCTAGCCTTTACTAGCCTAAGGCTACGTATAATCTATTAGTCGTAGTATAGGCTTAGTAGCTAAGCGATAAGGATATTAATCGCCTTAATAAGCGTATCTACTAGTAAAAGTAGTAGCTAGACCGTAGTCTAACCTTCGTGCCTATAGACCTTAAGAGGGCTAAGCTCTTTATCTTTATAGATACTTTATTCGTAAATAATAAGGACCTAAGCTCTTAGATTAGGTTCCTTGTTATTTTTACGGAAGAGTATTTATAAGGGTAGGAAAAGGATAGTACGTTCCTTCTTAAAGGTAACATCTTATACTAGAGCTCTACGAAGTATAAGAGGGTTACTAGGAGTATACTTATATCTAAGATATATAGTCTTATTATAGGATACGATACTAGGTTCGTCCTAGTAGATATCCTTAGGACTATCGCTCGCTACCTTCGCCTTCCGCTACCGCTAATTATAATCTATATAGACTTATATTCGCTATATAATTACCTTATAAAGATAGGGTTAATAGCGGAGAAGAAGCTAATAATTAACCTCCTCGCCCTACGATAATTATACGAGCGACGCGAGATTAAGGAGGTACGATAGATCGATAGGCGCGATAATCCTATAGACGCTCTAACGAAGCCTACGCCTAACGATGCTCTAACGAGGCTAGTAGATAGTAGGGAGCTACGCGTACGCGTTAAGGCATAGGTTAACCGTAGGAAGGGGAGCGGGTAGGTAGACAAGGAGGCGGGAAGCTAGGGTAGGTAGGGGAAGATAATAATAGTGCTTAAAGGGGGGGCATTACTAGGCGGGAGGCCTAGGCTAGAAAAAGAGTCGAGTGTTAGTACATATACTAGTACTAGCGTAAGTAAGGGGAGCTATTACATAAGACAGCTCTAAGACTCTAGGGCTTCCCTAGGGTTTTTCTAGGGCTCCCCTAGGGCTAGTTAGGGACTAGTCTAGGGCCGCCCCTTAGTAGGTCTAGGCTATATGTACTTTTACGTATAGCTATACCCGCTCCTTAGTAGGTCTAGGCTATATATACTTTTACGTATAGCCGTAGCCTTTTGTATTTCCGTACTAATATAGGTATAGGGCTAGGGGTTTTAAGACCCCTACCCTTATATATATCCTTTCCTTCTCTCTTCGTTAGATATTATTAAATAAATACATAGCTTTACTATTATCTCGAAAGCTTAGGCTTTACCTAATACCTTCTATAAGGAGGGTTAAAATACCCTTCCCCTCCCTAAAGTTAAAAAAGGAAAAACAATTATCTAGTTACATATATGCTAGGTTAATACTAGTACAATAGTACTAACGTTAGTCTATTAATACGTAACCTTACACTTAGCTAAGACTAGTACGTAATGTACTAACACTTATAAATAAGCTTCTTTTATACTAGTAAGCCTTTACCTTAGTATAGTAATAGAAATTAGACCTTATCTATATACTTAAGAGAACTTATTATAGTATACTAGAATTTAATATATCCTTCTTTCTTATACTAATTTCGTTCTATAAGCTTTATATAGACCTTTATACTTCTATTAAGGTAAACACTTCCTTATAGCTTATAACTTTCCTTATAGACTATAAATATAACTACTTAGGGTCTAGAAGGTAGCTAAGTCTATAATGCTATAAAGAGCCCTTATAACTACTACTATTATAAAAAAGCGCTATTATATATATAATAAGACTAGGTGTTTTTAATAAAGTATATATACTAGAAACGCTACTAAGCCTAATAGCGATATAACTAGTAGTAATAATATAATAGGAAGTTACTATATATTTAAGGATACTTAATATATTTACTTAAATATAAGAGTAATAATCTTATAAATGCCTTAGATAAAAATATAAGTACTTTATTTAGTAGAGACTAAAGTAAAGGTAATATTAATACTACTAAAAGGAGGCCTATAGCTATATAGCTATAAGCTTCCTATATAAAGAGGCTATATAATATTAACTTAGCTTACTATTATAGGCTAAGCTAGTTTAGTTACCTAAGTAATACCTAGGTACTTATAAGTATATAATATCTTATATACTCTAGAAATACCTCTAAAGACCCTAGGAATAACGCTAGGATCGCCTAGCTATATCCTAGGAGTAGCGCTAACTTTGCCCTAGAATTGTCTAACTATAGATTAGTATTAATAGAGATTAGTAAATACGTATTAGAATGTATTAGACTATATAGCTACTAGCTAGGCACTAGGAACGCTATATATAAGATAGTATACTTACTATCTAAAAGCGCTAAGATAGAGACAATTTTATAAGTATATAAGTTAACTAGAGATCTAGCTAAAAGATGCCTTTCTAGTTCTAAATAGACATTTATTAATTATTTATTTAACTAAAATACTATCTTAGTATAATCCTTAATACTTATTTACTCTTACTATAAGTAAGGAGATAAAAACAATAGTTAAATAACTAGGGGCTAATTTTACTAATAATGCCTTCGTCCTTAACTACTATTCTATATAAGTCTTCTAAGCTATAATCTCTAATATAAGTATAGCCTAGAACTTAACTACTAGCTATCCCTAATTTCTTACTCTTTATTATAAGTATCCTAATATAACGCTTAATAAGTCTACGAAAGGGTTTATAATAATTACCTTTAAAGGTATTACGCTAGTATTTTTACTTAGATCTATAAAGCTTAATATACTTATAGAGGTAGTTAAATTATATATATTAAATACTATAATACCTTTTCTCCTTTACTTATAGAATATATAATGTCTAAGCTATTACCTTAATATCCCTTAAGGATATATAGTTATATATAATAGAGCTATAATCCTAGTTATATTATATTAAGGATATATATAGTTCTCTCTTAGTAAGCTCTAATATACTACATTTACTATATTTCTTACTAAGGCTAAGCTCTACTAACTTTATTAGTAGTTTAAATATCCTTCTATATAACGCTTATATAAGCTCTTTACTTATACTAGTTATAATATTAATAGTAAGTGTTAAAGGCTAGTAATCCTTCGAAAGGACGTAAGAAAACAATTAATTAATTATTAGACTTATTCCTTTCTACTAATCTATAGAGAGGGGAAAATAGGGTAAGATATAGGCGTTAGACACCCGCTATAGCGGTAGTAATAACATTATACATATACTTTAGAGGGGCTAGAGTAGGGCCTACATTAGCCCTATATAGCCTTAGAGTAGGCCCTACATTAGCCCTACATAGCCCTAGAGTAGGCCCTACATTACCCTAGAGTAGGGCCTTAACCCTACATAGGTGTATGCTAGTAAATGCCTATAACTTAGGCCTACCTCTATCTACTTACGCTTATACCTACGCGTACTAACTATACCTTACTCCTACTAATACTAGGATCTCTTTCTAATCGCGAAAGTACGCGTATTAGAGAAAGAGAGCCTATTAGATTAGTTCTAAATCCGTATTAACATATATCCCTTTTCCTATCGACTTAAGCCTCTATTCGTACTTATAACTTACCTTTATTTACTAGCCTCGTTAGAGCCTCGTTCCCTACCTACTTTATTAAGCTATTAGTAGGGTTATCGCAACTATTAATCTATTAAACCTCCTCGATCTCGTACCTCTTATATAACTAACGTAGGGTAGTAAGGTTAATTATTAACCGCTTCTCTATAGTTATACCTATCTTAACTAAGCACTTATATAGAGAGTATAAGTCGGTATATATAATAATAAGTAGCGCTAGGAGACTAAGTCGCGTAAAAACAATACGTAGGGCGTTAGAGAGGACAAAGGCTGAGTTATATCTAGCGACAAGGGCGTAGATCTCTAAAGTAAGTACGCTCTAGGTAACCCTCTTACTCTTCGTTAAGGCCTAGTAGAGGATGTTACTAGTTATTATAAAGGCGTATCTATTCTTATCCTTACTCGCGTTATCTTTAACTAAAACGATAACAAACCCTATCTACGAGGAGAGGTCCCTATTATTCGCGAAGGAGGTATTAGTAAAGATAAATAGCTTTACTTAATATAAGTCTATTAGCGCGAACGTAAGGCTACGATCTAGGTTCTATTATTACTATAGGAGCTAACGGTTTAGGTAGGCAATATTAGTATCTAACGGATCCTATGTCTAGGTAGTAATAGCGAGATCGTATAATACTTTAAGCTAATAGATACTTACGATATATATACCCTAAGCTCGTTATTAGACGTATACTATAAGATCTTCGTTTAGTACGCTTACGATCTTACTAGCTTAGCCCTTCTAACCTACGTAGATGTACCTATTATTGTATATCGTAATCTTATATCTATTAAAG
Source organism: Ophiocordyceps camponoti-floridani (assembly GCA_012980515.1). Classification (NCBI taxonomy): domain Eukaryota; kingdom Fungi; phylum Ascomycota; class Sordariomycetes; order Hypocreales; family Ophiocordycipitaceae; genus Ophiocordyceps; species Ophiocordyceps camponoti-floridani. The sequence goes on from JAACLJ010000001.1 coordinate 3,087,549, forward strand.
TCCTTGTCCTAGCTAGCGCGGAGCTCCTTTTAGTCCTTAGCCTTAATACCTACGTTAAGAAGCTTATAAGCCTTAATGTTAAGGAATTCTCTACTTATAAGGAACATTGTATTATTTGTCTATAGAGCGCATAAACTAATCTTAGACTTATCGTTAGATATTAGTAAGTATAGGTCGAACGTTAGTATTATTAAGAGGTTACTGCGAAAGTAACCCTAGTATATCTTAAACTATAACGAGAGGTTATCGCTAAGCTACCCTACGAGCTTAAAATAAAGTTCCCTAAGGGAACGGTCTTAAGGATCGTTAAGCCCTTATATAGGATCTCGAACTAGTAAATACTACTTTCCGCGATCCTATATAAGGGCTTAACAATTCTTAAGACCGTCCCTTTAGGGAACTTTATTTCGAGCTTATAGGGTAGCTTAGCGATAACCTCTCGTTATAGCTTAGACTTAGACTACGGGTAGGCCTATATAATGTCCTAGAAGGCTAGCATAAAGCCTTGTTAACGAAGAGAGAGTACGAGGGTAAGGATAAGACGTTAACTACTACGCTATATTATTAGTAACTACGTTAATAGCGTAGCCTTCTTATAATCGTTATACCCCTATATAGTAAGACGTAATTTCTTATATAGGGTATTTATCGTCTTACCTTTAACCTCTTAAACGAGCTATAACTTAAAGACGTATTAGCGTCTTCGTATATTATATATAGTAGGGATAATTATACTAGAAGTTAGTAGGGCGTTAATCTTAACCTCGTTAGATACTTTAAAAGGGGTACCTAGCGTAGTAATCTTCCCTTCCTAGCGGAGATATAGGAATAGCTCCTTATCTAACGTTTCGTAGGTAATAAGGAAGGTCTTAAACTCGTTGTCGTCGTTATAGATCCCTATAAGGATACCTATAACAATACGCTATTAGCTACTCTAGCGGCCTAATCGCCGCGGAGTTAACTCGTACTTACTAGTAATAACGTTACGTATATATAGCTTAACATACGTAGACTAGAAAGTTAAGGGACCGTAGGTAAGGCTAATAGTAACGTTGTGATTATCTATAGCGAGGACCTAGTATAGTCCTTACTATCTCTTTTTCTCTTAGTAGACGAGAACTTTACTACTAAGGGCGAGGGAGGACAGAAGTAACGTAGTCTCTTACGTTAACCCTTAGAGCTAGAGGCCCTTGTTAATACGACGCAAAGCTATAATCTATCGTAGCTTAGCTATAGCCTTTACTAATATCTTAGTACGTTATATCGTCGTAGTAAAAGGAGGGCTTTCCGTCGTAAGTTATAGGTAGGCACTAAATACTAATAACGTTAGGACGAGGCTATTAGGACTAGCTATATCGTTAATAGCCTTAATAGCTATCTAAAGGATCGAATCTACGAAGGCGTCCTTTACTTTTACCCTAAAGATCTCGTACGTATAGCGGAGTAGGGTATAATATCTCTTAACCTTTCTAATACTCTAATATACCTCTATAGGAATCTATTAGTACGAGATACTATATAGCTATGCCTTAGAGCGGAATTTAGCTATAGTAAAGTTCGTACTAGCATTATAAGTAAGGATATCTAGTAGACTAAGATAGGTATCTACCTAGTAGGCTTTAACTATCTCCTAGGCGTACTAGGTAGTTATCTTATAAAGGAATTAGGCTACCTAGAACGACGTAGTAGAGTTAATAACGTATAGGACTAGGTAGCTATCGAGGTATATTACGTCTACGATTACTTCGTAGTTAAAGTTATAATTATTTCGTAATATAAACTTAAACCTTCTTAGCGAGGGGCCCTTAACCTAGTAGTAGTAGTAGAGTTTACTAATCTTAGCGAGGTTATCTTACTTAACCTTATAGCTAGCCTTTATAAGTAGATCGTAAAGGTATCGGATAGAAGGGTAACTAAATCGACTATATAGACGACGTAGCTTAACATCTAAGAGAAAGGAAGCTACTACTACTTACTAGTATCGGTTAAGGAATATCTAGGGGTAGCCCTAGCGGACAATAATAGGGATCTTATAACCGTCTAAGTATACTATATAACTATAAGGGACGTTTAGATAGTAGGAGAGCTACTATATATCTTAAAGGTAAAAAAGGAAGGGCATAGGGGTATCTAGGATATAGAATTTAATCTAGCTAACTAGTGTTAGTACTAAGGTAGAGCTAATAGACGAGACTAGCTTTATACTACCGAACGTAATCTTAACTATACCCTTAGTAGATTCGTTAAGTATAATACTAGGGTCCTTACGCTATAAAGTAAGGAGTTAAACCTTACTAGCTATTAAGTCCTAGGCGGTACTTATGTCTAGGATAATACCCTAAAAGGCTTACGAGGAATACTAGTCGAGAAGAAAAGAAGCTATAGCTATTAACCTAGCTAATAAGGAAGAGAAAGAGATAGGGGAAGAGGCTATTAAGGCTACTATTAGGAGCCTAAGCTAGTAACAGGCGCATTTATTACTAAGGAACGTAGTAGCTATTATAAAGAAGTTAAGGTTAACGCCTTCGTTAGTGTCTTTGTCCTTAGAGGCCTCCTCTATAACATACGCCTTAGCCTTATACTCGTTATCGTTGTTATAGGAATTACCCTCGTATACTATAAGCTAGGAAGCGTATATAGTATTACTTACCGCCTTACCGTTAACTTACTACTATAGGAGGTATTTACGGCGAGCTTTATAGTGCTCTCTATCGGAATGTTTTATTAAGAAGTAGCTAGATTTACCGTAAACGTAACACTTCTTAGCCTATAACGATAGTATTAAGGGTACTACTCCTTTCTAGCGATAGGGACTATTTAGACTCGACGAGGTACTAGCGTAGTTATACTTCTTATCTATAAGGAAGGAAGTAGTTATACGCGCTAGCGCTAGCGTTAATATGTCTATAATCTTTATTATCGCGATTATAGGAGGCTCTAAGTTACCTTTTATAATAGCTACTTATAGGGCTATAATTAGTGCCTATAATAAATCCTTACGTCCTTTAAGAGTAAGCTTAAACCTAGGGACGCTGTAATAGGTATAGGTTAACGTTAACTATAATAAGTAGTTATTTAGATATAGTAATAGGGTACGTTAGTAGTTAAGAAGTCTCTTTTATAGTAAATCGAGAACCTTAAGCTTTGTCTTATTAGGGTTATCGCGTTATATCTAGGCGAATAAGACAATCTAGTACTTATTATAGTATATAACGCGATCTTCGTCTAAGGAAAACTAGGCCTTTATAAGTTAGTATAGTTCTTTAATTATATAGCCCTTCTAGTTTATATATACGTTAAAATACTTCTAGGCGTATCTGTATAGGGCGAGGGGAAAAATAGTATACGCCTCTTTAGGCCTAATTTTATACTACTAATACGTCTATATAAATGTATTTATTATATTATTAAATAGCTTAAATCGTTTACCGCTAAAGCGGTTACCTTTAGCCTTATACTAATACTCTTAGTATTTAAGGTATACTTATAGATAACGATAGATTCTATACCTTTACCCTTAGCTATATAATGTACCTATACCTATACTAAAGTAATAATAGAACTTCGTAAGGCTATAAGCGTAAGATAGGTTACTAAGGTACTATATAAGGGTATATTAAGGAATACTATAATAATACCCCTTTACTCTCTCTATTAGCTTACTTATACTTATATTCTATAAAAAGCTAGAATAGTAGGGCCCTTTTAATGTTATCTCTATTAAGGATTATAATATAACTCTTAACTTTATTAATAGCTTAATAACCTTTTATAGTACATACGTTAAGCTATATAAGATAGTAACTTATAAGACTATAGGTAAGATATTACCCTTCTATAATACTACTAACTAGAGACCTATTACGTCTCCTCATAATATTCTAAGGCTAGCTATGCCTTAATAAAGGGGCTAACCTTACGTAACTAAAGGGAAGTTAATTATTATACTACTAGTATATAATACTACTAGTAAGACTACTAATACCTTTCTTATACTATAAGAAATAGCTAATCTCTCTCTCTCTCTATAGCTCTAAAAAGAAGGTTATATTACTACTAATAGTAATCCCTTTAAAGCTTCTAACGCTATAGAAATTAACGCCCTCCTTACTTCTAGTATAATAGTACTAACCCTAATACTATTAGACTTCTATAGCTAAGTCTTTAAGTACTAACTTATATAAGAAGTTAAAGGGAAGAATATAGAGCGCCTTTATAAGAAGTCTTACCTAGTTATATAAGGCTATAATAATGCTAGAAAAGCTAACCTCCTTATATAGTTACTAACTATCTAACGTTATAGCTAGTAGCTTCTCCTTATACTTATACCTTCTCTTCGCTCTAGAGGTATAATACTTATGTTTTATAATATTATATAAGCTTATATATAGTTTAAATCTACACTCTAGCGCGATATCCTTACCCTACTTCTATATAAGCTAAAAATAAAAATTTCTTAAGGAAATAGTCCTATAGATCGTAAAGCCCTTATATAGGATTATAGAAGTAGGTATATATTAGTTTAAAACATACTAATACTACTTTTAAGAGGAGCTTTTACTAATACTAACGTTCGATTTATACCTACTAATCTTTAACGCTAACGCTAACTTTAGGATCTACGCCCTCTAAATAAATAATACAATATTCCTTATATTAGATACCTTTCTTAATAAGGAAGCTCGTAGGCTTAAAGCTATAAAGCTAAAAGTAAAGGGCTAGAAGGACCTAATAGATAGTAATATAGAGAACTTTAATAAATACTAAATTACTATAGTAAGTAATAAGATCTACGTAGGCTAGAAGGGATAAGGGTAAGGCTTACTTTTATTAATAAGTCTACTAAAAAGGATATAGTATATATTATATATGTCTAGTAGTATATATAAGGTATATATATTACTAGCCTTTACTAGCCTAAGGCTATATATAATTTATTAGTTATAGTATAGGCTTAGTAGCTAAGTAATAAGGATATTAATTACCTTAATAGGTATATTTACTAGTAAAAGTAGTAGCTAGACTATAGTCTAACCTTTATACCTATAAACCTTAAAAGGGCTAAGCTCTTTATTTTTATAAATACTTTATTTATAAATAATAAGGACCTAAGCTCTTAGATTAAGTTCCTCGTTATTCTTATAAAAGAGCTACTATAAGAGTAGGAAAAGGATAGTATATTCCTTCTTAAAAGTAATATCTTAAACTAGAGCTCTATAAAGTATAAGAGGTTACTAGGAGTATACTTATATTTAAGATATATAGTCTCGTTATAGAATATAACGCTAGGTTCGTCCTAGTAGATATCCTTAGGACTATTACTTACTACCTTTACCTTCTACTACTACTAATTGTAATCTATATAGACTTATATTTACTATATAAGTACTTTATAAAGATAGGGTTAATAGTAGAGATATTATAGATTAGACCTAGTATTAATATATAGGACCTAAAGCTATAGTAAAGTTACTTCCCGTCTATATAGCGATCGACTAATACTATATAAGAGAATAACTTATCTCTTTCTACTAGCTAATAGACGGATATTTATATATAGACTTCCCTTTCTTATATTACCTCCTTATCTCGTAGGGAGATTTCCTACTTTATGCCTATTAACTTCTCTAGAATTTCTCCTAGTAAAGAATAGGGCATTTCCCCTAGTGATTTTACTAGCATTCCCTTAGGGAAATCTCTAGTATTTCCCCTAGGGTTTTCCTAGTTACTTCTAGCGAAATGCTATTAACTAGTACTAAGCTACCTTATGTTCTACCCTACTACGTATGTTAGGCCTATAATAGTCTAGTTATACTATAGGTACTTCCTAACTATAACATATCCCCTCTATATAATATAAGCTATCCCTAGCGAACTGCGAGATAGGAGGTACGAGAGTAAGGTAAGGTAGGTAAGTAAGTAAGAAGGAGTAAAACAGAGGCAATAGGGGTAAAAGTATAGAATAGAGTAAAAGTAAGGCATATAAGAAATTAGTACTATCTATAGGGCGGGTTAAGCTAGATGTCGTAGGTGTTAGACCTTTTCGAAAAGAAATAAAAGTGTGTATTAAAAATCTCTATCCTCTCCCGTAACTATTATATAGAGGGAGGGTTAAAATACCCTTCCCCTCCCTAAAGTTAGAAAAGGAAAAACAATTATCTAGTTACGTATGCGCTAGGTTAACGCTAGTACGATAGTGCTAACGTTAGTCCGTTAACACGTAACCTTATACCTAGCTAAGGCTAGTGCGTAATATACTAACACTCGACTCTTTTTCTCCCTACCCTCTCTCTCCCCCTCTTCCCTCTATAGATCGAGCTACGGAGGCGTTATTATTATCCCTATAACCCTTCTATTAACCTTCCTACTAACCCTTCCTATCTACCTAAGCTTCTACGCGTACTTATAGCTACCTACTATTAATAAGCCTCTTTAACGCATTATTTACCGCGGACTTTATAAGTGTATCTACGGGATTGTCTTAGCTATTAATCTATCGTACTTTATTAATCTCCCGCCGCTCGTATAACTAACGTAGTACTAGTAGGTCGATTATTAACCTCTTCTCTATTATTAATCCTATCTTAACTAGACACTTGTATAATAAGTACGAGTTAGTATAGACGACGATAGGAGGTAGGGGTAAACGAAGTCGCGAGTTAATAGTAGTAAGGACACTCGCGATTACGAACCCTATATTATATCCTACTACGAGACCGTAGATCTCTAAGGCTAGGACACTATAGGTAACTCGCTTACATTTTATTAAAGTCTAATAAAGGATGTTCCCTATTAGGGCGAAAGACTATAAGGAGTTACGGGGCTAGTATGTAGGGGTGTTAAGAGAATCTTATAGGCTAGCCTCTTCCTCTATAAGTACGATTAGGAACCTAATCTACGAGCTTAGGTCCTAGTTATTAGTAAAGGAGGCGTCTATAAAGATAAAGAGCTTAGCCCGCGCGAGATCTAGTAAAGTAAACGTTAGGCTACGGTTAGGGTTTACCTTCTACTATTTAAGCTACTTATTTAGCTAGTTAATCTCTTAGTTAGTAGGCTGTTATACTTATACTATAACGGAGAAATTATATACTACTTTAGGCTAATAGATGCTTACGATATAGGCTCCCTAGGCCTATTACTAGACGTATACTATCTATACTATATTAGATCCTACGGACTTATCTATAAGCGCGATCTTTTATACTTAGCCCTTTTACTTTACCTAGATAGCTTCGTCCTTAGTAAAGAGAATCCTATAGCTATTAAAGTCTATCTTAGTCTCGTAGGTACTGTTATCGCTGTACCTAAGGACCTTATAGTCCTTAGCCTTAATTACCGCGCGCTAGATAGCTTCTTCCTTAGCTATTAGGAAGCTCTTATCTATAAGAAACATAGTATTATTAGTCTATAGCGCGTAGAGCCTAAAAGCTTTCCCTTCGTTAGAGATAAGGAGGTATAGGTTAAAGGTCTATAAGAGCGTAAGATTTTCGTAAAGGTGTAATTAGTACGTCTCGAACTAGTAGACTCCCGCTTTAGCGATCCTATATAGTAGCTTTACAATATATAGGACTATCCCCTTAGTAAACTTTATTATAAGCTCCTTTAGGAGCTTAGTAATAATGTCTTATTATAGCGTTAAACGGGACTATATATATACCTACGTAATATCGTAGAAGGTAAGCTTAAGTCTATAAGCGCGGAGAGAGGGTACGAGAGCTAGTAGTAAGCGTTAGCTACTCTACTAGATTATTAGGAATTACATAAGTAGATCCCTTTTTCCCTTATTATTATTGTTAATAGGAGTAAGGTATAGTTAGTACGCGTAGGTATAAGCGTAGGCAGATAGAGGTAGGTTTAAGTTACGGGCGCTTACTAGTACACACCTATATAGGGTTAAGGCTATACTCTAAGGCAATATAGGGCCTACTCTAGGGCTATATAGGGCTAATACTAGGCCTACTCTAAGGCTATGTAAGGCTAATGTAGGCCCTACTCTAGCCCCTCTAGAGCATATGTGTAATGTTATTACTACCGCTATAGTAGGTTTCTAACGCCTATATCTTACCCTCTTTCCCCCTCTCTATAGATTAGTAGAAAGGAATAAGTCTAATAATTAATTAATTGTTTTCTTACGTCCTTTCGAAGGATTACTAGCCTTCGATACTAATTAGTCTTACTAGCTCGTTAAGATAGATAGTAAGAAGAAGAGACTTAGTTTATATTCTATCTAACTTCTTTAGTAGTTAGACCTTACTAAGTGCTATAATAATCTCTACTCCCTTTACCTTTTCGATAAGCTTAAAGGAGTTCGATATCGTACTTATAGAGAATTTCTAGAGAAAATAGGTTCCTAAAGAGTCTACTATAAGGAGCATTATATTACGTAGATAATATAGTATTATCTTTATAATAAGGTACCTCTAATAATAAAGCTCTTAGCTAAAGGTATTATGTAATCCTTAATAGTATAAACATTACTAGCTACCTAAGTAATCTTAATAACATCGCTATAATAGCGGATCTTACGTAGCTAATAGAGGACACAATAGACGTAGAGCTTAACTCTTATATCGTTAGTAAGCTATAAGATTATACTTTTATAATAATAATTTAGTACTATATAAGACATACTAATACGACTTTAAGGGATAGAATAACGCCTTATTCTATTAGGTATTATAGCCGCTAATACAATAGCTTCGACGCTTACTTTAGTTAAAAGGTATCTACGCTAGCTATCGAAACGCTAGAATCGTAGAGTCCCTTACTACCCTCGTAGAGTTAGAAGACATACTAGAATAGAATAGAAACGACTTACTAATATCGCGCGTAGCCTATAGATTTACTACCTATTAACTCTAATAACGACTTATCTAAGGAGATAAAGATCCGTTTAATAAGGGTAAGTAACTATTAGTAGGTAGGTTAACGGCTCCTTAGATCCTCCTAGATCCTATTCCTCCTATTACTATATCCGTATCTAATCCTACGCCTAAGTCTATCCGCTAGATACCTATGTTATACCCTACTCCCTTAGGTTATAACCCTAGCCGCACGGCTCTACACTAGCTAACGCGCTCTAAGAAGGACGATAAGGCTAAGGTATCGTAACCTCTAGTACGTCTATTCTCTCTACTACTTCCTAACCGATCGCTATATAAGTTACTACTACCTAATGTCCTAAATAAGTACCCTAACTCCTATCGTATAGCTACCTTCGCGAAGGGATAGGATAAAGGTAACCGTTTTAGTAGTAAACGATTTAAGCTATTCGATAATACGATAAATACATTTATATAGATATATTAGTAGTATAAGATTAGGCCTAAAGAGGCGTACGCTGTTTTTCCCCTTACCCTATACGGATACGCCTAGAAGTATTTTAATGCGTATATAGACTAGAAGGGCTATATAATTAGAGAGCTATACTAACTTATAAAGGCCTAGTTCTCCTTAGACGAAGATTACGTTATCTACTATAATAAGTACTAGATCGTTATATTTACCTAGATATAACGCGATAACCCTAATAAGACAAAGCTTAAGGTTCTTAATTTACTATAGAAGAGACTTCTTAACTACTAACGTACCCTATTACTATATCTAAATAACTACTTATTATAGTCGACGTTAACTTATACTTATTATAGCGTCCCTAGGTTTAAGCTTACTCTTAAAGGATATAAGGATTTATTATAGGCGCTAATCGTAGCCCTATAAGCGGCTATTATAAAAGGTAACTTAAAGCCTCCTACGATCGTAACGATAAAGATTATAGACATATTAACACTAGCGCTAGCGCGTATAACTACTTCCTTCCTTATAGATAGGAAGTATAACTACGCTAGCGCTTCGTTAAGTTAAAGTAGTCCCCGTCGCTAGAAAGGAGTAGTACCCTTAATACTATCGTTATAGGCTAAGAAGTGTTACGTCTATAGTAAATCTAGCTACTTCTTAACAAATTATTCCGACAGAGAACGCTAAGAAGCTCGCTATAAATACCTCCTATAGTAGTAAGTTAATAGTAAGGTAGTAAGTAACGCTATATACGCTTCCTAGCTCGTAGTATACGAGGGTAATTCCTATAATAACGATAACGAGTATAAGGCTAAGGCGTATATTATAGAGAAGGCCTTTAAGGACGAAGACGCTAACGAAGGTATTAACCTTAACTTCTTTATAATAGCCGCTACGTTCCTTAGTAACGAATACGCTTATTACTAGCTTAGGCTCCTAATAGTAGCCTCGATAGCCTCTTCCCCTATCTCTTTCTCTTCCTTATCGGCTAGGTTAATAGCTATAGCTTCTTTTCTTCTTAACTAGTATTCCTTATAGGCCTTTTAGGGTATTATCCTAGATATAGATACTACCTAGGACTCGACAGCTAGTAAGGCTTAATTCCTTACTTTATAGCGCGAGGACCCTAGCATTATACTTAACGAATCTACTAAGGGTACGGTTAAGATTACGTTTAGTAGTATAAAGCCCGTCTCGTCTATTAGCTCTACCTTAGTACTAATACTAGTCGGCTAGGTTAAATTCTATATCTTAGACACCCCTATACCCTTCCTTCTTTACCTCTAAGATATATAGTAGCTCTCCTACTATCTAAACGTCCCTCGTAGTTATATAGTATACTTAGATAGTTATAAGATCCCTATTATCGTCTACTAGGGCTACCCCTAAATGTTCCTTAACCGATACTAGTAAGTAGTAGTAGCCTCCTTTCTCTTAGATATTAAGCTACGTCGTCTATATAGTCGATTTAGTTACCCTTTTATCTAACGCCTTTATAATCTACTTACGAAGGCTAGCTATAAGGTTAAGTAAGATAACCTTACTAAGATTAGTAAACTCTACTACTACTACTAGGTTAAGGGCCCTTCGCTAAGAAGGTTTAAGTTTACGTTATAAGACGATTACGACTTTAACTACGAAGTAATTATAGACATAATATACCTTAATAGCCGCCTAGTCCTATACGTTATTAACTCTACTACGTCGTTCTAGGTAGCCTAATTCCTCTATAAGATAACTACCTAGTATGCCTAGGAGATAGTTAAAGCCTACTAAGTAGATACCTATCTTAGTCTACTAGATATACTTACTTATAATGCTAGCACGAACTTTACTATAGCTAAATTCCGTTCTAAGGCATAGCTATACGGTATCTCGTACTAATAGATCCCTATAGAGGCATATTAGAGTATTAGGAAGGTTAAGAGATATTACGCCCTACTTTACCGTATATATAAGATCTTTAGAGTAGAAGTAAAGGACGCCTTTATAAATTCGATCCTTTAGATAGCTATTAAGGCTATTAACGATACGGCTAGTCCTAACGGCCTCGTCCTAATATTATTAGTATTTAGTGCCTATCTATGACTTACGACGGAAAGCCCTCCTTCTACTACAACGATATAACGTACTAAGACATTAGTAAAGGCTATAGCTAAGCTATGACGGATTATAGCTTTACGTTGTGTTAACGAAGGCCTCTAGCTCTAAGGGTTAACGTAAGGGACTATGTCGCTTCTATCCTCTCTCGCCCTTAGTAGTAAAGTTCTCGTTTACTAAGAGAAGAAGGAATAGTAAGGACTATACTAGGTCCTCGCTATAAATAATTACGAGGTTACTATTAGCCTCGCCTATAGTCCCTTAACTTTCTAGTCTACGTATATTAAGCTATACGTACGTAACATTATTACTAGCGAGTATAAGTTAACTCCGTAGTAATTAGGCTACTAGAGTAGCTAATAGCGTGTTATTATAGGCATCCCTATAGGGATCCGTAATAACAACGACGAGTTTAAGACCTTCCTTATTACTTGCGAAACGTTAGATAAGGAGCTATCCCTACGTCTCCGCTAGGAAGGGAAGATTACTATACTAGGCGCCCCTTTTAAAGCGTCTAACGAGGTCGAGATTAACGCCCTACTAACTTCTAGTACGATTGTCCCTACTATATATAATATATAAAGACGCTAACGCGTCTTTAAGTTACGGCTCGTTCGAGAGGTTAAAGGTAAGACAATAAATACCCTATATAAGAAATTACGTCTTATTATATAGGGGTATAACGATTACGAGAAGGCTACGCTATTAACGTAGTTACTAACGATATAGCGTAGTAGTTAACGTCTTATCCTTACCCTTATACCCTCTCTTCGTTAACGAGGCTTTATGCTAGCCTTCTAAGACATTATATAGGCTTACCTGTAGTCTAAGTATAAGCTATAACGAGAGGTTATCGCTAAGCTACCCTATAAGCTCGAAACAAAGTTCTTTAAGGGGACAGTCTTAAGGATCGTTAAGCCCTTATATAGAATCGCGGAAAGTAGTATTTACTAGTTTAAGACATACTAGGGTTACCTTCGTAGTAACCTCTTAATAATACTAACGTTTAACCTATACTTTTTAATATCTAACGATAAGTCTAAGATAGGTTTATACGCTCTATAGACGGATAATATAATGTTCCTTATAAGTAGAGAATTCCTTAACATTAAGGCTTATAAGCTTCTTAATGTAAGTATTAAGGCTAAGGACTAGAAGGAGCTCCGCGCTAGCTAGAACGAGGACTTTAACGGATATAGGATTATAATATATAATAATAGGCATATCTACATAGGTTAGAAGGGCTAAGCTAGTAAGATCGTAAGCGTACTAAACGAAGATCTTATAGTATATGTCTAACAACGAGCTTAGGGTATATATATCGTAAGTATCTATTAGCCTAAAGCATTATACGATCTTACTATTACTACTTAGACATAGGATCCGTTAGATACTAATATCGCCTACCTAAACCGTTAGCTCCTATAGTAACAATAGAACCTAGATCGTAGCCTTACGTTCGCGCTAATAGACTTACATTAGGTAAAGCTATTTATCTTTACTAATACCTTCTTCGCGAATAATAGGGACCTCTCCTCGTAGATAGGGTTTATTATCGTATTAGCTAAAGACAACGTAAGCGAGGATAAGAACAGACACGCCTTTATAATAACTAGTAACATCCTCTACTAGGCCTTAATAAAGAGTAAGAGGGTTACCTAGAGCGTGCTTACTTTAGAGATCTATGCCCTCGTCGCTAGACACGACTTAGCCTTTATCCTCTCTAACGCCCTACGTATTGTTTTTACACGACTTAGTCTCCTAGCGCTACCTATTATTATATATACTAACTCGTACTCTCTATATAAGTACTTAGTTAAGATAGGCACGACTATAGAGAAGCGGTTAATAATTAACCTTACCGCCCTACGTTAGTTATACGAGAGATATAAGATTAAGGAGGTTTAATAGATCGATAGTCGCGATAACCCTACTAATAGCTTAATAAAGTAGGTAGGGAACGAGGCTCTAACAAGGCTAGTAGATAAAGGTAAGTTACGAGTATAAATAGAGGCTTAGGTCGATAGGAAAAGGGATACGTATTAATGTAGATTCGGAACTAATCTAACGGGCTCTCTTTCTCTAATGCGCGTACCTTTACGATTAGAAAGAGAGTCTAGTGTTAGTAGGAGTAAGGTATAGTTAGTACGCATAGGTATAAGCGCGGGCGGATAGAGGTAGGTCTAAGTTACGGGCGCTTACTAGCACACACCTATACGGGGTTAAGGCTATACTCTAAGGCAATGTAGGGCCTACTCTAGGGCTATATAGGGCTAATACTAGGCCTACTCCGAGGCTATATAGGGCTAATGTAGGCCCTACTCTAGCCCCTCCGGAGCATATGTGTAATGTTATTACTACCGCTATAGCGGGTTTCTAACGCCTATATCTTACCCTCTTTCCCTCTCTCTATAGATCGGTAGAAAGGAATAAGTCTAATAATTAATTAATTGTTTTCTTACGTCCTTTCGAAGGATTACTAGCCTTCGACAATTATACCCTTAGATAACGAGTTAGGACTTCTCGTATAGGTAGTTAGTATTCTTACCCTTTATCTCTCATATAAGTTGTAACCGAAAAACTCTTCTAGGTATATCCGTTAGCATTTAGATCGGGACGATTATACTAGAAGTAAGTAGCGCGTTAATCTCTATAGCGTTAGACGCTTCGAAGGGATTACCTAGGGTAGTAATATAACCTTCCTTATAGAGTTAGACTATGAGCTCCCTATCTACTATCTCGTAGGGAATAAGAAACGCGTCCTCTATACTCTTCCTTATAGGGATAGTAATAATAAGCTTTGTCTTCGTCCTTAGCGGGTTAGGCATTATAGTTAGGATAGTCTTCCTCTTCCTATTACCTAGTTCGTTAGCTATAGCACTAGTTAGCTCGTTAGCTATAGTACTACTTAGCTCCTTAGCGATAGCACTATACTACTATTAGTAGTAGGGTTTAACGTAGGTGCTACGGAAGGTTAAGGGGCTATTAAGGTTAATCGTTACCTTATTCGAGCCGATAGAAAGGACATAAAATAGGCCTTACTAGCTACCTTTCTCGCGGAAGACAAGGACTTCCGATCTAATCGGTAGCGACGACGGAAGTAGAGCGAGGGTATCCTTTAGACCTCCTATGCATAGGGCGTCCTTTACCTAGTAGGTAGACATTATCTTATAGAGCTCCGCTAACGCTTTCGCGGAAGCGATAGCTCGTTATGTTACCGTAAGTAAAGGCGCGGAATTAATCGTTATTAACAGGTACGCTCTAAACACTAGGAGAGTTAGCACAAGTCTATTAGGGCTAGTAGTGTTATTAACGGCTTTAATAGCTATTTATAGAACGAATTCGGCGGAGATACCTACGAGCTCTATCCTAAAGATCTTATATACTCGTTAAAGGGGCGCATAATAGCGTTTAACCTTACTAATACTCTAATATGCTTCTATAGGAACCTAACAGTAGGTAACACTATTTAATTAGGCCTCTATATAGAATTCTATAGTAGTAAAGTTCGTGCTAGCATCGTACGCGAGGAAATTAGGGGGCCTAAGATACGTATTAATCTAGTATACCTTAAGCGTCTCTTAGGTATACTTCGCCGTTATATCCTAAAGGAATCTTATAGCCTAGAAGGAAGTCGCTATATTAACTACGTAAAGAACGTTATAACTATCGAGGTATATTATATTAGTAACTACCTCGAAGTTAAAGTCGTAGTTATTACGTAGTAAGAATTTAAAGCGTCTTAGCGCTTCGCCTTTAACCTAGTAGTAGTAGTATATCTTACGGATCTCTTCGAGAGTATTAACTAGGGCCTCGTGTCTAGCTCTAAGCAATAGCTTATATAGTTATTAGACTAAAGGATGTCCGAAGCATTAGTAAAGACAGTAAAGCTTAAGTTCCGAAAGAAAGCACATAGAGGCTAATAGCTAATATCGGTCTAGGAAGAACTACGGATAGCTAAACCGGAAGACAATAAGCACTTCTCGTCTATTAAAACATACTATACATTGTCTTAGTACGTTAAGATAATAACGAAGTTACTATATATCCCGTAAGTAAAGTAGGAAGGGAGTACTCGCGTTAAGGCAATAAAACTTAACCTTCCTAATAGGCGTTTAGATATACGCGGAGCTAAGAGACAATATTAGCGTAATACCTCTAAAAGCGATAGTTACTATCCCCTTTATCGATTCGTTAAGCGATATATACGGTCGCTTACGTTATAGGGCTTTAAATTACGGTCTTCCTATAGTTAAATTCTACGCCGCGCTAGTGTCTAGGATAATCCCCTAGAAGATTTACGCGGAGTAATAACTAGACGTAAATATGTCTAGAAAAGTCTTCGCGGGCGTTTCTAGCATCCCGTTATCCTTCTTAATTAGTATAGTAGTTAGTATACTAAGTTTATAACGTATAGCTTCGTTATAGAGAAAAGTAGTAGTAGTAGAGTAGTTAGCGTTATTTTTGTTATCCTAGTTAGAGAAGGTACTATCTACGTTATCGTTGTCGTTTATAGTAAAAGCGTTAGGATTACCCTTACCTTCTAGATCGTCTCCCTTATACTTAAGTAGATACAAAGCGTACTTACGAGCTTAAGGGGACTTCCTATTAAAGCGTTACTAGCGGTTAAACCGCTCCTATACTTTTCTATACTCTTTAAACAAGTACTTCGTTAAGAAGTATCCCTCCTTATTATAGACGTAACACCGCTTACGCTACGAAGGGGTCTTACTATTACCGTAGGGAGGCTATTACTAGTAATATTACCCTAGGTGTCTTCCCTTACCTAAGTAGTTATATCTCTAGTCCGTAAGAAAAGTTATAGTATTTACTAAAGTACTAATATTAATAAAGGCACGTAAGTCTACTATAAGCTTCTCGAAAGAAAGTAGGGCTTAGAAGAGAGCTATATTTAGCTTAGGCGTTCTATAGCATACTCTCTTAAGTACGTAGATAAGGTTAGTCTCTTACTATTACGTAGGGGTAAGGGCTTACTAGTATAATAGTAACTTATCGACGAGGAGATCTAGAACCTTAACTAGCGACTTATCCCTACTAGCTTAGCGGATACTAGTAAAAGAGTAATTCGACTAGTTATTATAGTATACCTAACAATTATACTTAGTATCGAAATGTCCCTTTATTACCTAGTATACCTACGTAAAGGTATACGTCTAAGGAACGTAGGATAGGAAGTAGTCTTAGGCTTAATCCGTTAGTATAGTTAAGAACACTACATAGAATTCCCTAGGACGAATCTATAACGTTCGGCATACCTTAAGAAAAGCCTAGACTTTATCGTTAAAGATATCGTATACCTTCCTACTATAGCTCTAGTCCTTATTCTAAAGCTTCGCGAAGCTAATAACCCGCGAGGCGTCTATTAGCTCGTTTAGAACGTTAACTAGGGGAAGCATATAGGACCTTTCGCTAATAGGGCCTCCTAGTCCGCGCATAGGGTTATACCCTAGCGTATCTATTCCTACGGGGAATATCGGTTTGTTTACCGTTGTTGTTAGCGATCCTATAGGGAGTCTTATTATTAGGAGAGGGTCTTATACGGTATTGTCGGCGTACCGTTTAAAGCTAGCCGCTTATAGGCGTAGCCTCGAGTGCGCGCGAGGGGGATTAGGGTCTAAGGTAAGGGGGAACTTAGGCGTAGGAATATACGCGGGGGTATTATTACTAGCTCCGCGCTAAATTCCTTAGAATAGGTCTTCCTTACGCTTAAATGCCTACTTATGTTCGAAGATATAGGTATCCTCCGCGACCTTTGTTATAAGGAGCTATTCCTTCTCCTAGAGCGGCATTACGTCTTCCTTAAGGACAGTAACGAGGCTTTCTAGTACCTTATCCCTCCTTACGCCTACTAGTACTCTACGGTAGCGTAGAAATGTACGGAGTTTACTTACTAACCCTTCCTTAAGGTTTTCGAAGTCCGTTGCCTTCTAACCCTTAAAGTATTCGTAGAAGATAGCCTAGAGATCGCTATTAGTCTAATGTAGTAGGTGCGATATCTACTTAATAACGAATATATTACGCGCTATCCTACTTACGCTTTCGGGTAGTAGTCTAAGTCTTTCCGTAAGGAATTCGTTAGTAACGTCTTTAACTACTATCTTAAGCTAGTTAAGGATTACCTAATATTGTTCTCGCTAGGGGTTCCCTACTAAGGTAGTAGGGGTCTACGAGCGTATAACTCTTCTTATAGTACCTAAGGCACTAGGGGTATCTATAGAGGGAGTAGTAGAATCTATTACGTAATAGGACGCTCCTAACTATAATCTATATAGGTAGTAGCTACGTCTAGAGGGGGGGGGAGCCCTAGTGTCCCTAGACTATATTAGGCTTAGAGTCTATAGTAAATTTACGCTTAGCTACATATAGTTATATAGCTACTACTTGTCTTTAGCGTTCTCTAATTAAGTACTAAGGAATACGTATATAGTGTCCTTAGTCTCTTCCGCTAGCTAGTCTGTCTCTTATAAGCGGGCACGCAAAGTAGGCGCTAATAAGAGACTAATTAGTGTCGTAGGCGTTAGACCTTTTCGAAAAGGAACAAAAGTGTGTATTAAAAATCTCTATCCTCTCCCGTAACTATTATACAGAGGGAGGGTTAAAATACCCTTCCCCTCCCTAAAGTTAGAAAAGGAAAAACAATTATCTAGTTACGTATACGCTAGGTTAACGCTAGCACGACAGTACTAACGTTAGTCTGTTAACACGTAACCTTACACCTAGCTAAGGCTAGTGCGTAATGTACTGACACTAGAGCCTTAGATAACTTATTAAAAGAAAAGGAGAGGTTAGTACGGGTTACGCTAACGGACGGGTCGCTAGTTAGAAGCGAAGGAGAGAGAGCTATAGAGGGTAGTAGTACGGATAAGAAAAGAAAACGGTAGTAGTACTAGTATCGATTAGGTAGCGGAGCTAGGGGTTAGGGTATCTAAGTTATAGGCCTACTACGGGTGCTAGGAAAAGCGGTTAAAGTCGCTATCGTAGACTATAGGGATACTAGCGACGTTCTCGTTAGAGGTCCTAGTAGCGAGAGAGTCTAGGATCCCTAGCTAGGGGGCGTCGACTAGGTCGAAGCGCGGCTAAGCTATATCTATAGAAGCTTCGACGAGGGCTAGGAAAGCCGAGTTATCTAACTAATAGGCACTCTCGAAGTACCTAAGTATGGCTTCGACGTATGCTAAGGTAAGCGCGGGAGTAGAGAGGGCTAGGTAGGCTAGTAAGCTATAGCGGAGGGCGTAAGGGCTATGTCGTCGCGGGCTATTAGGAGGGGCTAGAGTAGGGGGATAACGCGGTGCGTTAGTAGACTAGCTAGGCGAGTGTAGACGGCGAGGGGTAGGGGCCTAGGGGCGTACTTACGTATTTCCGTTACTAGGGCCCCCTAGAGGAGGGCTACGCGTAAAGACCTATAAAAGATAGCGGCTATATCGTCCTATAGTATAGCGCTATAGGCGTAGCGTATCGCTACGAGGGGGTATAGCGAGGCGATAGCAACGACGTTAGTAAAGGCAACGTATTCTAGGGTAGGGGGGGAGAGGGCGTAGAGCTAGCTAATAGGCCTATAGCGGGGGTAGGGGAGAATAGGGGGCTATTATAGCGGATAACTACAGGCGTATCGTTAGGCTTAGTTATACGGACGCGCTTAAGCCTAGTAGAATACTAGGACATAGTAGGCGTAGTAGCCTAGGAGATATCCTAGGTAGCTAACGTAGCGGAGTAGTAAGTAGCGACGATAGAGGGGTAGCTAAGGAAGCGGACAAGGTCTTAGACCTCGTCTATAACGTTAGCACTAGCGGTATAGTCCTTAGCTACGTTTAGGAGAACTATAGTAATGTTAGCTAAACCTATAGCGTTAGCTACTAGTTAGTCCTTTTCCTAGAGGACTAAGCTAGTAGCCCTAGCTAGGGCGGGTAGTAGCGCGTTAGCGCTAGATAAGAAACAGCCCTAAGCGTTATAGTAGGGAGCGGGGGTATATAGTATAGTAAAGGGATAGCGCTATAGGGTAAGGTTAGGGAGGCTAGGGAGGTCGTCGGACGACGATAAGTTAGAAGTAGGGGATAGGGTATAGCGGTAGCGACGGGGGGTAGTAGCTAGTGTAGCGGTATATAAGGTATAGTAGGTAAGGCTATCCGAAAATCTATTAAAGAAGTCGTAGCCCTCTTAGAGTAGCTAAGCTTAGTACTAGACATATAGGCTAGGGTTAGATGCCTTCTATACGATGTACGCCGTAGCCTAGCCTTTACGGGCATTAAGGAAGTAGGACTTAGAGCTATAGAGCGCGATAGCGTAGCGAAGTCTAGTAAGGGAGAGGTTAGGGGGGGTACGAGCTAGTAGCCGGTAGACTTCTTAACGGTAGATAGTATCCTTAGACCTATAGGTTACGGTATAAGGAGGGTCTATAGGGAAAGAAGGTATAGGCGATAGCATAGAAGAGAGGAGAAGGCTAAGGGGAAGAGGAGGAGAGGGGTAGGGAAAAAAAACAGGAGAATACCCTAGTTACGGTAGGGTAGGGTAGTACCGAAAACAAATAGAGGCCCGCTATAAAGGGCGCGGCCCCGCGATAGTAGGGCGGCCGCGGCCCTAAGGTAACGGCCTAGGGTAACGACTAAGTAGGGCGGATCGTAACGCGGCCTATACGAAAATAGAGCAGAAGAGGGTAAGGCTACGAAAAGGGGTAGGGTAGAAGAAACAAACGCGAAAGAAAAACGTAGAGAGAAACGTAATAAACTATAAGTAATAGAGAGCAGACACTAAGGTTAGGAGGTAGTAGCTAGGACGTCCCCTAGTCTAGGGACATTATACGTAGCGAGCTATAGCTAACGGGATTAGTAAATAGTAGAGACGCGGCTAAGGAGATCTCGCTTATAGGCTTTATACGCGGTAATAAGTTCCTAGGCAGACAAGGTAAGCTCTAGGGCGTTTACCTATTAATTATACTAGCTAGGCTATCCCTTCTATAAGACAAGGTACTAATAATAAGGTTAGCCGTAGCCTTATTTATCTATATAGTCGTCGAGGATACGATTAACCTCCTACTAGTTAGTACCTAGTTTAGCGCTAGGGTAGTCGTTAGGTATTATAGTAGGGCAAAGTATAGCGATAGAGACGACATTATAAATATTAAGGGAGCTATTAAGGTTAAGGTAGTAGGCCTAATAGCTAACGTAGTCGAGAACCTTAAAGGGACCGTAGCGATATTCTTATAGCTTTACTATATGTCTATTAGTAAGCTTATAACCCTTACTAAGCTTAAGCTAGATAAAGTTACTAGGTTTAAACTCGAGCGGATAACGTTTAGTGTCGTACCGCTACTTTATTATAGCCTAGGCCTAGGTAATAGAGATAGCGGCCTTGTCTTAGAGGAAGCGGTAGTTATCGCTATAGTTAGTAGAGCTAAGGTAGCGTTAACTATTATCTATTTAGAAGCTAGTAAGGAGCTCGCTAGGGGTAGTCTTAATAACATTAACGTACGAGTTATTAAGAATAAATTATAGGCTAATAAGCGTATCTACCTAACGGCGGGATAGGAAGTCGCTAGTAAAATAGTAGAGCGCGGTCTTAATAGTCTAGTTCTAGCGTTTAGAGAGACTATCTATCTAGGGATACTAGGTAGTAGAGATAGCTAGCGTAGAGCCGAACGAAGACTATAACTACTTCTAGAATATAGAGAGGAACTTACTATTATAATCTAAGATAATATTCTATAGGATACCCTAGTTACTGCGAAAAAGTTTAGTATAGAGATAGCGAGCCTAGTCCTTAGTAGTAAACGTATTATAACTAGGAATAAGTAAGTATATCTTAGAGAACTTATTTAAGATAGTAAGGAGGGCGTTAAAGAAGTCCCTAGGGGGAGCGGTTTAAGGGTAGTCCTAGGAGGGAACGTTAGGTAACCTAACGACGAAGTCTATAGCGATAGTATAAAATAATATAGCTAGGGAGACAATTAGGATAAGCTTACTAGGCGTCTTACTACGATCGGTATAGTTACGGGCGTAGGTATCGTATTACTTAAGGACTTAGTTAAGGAGCCGCTAGAGCTAAGGAATAGTAAAGCTAGCGGAGAGCTCTACCTATATCTAGGAGTAGCTAGGATAGAACTTACGCTAGTAGACGTCCTATACGAGCTCTATAGTGTAACTAGTTAGAACGTAGAGATAGGAACGTCCCTTAGAATCTTAGAGATAGAGTAAGCTATCCTAGCGGACATAGGGGAGGCCTTCCTAGGACACGGCGTCGCTAAGCTAGTTAAGGATCGCTTACTAGCGAGTATCGGTAGCGTAGCTAGCGGTAATAACGGCTCGTAAGTCTAGAGTAATAAAACTCTCTATAATAGTATAAGCGTAGTTAGTACTAATATCGTTAGCCTAAACTTAGTTAAGGACGTTAGCGTCTAGAGGTTAGGAAGGGGAGGCTAGGAGCTAAGATAAGGAGTTAGCTAGGACGTTCTTCGCGCTAGGTACGTAGTAGACTTTAAGGGGGAATTAACTAAGGTACTAAGAGCTAAGGACAAGGCAGTCGTTATTCTAGATTACGGTAGAGAAGAGTAAGGTCTAAGCGAAAATAGTAGAAGTAGTAGTATAGTTAGTAAGAATAATAACCTAGGGGTAGGTTATTACGAGAAGATATAGTTAGAGTTTATAGTAACTCTAGACGAGGTAGGCTACTTTAAGCTTAGTAGGCTAGTACTAAGGTTCGCCGCTAGCGAGTTATTTACTAAGCTAGGTAATAGGATAGATAACTATATAAGGGGGCCCCTAACGAGGAGTCTACGACGTACTATTAGCGAGGTAGAAGAGGATAGCCCTAAACCTATAGCTATAGCTAGTATTAACCTAGAGGAAGAGTAGCTTATAAGGAAAGAACTAAAAGATCGTAGCGTTAGAGGTAAGGGCTTAAGTTATATCGTAGAACGTAGTAAGTTCGTAGTTAATAGGCTTAAAAGTAGCCTTAGAGGTAAAGCGTTTACGGTATAGCCTAGAAGGTAGGGAGTTAGTATTACGGGTAGCTTTAAGTATAGTAGTCTTATAGGCTTAAAGTAGAGTAACGTATTACGTAAACTAAGGGATAAGGTAACGTATCTAGTTAACGAGTCCGATCTAGCGTTTAAGGTCCTATAGAGAAGTAGGGAAGTAGATAGTACGAAGCGCTTTAACCTAGGCGTTAGTATTAAGGAGGTAGACGCTATTAACGTAGAAGCTAAGTAGTTCGATAGAAGGATAGGCGAGAAAGGACTTTACTATTAAGAGGGTAATATTAAGGTTAGTAAAGAGGTAAAAGATAGTAATAAGGTACTATATGTAGTTAGAGGCTATGTTAGAGAAGATTACAATATCGTTAATATAGTTAGCGGCGTAGGCTTTATACAGTTAGAGGATCCGGTCTATAAAGCGCTAAACATACGCTAGAGAGTTCTAGAAGCCTATAAGGACGACTCTAGAAGTTTTAAGACTACGATAGCTAATAATAGTAAACTTTTCCTTGTCGTTATTGTAAACAAGGAACTAGTAGAAGAAGGATTTAGCGTTAATAGCAGAGATATACTATTTACTAGCTAGTTTATAAATTATATTAGTTTAGAGGGGTATAGGGTAAGCGTCTAGGATAGCAGTACTATTAATCGGCTAAAAGTTAATAATATAGCGTTCTTTAGTCTTACTATAGAAGACGCGCTAGTTTACGAAGATAGTAGAGGTAATAGGGTAAGGCCCCTTTAGCTATTCTATCTAGCTAGCCTTATATATAGTATTATACGTAGAATTAATAAAGGCTTTATTAGTATAACTAGCTAGGTAGGCCTAAGAGCGGAGCTTTATGTTTTACTATCTAGGAATAAGTAGGATATATATTTAGTTGTTAGGGTAAACGCGGATAGGCCTAGAGTTAACCTAAAGTTACGGTAGTAAGTCGATAAGGCGGCTAATATCCTAGACGAGGTTAGCCTCCTTAGTATAGATATAAACACCTACTAGAGTAACTGTTTTAGACTATTAGGGGGCTTTAGCGATATTAAGACAGTATAGTTTAGAGGGGTCTAGTAGGTCCTAGGGAGGTAGGGCTACTATAGTATTAGGGTCTAGTTTCGGGATAGCGCTATAGCTATTAGGAGCTAGCTCTAGTATAGTAACGTAGTCGTTAGTTAAGGGGAACCTAGGTAGGTTATCCTAAAAAAGGATATTATCGTTAAGGTTAGAGACGTAACTAATACACCTAGCGCGGAGGAGGACGTCCTAGTAGCTTCCGTTAATTAGAGCGACATAGTTAGTATCCTATATTAGAGCATAAAGGAGGCAGTTATCTATAGGGTAGAAAACTAGGTCGTAGTTAAGTAGCCGTTTACGGATATAAATAGGGGCCTTAATAGAGCTAGTAGTAGGGACGTAGATTAGGAGTAGGGATTAGATAGCTTAGAGGATAGCTAGGCCCTAGGAGAGCGAGAACGCTAGGACAACGAGGCTATCTAAGGAGGTAATATAGATAGCGCCCTACGTATTTAAGACGTTAACGCTATATAGGACGGAGAAATCTTAGCTAAGGAGGATACTAGCGGTAAGGGAGTTAATAACCTAGGCGCTAATACGAACGTAGCTAAGGAGGGCTATACTATTAATAGTACTAGGAATATCGGCGGAAAAGGTAGCCTAGCCTTAAGTAGTAGTAGAGCTAATACTATAGAGGTTAGCGCGGACGGAGGTATTAAGAGTAGTATTAGTAAATAAGTTAAGGAAGTTAGTATATATAGTAGAGCACTAGGCGCTAGTATTAACATATATAGAGATTAGCTAAGTAGGGCTAGTAGTCCCTAAGATGTAAATATAGGCGTATATAAAGTAGGAAGGCCTAGTAGGGGGGTCGTTAGCTATAGATAGGGATGCTTAGATAACGTAAGGCATAGGCAGAAGGGCTATAGCTAGGGAGGTAGATAGCGTAAGGGAGGATATATAGTTAGGGACGAAGAAGTACTCTTTAGCCTACTAGATCGAATCCTAAACGTAACTAGCGTCGTTAAGGATAGAATTAGCGCTAGGGTTAGGGGTCGCTATAGACGGTTCGTTAGAAGAGTTAAGATCGTTAGACGTAGAGTCCTAGTCCTTAACTATATAGTAGGCTTTAAGAACTTACTAGTAAAGTTTAATAGAAATAAAGACATTACTATTAGTATTAAGGGGCGTAAAGGCGAGCTTATAGGCTAGCTAGACGATAATTAGGTCCTACTAAGTACTAGATCCTAAGTAGCTAAGGGTATGTTATTAATTTTTATTCTAGGGCTTAGGGGCTATCTTATCCTATAGTTTACTAGCAGACTTCCTATTAGTTATAATAGGGGGTAGCTATAGCGAGGGGTTATAGTAGAATAATAGGGAATAGTTACTAGACGAGGGCTAGGCTATAGTCCCTAGAGCGCTAGACCTAGTTAGTCTAGCGAAGGGTTTTTTACCTAGCCTAAGCTATAGTTTAGCCTAAGATCCGATAGTAAGTTTACTCTAGATCTAGGGAATACGTTTTTTATAGTCGCTAACCTAGTCGTTAAGAACGTTAGAGCTAATAGGGTAACGGAATTCTTCCTAAAGAAGGATATCTAGTTTCTAGTAAATAATTATCTTAAGGTTTTCGTTATTATAAAGGGCTGCGTAGACTTTACATTTTATATAGGTAACCTAAGCGTAGAAGTTACGTTTGTCGATTACGTTCTAATAAGTGTATTTTTCTTTCTAGATAGCTTCTAGCGTAATCTTAGGTTAAATAGCGAACTAACGGTAGAGGAGGTTAAGCTAGAGGGGATATCTAACATAGGGGGCGCTAAGTTAAACGCGCTCGTTTTTAAAGAGATTACTACTATACTATTTAATAGTAGTACCGCGAAAGAGGCTAGGTAAGATATAGGCGAGTTTATTAGCGTAATCTAGTCCTTAAATTATAGTACATTAGAGGGTATCGAGGAAGCGATTAACGCTCTTATAAGTAATAGCCTTATTAGTCTTAACGATACTATTAAAATTAGTATCGAATAGACTAGCGGGGTTAAAGTACCTAATAGTTTTAGGGTAGAGCTACGGCCGCTAGCTAGCCGCTAGGGCGGTAGTAGGAGGGGTATAGTAGGCTAGGGAGAAACGGGACCTAAGGTTATCTAGGGCTAGTCTAGTCGTTAGGTCTAGATAGGTAGGACCTTATAGGGCTAGGGGTAGGGATCCTACTAGGGAGGGACAGGTACTTAGGGAGGCTATAGTATAGCGGATTAGGTTCTTAAGTATATCCTTAGTTATAACAATCTAATTAACCTAGACTAAGGGGTAGGGGCTTTAAGGAGAGATTAGCTAAGTATAAATAAATTCTACGGAGGCCTAGGCGTCTAGGGCTAGCCCTAGGGTAACGGGCCTACCTAGGACTAGTTCGACGCTAGGAGATAGTAAATCGGATTAGGGGGCTAGTCTAGCTAGGCTTATGTCTATACGGGGCATTATAGTTCGTAAGATCTAGGCTACTACCGCGGGTAGCTATTATTCTAGTAGTATATCTCGTTAGTAGAAGTCGCCGTTAGGTACTAGTAAAAGATATAAGGTATACTAGTAGAGCGAGTAACGATCCTTCTAATATACTAGGGAGTTAAAATTTACAATAGCCTATACTAATATAGTAAAGTCTTGTTCCTAGTATTAAGGGAAGCGGAAGTCTAGGGGTATAGGTTAAAAAAGGCACTATAGAAATATGCCTAGAAACGGGTATAACTTACCTACGTTAGTATAAGTCTAGAAGGCTCGTTATTCCTAGGACCTAGCCTTAGCTTCGCGTTAAAGTTCTTAGATAACGTCTAGGGGAACGTCTAGTTTAAGTTCTATAATTATAAGGAGAATTTAATAGCTAAAGTATAGATCGGGAGGTATCTAAAGGTAAAAAGAGTTCTATAATCGAAAAGAATTACTACTATTTATTATAGATTAGACCTAGTATTAATACATAGGACCTAAAGCTATAGTAAAGTTACTTCCTATCTATATAGCGATCGACTAATACTATATAAGAGAATAACTTATCTCTTTCTACTAGCTAATAAATAGATATTTATATATAGACTTCCCCTTTTCTTACATTACCTCCTTATCTCGTAGGGAGATTTCCTACTTTATGCCTATTAACTTCTCTAGAATTTCTCCTAGTAAAGAATAGGGCATTTCCCCTAGTGATTTCACTAGCATTTCCCCTAGGGAAATCTCTAGTATTTCCCCTAGGGTTTTCCTAGTTACTTCTAGCGAAATGCTATTAACTAGTACTAAGCTACCTCGTGTTCTACCCTACTACGTGTGTTAGGCCTATAACGGTCCGGTTATACCGTAGGTACTTCCTAACTATAATAAGAGAAGAGGCTAATAATTAACCTCCTCGCCCTACGATAGTTATATAAGTAACGCGAGATTAAGGAGGTATAATAGATTAATAGGCGCGATAATCCTATAGATACCCTAACGAAGCCTATAACTAACGATACTCTAATAAGGCTAGTAGATAGTAGGGAGCTACGTATATACGTTAAGGTATAGGTTAATTGTAGGAAGGGGAGTAGATAGGTAAATAAGGAAGTAGGAAGCTAGGGTAGGTAGGGAAGGGTAATAATAATACCTAAAAGGGGTATTACTAGGCAGGAGGCCTAGGCTAGAAAAAGAGTTAAGTGTTAGTATATATACTAGTACTAGTATAGGTAAGGGGAGCTATTACGTAAGATAGCTCTAGAATTCTAGGGCTTCCCTAGGGCTTCTCTAGGGCTCCCCTAGGACTAGTCCCTAGCTAGTCTAGGGCTGCCCCTAGGTAGGTTTAGGCTATACGTACTTTTACATATAGCCGCGGACTTTTATATTTCTATACTAATGTAGGTATAGGGCTAGGGGTTTTAAACCCCTACTCTTATATATATCCTTTCCTTCTCCTTAGATATTATTAAACACATACATAGCTTTACTATTATCTTAAAGGCCTAGACTAGGCTTTATATAACGCCTTCTATAGAATATAATAATAAGTAAACTATTAAGTTATTAATTAAGTCTAGTATAAAGCTTACTATAAAACTATAGTATATTAATATCTATTAATACTAGATTTAGTAAAAGGTTTAAGCTAGCTAGATTAAAGTAGACTAAGTACTTATAAATATAATAAGGATAATTAAAATAATAAAGGCTTTTTACTTTAGAAGCTAAAGGAATTTAAGTCCCTTAATATAATCTATAATATAAAAGACCTTATTTAAGAGAAAGAAGTAAAGGAAAAATAAAGGTATAAAAGGAAGATATAAGAAAGGCTATAAAAGAAAGAAATAGTTAATAGCTAGTTAGTATAGAAAAGTTAATTCTAGGCTAAAATTTTATTATCTATCCTAGTCTTACCCTAGCTATTAGGTAGCTTCTAATGCTTTTCTTTAGTTATACTACTTAATACTATTGTTAAGGATTGTACTAAGACAGTATTTTAGTTAAATAGATAATTAATAAATGTCTATTTAGAACTAGAGAGGCATCTTTAGCTAGATCTCTAGTTAACTTATATACCTATAAGATCGTCTCTATCTTAGCGCTTTTAGATAGTATATATACTATCTTACGTATAGCGTTCCTAGCGTTTAGCTAGCGGCTATATAGTCTAATGCATTCTAATACGCATTTACTAATCTCTATTAATACTAATCTATAGTTAGACAATTCTAGGGCGAAGTTAGCGCTACTCCTAGGATATAGCGAGGCGATCCTAGCGTTATTCCTAGGGTCTTTAGGGGTGTTTCTAGGGCACGTAAGATATTACGTACTCGTAAGTACCTAGGCATCGCTTAGGTAACTATATTAGCTTAGCCCGTAATATTACCCCCCCCCTCCTCCTATTATTAGGGTAGTGCGGGGCTTACCCTAGTAGGGGCCCTACTTGTTAAATTAGTAGGTAGCGGATTAGGCTAACGGTCCTACTTCTTACGTTTTTTATTATTACTACAAAAAACAACTATAACAATAACAATTACAACAGTAGTAGTAGTAGTAGTAGTAGTAAGAATAGTAACAACAACATTAGTAGTAATAGTAGTAGTAATAACTATAGCGATAGTAATAGTAATAAGGTAAGACTATAGCCTAACGCGATTACTTAAGCGAGGCCTAATCGTTAACTAATCTAGAATAAGTAACGTTGTAGACTTAGAGCTATTGCCTACGAGGGACCCTATTATACCGTTAAAGAGAAAGGACCCTTAGCTACCTATAGCTACGCTAGCTAAACCTATACCTAAGATAGGCACGCGGCGCTGTTAGCTGCCCTATATAGTATACGTAGGTAGGATAGCCTAGGGCGAGGTAAAGGCCTATTAGGAGTAGGCCTCTATCCGCGCTTAGGCCTACTACAACTACGCCCGCCTAGGGTCGCGGTGTTAGCTAGTAAGTTTAACCCTTATCTATCGATAAATAGATTACTAACGGGTTGTAGATAGTATAGGTAAAGCTAGAGGGGGTAGTAGTAGCCCGTACGCTAGCTAACTTCTTAGAGACCTACTACTAAGGGTCTAACAAAGCGCTAGGGGAGGACGACGTCTAGTTCTAGCGCATCGCTTAAGAGGCAATGTAGCTCTATAGCCGTTAGCCGTATTAATACCTACTTAGTTACTATCCTATCTGCGTTCTTAGTTACGTAATTATCGTAAACGTTAAGCGTACTATAGATTACTATCGTACTAGTTAATAGGTCCCTACTAGCGTTCGTACTCTTTTAATACTTCTATGTCCTTTAAGTATTCTAATAGTTCCTAGGTTAACTTAGTATACCTGTCTTAGCGGACTAACACTTTACGTTAACGTTTACGTCTAACCTTCTTCTAATAGGCGGCTATTACTTTAGCGATTTTCTATTTAGCCTTACTGTCCTTGTTTATAATTAGTAGTAGTTATAGGTTATCTACCCTTTATCCTAGGAGTAGATTATTAGCCGCTAAATAGAGGAGATCGATATAGAATACTAGATAGATGTTTCCCTAGACATTAAGCTCGATATTATATAGACTAATAACGTAGGTAATAGTATACTTATAATAGAGCTAATCGAGCTTCTAATTTAGTCTTAGCGAATAGTAGTTCCTTATATATAGCTAGACCTTATTACTAACCTTAAATTAATTAGTAGGGCGTCGACGTCGATTTACTATTTCTTCTATTTACGCCTATATAGTAGTAGCTTTAGCGTAGATAAAATCTATAGTATCCTTAAGTTAATCTATAAAGAGCTATACTTTACGTACCTTAATAGAGATATAATCTTCTCTCTCTTTATAGAGTTCGATTAGGTTTATATAGTAACTATATTCTATAAAGAAGGGGCTAATACTAGTAATAGAAAACGTCCGATTATTAAGTATAAGTTATATAATAAGTAAGAGAGCACCCTAATTATCTTAGGCGAAGTAAGTATAGGCTTAGAGATATTACTATATCTCCTAGTTAGCTTATTCCGTTACCCTATCTATCTCTAGATAATAGCTAGTACTTAGCCGTTACTCTATTCTAGTTAATCGATAAAGCTTATACTAGAAGTCGCCTATCTAGTTTAACCCTTAGTTAGAGATAATCGATATTAGTATACTATAAAAACGGAAGTATATAGTTAGAAATCGTTATATATAAATAATAGTGTCTATAGTTATTATAGCTTCTAGGGTTAAGGCCTTCGTTATATAGTCTATAATTACCTAGAGGAACTTATATTAATTACCCTTTATTAGTAAGAGTAAGGTAATAAAGTTTATAGATAGGTAGGTATAGGGTTAGTCTAGTACTAGGAGAGGTTATAAGAGAGTCCTCCTTACCTTACGCTAGATATAACCCTAACCGTATAGTCTATAGTTACGTACGAAACGCTAGATTACTTACGTAATTCCTAGCTAGAAGAATTATTATAATACGATATTATAGGTACCGTTCCTACCTAAGTATCTAATAATTAGAGACTCGTACGCTTACTAGATTAGCTATGTTCGTAAGGTATCTAGCTAATTACCTCCCTTAGTTATCGACGTAGGTTTCCCTAGAACCTAAAGGCAATCTCTAAAAAGAAGCTACCTAGCTCTATTAACTATATATTCTAATAGTTATATCTTTAGGGCGTCTAGTAGAAGTTTACGATCTCTACTTTATACCGCTCTAAGGACGAGCTAGTACTTAGTATTAGTTATTAGTATCTCTTCCTAAAGTTATTATAACTCCTTATTAAGTTAAATTAGGCGGCCTTCTCTTAGGACATAGATAGTTATTACTCGAGCCGCTAGGTTAAGTCTAAAGTCGATTTAGGCCTTTTCTAAGGCAACCCCTAGGCTATCCTAGGCATATTCCTAGGCCGCTCTAGGGTACTCCTAGACACGTTCTAGGGTAATTAACTAGATAATACGTCCTTATTCTCTCTTATCGTTAATTCCCGCTAGTATATCTTATTCCTACCTTAAAAGTGCGTCTAGGACTACTACTTATTCTCCTAGTTAGTACTTAAGAGAGTAATTATATCCTATTAGGTTAGCTACTTAGCGACTCTACCGTTCGTTTAACTATCTACGTTATATAAAGTATCGGAGGTTATTATAGTCCGTTTATATCCTAAAGGGTAGCCCGTTCCGTAGCTCTAGCCGCTAGAAGTCTAAGTAGTAGATAATAGTAAGTATCTCCTTATTATAAATAGGATAATTATACTCTACTAAAGATAACCTCTTTAAGAAGAAGCTAATTATATACTTACGCCCTTTAGCGTTAAGTTAGGTAAAGATACCCCCTATAGTAAACCTAGAATAGTCGGTTTCTAGGATAGACTATCGTTCTAGGTCCTAGGCTACTAAAATTAGGGCTTTATAAAACGCTTCCTTAAGTTAGTAGAAGGCTATATCTTACTCGTTTCCTTAGATAAATAGCGTGTTCTTCTTCGTTAGGGAGTTAAGGGGTTACATTAACCTTAAGTAATTATAGATAAAAATCTAGTAGTAGTTCGCGAATCCTAAAAAGCTTTTAACTCTCTTAACTATATAAGGTACCTCCTACTCCCTAATTACTCGAAGCTTCTCTAGGTTATAATAGAGCCCCTATTTAGCCTTAATAATAAATCCTAGATACTTTACTTCTTAGGTATAGAAGGTATATTTCTTTAGATCTAAATATAATCTAGCCTTAGCTAGTCGTACTAAGACTAGCCTTACCTTTTCTATGTGTTCGGCCTAGGATCCTAAAGTATAGATTAATACGTTATTAAGATAGGTAGTTATAAAGTCGTCTAGAAACTCCTAAAGGGTTATGTTTATATATTGTTAAAACGTCGCTAGTAACCCTATTAACCTAAACGGATAGACTAGCTATTCGAAGAGGCTAAATCGTATCTAGAAAGCTATTTTATATTTATATCTAGCTACTATATAGATCTTATAGAATGTAGAAACGACATCTAACTTCGTAAACTACCTAGCCTATTAAAGCGCCTAAAGCGTTTCTCTAATAAGTAGTAGACTATACCTATCCTTCTTTATAATAGCGTTTAGAGCTCGATAGTCGTAGTAGAACTAGAGTTAGCTATTAGCTTTTCTAACAAATAAGATAGGGGCTACTATAGAGGAGCTACTAGCTCGGATTATCCCTTAATTAAGGAGTTCGCGTAAGACCTTTCGTAGGATAAGGAGTTCCTCTCTTAACATATCGTAGAGTAGCCCCTAGGGAAGGGGGGGTTACGTTCTATCCTTATTAGGTACTAGGTATATTTCGTAATCGATCCCTAGTCGAAGGGGTAGGAGTTCTATGGATTTTTCTAGTATAAAAAGGTCTAGGAATTCCTCTAATACCTCCTTCGGGATATAGTTAGCTAGGTTTACTAGTGTCTTCTTTTATAAGGCTTTCTTAATATCTTTTAAAGAAACCGCCTAAATGTTAAGTACCTCGCGGCCTTATATATTAATTTCTCGTCGATATTCCGCTCTAAAGACTAACCTAGAGACTAATCGAACTTAGAGGATTTATCGGATTCGTATAGAATATCCCGTTAGGAAGAGAGGGACTTTAATCTTCCTAGTTCTATACTAAATTAATTCTTCTACGGCGAAGTAGGTAACCTTATTCTTAACTATCTAAGGTCTTCCTAAGTATAGAGGTTATCTAAGGTTCTCGATTATATTAGTAAATACCCGTTCTATCTATCCGTTAATGTCTATTTAGAACGTTACGATCCTATATAAAAAGATAAGCGGAGCGTCCGTCGAAAAGGGGGATAGAAGTCTCCTTTCCTTATTAATATATAGTAGTTTTAACTTCCTTATAGTATATAGGTCGATTATAGTATAGTAGTTACATCCGCTATCTAAGAGGGCTAGTGTTTCTTAAGTTCCTATATTAATAGTTAAGGATATAGGTAACATTAAGTATAGTAGCCTCGCCCTCTTCTATTCTTCCTTAACTTATTTCTAATTACCCTTACCCTAACTTCGGTAAGGGTTTACTCGTTTTCTAACTTAGAGTTATCGTCTATTAGTACCTCTTCGATCCTTCCTATTAAGGTACTTATTTTCTTAGTTAACTCGTTTTTCTTCTTTCCTCTCGCTATACTTCTTCCTTCCTTTAGGTCTTTAGGTCTCGATCGATAACCCCTCGCTAGGTACCCTTCCTATCCGTAGTAGTAGCACGCCGTAGACGATAACTACTAGGTCCTAACCTTATAGATGCTAGACATCTACGTGTCGCCCTCTACGTCTTATCTAAATCCTCGGTTCCTCGTAGCTAGGTTTAGTCCCCCTATTAATAGCTATAGGTTATAGAGGCGCTCGACCCTAGTAGCGATCTCGGCTACCTTAATATAGTATTTTATAAAGTTATTAGAAGGTAGATCCGCGGCTACTAGAGCGTTCCTAATCCTATTATTTAGGGTACTATCTAAGAATAGGATCTTTATAGAGGCCGCCTACGTACTACTACTAGCTTCTACTAACTTCTATTCGAAACGGGGAAGGTAACTAGTAAAGGGCATTCTTTCTCCTTATTTTATTAAACGGAGGGTAGTAGCTATATAGAGTTAAAGGTCGACGTCTAAATAGATTAAATCGATATAGCTTATAAATTTATCTAGATCGTAATTAACGTTACTCCTATTCTAAAAGTATATTAAGACTGTCTATTATAGCCTAGAGTCTAAGTAAGAGTAGATATAGTAAAATATCTCTTAGTTTATATTAAAGAAGTCTACGTTAATAAATATCTTTTCCCTAATTAAGTACGCCTAGGAAGGGTAATAACGTCTCTATCTATTAAACTTATCTAGCCTTAGTAGCGGTTTATAGTATATAGAGGGTTTAGTCTTTACATTACTCGATCTAGGTAGTGTTAGCTATAGCGTAGGTAGTCTCTACTCGAGTCGCTCGTTTAATATAGTTTTTAGCTCCTCTAGTATACCGCTTAACATTTAGTTTAGTTATTATTTCTAATCCGCCTATTCCCTAGTTACCTATCGTTCGAGGGTTTAGTAAAGGAAGGGGTCTATGTTAGCTAAGGGGTCTAGAGTCCTATCGTTTATTAGGGTATTAAAGGTAGGGGAAGTTATCTTAAGGTATAGAAGAAGTATAAGGTTTAAGAAGGAGTTTTAAATATATTAAGGATTGTACTAAGACAGTATTTTAGTTAAATAGATAATCGATAAATGTCTATTTAAAACTAGAGAGGTATCTTTTAGCTAGATCTCTAGTTAACTTATATACCTATAAAATTGTCTCTATCTTAGCGCTTTTAGATAGTATATATACTATCTTACGTATAGCGTTCCTAGCGTCTAGCTAGCGGCTATGCGGTCTAATGCATTCTAATACGCATTTACTAATCTCTATTAATACTAATCTATAGTTAGATAATTCTAGGGCGAAGTTAGCGCTACTCCTAGGATATAGTAAGGCGATCCTAGCGTTGTTCCTAGGGTCTTTAGGGGTGTTTCCGGGGCACGTAAGATGTTACGTACTCGTAAGTACCTAGGCATCGCTTAGGTAACTATATCGGCTTAGCCCGTAATAACTATATACTTTCCCTTCTCTAAGCCCTTTACTATAAACTTTATCTACTAAACTCCCTTCTCTCCCTTATTACTATCTTTTTTTTCTTCTTTATTTTCGTTTTTATATTCTTCTTCCTTTACTAGATTCTTAGTAGTAAGGGGGGCAAATAAGGGTATAGTTAAGACTAAGCTAGTAGCTAAATATATACTAGATAAAATAACCTTAGTAGTCCCTCTATAACTAATAAGTATCCTTTAAAGAAAATAGAATAGAATTAACTTACTTTAGAATCTTACTTACTTTCTCTAGTATACTAAAATAATATTATACTTACTTACCTAAGAAGACTAAGTCTTTTATGTTTATTATTACCTTTACCTCCTTACCCTTATAGTAAAGGGCTACTTACTAGGTAACTATAATGTCTATAAGAATAGGGTAAGCTATATATAATACTAGTAGTTTAAAATATATAAAGTATATAATTTAGCTTAGGGCTTACTAAGCTAGTTAAAATAATCCTTATTATTAATAAGATAAAGGAAGTAGGGCTCTATATAGTATTCCTTAAGGATAATAAGGGCCTTAATAGTTTATAAATAAGTAAGTAATTATATAATTTAATTATTTATATAGCTAATAAACCTTAGCTAGAGCTATAAAAATATAATAGGCTAAGCTATCTTACTATTATTTGTATTATTATTATTATTATTACTAGTAGTAAAGGTAAGATAAGTAGTACTAAGAGTAATACTAAGAGAAATATCTAGCTAGTCTAGCTCTTTTTATAAAAAAGGAAAGGGGTAGCTTATTTATAGTATAATAGTGTTAGTATTAATCTAATAAATAAATATAAGAGCTTATAAAGTAAAAGAGAGTTACTTATAATAAGTAAGAACTTAAGGAGAAAAAGAAAGAGAAAGAAATTAAAGCTCTCTATTATTTTTATATTAAAAGAAAGTAATACCTTAGGTAGTAATAGTAGCTAGCTATACTATTTAAGGCTAGAAGATAATAGGCCTATTTAAGTTTATTTACTCTATAGTACTTAAAGTAAAAAGAAGTAACTAAAATAATTAAGTAATCTTAATAAAAGTAAAGTAAAGCTAATATAAAGGGTAGCTAAGTAAAGTACCTAACTAAAAGAGTATATTAGTAGCTATAAGGTATAAAACATAATTAGCTAATATAAGTTAGTAGCTAGGATAGCCCTCCCCTATAGTGTTTATGGATTTAAGTAATTAGCTAGTATAAGATAATAGCTAAGATAGCCTTCCTTAGTAGAAATAATTAGAAATATATTTATATAAAAGTAAGCTATAAGAAAGGATTAGAATTCTCTTTTAGATAGTATTAGAGAATTAAAAATATAACTCTCTTTATATCTCTTTATATCTCTCTATTCTATACTATATAATTACTATTATTTAGTTACTCTACTATAATTCCTACTAGATTTACTTATAGCTATTTAATAGATAACACTACAATTCTACACTTAATAGGGGATCCTTTAAACTATAAGTCTAAACACACTAAGGCGAGTTCCTCTTAATAGAAGAAGGAAACTACTAGCAAACATATTCGTACACACATATCGTTCAACATACCTATTCGTACGCTACAGTTACCAGAGACAGAGTTGGGTGGGAAACACAGACAGGGCACGTGCTTACCGGTGAACGCGTAACATCGTTTTGTTTTGTTTTTTCCTTGCCCAAGAAAAAGAAAACCTGGCTCTCAAGTTTCCACCAGACCCCTGTCGTGGCGCCGTCCCCCAGACGTCTTTGTCACCTTTGATTCCTGTTCGTTTCACTTGGACAGCGAATATCAGCCCGAGGTAACTCATCATGTCCTACTTATGGCGTTGATGTTACATGTATTGAAGACACCACAGCTTCTCAATCAGTTCCGCGGGAGAGGATCCAAAAGCAAGTGATGGATGCCCTTTTATATGTCCTGATGGAGTGTGGTCGATTCTAGACTATTGTAGACCGGACGAAAGCCTCCTTTTCATCCATCACCCATCGACATCTTTTGTATGCCTCGCTTTGACTACTTTGGAAGTGGTAAAGCTTGGAGGAATAGATGCGCCCCGTTACATCCACGACGGCGTCATCTAGATGAAAAGATTGAAACGTGCGTCACATTCTGAATAATCTCGCTCTTCTTCATGCATATAGATAGACTACATGTATCCATAGAGGCACAAATCCATGGGGTAGAATGTCTTCATCTCAAAACTTGTCAAAGCACTGACAGGTCGACAGTCGTGATCCCCTCAAGACGTCCCTGGACCTCTTCCAGATAGTCTTCCAGGCTACATGAATCCCTGCAAATGCTAAGATGAGACGGCCTCTCACCTGCAAGCTACCAACAGCCACGAGTGGAGAAGTGCAGACGTCCAGGGGTCCAACCCTGATAGCAACAGACGGATGACGAATGCAGCTGCCAGAGCACATACACGGTCTGGGAGCCTCAGGCACAGCATGGCACAGCATGGCACAGCATGTGTGGCGCGTACGCGTAGCCTGCCTGCTGCAAACGCCGCTTCCAGGGCAACGGTCTTCTCCCCCGTCAACAGTCGAGGGGGGGACGTCCGAAAGCTCGTCCCATCTGCCTTGATATCTTCTCCCTGCCTGATCTTGTTCTCTGGCTTGATCCTCTTCTCTTGACTTGAGACGTAGTCTTTCCTCCAT
This sequence comes from Ophiocordyceps camponoti-floridani, assembly GCA_012980515.1. NCBI lineage: Eukaryota > Fungi > Ascomycota > Sordariomycetes > Hypocreales > Ophiocordycipitaceae > Ophiocordyceps > Ophiocordyceps camponoti-floridani. The sequence continues at coordinate 3,124,683 of JAACLJ010000001.1, forward strand.
CTCATCTGCTCCGAGAGAACGATAGCTCTTTCTCGGGAGCTGTTTTCGTCTTGCCGCCTCCTTTCCGAGGGTTCGTTTTGAAACATGCTTCCAGTTGATCCTGCTGACCATGAGTTTCGTCAGACTTTCACCAGATGACGTCTCGTATGGCAAAGAAAGGATGCTGGCTATATTTACATAGGCTTTGAGCTTCGAGCCCGCCCCTGACGAGTTCGTCATGCTGATTCCCGGTCCTGATGGTGAAGCTGACGGTGATTTCATCCGGATAGCCTGTCCATCACTTTCCAGCAGACCTCTGCTTTCTAACCGTCTTCTCCCTCAAGTTGGTGATTTTCTCGAATTTTCGCCGCAAAGCTAACGATGGATTCCATCACGATAGCTATTCGACTCTTGAAATCGCACGTTTTGTGTCGCGAAGCAGCCTGTTCCTGCCTGTCGTCTCCCTGTCTTGGAAGTGAGTGAAGGTCTTGATCATGACATGGGGTCCGCCTGACAATCTTCATGAGAAGCCGTTTCATCAAGCTTGACAGGTTGAATCATCCTAAAGCAGGATAAGCCTCTTCCTTGAAGACACAAAGTCGGCAACCCAACATGTGCATCCAAAGCATCATCTTCTTCGCCGCCTGCGCCCACACGCAACCCACGAGCGAACACAAACACTGCCTCGCCTCCCTCACGGCCGCCGGCTGCCTCAAAACGCGCTTCTCCGTCATCGTCGTCGGCGCTCTCTGCGACAACTGCTGGGTTAAGCGCGACGAAGTCCCCACGCTGGCCTTTATAAGAAACCTTTGGAAGAAGGAGGCGCGTTTCCGACGGCAACAGGATATGCCTTGTCATGACCATGACCACGACCATCAAGATGGCGATGCCGAGGGCGAGCCATACGAATGCCTCTCCGGCACCGCCTATCCGGCTGGCATCTACTATCCCTCCCCTCCGAGCAACGGCGTGGCTCCGTACGGGAACAACGACATGATTGCCTACCCCTTCTTGGGACTCGAGGATGAAGAAGCCGTCATTGGTCGGAATGAAGGAGCGTACGTCGACATTGACATTGATAACGACAACGACAACGACAACGACAACGACAACGACAACGTCTCCGACTCAGGTTCAGACGCGGGCGCCCCCATCGCGATATACCAGGACGACTACCACCTCCCCGGCAACCCCCAAGCCAACCCCGAAGACGGAATCCCCATGCGATTGGCCAACATGGCAGCCAACGGCGACGACGACTCCGAAGACGAAGAGCCCTACCAGCCCGCCCTACTATGGAACGCTGCCCTGGGCGCCGCGCAGGCTCGGGCTGCGCTTTGGGCCGAGGTCGATGATGCCGATGATGCCGATGACGAGGCTTCGTTGGCGTCGTTTGAGGATTGGGATGAGGCCATGGGGTTTGATGGTGAAGGGGGAGGCGGCGTTTACCTGCACGATGATGGGGGGGATGTGGTGATGGAGGACCAATTCGGCGACGAGTTGAGGGTTGTCAACCAACTCGACGGGCTGGGGTTTGCCAACCCCTTGTTACAACAAGGAGACAACGCCATCGACCAAGACGACAACGACGACGACGACGACAACAACTACAACAACAACCATAACAACAACAACAACATCATCATCATCAACAACAACAACAACAACAACAACAACAACAACTTCAACAACAACAACTTCAACAACTTCAACAACATAATCAACCCCTTCAACGCCCGACTCCTCACCGCAGCCGACAACTTCAACCTCCTCCGCCTCAACGACAACCTCCCCCACCCCCCGCCCCGTCCGACCCAGCCGCAGACAACGACGCCGACGACTTATGGCTAGGCGAAATCGCCCGAACAATCTACCACCTCCTCCCGGACGAGGTCATCAGCCTCGGCACCGTCTGGCTCTTCCCCGTGCCCTTCGCCGACGAGGCCCGACACCTCACCAACCTCGCCCGCGACGCCCAGCGGATGACGGTCCTCTGGATCGCGGGCGGGGAGGCGAGAGGGGCCAGACGGCGCGGGCGTGACCGACGTCCGGGTGGAGGACGAGGCGCAGGTGCAGCGGTTAGTCGGGTCGAGGCCGTTGCCGGAGGCGGAGGAGGCGGGAGCGGTGGTGTTGAGGATATTGGAGGGACTGGTGGAGGAGATGGGAGATGGAGGTATGGGAGAAGGGGGAGGAGGAGGAGGAGGAGGAGGAGGAGGAGGAGGAGGAGGAGGAGGTGGTGGTGGTGATGGTGGTGGTGGTTTGCTGGCGGTGGTGGTTTGATGGTGGTGGTGGTTCGCTGATGGTAGTGGTCTGGTTGTGGTTGAGGAGCAGCGAGGGATGGAAGCATGGGTTAGGTTAGGTACCTGGGCGTTGCATTAGACTTGAAGGCTCCATGCCGTTTTGCATTGTACCACCTACCTCCCTACACACCTCGCTACACACCTCGCTACACACCTCCCTACACACCTAGGTACATACCTACCTACCTACCCAAGCACAGGTAAGATGTAGGGATCGAGGTCATCCAGCCCGCCACAACCCCCAGGCGGTTAGGCCATCCATCCATCCCCTTGGCCCCTTTCATCCCCCGTAAGCACTTGGATGTGTACCCACGTATAAGGTACCTCTGTTCGTATCCTACCTACCTACCTTGTAGGCTACACATCCTTGGATGCTTACGCCACATGACGACAGCCTCTAAGACAGAACCAACCTACCTACCTCTAGCATGTACCCAACGCTCCGCTAGCTTGCACCCTTTTACCTACTACCTACCTAATCATTCACCGTAATCCCTCACCACCACCATCACCTTCCTTCTCTCTCTCTCTCTCTCTCTCTCACTCCCTCTCCTCTCTCCTCTCTCTCTCCTCTCCTCTCCCCTGCCCTCCCTCCTCCATCCCCATCCCCCACCGAGAAGCGAGCACAATGCTCCTCCTCCTCCTCCTCCTCCTCCTCACCTCACCTCACCTCACCCTCACAACCACCGTCTCAGCCGCCCACGTCTCCCTCCCCTCCTCCAGCGCCCACCCCCTCAACCCTAACCCTCACCACCCTCACCACCCATCACCTCACCCGTCGAGCCGGCCAAGTCTCCCTCGCCGCCGCCAATAACCTCACAGGCGGCGGCTTCTACGCCGAATTCGCCGTCGGAACACCGCCCCAGACGCTCTCCTTTCTCCTCGACACGGGCAGCAGCGATACCTGGGTGAACTCGGTCGATGCACAGCTCTGTCGCAGCGCCGAGCAGCAGACGGAACTAAACGCCTGGTGTCTCCGCCAATGTCGGTTCACTCTAACCCCCCGTCCCATCCCATCCCGTCTTCTCACGATAGCCTCACAACCACTAACACGACATCCCCCCCACAGTCAACCCCAAGGCCAGCTCCTCCTACCACCTCCTCCAACCCGGCGGCTTCAACATCAGCTACCTCGACCGCAAGCACGTCTCGGGCGACTACTTCACCGACACCCTCACCATCGGAGGCCGCTCCCTCCGCGACCAACAGCTCGGCCTCGCCCTCGATTCGACTCGACCCACGGGCATCATGGGCCTCGGCTTCAGCGCAAACGTCGCCGCCTCGACCCCCTACCCCGTCGTCGTCGACTCAATGGTCGCCCAGGGCCTCATCGACGCCCCGGCCTTCAGCCTCTATCTCAACGCCCTGACCGCAAAGGCCGGCACCATCCTCTTCGGCGCCATCGACACGCAAAAGTTCTACGGCCGTCTCGCTACCCTTCCCCTAATCTCCATGCAGTCCTCCTCCTCCTCCTCCTCCTCCACTCCCGCCTCCGCCGGCACCGTCACCGCCTTCACCGTCCGTCTCCGCGCCTTCTCGGCCGATGGCCTCCGCCTGCAGTCAGACGACGCCCTGTCCGCCATCCTCGACTCCGGCTCCACCATCTGCCTCCTCCCGGCCTCCCTCACCCAGAGCCTCCATCGCAAGTACCGCGTCGTCAGCGACCAGGCCTTCCCCGCCCCCCTGGTCGACTGCTCCTATCGCGACTCCGCCACCAAGACCTTCGACTTCGACTTCGGCCCCGTCACCATCCGCGTGCCCATCCGCGAGATGATCATCGACGCCTTCGGTCCCGATCTACAGCAGGCCTTCCGCAGCCCCGAAGTCGCCTCCCTCTTCTCCGGCTGGTCCTCCGTCTGCGTCTTCGGCATCGCTTCCGCCGCCGACTACGGCGTCGCATCCGACTCCTTTGCTCTCCTCGGCGACACCTTTATCCGCAGCGCTTACATCTTGTACGACCTCGCCAACCGCCAGGTCGGCATCGCCCAGGCCCGCCTCGACTCCACCGCCTCCAACATTGTCGACATCGCCAAGGACGCCAAGCAGATCCCCTCCGATGCCGGTGTGGCCCAAGACAACGCCGCCTCCGACGGCCCGGTTCCCGCCCTCGTCGCCCTCGTCCTTGTCGTCGCCGGCCTCCTCTTGCTGTAGATGATCCGTCCCTCTACGAATCCTCATTTACGATACCCTTTCTTCTCTCGCTTCCGCCCGAGTCTCGACGCGGGTGACCTACCTCTTACCTCGTCTTTTGCACATATCCCGCTTGATTCCGACTCATCAACTGCATACACACATACATACATACTTACATATATATATGTACATACATGCAACTTCCACTACTCCCCGACCTATACCACCATCAGACGATATCCCAAAAAAAAGAGCGAGTATTCGTTCGTAAATAGAAATGAAACAACACACATGAGAGACACGGCGACTCAAACCTCGCATTGCACGACTCTCTGATCCGCAAACCATTCCTTTGTATTGATCGACCTTGCAGTGCCCCGTAAACGCCACCCTCAGGGACCATACCAACAAGACATGTCCCTACACGCAGCTAATGTCCACATCTCCCGACGCCTCTCTGGCCTGACAACATCGCCCCCGGTCGGGAGAGAGTTTCTTGTTCTCGTCATAACCACCATCGGACATGACCCTGCCTCACACCTCTTCACCACCAAATCCCGTCTCCCTCCCCCATCGTGCCCCAGCGAGCAAGCCCCAAGACACGAGGCCCGTCACCACCGCCTCCGCCTATTCCATCTGATTATAGCGCTCCCGGGCTTTCTGCTGCGCCGTCGTCAGATAGCTGGCGTAGCTATCCGTCGTCCTCCCCTCGGCGATCTCGGCAGCGTCCCCCAGCTTGCCGCCCTCGGCGCCGAGGCCCACGCCGCCCTTGTAGGCGCTCGCCGTGAGTGCCTCCGTCAGGCCCCCTCCTTGAGCGCCGAGTCCGCTCCCGGTCGACCACCCCATCTTGGCCAGCATGCCGGCGCCCTTTGACTCGGCTGCCTTCTTGCCGTCGTCCCTGGCTGTTTCCTGGGACTGTCCCGGCTGTGGCTTCGGGTCCGGCTTATCGGGCTGGTTGTGAGTCTCCCGTCGCTCCTTGGCCCGATCGCGGTACTGCGCCGGCTCGGACCTCTGAGCCTGGTCTCGGGCCGCCACCCTCGGCAGCGCCGCCGCCACCTTGTCCTTGTTTCCCATCTGCCGTCGATGGTACTGTGACCGTTGGTGCACGTCGAGCTCCTCGACCGATTTGTATCTCTTCGTACAGAGAAGACAAATCATCAGGTTGCGATCAACATACGACACATCGATGGGCGTCTCTTCAGCCGGGACCGCTGCCGTCGGGGCCGAGGCTGGAGCCGCCGGTTCCTTCTTGAGACGCTGCGGCCTGACCGCCGGGCCCGGAGAGGGCTTTGGCAGCGAAAACTTGACCGACGCGCCGGGAGGCAGGTGGCCCGCCGCGGGACCCTGTGCGATCTCCTCGTGCCTGCGCTGCCAGAGGGCCATCTGAGCCGCCATGACCGGGGCCGCCGTGACTGGGGGCTTCTTGGCCGTCGACTCGGACAGGGGCTCGTCCGCTTTGCGCTTCTTTGTCTTGGCACCATCCGTCCTCTCCGTCGCCGTCTTTGCCGTCTCCTCTTCAGGTTGGGGGGCCTCCGAGGTGACGAGCTTGGGACTGGCGTACAAATCCAGGTCTCGATATCTCACCCGCAGAGACGGATTGAAGGTGGGCACAAATGACATAAAGTCAATGGTCGGCGTGATGGGTCGATCCTCCGGGACGAATACGCCGACGTGAATGAGTCCGGCTGATACAGGTGTGCCCGCAATCTGAAAGGAGCGTGTCATCTGGTGCTTTCGCAAGGCCGCGCATGCGTCGTTCATCGTCCAGAACTCGGCCAAGCCAAAGGTCATCTTGATGTTGGTCACCACCTCTCGCACCAGGAAAACGCGATGCAGCGACCCGGGCCGCGCCCCGTAACCGGCTCCGTCCACGGAGGGCGCCGTCGACTTGAGCTTGTGCGTCTCTTCCTGGGGCTTCTCTTCCTTGACTAATTCGAGCCGCTTCATCTCCACGGCCAGCTGGTCCTCGTCGACGTGGGACGGCAACGGCCAGACGCATAGGATCTGCACTTTGGCATCGACGTCTCTGGCAATTTGAGCAGGCCCAGTATGTCCAAGGGGGCCCCTGGGGACTGAATAGGGCACAAGCCAAGGATTAGTCTGCATCGCTCCTCTCTTGGAAGCCGTGGACGATATACCTGGGGCAGCATTGCATTTTTGGCATTTGGTACGCCTGGGGGGGTTGCGTTTTCCGCACTGCGACAAAGGTCAGCCATCAGACAAGGCATTGGAGACTTAGGGGACTTAGGGGTCAGACGAACCGTCGCGCATAGCCACACGGAGCCAGTAGATCCAGGATGATCTTGCGAGGTTTCTCCCTCGGCCCCGGGGTTGCGAGAGAAGTGAAGGAAGACCTGAAACTTGCCATCTGGTATGTCATCAGTGGAATGCTTCATGAAGACGACAAGATGCGGGAAATGCTCCTTGACAAAAGTTGTCGCATCGTCGACATCCTTGAACTGCACAAACGCTCTCGAGCTGCCCTCTACAAGACGAGTCAGCCAAAGTAAGAGACGGGAGGCGGTAAGAGTAGTGCTCACCTTTGGACTTGGCAACTCGGACTTCGATTGCTGGGAACTTGATGGCGACGGACGAGGCGAGAAGACCTTCGCGCAGCTAGATATAAACCCGACTTAGCTCTGAGCGTTGCATCAAGCTTTGGGCACTGGGGTGGAGACGTACAATCATTGCATTGATGGTGCGAGGAACACCTTCCAACACGACAGTATCCGTCGGTCTTCCGGCATCGCGTATTGGGTTGCGAGACGGGCTTCTCTGACGGTGTCCCTGTCCTTGGTCATCACGATGGTGGCGGCTTCTGCCATCATCTCCGCGCTGAGGCTCGTCCTGATCACGGGATCCACGAGGTCCATCGCGTCGACGATCGTGGTCGCGTCGAGGGCCATCATCGTACATGTCGTGGTAGTCCCGGTAAGCATGGTAGTCTCGCTCGGCGCGATAGTCCCGCTCGAATCGATAGTTTCGCTCGTCTCCTCGATAGCCTCGATAGTCTCGCCCACCCCGATCATCAAACTGCGAGCGGCGTGGGTCCATATCGCGGCGGGAGGCATGGGAATATCCATCATCTCGGGTACGGTAGCGATCATCATGGCGATCATCACGGCGATCATCACGGCGGTCATCATAATAGCCCGTGACGCGGTCCCCTTCGCCGCAAGGATAGCGTAGAGGCCTTTCCTGCTGGTCGCCGTGCGGGTCTTGCCTCGGAGACCGGGAGTAGTCCCGTCGCCCCGTTGGGAAGTCAGCTCTCATGGCTCAGGACAAGGCTCGGCGGGAACAGGCTCCTCAGGTGCTGTCAATCCCAACTCAAGGCGCAGGCTCTGTCTTTACCCTGCCGCAATCGGTAGCGGTCGTCTCTGAAGTCGGCGTCGTATCTCTGGCCTGCTTCGTCGTCTCTTTCTCGGAACAAGCCCAGATCACGGTCCCGCCCTCGGCTGGGCGATCGTGAAGGATAGCCGTCGTACATAACGAAGACTATGACCTCACGGTCGCTCTCAAGACGGATGGGCGGAAGGTGATGAGGGGGGTTGAGAGAAGAGGAAAGGGTTTCTGAGGTGAACCGCAGGGTTTTCTTCCTCAGCGTTGGTGGGTGGTGTTTTGTTGATTTTGGAAGCGGGCAGCTGGCAGAAAGTGTGGCAGCTCAAGTCTAGTTATGACGTGCCGGTGCTGAGTCAGCTCCCGCGCCGCACGTCACCTCGAGAATAAGAGACGAGCGAGGAGAAGCCAACGAGCCTTGAGGGCTACGAATAGAGATATTCAGACTGTATCTGCAACGCAAATTGTGGACGACCAAGGCCGTCACGATACACCCCTGTGCTCGTTGGTGGCTTCGGCCGGCTTTGAGGCCCGACTCCGGACCGACTCGGACCATGTCGTCGCCCATGGAGGATCCCCGCCCTTGAGCCCAACTCGACTCCTTCAACCTCAAATCTCGTCATGGCCGGCCCCGAGAATGACATATGGGAATTATCCGGAGACGGAGCTTACGTCTCCCTGACAAATGATCATCTCAGCATCGGGGCCGTGATGGATAGGGTTCGCAGCCCTGAAGCCGGTGCCATTGTCCTCTTCGCCGGTGAGCCTCACCTATCGCTCCATTCGCAGACTACGTGCTTATATGCGGCCTCAGGCACGACACGCGACAACTTCGCCGGAAAACCCGTCAAGGAGCTCCAGTACACGGCATACAACGGGCTCGCGCTGCGGACGATGCTGGCCATATGCCACGACATCCGGAGCAGACACGGCCTCAAGGGCATCGCCATGGTCCACCGCCTGGGCACGGTTCCCATCGGCGAGGAGAGCATACTGATTGCCGTCTCTGCGCCGCACAGGCAGGCCGCGTGGAGGGCGGGCGAGGAGGCTCTCGAGGCGTGCAAGGCAAAGGTCGAGGTGTGGAAGCGCGAGGAGTTTCATGGCGAAGACGGCGTCTGGCGTGCAAATCGGGATGGAGCTGCTGGTCAACGAGTCGCCGACTCTTGATGCACGTCGTCTATCTGTCGTCTATCTGGATACCGCTGTGTCCCGTACCGTTCGGCCAAACGCCCGGTCCTTAAGGCTGTTCACTCTTCACCTTTGCTGGACCTCCCGGGTTCAAGGTGATCTTTGTCTTTCTCTGTTGCTCATTCTCGCTTCACTACTGTTGTTTGTGTCTCCTCATACCTTGGCGGCAGCTCCTGCATCCACTCCCACGGACAAGGTGGCGGATGGGCCGAGGGTGATTCTCGTTCAAACATGACTTGGGGCTCGAGTCAGAAGGCGATATCTAGTACAACAGATTGTCTCTGGAGCCATCACTCACCCACATGCCCTCTATATGCGTCTGTAAATGTCACGTCCTTTCCAATTCCTTCGACGTCGACTGCTTCTGTCATGGCAGAAGGATATACGACGATGCCATATTCTATGTGCAGCATGTGCCAGAACGTAGACGGGGGGCTGCCACGGGCGAAATCAGAGTCTGAATCCGGTCGTAGGTCGGAGCAGGCCTCGCCCTCACCTGTACTGGCCTTGCTTGATGGAGGCGTGAACCAGCAGACAAGCCGTCTCGAGGACCAATCTGCCATCCCGCACAGCCTCTTCCAGCTGCGGCCCTTCCAGCTTGTGTATCCTCTGAAGTCTGTCGAGCGAGTGCTTGGAGGCCTTCTTCCAAGCCTTGGCTATGACATGAAGATCTTTTTGCGGCTCGTACAGACCCGACATCTCGACGATTGCGAGGGCAGTATTGGGCGATGATGGCAGAGAACAAGCAAGCCTTGATCGGCAAAGAGGCGATGGAGGAGAAAATTGGAAGCGATACTATGTATGTACATATATACTGACAAGGTATCAGGCAAACGGGGCTTGAAGCGCTTCAAAGTTGTCCATCAGGGTGCATGCGCGTCATGACGCGGTCCCATCAGGCGGACATTGCACGATGACGTGGGTACGGCTACTCGGCTGGAAAGAGTTGGGCGAGAAAAGCTCACAAAGAGAGGAAGAGAGGAAGAGAGAAGATGAAACGGCAAGTCTTTTCGAATTATACAAGAGTACGAACAGTTCAGTTCAGCTGGCACACGCGCAGAACAAAGGGGAATACGCATGACCAAGACACACTGCACCTCATCAGCATCACAGGGCAAAGTTCTCGGTGTGCAGAAACAGCTCCTCCAGCTCGTCATCCCCCCAGATGGCAGCCTGCAACCTGGCCACCGTATTGGCGACGCCCTCGCGCATCGAAGGCGGGCCGCACACAAAGACCGCCGTCCTCCGGCCCAGGATACCCCGGCCGTCGGAGCCGCCCGTTGCCCACTGACGAAGCATATGGCCCAGCTGCGGACGGCCGTACTCGATGGTCCAGCCGCCGTCCATCTGATGAGGGATAGGAAACGCGAACCGCATAAGGCTCTTCTGGAACTCGGTCGGCGTCGCGGGGAAGCCAAAGTCGAAGCCGGCTGGCGGGCCGAAAGTGGAGACGGGCCGTCGCTTGTCGAGATCCCCGTGTTGCCGGAGGTGGGCCAGCTCGGGGGCCCGCACCGGGAGCGGCTCCGGCTGATGAGGCTGCAGGTAACACTGTTGCGGCAGCGCCGTGATGCGATCCTCGTCTTCGGCCCGCAACTCGCGCTCTCGCTCGACGTCTCCTTGAGCCTCGGCCACGATCAAGGCCGAGTTGCGCTTAGAGGCGATGCCGGCGACGAAGCCATCGAGCTTATCGTGCAGCATGTGGTTGAGCGCCCTCGGATTATGCTCGTTGTCCCGTGCCATGGTCATGGTCATGGTCGGGCCGTCGTCAAACGGACGATGGCGCACAGCAGACGTTAGGAAGAACTTGCAAACGACGCTCTCCGGAGGAGCAGACTCCTGGCAGATGCGCAGCTCTTCGCGGAACCAGTCCATGGCCTCGAACCGCTTCAGCGCCCAGACGACCATGACCTTGCGGGTTATTGCCTTGCCATCTCGCATGCGCTTGACCAGGTTGAGCAGCTGTGACATGAGAGAGGTGATGCCGCTGCCGCCGGCGATGAGGATGCACGTGTCAAAGGCAGCCAGCTCTCGCCTCATTCCACCATAGGGCCCGTCGAGAAAGGCGCGGTAGGAGTGCAGCGGCCCGTTGGCGATGGCCGTCTGCAGCAGGCGTTGGGTGAAGCCATGATAGGGCTTGAAGACGAGGACACAGTCGCGGTAGCTGTCGCCGTAGTCGGAAGGAAAGTCGTCGCTGCACAGAGAGGCGATGGTGAAGGGATGATTTCCCATCAAGGAGACGGCTGGCATGCGCAGGTAGACGTACTGGCCAGGCCGCCAGCGCATTTGTGTCGGGATGGTCAGCTTGATGGCGTTGTCTGCCAGCAGCGTGATGGAGGCCTCGTCTCCCACCAGGAACGAAAGACGCCCAGGCCGGCTCCAGTTGAGCTTGAAGACGAAGCGAGCGAGGTAACAGGCGGCCCAGATGGCCACGGTCGCGTACAGATACGACCACGACAGCAGGTAATTCTTGGTGTGCCAGAATAGCAGCCCGACGTAGACGGCTCCCGCCGGGGCGTGCAGCATGGCAAAGGCCTCGAAGGCCTTCCTTCGAAGCCAGGGAAGCGAGCCGACGCATAGCCAGACGAGCGGCACGAAGCAGGCGACGCCGGTGCCGTAGATGAAGCCGCTGCCGTCCGGGAACAGCTGGTCGAAGACGGACATGCCGCCGTCACGCCATACAGGCTGAAGGTAAAAGGGGACCATGTGGACGAGCACCAGCAGCAGGCACAGATAACCCAGCCAGCGGTGGATGACGTTGAGGCGGTCTGGGCCGATTCCGACTATGAGCGTCAGCAGGTTGGCCTTCATGCTGGTGGCCACGATCCACGGCGTCATGGCGACGGCCATCATGCCGGCTCGGATGGCGACGGGCGGCGACCCGAAGCGGATGCTCTGCCAATAAAGAGGCTGTTGCAGGAAGCAGTAGAGCGTCACCATGATGACGGCCAAGGCGGCGCAGGCCAGCACCGCCAGCGACGACGAGGTGAAGCGGTGCTTGCGCCAGACCACGTCCGGGATGGGGCGGTAGAAGACCCATCTGAAGAGGGCGAGCGTGTCGTTGACCCAAGTGACGGACGAGAAGTGGGCGCGGGGACGGAAGCTGGCGGTGGGAAAGAGGGAGAAGTGCTGGTTATGCTGGTGATGATGATGATGATGATGATGCTCCTGCTGCTGCTGCTGCTGCTGCTCTTGATGCTCCCGCTCCCGCTGCAGATTCTGATGGTCCTCCTGCTCCTCCTGCTCCTCCTGCTCCTCCTGCTCCTCCTCCTCCTGTACACCCCCGTACAGCCCTCGATAGCGCTCCTCCACCGCCTCCTTGTATATGGCCTGCCGTATCTTGTCCTGCCACAGGTGCCAGACGCGCACGACGACGACGACGCCCACGACGGCCAGCGCCAGGTACGTCCAGCCCAAGCCGTACCGCCCGGCCCGAGACCACGGATCGACGGCATCGGCCTGCACCAGCCCCGGAGGACTGGTCGGCGTCAGCGGGATGTTGATGCGTCGCGCGAGGCCGGCCATTCATTCCTTGCTGCCGTCGTCATCCGAGTATCGTATGTACCGTGGCCGCCATGGCCGTCTCCAAGCTTGGTTTGGGGGGTGGTGTTACAGAACTGATATATCCGAGCAAACGTCCTCGCCGAAGCCGGGCGGCTGACGCTGGCTCGAGATTGGCCCATTTCCCGCATCCTTGTCGCCCTTTTACCATTTTGTTCTTTTTCTCCCCGTCTTCTCTCGGATTGGACGAGAGAGAGAAGAAACAATGATTCTATCGACCGGGCGCCAAAGCAGGGTCCTTGATTCGCTCCGAGCAGGTCCCACGTTTCCGGTCACATCCGTCCCGTCTTTTGCTTCATGTTGCCAAGCGGTGCCTCTTGGCATGAACCGCCCCCAATGCCTGAGTTGGGCCGGCATCCGGCTGTCAGTTGTCGACAGTTGGCCGGGGGGTTCCTTGAGCAACAGATCGACGTCGAGACCAACAGCCGAGTCTGTATTATTCGAAATGAGGATGCAGTTGCTTGCGTCTGAATGTTGCCTTGTAGGCATCAGCCGTTCTTCGTCGTTGTGAAGACGGTCGTCACCGTGCACCCTTATGAGGGCCTTTTTGATATGTGTATACGGATGCATACATATATACGTATGTATGCGTGCATGTACGGTGCATCACGAATCCTGGCAAGTCAAATCGCCGGTAGTATGTAAAGCTCACTATCCCGTTGCAGGAACCTGACAGGCCGCTGTCGGACAATTCTCACGACCATGACGCAAAGCCCTGCACTAGGCCACCTACATACATACCTAGTTAGGCCACCTAGAGCCGTCCGCCCGCAGACATACATATGTACATGCTGTCAATGATTGCAATAGAAGCCTGTCCAATGAACGTAACGTCCTTGTCGTACTCGACAGCCAACGCTCAATGGCCATTTGATGAGATTTTACGTTTGAGCAATCGAGGGCAGCGCTGCGTCGGCATTCCCAGCCACCCTGCACAGGCCAGTGTCCTTCCATCGGGCTTCTGATGATTCCTTTTAGCTGCAGAATTGTGCCGTTGAGAAATACAGGATGATATTGATAGCTCATCCTTATCTTTCAACCTATCTCGTATTCGCTCTCTTATCTAATCTGCGATAAGATGTCCCATCGAGGTCTGCGATTTCAACGGCCGTCGAAGCCTTGAGCTCTTCAGTCTCGTCGTCCACTTTGGCGCTCTGTCTTTCTCATCATATAATACTGACACATTTGCACAACTTGGGCCAAATAATACTTTCGCCTTTTTTTTCACTCCCCCGCCCCAGCGCAAGCTACCAGCATGGGACTCTCCCGTGCCACCTTCGCAAAGCTCTCGCCCTATCCCTTTCTCCTCGCCAACCTCGAACCGACGCAAGATGGCGTGCCACCGGCCCGAAGCAACGGTCGCGCCCCGGACGAGGCCAGACCTCCGGCGGCGAATCTCTCAAACCTGTCGCACACGCAGGGCAGCGCCGTCGTGCGCATCGGCGACACAACCGCCATCTGCGGCGTGCGCGCCGAAACCATCTTGACGCGCAACATCGCCAACTATAACGCGGCGAACACCGAGACGGAGCTTTCCGACTACAATCTCCTCGTCCCCAACGTCGACTTGAACACCGGCTGCGCTCCACGATTCGTGCCCGGCGGTCCTCCGTCGGTGCTCCCTCAGACGCTGAGCTCGCGGATATACACCCTCCTCCACACCTCCAAGCTCATCGATCCCGACCAGCTGCGCATCTGGTACACGCCGCCAGAGGCCGACCAAGACCAACCTATGGAAGGTGTGGATGATGACGACGCTGAAGCGACAACCGATCGGCACGTAGCGGCCTACTGGGTGCTTTTCATCGACGTCGTCTTCATCTCCTTTGACGGCAACCCCTTTGACGCCGCTTGGGCGGCCGTATTGGCTGCCTTGTACGACACCAAGCTCCCGCGCGCAAGGTACGACGCAGACGAAGAAACAGTCTTTTGCTCGAGAGCAGGTGCCCGACCCCTGACCTTGTCCGCCATGCCCGTTCCCTGCACCGTCGCCGTCTTCACCGGCAAGGAAACGGACCGGCCTACAGACGGCAAGCACTGGCTATTATTGGACCCAGACATGCTGGAGGAGTCGCTATGCGACGAGACGGCCACCATCGTCGTCGACTGCACCGAGGGCGAGACGCGGATCCTGTCCCTGTCCAAGCACGGAGGCATCGTCCTGTCGCCCAAGGTCCTACTGTCGGACCTGTTTCTGGGCTGGGCTACCAGGCGGTGGAAAGAGATGGTGGATGTCATTAGAGGGAGATGAGGTGGATGCAGTGTGTCAAAACCATTCGAACCACCGTCTCAGACGTGATTCGACGGCAGTAGATACCGGTAGACAGATTGATCTACCGCTCGACTATACAAGAGAAACTCGCGACGCCGCGCCCAATAGTTAGGGAGCGCGGCGCATCGACGTCGGGCGGCTGAAGAGAAAAAAAACTATCGGAAGAATCCTCGCCAGCAAGCCACCTATTTAAAGTCTCCGCTTCCGCTGATGCGCTTAGTCAGTGCCTTTCCCCGACTCCGGATAAACGTGTCTCAATTTCTCAATTTTCCCTGTCCTACCTTGATTCTCCCGGAGGTCAACCCTCGCCATCTATGGATTCCCTCGCGGACACGCGCTGGGACGTCGTCATAAGCGGCACCGGCCTCCAGCAATCCCTCCTGGCTCTGTAAGGCCGGCTCCCGAATGGAAGCCGACGCTGGAAACCAAGACGGCTGACCAGCCGACGGCAGAGCGCTGTCGCGGTCCGGCAAGGCCATTCTGCACGTCGACGCCAACGGATACTACGGCGCGGGCGAGGCTGCTCTGAGCCTGGACGAGGCTGATGTCTGGGCGGAGAGATATGCGGAGCGGGACGATGGCTGCGCCGTGTTTTCTTCGGCGCGCGTCGTGAGAGCTGGAGAGGGTGGCTTGTCTTTCCCGCGCAGCTATTCCCTTGCACTGGCTCCGCAGCTGATTCACGCGCGGTCGCCTCTTCTCTCCCAATTGGTTTCGTCGAGGGCTTATCGTCAGGTCGAGTTCCTCGCCGTCGGATCCCTGTACCTCTTTCGACCACCTAGCGAGGCCACATCGTTACCAGCGCTGAGCCGTGTACCGTCCACGCGCGAAGAACTCTTCGCCGACGACGAGATTCCCGCCCGGGCCAAGCGGAAGTTGATCAAGTTTCTCAGATTCGTCATCGACTACGAGTCAGAGCAGCAGTCCGACGTGTGGAAAGCCAAGGCCGACGAACCCCTCGCGGCCTTTTTGGAGTCCGAGTTCGGTCTCGATGGCGACCTGCAGTCGTACGTCGTCGTCTTGACCCTAAGTCTCGACGCCGATATCTCGGTTGCTGCCGGTCTGGCCGCTATACATCGCCATCTCTCCTCCATGGGCACCTTCGGGCCTGGTTTCGCTGCCGTCTATCCCAAGTGGGGTGGCTTATCCGAGCTCGCTCAAGTGGGCTGTCGAGCCGGTGCCGTCGGTGGCGCCGTCTACGTTCTCGGCACCGGCATATCCAAGGTGAAGACGCAGACTTCCACAGAAGACCATCTCGAAATCACCCTCTCCAGCGGCGTCACCGTCAAGGCCGGCTCCCTCATCGACGGCTGCGAGAGGACTTCAGAGCCCACCGCTTCCTTAAGCCGGCTGGTTGCTGTCGTCGACGCCGCCTTTCCCTCCATGTTCCAGCCAGTCACGGAGGAAGCCCCTACACCTTGCGTGGCCGTGGTTGGCTTCCCGCCTGGGTCCATCGTCGGCGAGGACGGCCAGGCTTCCGAGATGATGTATGCTATCCTGCATTCGAGTGATACCGGCGAATGTCCGGTTGGGCAATGTGAGTTGAATTACTTCTTCCCTTTTACCCAAATGCCGTGATGAACACACGAAACAATCTTATCTACATTGCCTGAACTTCCTTGACGACTCCCAAGTGCTTTTTTCTGACCGCACCTCACCATCACCTCACCACCTCCCATCTCTCGAAAAAAATCCCAACACTGACATCCCAAAGGTATAATCCACCTCAGCACCCCCTCGACACCAACCTCCCACCAACTCCTCAGCGCAGCACTCTCCACCCTCCTAACCGCCCTCTCGTCAGAGGCGCAACACGCCCAGCCCCTGTACCAACTCTCCTACAACCAAGCAGCCGGCCCGGGAACCTTCTCCAGCGAGGCCCGGGTCGGGACCTTTGCGCCGCCGCCGCCGCAGCATGTCGCTTTTCCCGACGTTGTTCTTTCGTCTGTGCGGGATGCGTGGGGGGTGGTTACCGCGGCTGATCCGGAGTCTGATGGGTATATGACGTTTGAGGACAGGGAGGACGTCGCGGATGAAGACTGTGCAAAGAATTAGCCGTCTGTACAGATACTTGATACGACGATGCTTAGGTAGGTATGTCTGCTATGAGCTACGAACAAGGTCTCGGACATCTCCAAGCGTGACGCAGTTGATTGTCTTGCCAGAAGCCATCTCACCATCGATGCCCCATCCCACCACCAATCCACCGATTTGAAATATCGCGCACAAGAAAGCCAGCATGCCCACACGTCTCTAACCACCCCCCTGATCTGCATAGCCGCATCATGCAGCGAGGGGTCCGCAGGACAACCTCAGACTCAAGGAAGGAAAACCCAATCGATGTGGAAGAAGCATCTCCCCAAGTTGACGGGGCGGAAAGAGGACCTCAACCTCCATCACCTTGCGCAGTATCCGGCGTGAAAGCCGTCTCCGGAAGAAAAAAAAAAAAAAGGTATAAGAAAGAACCAGCCGCAACATTCATTGGTGGAGAGAGGAATGGTCGAGATTCGTTCATCTCCGGGTCCTCCCTCGAGTATAAAAAGAGGGGGGGGAAGCATCCGACCTCCGCTGAAACCCCATTGAAGGATGAAAATGTCAAGATCCCATCCAGAAGCAATTCAAGAGATGAGAGGGTATAAGAAAAGAAGATGAAGAAAGAAGAAGAAAAATTCGAAATCAAATAACACTCTCACTCTCAGGAGCAGCAAAACCCACGCGAATCACTCCAAACGCCTCTCCCCGCTCAACGCCCTCCTGCTCAACCCGGACAACCCCCTTGGTCGCGAGAGACAGGACGTGGAGGAACGCCTGAGCAGCGACGGAGCGGTCGTGAGTCTCCGGGCCGGCAATGTCGTCGAATTCGAGCCAGCGGCGGCCGTCACGGACCCGGTGCTCTTGGTCGGCTGCTTGTTTGGCGGCGTAGGTGAGGAAGGCTTGCGTGGCGTGATCGAGGGGGCCGCTGGCCTGCTGCTCGGGCGAAAAGTCGATGGGAGCGAGGGGCGAGCCCTGATCGATCTCCATGTCGTCATCGCGGCGCTCGATGGAGGCGATGGCACTGCCACGGCCGTGAAGCGGGCTGGGCGTCACCTTGGGCAGGCTGCGAGCCGCCGAGGGAGCACGGCTCCAGGGCATCATGGACGAGGAGCGACGCTCGGATAGGGGATGGGCCGGTTCCATGCCCATCTCGGGCGTTGGCGGATCTTCGAGCGGGCCATTGTCGCGGCCGAGCTCCGCGGCGTCGCCATGGGGCTTCTGCCGAACGCGGCGCTCATCTTCTTCGCCTCCCTGGGAGAAGGCCTCGGTCGATGTGCGGCGACGGCCTCGCTTCTCGCTGCTGCCTTCCGGTCGGAGGTTGGCCTCGAGCGCAGGGCCGGCAAAGTCGCTCGCCAGGGGATGAGGAATTCCGAGCAGACCAGTGGGGAGGCCGATGCCGGCGATTCTATTGCCGTACATCAGGGCGTAAGCCCTCTTCCTGGCTTGTGCTGTCGTCGTCGTCGTCGTCTTCTTGTGGAGATTCTTGCGGCTGGCCTTCATGTTGTCGACGTAGTTGTCCGTCCAGCCGCGAAACTCGTTGCGTGAGATGTGGTCCGCGTCGTCGAGCATCGTCACCACTCTCCGTGGACGACCGGGACCGCGTCGGTTTTCGGCAGAGGCCTGTGCCGAAGTCGCCACTGTGATATAAGACGCATCTCCCTCAGAGCCTTTGTCCATCGTCGGGCGAGCCACAGGGGCATCGCCTAGGCTCAAGACCTGTTCCTCTCCCACGCTTTGAAGCAGCCGCTCCTCCGTGCCGACGACATCGACCCTCTCATCCTCGACAGGTGGGGGAGGCAGCTCGGGCTCGATGAATCCGATCAAGTTGCCCTGCCCGTCAAAGTCGAGGCCGATGCCGCTCACGTGCTCGAGCTCGTCGTCGACGGCGAAAGGCTGAAACTCGGGCATATTTTGTCCGTCCTGCTGCTGCGGGCCGTGCTTGGCCAAGGGCGAACTGCGGTTTCCCAACTGCAGGGGAAGCTGGTACGCGTCGGCACGCGATGAGGACGACTGCAGACCGAGAGACAACGGGGCGAAATCTTCGCGGCCGGACGAAAGGCTGACTTGGCTTAGACCGCCGCCAGGCGTCATGAAAGAAAAGTTGTTGGAGGAGCCCTGGCTGGGGATGCCGACGATGTGCTGGCTTGCAAGCAGCGAGTCCAGGTTGGGGAGGGTGCTGAAGAGATCGAAGCCAGGATCGTCCTGCAGCATGATGAGATGACGCCTGTGAATTTCAGTCAACATGTCTTTGATCTATCTCTGCACCTCGGCGAATCAGGACAGACTCACTTTGTCTTTCCGGCCTCAGGATCCGTCTCGTTGGTCTGGACGAGGCGGAAAAAGGTCATCATATCCGACTGCGTCTTCTCCGCGTCCGATAGAACATATCTGCACTGCTCAGAAAAGACACGCGAGACGCCATAGAGCAGACTGCCCTGCAGACGCAAGGCCAGCGGCGCGCCGGGGTTGATGATGGTCTCGCAGGCCTTGGGAACGTTGACCTCCTGAACGGCCTTCTTCGTCAATCGTCTCAGGGCGCCTCCGCCTTTGCTGGCGGCCACGGTGGCTGCGAGCCTGGCAAGGAAGAGTCAGTCAGGATCGAGCATCTCTATGACGGGGATATGAGAAGGGGAGCTCACCAGACGGTGGCAACGCCATACTGGCTGTTGCTGAGGACTGGAGCAACTCGTCAACGCTGCAACAGGGGAGTCAGGGGGGGGGGGGGTTCAGACTCACTCTCATGGCTGTAGAACATTGCTGCTAACGAGATGCTCCCACAAGGACTGCCGAAAGATCCATCGACGTCCGACTCGGCGCTGGTTTGATTTTTTTTTTTAATTTTATTCTATTTTTTGATCCAGGAAGTCGGAAGTGTGGGAGCGATCTTTCAGTCGCGTGACGCGAGCGCGTCTTCAGGTAGGCCTTTAGGGTATCTTGATGGCCTGAGGCCTGAACTGGTCATGGATTGCGGCCTTGGTTGTCAGGCAACCATATCCAGTCCCAGCCCTTACCTGCCTGTACCTATCATGTAAATCGCAATATTTCCTAGGGAATTACCTGGAAAGACTTTTCTTCTACAGACACAGCCAGGCCGAGCAAATCATCACGACACGCCCCAAGATGGCCAGTCAGGGACTCCAGCATAGGAGAAGACCATGCCTCTAAAGAGATAAGAGGCTTACATGGAAAGTGCGCAAGATCACCTTAACAAACTGCTCACCTAGGTATCAGAGCAGAATAGGACGAAGTTTGGAAAAAAAGAACAACAAGAAGTAAGAAGTTATGGCGGTCAGTGAAAGTTAAAGAGGGTGGGAATAAAGCCCAAACATCGTGATACCCACGTCGGATCAGGGTGCGACCATCTTTCCGAGGACTTCCAAGTAGACCGTGAAGTGCAGACGCTTCAGTGGGACTGGGCAGGTATCGTCAATGGCAACCTGAAAAGCGATGAAGGGGGTTAACCATATAGTCTGGGAATCTCAAATCTAGTCCGATTAGTTGTTGCTTCTCAGACTCCGTCCACGTCTAATCATACTCATGACGATACCCACTGCTCAACTCCATCCTAGAACATAAAAGGCATGATAAACCAACGGGCAGGTTCACAACAACTAGACTCCTCCACGAAGCATCACGTCCTTCACCCCACAGCTCCACCGCAACAGAGCCATCTCCAAACCAGCGGCTGAACCCCCTACGAGAAAATAGGCTCCAGCCCAGCCCATGCCTTGTCCGCGTCCCCTGCAGGCCCAGCCTTGTCCCTCTGCTCCCAATACTTGCCGTTGAACTTCCAATATTCCTCTCCCGTCACGGCGCATCGGTCCCGCGTGAACCAGGCCGGCACAAATTCCTCGCCCCGGGCCTCGCGCTCCCGCCTCCTGTCTCGCTGCCGCTCCTCCAGCCGGTTCTTCTCCTCGGCCGCAACATCGTACTCTCCGTCCTCCATGGCCCGCTGATCAGGTCGAAGCCGCGAGTCTGTCGGTGGCAGCCAAGGCCGCAGCTTGTCGTCGATGTGGTTGAAAGTCAGCACAAACGGTGTCAGGTTGAAAGGGATGCCCGTCGGCCGCTCGTGCGCCTCCCACACCAGGTAGGCCCGGTTCGGGTCCGTCAAACCCCCGGAGCCGAAGTCGCCGCCGCCGTCCTTGGGCTCTTCCACCGTGGCCTCGTAACCCGGCGTCAGGCGAGCGTAAAGCTTCGAGTTCCAACGCCCACCCATGCTGAAGCGGACCTGGCCGTCGGCGTCGACGATCCTGCCGACGACCTGATACGCGCTTGATGCTTTCCAGCCTCGCGGTTTAAAGTCGACGTGAGCCACCTCGCCCGTCGTCCAGTTTTTAATCTCCATGGGCCCGTAGTTGTCGACTGTCGGGTTTCCGGTGATGATGCCAATCACCGACGACGTCACCTTCTTCCACGTGTACAGGTCCTCACGTCCACCGGCCTTGGGACGCAGACGCAGGAACCAGGTGCCGAGCGGGTTAATGTCGAAAGACTTGCCATAGAACTTGGACCGCACCGCCGACTCGCCCCAGTACGTCCAGTGGGGAGACTCGGCCCAGGCGGCGCCGATGGGAGGATGATGGCTGACCTGTTCGATGAAGAAGCGGTAGTTCTTGTCCGGCCGCACGTACTCGAACGTCTCTCCTAGCAGCGGGTTGAAGGGCTTGGCTACCCGGCCGATGGTGGACGCGTACTCGCTCGCCGCAAAGGCCGCCACGTAGATGAGACGCTCGATCGAGTCGGCCCTCTCGACGGCCCGGTCCAACAGATCGGCATACTCCATGTCCTCACCGCAGCGGTAGAGCAGCGATGTAGGCTCGTTGAAGGAGACGGGGAGCGTCATCTTGGTCATGTCCTTGCCAATCATGGATTTCAGTATGCCCTGTTCCAGGTGGTGTCAGTTGGTCCATTGCGTCTTCTCATTCATTACCAGAGAAAAAGAACAGCCTACCCATAGCGACACCTTGGGCCGGTCATCGGCATCCATCTTGAGCCTATGTCTGATGCCGTTCTCGTATCCCTTGAACGACGAGCTTATATCGACGCCCGAGACAACGACTCCATCGGCCTCGTCTATGCGTTCATCTGCCGGCAGCGGCTCTACCTCGACCTCTCCGGCGTCGACGGCGTCAAAGAACTCGTCGCCCGCTTCCGACTCGGACTCGGACAGCTCGCCCAGCTGATCGAGAGCCGTGGCCCGGCGTCCGAGCGGCCTGGCGTCTACCTCGGCCTCGGCCTGAGGCTTCTCGACCGTCGGCGTCGCGTTGGCCGAGGCGCCGGCTCCGCTGATCATGACCTCTTTGAGGGCCTTCTTAGTCAATCGTCGCTTGCTCTCGGTCTCGCCCATTCGAGCCTCGAGCTCCTCCTGCTCGCGCGCCACCCTCTGCATGCTCTCCTCCCACATGCGCCGGACGTTGGCCTCGCGGTCCAGGCGGTACTGCCAGTAGGCGTCTCTGTCCCGGGAGATACGCAGCAAGTCACCCACGAGGCCCGTCAGGCTGTGCGTTGCCGCGTCATACGTCGACAGCGCCTGCGTCACCTTGACGTCCGAAAGGGGAGTCGCCGGGCTCTGTGAGAGCTCCGCCTGTAGCGCCGCGTGGACGGCCGTCATTGTCTCGAGCTGTAGCCTGGCTGACTGGGCTGTGATGTTGAGCGCGTCTTTGGTGGCCCCGGGCTCGACACGGACACTCTTCTCGTCGTAGTCGTCGTCGTCATCGGCATGATCGCCCGCCAGTGTCGTCGGCCCAGGCGCTCTAGAGCCAGCATCGCCCTCGGTCCCGAGACCAGTAAATCGCTCGTCATCTTCGTCTTCGTCGCCTACGCTGCCCGTCCTGGCGTGTGAGAGCGAGCGACTGGGTGCGTGTGAGGGAGATCGGCTCGGCGCGTGCGAATACGTCTTTTGCAGTTCCGACATGCTCGTGTTCTCGTTGAGCGAGTCGTGAGCCGAGAGAGAGCCGCCCGTGTCGACCTTGGCATGCTTGAGGTACTCGGCGGTGCGCGAGGCCCTGCGCTCCTCCTCCTTTGCCTGGTCTTTGGTCCACTGGATGGAGTTGTTGAGAGCCCAGAACCAGCGCTTGGCCTCGACCTCGTGGTTAGCCTTGAGAGTGTACTTGACCGACGACTTGCCGATGATCTCAAACTTTGTCTTTTCGTCAGCGCTCATGTGCAGCTTGGCGATCCTCATGTTGATGGCGCCCCGGCAGGCTGAGCCAGCATCGTCCTGGTGTTTGTAGTAGCTCAGCACGCCGTCCTCGAGCACGAACCAGCGCAGTTGGTAGCCCTTGCGGTAGTTGGTCCACTTCTTGAGGTAGCCCTTGATCTCGCGGGCCTCCTTGCCGGCCATGAGATCGGCGGGTCCTGTCGGGGAAACGACGTGAGAGGCAGCATGGCCCAGGACGGCCTTTTCCTGGATGCCCCTCTGGGCGGCCACGGCGGCGGGCGAGTTCTTGAGGATGGACTTGACGCCGTCGTCGGATGTGACGGACTGGGGGAGCTTACCCTTGCGGTCACGCCTGAACGGGTCTCCGCCGTGGAGCAGCAGTGTCTCGATGAGACGAGTATCTTTTTGGCGCGCCGCCTCGTGCAGCAGAGTGCCGCCGGAGCGAATGGTGACGGGCTCAGACGCAAACTCGGGGCTGTTGATGTCGAGCACCGTCTTGAGCCGGGGCTCCTCCAACACGCGCGAGAGGCCGGCGTAGTCCTTGCGAGCCACGAGCTCCTGGATCTGTGTCACCTTTGCCTCGGCGAAAAGAGAGCGTGACAGTTGCAGGAGCTGAAAGATTTCGGGGTTACGAGCCACGTCGATGGGCAGCTTGGTATGAGCGTTTGCGACGGCATCGTTGATTTCTTTGTGGTCGAGGAGCATCTTGACGACGGGCGTTCGGCCGTTGATGGCGGCCACGTGCAAGGGCGTATTCCCGTCCTTGTCTCGGGCATTGACATCGATGCCAACGCCGTTGGAGAGCACATACTCGACCACGGGCAGCTCGGCGCACTGAATAGCTAGATGCAGAACGGTAGTATCCCGAAGAGGACCCGGGCCGGGGCCGGGGCCGGAGCTGAGGTTGGACAAGGAGGCAGTGCTGTGACGGCGGTCGGGGTCGGCCGTGTCTCGCATGGCCCTCGAGATGGAAGCTGTGTCGCCGCTCCGCAGAGCCTCGACGACGCGAAACTTGCGCATCGACTGTTCCAGACTCGCCGTCTTGTCGGCGACGGGTTTCAGTTGCGGCGGCGGCTGCGGCACCGATCGAGCAATACTGGTTGACGTCCTCGAGGCATGCTGGTGCGAGGAAAGCTTCCGGGGGGACTTGATGCCGTCTTCGGAACCGGAGTCATCCTCTCGCGTATCCTTGCGGCGAAGCAGCGAGAGGGCAGCAGCCGACATGGAGCGCCGGTGAGAGCTTGTATGCGGCTGTGTCAGCGCTGGCTTCGAGCCTGGAGGTTGGTCTCGACGTGCCTATCAGCCGCGTCCGACATGGCAAGACAATCAATCGCTAGATGCCGGGTGATTGGTTAAGGACACGCGTCACTGCCCAGTAGCAGGCTGTCTTCCTGATCCCGTCGACGGGTAGCGGCAGAAATGGGGTCTCAGATCAACGAGATATGTGGCTGACGTTGATCTGACGGACGAGCTGGACCCGATGGTTTGGGGTAGTTACCAGGTGGCTTTAGGGTAGGGTAGCTGCTGACTGATGCCAGCCACCCGGGGAAGCTGTCACTGGTGACTGGAATAGTCGATGACGTCATTAGACGTGGCCAACGAGCCGGGGTTCGGATCTCGACAGCAGAGACAGTGATAGTGATGGAGTGTCTTTGATGGAAGGAGTGGAAGGGGTGGGAGGGTGATAAGGGGGGCGTCAAGGTAGTCACTCAGTCGATTGTTGTATTGAGACACGATGGCCCAAGCTCTGGTTGATCATGGCAGACAAGTCTACTAACAGCGAGCGACAAAGAGTCAGTCTCCTGGTAATAGAGATGACGAGTCCAGCCGTGGAAATCTCACGAGACAGTAAGGAAAGAAACAGCTTAAAAAGAGAAATCAAGGCCAACAGGCTCCAGTCCCCCTTCCCTTAGGCCGCCCACAGCTGTCCAGCAGCAACGACAGCCAAAGCAGCTAGACTCCACATCAGCCGCGATGCCGCTGCAGTAACGGGAGGCGGGGACACGACCCTCGGCCGGAACGGGGGCTTCGATGCGGCGAAGCTGCTGCAGTTCCGGCAGTTCAGCACCGAGGCCGGAGTTCGGCAGCCGGAGGAGGCGGCGGGCCGGAGGAGATGGTCGAGGGAGCTGGATGGAGACGATGGGTGTCGATATGTTGTTGTTCTCTCGCTGTAGACGGTGCTCGAACGCGTGACTACTTTGGTAACGGTCTTGTTTGCGAGACAAGGCGAAGCATAGGACGCGTAGGTCGTTCTAGTCTCGGGGCTGGGAGCAAGCCGAGGGCTACCCGTGTGCGAGCTTAGCTCTACAGCCAGCGAAGACGACGACGAAGTAGAGGCTGCTCCCACTGGCGTGTTCAGAGGCATCGTCTCCTTTGTAAGCTCCCCGTCTCGGCAGCTGGTGAACCCGGCTGAATAGGTAACAACATGGACCCTGGTGGTGGTGGACACAGTCTTAGTCGTAAAGACGCGTCTCGTGACAGTCGTCGTGGCATCACCATCCTTTGCCATGCTTGCAGGGAGGATCGTGTTCGACGGCAAAAGCTGATATGAACGAGACGTCGGATAGACAGTCTCCGTAACGCCTGTGCTGTCCGAGACGCAATGCAACGGTGCAACAGACGACGAATAGACAGCCGTTGCCGTAGAATAGACAGCCGGAGACAAAGAATGGACAACTGCAGGCGAATAGGCAGCCGTAGACGATGGATAGGCAGCCGTAGACGACAGTTCAGGCCCGCACCCTGACCCGAGCGCGTCCAAGACATGAGCCAAATACGTCTTGCCCTCCAAGACATTATCAACCGCATCCTTCAGATCCCAAAGCGAGATGCCGCCGAAGTTCTTGGTGTCCTTGTACTTGCGGATCAGCTTCCCGACCTCGGCCGGACCGATATAGCCGCTGCCAGCAGCCTTGGGCGACGCTGGCAGGCCTATGAACAGCTTGGCGTCTTTGCTCTTTTCGCTACGTGCCACGACCCGAGTCCATTCTTCGAGATTGAAGCCGTTGCCGAGGGTGTCGCAGACTGGGTTGTTGTAGAACTGGATGAAGAGGGCGTCGAAGGCGGCTTTTTGGATCATGCCTTGCATCTGGAAGTATTGCGGGTTGGTAGGACACTGGGGGGCGCCGGTGATGAGCAACTTGCTGTCGAGTGAACGAAACTTGTTGATCATGGCAATGTATGGTTCATTGTCTGTTGCTCTAAGCATCAGCATCCGGACTCAGTCCCGTAGACATAGCAAAGTCAACTCACCAAACATGGCCTCGATATCAAAGTCGAATCCATCAACAGCAACGTGCTTATCCACCGCATCAAACGGCCTGGGCCCCTTCCAGCTCTCGGAAAAGGGCCCAAAAGCCCCATACAGAAAGTCTGCAAAATACTCGCCATTCCCATTCGACGACACTTTATAATCGCTCGAGCTATCGGCCGCGCCCTGAGGCTTCCGATACTCACCGCCGATGCTGAGGATGATCTTGACGCCCTTGGCCTGGCAGTAGGGGATGTCATTCTTGATGGATTCGCAGTGGCTGAGCAGCTGCGTCGTATCGCCCACGCTGCCGGGGAACGCACCGGCCCAGCAGTGACTTGAGAAGTTGATTCCCGGGAAGCCAGACTTGGACCTATCGTTCTCCGGCGCCATGTTGACGAAGCCGAGCGTGGCATATTGAATTCCACCGTCACAAAAGGTGCGAAGGTCTGGGCCTGACGTCTGTCCCTGGGAGGAGGTCAGTATGAAGAATGCCACGAGAGAGAGGCTTGGGGAACGAACCCAGTAGCCGTTGAGGACACCGCAGGCGGAGCTGCTGGCGAGGGCCATATCTGCAGGAAGGCAAGAATGCCGAACAAGGTAGAAAGGCAAAGATGTGCTAAGAAGAGAAGAGCGTGGAGCTGTATGTTTTGTCAAGGATGGAATGAGGCTTGCTTTGCAGTCTGACAGCTCAAGGAGAGGACGCAGACAGGCTAGCTGTCTGCCAGGCGCCGGGCCGTTTACGTGACGGGCAAAGGGAGAAGAGAAGATGAAAGATGAAAGAAATGAAGAGATATGAAAGGAAAATGCGAGCCGCCGAGGGTGCAGGGAGTTGATGTTTTGTGATCTTTTTCGTATCTTTCTGTGAATGAGAATTTCTCTTTCATCTCGAGCCCAGCCTCCTCACGTAAGTGAGGTACGTGTAACGTGCCGGGCTTGAGGACGACCAACAAACCGGGCTGGCGACGGTCTGGTCAGGGATGTGAATTTTCGCAAGGGGTGGGGAGTTGGAAGCCATGCGGCGGCAGGCTAAAGTTGGAAAGATGAAAAGAGATGGCAGAGGGTAGAGATGATGCTCATACCAGATGAGGGCACGATGATGGAGAGAGTTTCCTAAAGGGATAGTATTGTGAAGCAGCTGATGCTGAGAACGATGGTGCATCATTATCTGAGGTCATCTAGATCTCGACTAGAATAGGAAAAGAAGCTGACTCATGATGAAGTACATAGAGTGATAGTCTCGAGAAGTTGACGATGAAGAAGAGATGGGCAAAATCTCACGATGCCTAGAAACAAGAAGAGATGCAGTCTCGCCGACACCGAAAATTGATATGCAAGCTGAATATAGAATTCCACGCTTGTTATGGCTAGACCACCCAGTCTAAGTGAGATTGAAACCCCAAGTCACCAACGTCGCACTCACGAGAATGACCCGGTAGGTAGAGGTGAGGTGAGGTTGTCGCAGATGCAGTCCAGGGTAGGAACACATCCGGAACCATAACAGTCATGTGACGCCAACTTAATGCACAGAACCGTCCTTGACCGAAGCCGGCGCCGGACCTCCTCCGCTACCGGCCTCGTCCGCTCCGCTTCGGGCCGTCCACCGCATGCCTCGGCCGCTACCCGGACGACAGCCCGAGATGTGCTCCGACGACCGGAGACGGAAGCTCCGTGAACATGTAAACCGCAGTCAGCAAGCACCCTTGACGAATACATTCACGCATACATCTCCTCTCTCTGAGACAACCCTCTAGCACCGCCATCCAAAGGATCCCTCCTCTTCAAAAGGAAAACATGTGTATGTATGTATTCCTATGCATGTATGTAGGTATAAACGCCACGAGATAAAACAGCAAACACGCAATTCCAGAGCAAAAAAGAAAGAAAACAACACCTCTTGGAAACAACCGATATCATCACCCCTCTCCCACGCCCTCACCCCCCCCCTCCGCATACCAGCCCTCGGCTCAGAATGCCCAGCACAGGAATGCCGCCCCCGCCTTCTTTTTCCAATCCTCGTCTTGCTCCCATGATAGCGGGCAGTCCAGCACCCGGTACAGCGGTAGAGAAGGGACCCACGCCTGTTTTTCCTCGTGTCTCACGCGCAAGCATGGACTGTATGTATGTATGTATGTCTGTACATTATCCTTCGTCTTGTGGTATATGATGCCTTTGCCTCCGCTCCGCCCTCTGACCTCTTTGCTCCTCTTCTCTTCCGCTTCCTTGTCATCCAAGTCCCTTGATCCCTCCCAACTTTCCTGTTTTCCCCTTCCCAACCACGGGGGGAAAGGGAAGAAGGGCCGAGGAAAGAAAAAGAGAACAAGACGCCGCTGACCGGGCAACCCTCCTCTTCCCCGAGCCCATATCTCCCGAACCCATATCTTCTCAAACCCTCTTCTTCCCTGATCCGAGGCCGAAGCCGACCCAAGATGGAGCCCGGCGTTATGGTCGCCAAGGTGCTGCACAACTACTCGTATCCACGCCACGACGGCTCATCCCCCGTGGCCGTCTCCGACCGGTCCTCTCTCGGGTCCGCCCCGGGGCTCATCGACGACCGTACCGACTCGGAGGCTTCCGTCGACGACGACGACTACCGCTATCACGCGCACGCTGCCGAGCTGTGGGATAGCTTCTGGCTACCGGAGGATGAAGGCGATATGCATCAACAGCAACAGCAGCAGCAACAGCAACAGCAGCAGCAACAGCAACAGCAGCAGCAACAGCAGCAGCAGCAACAGCAGCAGCAACAACAACGCGTCGTTGCCAGGCCTTGGTCACGGAAACACTATCCCGCTCTCATCTCCTCGCCGAGAAGACCTCCTCAGCAGCAAGACGGCAGCAAGCCCTGGCCTCTAGCCGACCCATCATCCCGCCGTGGCTCGAGAAAGCCGGCAGCCTCGTACGTGCAGCAGCATGACGAACAAGTCAAACCCGCCTCTTCGCCCCTATACTCGGTCTTCCCCCAGTCCCCCTCGATCTCGTCCCCCATGTCCAAGGCCTCACCCTCTCCCCGACCATGGGATCAGGTTTTGACTCCCTGCATCCGCGTCGTCAGTCAGCATTCAGATCACCAACCGTCTTTTCCTCGGACGCCCCCCCCCGATCCCATCATCAACTGGCAAGCCTTCCCGCCACGCATCTCCAGCTCCGTCGACGCCAAGGGCCGGCCCCGAACCGCATCTTCAGTCCACAGCGTCAGCACCAGCAACAGAAACAGTAACAGCAGCACCGGCCGCGTCCCTCGTCATCACAAGTCCATGGCTCACTTTCCTCCCGCTCCTCCGCCCCGGTCCGTTCCCGAGCCCGAGCCTCAGTCCGTCTTCGAGTCCGATTCGGACGACTCGGACGACGACCAACATGCCCGCTCCTTCTTCCGCTTCCACCGCCGCAACGACTCCGACGGTCGGAGGTCTACCAAGCCTCCGCCGCCGCCGTCCGCCGCTCCGGACCTCCCGCCCTCAAAGTCTCGGCCACGGACGGCTCCCTCGCTGGCTGCTATTACAAAGCAAGAGCCGCAGCGACGCAAGCGTCAGGGTCACGATGTCTTTGGCCGCATGCTTGGACGTCGGAGTCGGTAGTTGGTTCTGCCATGTCTATTTCTTCCACTTCCTCTTATTGTGCATCTCTCTCTATCCCATCATGGGCCGGTCCATTTTACAGCCTGGAGTTTGTCTTTTTTTCCTCTCTGTTCTTACGCCCGCTACGAATAAACAAAAACAAAACAACCCACTTTATACCACATCTTGGCATGCCAGTCTCTGTCAAGGCACGCTGTCTCTCTACCTCTATTCCCTGGAGCCTGGGTATTGCTCCACTTGCTGTCAAGTCTGGGTTTCGGCTGTTGCATGTACATATGTATGTTTATAGGTTCATTCGAGCAATGGCCATCCGATTCGCAGAGAATATGTCTGGCGAGTCCATCGACATGTTTCAACAGTCTCTTCACGTGTAGACAACAGACGGGCCTCACATTGTCTCTTCCTCTGCCTGAATTAGCATTACAATAGGCACATACATAAATGGTCGCCATACATACATAGGAATGTATGTATGCATGTAGTGTATAAATGTATTTACCGAGTCTGTCGTGTCGCTGGCACGCGGGCCATCCCTTTCTCGAGTCGTATGTAATGTATGCACATACGCCCCAACAGTCCCCGTCTAACCTCGTCTCGGTTCGTTCCAGTCGTCGCCACGTCAACGGAAAACAAAACAACCAACATTACTCATGCCTTGTATTCTCGCGCCCTCTCCGTCAAGCGCCGGACGCTGAGCCGTCGCTCGTCCTTGCCCGTCGATAGGCTCAAGATCCAGACGGTCTCGTCCAGCTTCGCCGCCACGTCGCCTCTCGATTCTGCCGTTCCGAAAGCCGCCTCGCCCGTCACGTCGTCGGCTGAGCAGAGACTGACCATGGCTGCCACTGAATCTACCTCGTGGGGCAGCAGAAACTGCCGACGGCCGGGTATCAAAAGGCACAGGCTCGCGACGTACAGCAGCAGCAGCGCCAGCAGCACGCCCAGCACCGGCATGCTCGGGAACATGCGTACCTGTCCGTCAGGCGACGTCAGTGCCATGAAGAGACCGCCTGCCAGCACCGGAATCGCCATCGAAAGCACCGCCATCAGCGACGTGGCCGCTGCTCTCCAGTGCCCGTTCCCCAGCGCCCGCCACGTCGACTGCAGCGGCAAACAGGCCGAGTAGTCGGCCAAGAGGCTCCTGCGGGCAGTCGCCCCCTCGGGCCCGGCCATAGAGCCCCAAGGCTGCACCATGCGTAGCGATCCGTCGACGCTCTGGAATAGCAGAAACAACACCATGCCCAGCAGCGCCGGCACGAAGCTGTAGACAAAATTGGCCGCCGAAAAGGCCGTCTGGTTCGGGCCCGCCGAGAGAAGCGGCTCGAAGCCGGCATCAAACCGCATCTGCGGAAGAAAGCACACGATGAGAAGGGCAATCAGCAGCCCGCCCGTAATCATGACAAACGTCACCAGCGGGCCGTCGCGAAGGCTCAAGGGCAGATGGCGTTTGTTACCGAGTCCCGGGCCGTTGAAGTCGCGAGAACCCATGGACACGTCGTAGCTCGCCCTCCTGACCAGGCCCGCGTTGCCCTGCATGGCCGATGTCCCGATGGTGAGCCAGACGCCGCCCGCCAGCACGTCCCCCGTCTGCCAGTATCCGAGCCGATCGAACCAGCGGTCCCGCAGCTCCGTCTTAAAGTCGCTGCCCGGATCGAGCACCGCCTGCCGAGCGTAGCTGTGCATCGTGTTGGTCCGGCTCATGAGCGTCATGACGTCTGCGATGGATCGCACATCCCATCTCAGCCCCGTCCACTGCCGCCACCAAAAGACGATTACGACGGCCGTCGACGCGCCCAGCAGCCCGTAAAGCCCGACCAGAGCCCATGCCACGCCCTGCGAAGGCGCCCAGATCCAGTCGTCTCTCACGTATATGCAAGTAAATGCCGCGCTCTGCAGTGGCACCGTGAGCACCGCCAGCCACGTCGCCAGGTCGAACAGGACCAACTGCCAGGGCCCGACCAACTGCGGCAAGAGGAACGACTTGGGATACAGCCTCTGGAAGAGCGCGAGATAGCGCTCTCGGGGGTCTTCCTGCGCCATGCTGATGAATGGGAGAGTTCGGATCGAAGCCGTTAGAATGCATTGAGAATAGATTAATATGACTGCCGCAACGAGTGGCGGAAGAATTCGAAAGACAAAATATTGGCCCGAATAGATGCTCCCTGGATATGGCGTGAGCCCTAGATTATCTTGCGAATATCGATTGGAAAATATGTAGGCCGTCATCATCAGGAGGCATAAAACGAAGAGAGCTGCTGTGGAGAGCGGCCGGAGTATTCGTGGTTTGAATGTCAGGGGCGGGTAGGTCGTGCCCCGGGGATCAATCGTCGGCAGCATGTCCTTGTCCACGGCGATCCAGTGCTGGAGGTGTGCCCCGGGCGACGAGTGGGAGCGAGTCTCTTCTGACCGTCTTTCGTGTCCAGCATCCGCGAGTCCAGCATCTCTCGTCAGGTGGCCGACGGGACCCGCCGGCTGCGTTGTATGTGCAAGTGCGCACTCTCTTTCCGGGATGACGAGCTGCGGCGGCCGATGAGCGTCGAATCTCCTGTTTTGTCGTTCGACAGTGGCCTCTATGCGACTTTCAGGCTCGCGAGTCAGAGCCTCGAGGGCGTACTGGATGTAGGGGGTGTCGTCGACGCCAGGCGTTATCTTTCCAGCAATGACATCCAGTTCGTCTTTGAGGACGCCCATCCGAGCGGCGTTGGAGGCGGCAGCCATCTTCAATTTTACCTCGTCAAAGTCTTGCAAGCAATCTAGCGCGGCATGGTGGTTCCTGGTCTGATATAGCGGTAAAGGCGGGTGAGATGGCAGCCGAGGCGGGCGGCTCGATCCAGCTTCCCGTGAAGCTTCAGTGTCCAATGAAGGCGGCGGTGAATCGGTTTCCAAATAGAGCTCGTCGGCCCGCCCGAGGATATCCGAGGAAGCTGACCTCGCTGGGAACTGCGGACGCGGCGACGGGCTGGGTGGGCTATGTGACAACCATCGGTCTACCGAGCAGCAGTTAGCCAAGTAGCACCCCTGGACCAGCTCAGACGTACGCAGAGCGTCCAGATGCTGGTCGAAGTCGAAGCTGCCGAAGCTCATGCTGGATACATTCCAACAACCGTTCCACTTGGGACGGCCGGCCGTGTGGTGCGGTAAGAAGCCAAGGAAGGGAGACGGGGACAGGCCCAGAGACCGGAGAGCTGAGGCTCGTTCGGGGCTGGGACATTGTGTCTTACAACCAGCCACCGGCGCCGGAGTGGGGAGGACGGGATGCGATCCGGGGTAGAAGGGACTCACTGATGGCCTGACGAGAGGCGGCGAAGGAGGCAGACTAGAGAGGAGAGAAGAGAGAAGAGGGAGGAGAGAGGAGAGGCGAGAGACGAGAGACGAGAGACGAGAGACGAGAGAGCGAAACAAGAAGACTTTGGCCGACGATGCTCTCGGTTGGTTGCGGGAGAAGAGAGTTGAACTGACGATGCCCGCCTCCTGCCAGCAGGTCGGGCGCGGCTGCATGTTTTCGCTCACCCTGGATAGAGGGCCCCGCTTCCGCTTTTCGCTCCCAGCCACCTGGGATCTTCCGAATACGAGATAAGA
The DNA here is from genome assembly GCA_012980515.1 of Ophiocordyceps camponoti-floridani. Lineage (NCBI taxonomy): Eukaryota > Fungi > Ascomycota > Sordariomycetes > Hypocreales > Ophiocordycipitaceae > Ophiocordyceps > Ophiocordyceps camponoti-floridani. The sequence continues at coordinate 3,158,044 of JAACLJ010000001.1, forward strand.
TGTGATGACGCTTGTGAATGACGAACTGATGTCGGATAATGAAATGAGCTCGTGCGCGGACAAATCAATCCCGTCCATCCATGTTCCGTCCATGTCTCGTCCAACAGCTCGTCACGACGAACCGCGGCAGATCGGCGCTTCAGTGGGCGACCCGCAGCCAGCCCTACCTGTCGGCCAGCTGAGCTCCCGGGCGGGAGCTGAAGCTGCCCGGGGTGGGGCCTGGAGCTGAGCTGAGCTTTGTCAGCTTGAGCAAAATTTCACCTTCGTCTCGATGTCGACATCGTCAAGATGCTCGAATCATGACCCGATCAAAACCATCTGGCGTTTAGAAATGCTCCGAGCGGCAGTCCGGGTGGCAGCGCGGGCCGCGTGCTTCTCGAAAGTCCGGCCCGCAAGTCAATTAGCCGCCAGGCCCGTGGCCCCAAGGTACATGCTCCCACAGGTCTCGATCGAAGTAATACCTAGCCACGAGAGGAATGAGGATGGTCCTGAGACCGAGATAGGGAAGGGTGTGGCCAGCAGCTTCATGCCGGGATTTCAGTTCGGGGTGGTGGGATCTTGCGCGGAGCAGTGGATGATGCCCAAGGAATTGCCTTGGACCCTGGAGTACGAAATGTCCACAAGGACGGAGAACTTTGAAGTCATCTCCTTCGTCATCTCCGGCGAATTCTACCATCGGCATTCCACCCTGGCAGACTACAGCAAGGACGATCGCGATGAGGATCAGAAGGCTCGCAGGAAACTATTTTATGCAGGTCGAGGCGGTGGTAAGCCATACGAATTCGACAGGGAGTGCACACTGACGCGCGGGTTCGCCCTCGCTGTCACGTCCGGCGAGTATTCCATGCCTTACCAGACTGTCAACCTGGATCAAGAGAACACGGCGCACTGCTTCAACGTATGGGCCGGAGCGTGGAAGACTGGTCTGGAGTCAAGGATTGAAGTTTTGGAATCCGAGGAATCCGACAGGAGACAAGACTTTATCATCTTGGCAAGCCCCTGCAAAGGGGGGCCACCGAAGGGAAATAAGCGCGAGACGCCGCCAGAGCCGACCATCAGCTACTCGATCCCCATCGAGTCCGACACGGTCGTGGCCTCGGGCACCATCGAACCGGGCAAGTGCTTTTACTGGACGGCAGGAAAATGGGACGATGAGTACAAGGAGAAGAGGCGCAAGGTATTTGTGCATGTGTTGTCGACCAAGCACGGCAGGGCGGTATCTGAGGCTACCAAGAGCCAGATTCTCAACCTCCCGAAAACTCAAGACGCATTGACGCTCATCCCCATCGGTTCCTGGGCCAAGATCCGGCTGGACGGCCGCGAGGACGAGGCGGATCTCGCAGAGGGCGACGGCGCCTTTGTCCGCGGACTCTGGTCTGGCGACCGGCTGGCTGTGGAGAACGTGGGGGAAGAAGAATGCGACGTCATCGTTGTGGACACGTGCTTCTCAGAGTCGGAGCTGAATCATTCGGCATTCAAGCAACTAGAAGGTGATGATATTGACCCGGAGGAGATGGAGCATGATGTTGAGGAGACTGGTCGGTACGCTGAACGTGGACGAGGATATGGATATGGAGATGAGGAAGAAGAAGAAGAAGGATATGAGGACGATGATGAAGAATATTATCCAGAAGGGGAAGAGGTAGAAGAATGGGAAGAGACAGAAGAATGGGAAGAGACAGAAGAAGGCGAAGAGGCAGAAGAAGAAGGCGAAGAAGAAAAGAAGTGAAGTCGTGAATGCACCGTACATGGTATAATATGCACTGTTAGTGTCTCAGGTACCGGGACATGGCCACGAGGAGGTCAGACAGGGCGTTTCAAAGTCCATGTGTCTTGTAGCAAGGTGCGAATCGAACAGGGCTAGGCTTGCTTGTTTGTACCTACCTAGATACCTACCTCTACCTGATCCATCACCCATCCTCCTCTGCCTACGGTACGAATATCTCATCCTCCCATTCACCTTGTTCGCCTGCACCTCGTCCTACCCTCGCCCGGGCCGCTCGTCCGGAGCGAGAGAGTGAGAGAGAAGGAGAGAGAAGGAGAGAGAGAGAGAGAGAGAGAGAGAGACTGAGGGAGAGAGAGGGAGAGAGAGAGGAGAGACTGACCGCATTGGCGCCCGCTGTTGATTTAGTTGGGCATCAAATCAGCCATCGGCCCATCGTCGTCACATCCTTTGTTGCTGTGCTTTTGCCAGCCCCCCCGATTTTCGACCCCCGATTTTCGACCCCCGATTTTCGACCCCTACCACCTACCTGCAGGCTACCAGTGACCACCTACATACGACATACAGGGCTCCTACCACCTCCCTCCCTCCCTCCCTAGGTCCCTACATACTACTACCTACTACCTACATACCCATGTAGCCGAGCCGAGCTTCTGCCTCCCTGCCACCGCAATTCTTCCTCTGTCCGGCCATGCCCTGCTCTGCTGACCCCAATCCGTCGCCGTCTTCTCTCGAGCCCGAGCAGCCAGCGCTTCTGCTGGTTCCGTCTTCATCTTGTCGCCTCCACGCCCGATTGCAGGCGTCGAGTCCCGACCGCGCTTCCTCGAGACGCCCTTTGCTTCGAGCTCTACGGCGTCGTCTGGCCTGTTTGGGCCTGCTTCGCTCTCTACTGCAACTCGGAGAGCCATTCTCTTTGCTCTCGAGGAGGCTCTGCGCCACCCCCATCTCTTCACCCCCGATCTCGTCGAAGAGTCTGCCTCTATGGCGACCGTCTCCGATGGCGGCGCTCTCGGCTCTCCTCGTCGCCCTGTGGTCGGTCCCGTCTTGACCGGCTCCCCTCCGGCCATTCGTGGTCCCAGAGTCATTATGCAGGAACGCGCCGCCAGAGAAGCGCGTCAAAAGGCAGAGGCCGAGAAGCTCGCCATGGAGCGGGCCAGGGCCGAGCAGGAGGCGCGCCTCTCTCAAGAAGCTCAGCGAAGGGCTTCCGAGCTTCGAGTCATGTCGGGACCCGATCCCCAGCATCTCATAGACCCTCGTCACCACACTCGTCCAGAACCCAGTCAGGCGGCTCGTATCCCAGACGTCACGGCGTCGATTCCGCTCGCCGATGCTCAGCTTCCGCACCCTGATGGCTATTCTCATGCCGGCGGCAGACAGCAGCAGCCTCCGATACTCGGCGATCAGGCCGTCAACGATCCGGCCAAGCCGCGCAGCTCATTTCCGCACGCCTTTGAGCGGTGGGAGACGCTGTCGGCCCACTGGGAGGGACTGACGAGCTATTGGATCCGCAAGCTCGAGCAGAACAAGGACGAGGTCAACCGCGATCCCTTGAGCCAGCAGCTGGCTCGGCAGGTGACGGACCTCTCCGCGGCTGGCGCCAACCTCTTCCACGCCGTCGTGGAGCTTCAGCGACTGCGGGCCAGCTCAGAACGCAAATTCCAGCGCTGGTTCTTTGAGACGCGAGCCGAGCTCGAGCGCGCGCGCGAGGTCAACGCCATGATGGACGCGGCTTTGCAAAAGGAGAGGCAAGATCGGGCCGAAGCCATCCGCGACGCCATCGACCAGGAGCGAGGCTCGACCAAGATACAGAAGCAGCTCGTCGAGATGCGCAAGGAGCTGTCCATCTCCAAAGAAGAGGCCCGTCGCGCGTGGGAGGAGCTGGGACGACGCGAGCAGGAGGAGCGCGACCGCACCTATTCGCTACAGACCGGACAGCCGACCATGGTGGGCGGCGTTCAGGTGGTGCCCATGACGCATGGAGGCCTCAGCCGCAACGGATCGGCGAGGGAGCCGCCCGACGAGTACGCGCGAGGTCCCGGCTATCAGGCGGAGCATCCCCGGGCCTCGTCTCCGCCGAGGACGCCCCCGTCGGCCCTGCAGTCGGAACAGCAGCAGCAGCAGCAGCAGCAGCAGTCACAGGGCCGTGGACGAGGGGGTCCCGAGGGCGGTCATAGTCAAGGTGAGTTGGACGCAGACGAGCGACGACCCGAAAACGCGGCACCCCGTCCGGCCCTCCTCGTCACCCCGTACGGCTTCTGATGCGCTTGGAGGCAGGCGAGTACGAGACGCCAACGACGACGGGCCACGAGCCGCCATCGACGACGACTACTACTGCTGGTGAGACGCCCTGGACGGGCGAGTTTGCCGATGCTCAAGACTACTCGGGGCAGGGCTATGGAGCTCCCGGCTGGGAGACGGTTCCGCGGCATCACCACCCTACGCGGCTGAGCGACGTGATTGAGGAGGACGATGAGCGGAGTCGGACGAGTGCGAGCCTGATGAGTCGCGGCTAGGATTCGTGCTCCAGTTGACTCGCCGTCTTTTCCTGGGTCATTCATCTATCTTTGTTCTCTTCACAACTCTTCATCTTCCTTTGTTTCCTTCTTGATAAGCATGCTTTGGGTCGCGTGGGCAGGGACACGTTTGCGCCAATATCTCGTCGGTCGCGGCGGCGGTTAATGAAAGATGCGGAAGGCTCAGATGCAAAGGTGAAAAGATGGAGGGACATGAGGAAGCCGCCGCGGCCTCGATCACGAACGGGCGTTGAGATGGCATAGGCCTTTTGGAGGGACACGATGGATTCATTTTCACGCTTTGCGTCCTGCAGATAGATGGGACTCGGCTTGCTGACTTGTGGCTGGTCGGCTTTGAGAATGGAGAGAAAGGGGGGGGGGGGGGTTGATAGTATATGATAGGATCTGCGTGCTTAATTGAAGCCATGTGGGTGGAAGCTGGTTGGCGGTTGTCTCGTAGCTGCAAAGGTTGGAGATGAGACGTAGTAGCCGGTTGGCTTTTTGCGGGGGAGAGCTTAGAGGTTCGGTTGGTTGGCGATAGAGAGGCTGCTTTCTCCTATACCTGTACGGCTATAACGAATACCACCAGCCAACCGTCAAACCGTCAAACCGTCAACCTCCTCACACCTCAACCTCCCCCCCGCCTCCAAAACACGCCCCCTAAGCCACGGCCCAACAAAGACGCCCTCGGGATCAAGCTCGGCCCTCACCCTCCGAAAGAGCCCAAGCCGCGGGCCGTACATGGCCTCCACCTCGTCGCGGCCGGCCAGGAAGTTCTTGGCCCAGTGCGGCCGGCCGTCCAGACGGCTCATCAGCCATTCGAAGGCTTGGTAGTAGCGCTGGTGGCAGGGGGGGTCGAGGCCGAAGGGGCGGTAGAGAGTGGCGTTGAGGAAGACGGTCGGGTGGTTGTCGGCGGTTGGGTCTAGGAGGGGGCGTGGTTGTCGGCTGTTTGTCGTGTCGCAGACGCGGACTTCGATGGGCGCGTGGACGTATAGGCCTCGGACGGGGAATGGGATCGGTCGTCCGTAGTGATCCGGATGCTCTGCCGGTAAGCCGTGAAGCCAGGCTCCGAGCCGGGCCAGTGCCTCCGGTCCCCGATGCAGCGGCAAGGCCCATTCGTTGACGAACTGCGAGTAGAGACAGTCCATCAGTAACGCCCGTCTCCCCGGCTCGACTGCTCCCGTCTCGCTCCCGTCCGCGAAGCCATACTCCAGCCCGAAGACGAGCCACTCGACCGTCGGCAGCACCCGAGGCACCCAGTGAGCCAGCCACAGCAGTCCTCGGTGAAGATTGAAGCTGATCCGCCGCCATAACCCACCCGACCAGCAGCCCTTTGCCCCGTCCCGATTCCTCTCATCCATCGTCACCGCCTTGTCCGTCTTGTCCCCCCGCCAGACAACAGCCCTCCGCGTGTAGGGAAACCACCAAACGCGAACAAACTCGGCCTGCGTCCACAACGTCCCCTCCCGCCACGACTCCAACATCCGAGCATCCGCATCCATCGTCTGCCGCCAAGCAATGTCAAACGCCGGCACCGCCTGGATGGTGACCTCGACGACGACGCCCAACGCCCCCAGCGAAAGCAAGGCCGCGCGAAACAACTCGGTCCTGACGTGAGCGTCGCACGTCTCCGTGCGGCCGCCCGCCAGCGTGATGCGCAACCCGGTCACCGCCTCGGATACGAGCCCGTGACGGAGACTGCTGCCGTGCGTGCCTGTTGCCAGCGCGCCTGCGATGGACTGCTGGTCTATGCTTCCCAGGTTGGGGAGCGCGAGGCCGTGACGGGAGAGGGTTTCCGTTAGGGCTCCGAGTCGGATGCCGGCTTCGACGACGACGATGCCGGTTTGGCTGTCGAGGGAGACGACGCGTGAGAGATGGTCTAGGTTGAGCATCCAGCTTGACGTGCACGTCAGACTCGACGGCGAGTGACCGCTTCCCGTAGTCACGATACGTCGTCCGCCCTGCTGAGCTAGCCGTACTGCTTTCTCGACCTCGGCGATGGTCCGTGGCTGGATGTAGAGCTCGGGGAGACTGGTAAAGGTCCCGGCCCATGTGCGGTGCACGTGGTTTCTCCGAGCCCGGAATGGGATGCCATCATCTTCATCGCCGGTGCCTTTTTCGAGGCTGGTTGCTGTAGGGCGATTCATCGTGACGTGACCTTTGCCAAGAGACTGAAAAAGATGGTCCGGCCAGCTTGGCCAGTGTATGTACATATGTAGGTAGTCGGAAGGGGGGTCACCTGACTGACATGTCTGCCTACCCTACAGACTGGAATCCTAACTTCACCCTTCACCAACCACATGTTAGTCGGCCCTTTATGCCTTTACTATGTACGGATACTGATAGTTACCGTGTCTTGCCAAGCGGTCTGTCCGGCGCCCGATGGATAAATAGGTACCTAGCTTCGCAGTTTCACTCTATCCCAGCTCCTGTCTTTTCCCCTTTTCGCTTCGCTATCATATCGCTCCGAGTGCACATACCGGTCGAGTCCGGCCCGCTGATCCTCATCAACGGCCTTTGACACCGCCTGCCTTTTCCTCAATCACCGTCAACGGTCTCCTCTTCCCCTTCATCATAGACCTCACCACCCGTACCAAAGTCGCCCGGCTCTCCCACAGAGGATACAGACCGATGGCTATCAGGGAGCCAAAGATCCACGCGATGCCCACCGCCACCCAGCCCGTGAAGAAGCGTACGGAAAAGATGTAGCCCGTTCCGTACATGGGCATTGGCCAGAGAATCAACAGAGCCAGCGTCCTGTCCGCAGCCGTCAGCTCATCTGTCTTCATGAATCCCAGGGGGGGGGGGGGGGGGTTGGGTTCTCACATGCTGATCGTGACGAAGCAGGCCACTTTGAACGCGCGGTCGAGCTGTCGCCGCTCCGTATAGGCGTCAACCTCTCTTGCCCGAGTCAACTCCCGCCGTGCTTCGTCGTCGAGCGACGCGTGGTCAAGCACGTCAGCATCGTCGGCCCTGCGAATGGCTGCCATGGACACCCAGTCGTATCGATCGAAGCCAAAGATCAGGCACAACACCGGCACCAGTACCAGCGGTGATAAGAGAGCCGTCAGGTTGCCAACCAGCATGGCATCGTTGGACCCCGTGCACTCGACGTCCAGTCGGCCGCAGGTCTTGCGCGCAGTGATGAGCCATGCGACGATGGCGCAACAGGTGCCGATGATGGGGGAAAACGTGGCCGCCCACCGGTTCTGTCGGCTCCAGAGCAGCGTCAGAACCGCAGGAATGACTCCAGACGAGATGATGACGCCCATCAGCAGGTACAGGTAGCCCAGAGAGATGCCGTTGTACCAGAGGCCGACGGAGGCGAGGCAAATGACCATAGTGTACACCATCATGCAGACATGCGACATGCGTATCAGATGTTTTCCGCTGGCGCTGGGCCTCACATAGGTGCGATATATATCGTACGTGAAGATGGACGACGTTGCCACCAGCTCGGCGTTGAAAGAAGACGTGACGGCGAGAAAGATGATGATGAGCGTCATGACGGCGCCGCCCTTGCCTAGGAGAGCGACAGCAGCGTACGGAAGCACCAAACCAGCCGAGACTTCAGCCTCTGTCATGCGGTCGGGGTACGTCGGGAAGCGCGGGCTGGACTCGAGTGCCAGCGCAGCCAGGCCGAGCGTCGTGGCCGTCACCCAGGGGATAGCGAACCAGGCAGCGCCGCCCATGATATATCCCGGTAGGGCGTGCACCGGATGAGCGGCGATGGCCTTGTTGTAATAGGCGTTATCCAAGAACACTGTACCAAAGTTTCCAACAATGTTAATCACGAAAAAGATGACGCCGCCGCCGGAACGCATCGTCAAATAGCTCCCGGATTGATTCCCGGACACGGGATGCGAGGCGGCGGCCGCGACGAGACCATCGTACACAGCCGCCGGACTCCCGAGAATGTCGGACCTGGCGTAAACCTGGAGAGCGAAGATGATGACGATGATGATGACGGCAAAGCCATGGATGTAGTCGGTGATAAAGGTCGCCTTGAGCCCACCGATGAGCGTGTAAGCCACGACGGGTACGGGCATGAGGAAGACGGCGGCCACGGCATTCACCCCCGTCAGCGCATTGACAGTGGCCGCGCCGCCGGCAATGAGCATCAGCGACACGAGCACATTGGTAGCGAGCCCGAAGCCGATAAAGGTCAGATGGGCTGGCCTGCCGTAGCGGGCATGGACGACCTCGAGAAAGGTGTGGCAGTTGGGCGCCCGCTTCTTCAACGTGATGGCGAGTGTCGCGAATAGGAGAACCTGACACGTTGCTCCTGCTGCGTAAAACAGAGGACCGGAGACTCCGTATCGGTATCCAACACCCGTGCTCTGCAGCAGCGTCGCGGCCCAGGTCCAGGAGGAGACGACGGCGGCGGCTACGAGGCCAGACTTGACGCTGCGACCGGCCGTGTTGAACATTTCCGACGTCTGGAACTCGTTGTTGAACCGCTTGAGCAGATATGTGATGAAGATCTATCAAGTCAGCAAGGACCAGAAGCAGGGACGGATCGATGCAACCATAAGGACGGCAAATGCGAAGCCGAGGCCGAGAACGATGCCATAGCCATAGCCTTGGCTTAGTGCCGGGCCGGGAGAGGTCATGCTGGTGAGTGAGCTGGGGGTTAGGGAGGATGAGAGTGGTGAGAATGGTGAGGCTAATGAGGCATCCGACAATTCCAGCATACCGCCTTTACATATGATGATATGACCAATGCCTCGGTACAAGTACAAAAGCAATCGAGCTATGGCGCCACGAGTCGAATGAAGACACTCTATCCCGCAGCGTTCCACCGCCGGTATCAAGACGGGGGTTCCCAAGGGGATCAAGGGTTGTCCAACCAAGCACTCAGGAGCCAATAAGCATCCTCGGGGTTCCAAGCCAAAGACCATGGAAGAAGTCAGGCTCGAAACAGCCGCAGCTTCTGGCTCGACATGTGTGTCCGTCTGACGCTGATAAGGCAAGGGGCCAAATGCGGTCGAAGGCCTCACTATCTTCACCCGCGTATTCGTACGTCAGCCCGCATTGGTGGAGCAACCTTGTCGCCATCGGCCTGGGCTCGGTACTGATCAGGGACCTATTCGCTTGCTCGCGTCCATCAAGCCTTGTTCGAAGATTTCGGCCCAGCGGGAGGCAATGTTCCCCAGATTCCACTCGCAAGGGGCTTTACCCCCCATTTCAACAGCCATGGACGTGACGTGCCGATCCGGCAGCCCGCATGGAACGATTCTAGCCCAGGGATTGGCGTCCTTGGCACCCTCGACGGAGACGTTGACGTTGATGGCTACGCCCAATGCCGCAACGTAGCGACGCAGATGGATCCCAAAGGCGGCAATCTTGCGACGAGGGCCGGACTTATCTTCGGGGACCCAGACGCCAGGCTCATCCTCGACGACTACAGTCTGTATGGCAAAGTCCTCGGCAAGCAGTCGTCTCGTAACGTCTTGGAGGTGGCGCGCGTAGTCGCGGACGCCATAATGAGGATGTAGGGTCGAGCGCAAGTCAACGATTGGCCAAAGCACAAGCTGGCCAGGCCCATGGTACGTCGTCAACCCTCCACGATTAGTATTGACCACGACCGGACAGAAGCTCCTCCCGGCGATGCCCACGTGAAGCGGCTGTCTGAGCTTTTTGGTGTCGACGGCGAGACAATCCTGTCTGCGACCAAAGGTAAAGGTCGGCGCCGCCTCAAAGGAAACTAGCAGCGGCGGCTCAGTCGTCTGGTTCGGCTGAGACTTTTGTTCCAAGAGGCGGAGACGATGCTGCTCCTGCACGGAGTGAGCCGCCTCGTACTTGACCATGCCCTCGAGGTGACTATGGGTGAGGACGCTCAGGCTTCGACCGGTCAACTGCATCGGGCCTGGCGCGCGGAACCGAGGCCGGCGCCGCGTGCGGGCCACATACCGCCACATTTCGAGGGCGAGATTGACGGCTATAAGGGATTTGATATGTCGTTGACTCGTTGGAGATGGAAGACGTCCCGTGCGTGAGGTGGAGTAAGGAGAGGGAGGGAGCTGAGAGGAAAAAAAGACGAATCACGTGATGATGAAACGAAAAGTGGATTCCGAGTTTTTCCAACGGGTTTTGTATGTAAGCTGGCAGCGGCTACGAACTGACTGAAACATGAGACGAAAGATGACACGAGGGGAAGACAGAAAAAGCACGATTTTCCACATGGGTATCACAGCTCACACTGCTCTGTTCAGTCAGCGATTAAAGCGTGTGACACTGCTGATAGTGATGGAAGAGACCAACCGAGGCTACGACGCTCCTGCGCAAGCTAGCAGAGTTTGGACGGCGCGGAACTGTTCGGTGAGGCCGACGACGATGTTTGATGAAGGCTGAGAATGGAGGCCTTTGTCATCGTGACTCTTCCACGTGGCTACCCGTTGAAGATTGGCTACGAAGGGGAAGGACAAGTAGTCTGCTAACAGGACTCGCGATGAAATCAGCCGCGTCGCAATAGAGAGGCACTCAGCCCGGTGAGGACGCCCCGCCTCAGCGCACTGCCATCTCCACATCGTCGGCCCCACCATCTTCCCCAGGGCCTTTGCTTGTTATCGTCATCCAACTTTCTACCTACCTATGGCGAGCTATCGAACTGACGCCGACCGCAATGCTGGGACGTCATCAGCAACGTCCGTGAGCACCCTGCTAGCCCGTCTAAATGAGTTGGCACGTCCCCAAGCTTCTAGTCTTCTTAGGCTGTGGCCCCTAGCTTCGTCCGAGCAAGCGGCCGATGAGAGCTTTCTCTTGTTGTCGCCTTTCTTTGAGAGGCCTATCTTCGGAACCATTCTTCGGTACCCTTCTTTTGAACCCTTCTTTTAGACCCTAAACTTTCTTTGAACCTTGTTCTGAAACCGCGGCTCTTGTCAACCGACCGCTCTCCTCCCCGGCTTCCGTCCGTCCACCCTCCTTTCCATGCGAATATATCCCACGGCTTACACCCCAATTCCAACCACTGTTTGAGAACTCTCCCGCCCCTCCATCTTTCCTTTTACCTCCCCACACCTCCATCTCGCCGCGGAAACATGACATACGTAGCCGACGACAGGGCATACCAGCCTGACAACACGGCACAGCCCGACGGCGATTTGGCAGCCCATCAGACCGACAACACGAGACCACCCAAGACGCGAAGACGAAGATGGCTCCGCAGACTGAAATGTGAGTCTTGCTTCACTCCTTTCATCCTAAGCCGGATCCTCGTCCGTCACACCACTAACACAATCAGATACCCCCCTCGCCTCAATCGGCATCTTCTGGCTCCTCCTCGGCGCCATCCTTCTCTGGTTCATCATCCTCAGCGGCGTCACCCGCGGCACGCCCCTGAAGCACACCTACTTCCTCCGCGCCGACACCAGCAACATAACGGGCGCCCGCGAAATCACCCAATGGGCCTACTTCCGCATCTGCGGCGACAAGAACCGCGACTGTCATGCCAATGGCGCCCAGTCGTTTGGAAGAGCCTGGGCACCGCACGCTGAGAACGTGCCGCCGAGGCTGGGCGGCAAGTGGGATGACCATACGTCTTCCTTTCATTACTTTATGATGTGGAGATTTGGATGGGTCTTTCTCATCTTTGTCTTTTTCTTCATTCACGTTGCTCTCTTTGGCGCTCTGATTGCTTGCTGTGGCCGTCGGGGCTCCATCTTTACTCTTCTCATGTGTATCATCACCTGGTTCTGGTACACGCTCGCCGTGTCCATCATCACGTACGACGCACTTTCTCTCTCCCTACACTTCATTATAGCTAACCCTGCAAAGAGCCGTCTTTTGTCAAGCCCGGAGCAAATTCCATCAAGCAGGACGCAAAGCAAGAATCGGCTCCTGGGCCTTTGGCTTTCTCTGGGGCTCCTACGCCTGCGTCATACTCGCCTGCTTCTTCTTCCTCTGGGCCTCGCGAGCCTTCAAGAGAAAGGACAAGGATCACGACGATTACCGGCCTGCCGCCGGAGCCATCGGTGCCGGTGCCGGGGCTGCGGGTGCCGCATACTGGCGGAGACGCAGCTCCAGCCTGCCGCGACGGAGTCTCGATGAAAGGGATCGTGACGACCGGAGCCAGCACAGCCGGGACCACCGCCATCGGAACGCCGACAACCAGGACTACGATGACCGCACTCGAGACGAGATTAGCACCTCCACATCCGAGCACGATTGGTTTCAACAACGCCCCAAGTACAAGGAAATAATAGCCTGAGTTCGAGCTTCGGCACTAATGGCTTTACCGGGCGAGTTGTAATACTGGTAGCGTTTGCCTAGAGAGACGCTGTATACCATGTTTTCTTACCTTTCGTTCGAGTAAATAGTTTAGGTTTTTTGTATGTCATTTACCCTGATAGAGGCCTCGAGCCGCCGTTTACACTCCGCCTGTTTCCATCGGTCATCTACTCTCGACAACTTGGAGCCATCAACGCACGGAGAGACGTCGTATTCGATAAATGTCTCCCAGTGCAGAGCGAGCCCCCCTTTCCTCGACTACCTCTTCTAATCAGGGTATGATGAATTGAACGGTACGGAAACGACGGCCTGCTGTCGTCGACTGCCCTGCCTGGTACTTTTAAAGTCAGGCAGAGTCCTCCGGGCTGAGTATGAAGCGTGCCAAAGACATCACCACAAGCGAACAAATAACAAGAGATGGAAGAATGGGGGAAAGAAAGAGATGGGAACAGAAAAAGGCCGTTTGCAATTCGTCAAATGGCTCTCGCAGCCCTGCTTTTAACCCATCATCCCTTCGCCAAGCATGATGCCAGCTCCGTCGGCCGGCGTCTCGCAACCGCTCGCGCGTCAAGACTTTTCCTCTCCATCGGAAGCCGTGGGGCTCATGCTGTCGAGAGGTACCGTGTGTAGGGCCGGCCGAGATGGTCCGTGGTTGTCGCCGTCTTCCTCCTTTCGCCTCAGCACCGACTTGACCCAGTCGCCCACCTCGGCGTCTTCCTTGTCGTCGGCACTCAGTCGTATTCTGCCGACTTCTTCGGCGATCTTGTCTGCCTCTTCGCAGTCCTCGACCTCTTCGGTAATGGTTTGCGGCTTGGACAAGGGCTTAAGCCACGGGTGGTTGAGAAGGGCCGGGTACGTCGCCCGCATCATGGGTATCTTGTGCAGACAACCCCGGATAAAGTCTCTCGCCATGTCCGAATAGCCTTCTTTCGGCAGATCCGGAGGGTCGCCCTCGACGATGGCCTGTTGCGTGACATGTCAGGGACAAGCAAGGGGGGGAAGGATGAAGTATATATGTTGAGTGACTTACGCTCAACTGGCTGAAAATGGTCGACGACACCTCGGGAGGATACGGATAGCGGCCCGTGGCACATTCGATGACGGTCAAGCCCAGGCTCCAGATGTCGCTCTGCACGCTGTACGTGCCATCGGCGTTGCCGGACTGCGCCATGGCACCACCGGATATCCGCTCCGGGGCCATGTAGCTCTGACAGCCAATGTTGGTCTTTGCTATGCTGGCCACCAGGTTCCCGCTGACGCCAAAGTCGCAAATCTTGACTTGGCCCCTTGTGTTGACGAGGATGTTGGTGGGCTTGACGTCGCGGTGGATGATGTTGTGGTCGTCCTTGAGCGTCTTAAGGCCCATGACGGTGGCGTAGGTGATTTTCCGCAACACGTTTTCCGAGATGCCGCCGTCGTACAGCTTGTCGATGGAGCCACCGTCCATGTACTCGATGCAGATGTATACGGCGCCTTCCTGGAAAAAGGCACCGTAGAAGTCGATGATGTAGGGCGAGATGCACTCGTGAAGGATGACGAGTTCTTTTAGAATGGTGGTGAACTTGGCATCGTCGAGTTCGAGCCGAATCTCCTTCATGGCCATGACCTTGCCTGTGGTGCCGTGACCAGAAGCGGCACCGTTGGACTCGCTCCGCGTGGGCGACGGGTCCGAATGGGCTTTGTGCAGTCGGGTGGCGGAGAGGCCCGGACCGAAGCGCGGCATGGGCGGCTTCGCATGCTTGACCTTGTAAACGGTGCCGTAGTTGCCCTTGCCGAGCTCATCGAGCTTCTCGACCTCGTCGAGCGAGATGCTAAAGGTCTGTCCGTTGGCAAAGGAGACACCGGTGCGCATGATGGTGGCGGCGCCGTCAAACGTGATCCATCCCTTCTCGGCGTCGATGTACTGCTTAAAGTCGTCCATCTTGGAGCGCTGGCCAGCCCCGTTGGACTTGGCGTCGCCAGACTGTTCGCCGGTAATGTCGGAGAGCTTGAAGCCGGGCGAGGGGCTGCCACCGCCCATGCCGGGAAGCTTCATGCCCATACCGAGCTTGTTGGCCCTCCTCTGGCCGAGCGACGGCTGGGGGATCATCGGAGCCGACTTGGGATGCGGGCCAGGGCCCGGCCGCTGCATGGGGGCCGGCATGCGGAGACGGCCGGAAAAGCCATCCCCCGGGCCGGTGGGCGAGGGCGAGCTGAGCGGGCTGGAAGACGGGTTGACCATGCCACCTTTTTGCATCCGCTCCTGATGAAGAGCCCTGGCCCTGGCCATGACGCTGTTGTCCATGGAGATGCTGCCAGCGACCGAAGGCGTGGACTGGTTGGGGTGCCTCGCCCTGCCGAGGAGGCCGCGTGCGGTAGAGTTGGGATTCAGGTTTGGGGGGTCGGAGACTGACCGGAGAGACGGCATCCGCTTCGTCTGCTCGGGGGTGACGGCATCGAGGAACATATTGGGCGAGGACTCGACATGTCGATCGCCACGAGGCTCATCCGGCGTGGCCGGACTGCCGGGGCCGCTCATGGCTGGCCAGACGGCTGAGGCGGTGTATTGCGACGCAGTGAGTGTCGTCGAGGCAATCGTGACGATGTCTTGTGGCGATGCGAGACTCTTGCAGATGCAAAGAGAGAGCGAGAAGAGGAGACGAGGTCGCCCACGAGAAACCGGCTGTGCTTCCTGACCAACGCGTAGCTCAGTGGTACCGCGCTATCTCGCCAGCCGGGCAAACAGCGAATAACGACGTTATAGCGCTATCTATCGGATAATCTTTCGTCAGAAGCCCTCGATACCTGCTACCGGTACGCACGCCTGTAGGTAGGTACCTACCTATGTAGGTAGGTAGGTCTGGCCACATGCTGCGGGAACTTCGACGAGACGGTTGGGCAGAGGCCTGGCGAGCAGCTGGGCTAGACAGGGGCTGGGGGTAAAGGGGGCCTGCGCGGGGACGGAGCTAAGCGGCCCCAGTGATTTGCGAGAGGAAAGATGGCGAGCGCAGAGGCCGATCCAGGCCGGGACGGCCACGTGCAAGGCATCTGGATTTGATAGCTCAGCTTAGCAGGCAGCAAGCCTTTGCTACGAGATTGGCAGGGACGGGCTGCCCAGTTGGCTACGTAGGTAGGTAGGTAGGTGTCTCCTGGAAGCCCTCCATGTGTAGTATGTATGTATTCTTTCCAGGCTGTTCCCTTCAAATTCCCTGCGGCTGTTGGAGGCGAAGACTGACGCCATGACGTAGGTATCCAATCCACGGTTCCACTCGGTATGTCGCAACTATTGACCGAGCCCAACACGTTAATGGCGCCATCAAACAAGCTCGTCGCTGCACCGCCTGCGACGTCGTCATCTCGAACTTGTGCACTCATCTCGCTGATCTCTCAGCGGCTGCTGGGAGGCGATGAGTCATCAATACATAGTGATGTCACGTTTGCGGGCACTGAGCAGCCTGGCCTTGCCCGCCTTTTTGCGAAAGCATTCGTACGGGGATCGAGATGCAGCACTTATAGCCTGCCCTGGCTGTCCACCTGCTCAGACAACGTGCGGCGTGTATCATGGACTGCCTGCACGGTCGGGAACGCGAGGCTACAGAGCCGGCTTTGGTGGCAGCCGCCGATTGGCCGCCAATCGCATGCCCAGACATGATGCTGCAGACGCGGGGGGCCTTCTGTATGTATGTATGTACGAATAGTACATACATAATGTGCCTCCCTTTTCGTGGCCTCTATATTCGTACAATTATATGGATGTACATACATGTATGTCGCCTGAGTGTTACCTGGCTCGGTGCTTTTGCCAAGGAACTTACACCAGCGACGCGACTGAGCTGCATCCTTTCTCTCGCTCAATAACCGAACAGACTGCGGTGATTCCCTCTACGCTAAAGGAGGTGATGCAGATTCAAGGCATCGCCAAGAAATTGATTACTAAGATCTTTCTTGACCGATCTGGCGTACCTAGGTATCCACCACCCTGATTCGCCTCTTCCCTCGCAGACTCGCATTCTCACAGACTCGCACCAACAAGCGTCTCCCCCTCCACAACAAAGATACGGCCTTGGCGCTGCGGACAACCTGCCGTGCTGCGCCTTGCTTGCCTCTCTTCCTGCGGCTGATGACGCATTGAGCCTATCCGTTTGCGCGCCAGCCGCAACCCTTTCCGTCCATTTAAGCTTAACCCCCGAATCAACCCCCCGAACCAACCGCAGTCGACCTTTTCCATCTCCTTTCTCCGCCTCACTCCCGCGTCCGTCTCGGTCCCTGACGACGCGCCATGGACTCTGCCAACTCGTTCGCCGGGCCCGTCTCCTACCGTCTGGCTCATGTTGTCCGGGATGCCTACGACTACCCCATGGCCGTCCTCCAAGGACAGCCGTCAGGCCATCCTTCGCTCCCTCATCTGTGTCTCCTCGTCTTTGAGGCCGTTCTCGAGGTCGTATGCGTCAGTCTTCCGGGCTACATCATCGCCTGGCTCGGCCACTTTGATGCGGACAAGCAAAAATTCCTCGCCAACCTCAACGTCATGTTGTTTACTCCATGCCTCAGTAAGTCTCGGCCCCGTAAAGCGACGAAACGCTGACAAACCTTGACAGTCTTTACAAAGCTGGCCTCGCAGCTCAACGCCGAGAAGCTGACCGAACTCGCCATAATTCCCGCCATCTTTATCCTGCAAACCCTGGTTTCGTGGATCGTGTCCACTCTCATATCCAAGGCATTCCGTTTCAACCGACGAGCCTCCAACTTTGTCACCGCCATGGGTGTCTTTGGCAACTCCAACTCGCTGCCCATTTCTCTCGTCCTCTCCCTCTCACAGACCATCAAGGGCTTGCACTGGGACCGCATCGCTGGGGATAACGACGACGAGGTCGCCGCCCGAGGCATCCTCTACCTCCTCATATTTCAGCAGCTTGGTCAACTGGTTCGATGGAGCTGGGGATATCACGTGCTGCTCGCTCCCAAGGACAAATATCCCGAATATCAGCAGCAGTTTGCCGAGGAGGGCTCTGCCCGCTGCGAGGCCCACAACGAGCACGAGACCCGTGGGCTTATTGACGGCCTCGACGACCCAGAGACGGAAGACGACGAGCGCCACAGTGTCGACTCTCGCACCTATGTGCCCGACGGCCAGACCCCGCTTGCCGGCACCTCGAGAACCTCTGCCGAATCGAGCGACGACGAGTTTGTGCCAAAGAAGCAGCAGCATCCCAAGTCGACTCCACGCAATGACGTGGTCCCCAGGAGTGCACCCGAAACCCTGGCGTTTCCACGAGTCGGTGGCAGCGCTTTCCGCAGTCAACCCTTTTCCCGGCCCGATGGCGTTTGGGCTTCGTTCAAGGCATCGGCCGCCAAGAGGAGTCGATCTCTACATGGCCGGACGTCCCGTTACCTGACCGACATGTGCGAGAGAATACCGAAACCGGTGCGCGTCCCCATGTCCGTCTTGGTCAAAGCCTCGAGAAAGATGGCGTACCTCATTTGGGAGTTTATGAACCCACCGCTGTGGGCGATGCTCATTGCCATTACGGTGGCATCGATCCCCGCGCTTCAAAAGCTCTTTTTCGAAGAGGGGACCTTTATCAATAACAGCGTAACGAGCGCCGTCAAATCAAGCGGTGGCGTTGCCGTCCCTTTGATCCTGGTCGTTTTGGGCGCCAACCTGGCGAGGAACACAATGGCACGAGACGACAACCACGACCCTGAGGAGGAGCAGCTCGGCTCCAAGCTGCTGGTGGCTTCGCTGCTAAGCCGCATGGTCTTGCCGACAGTCATCATGGCCCCGATACTGGCTCTCATGGCAAAGTACCTGCCCGTCAGCATTCTCGACGATCCCATCTTCATTGTCGTCTGCTTCTTACTCACCGGTGCCCCGAGCGCGCTTCAATTGGCTCAGATATGCCAGATCAATGGCGTGTACGAGAAGACGATGGGCCGTGTGCTCTTTCAGAGCTATGTCGTATGGTGCGTGACCTCCTTCCGTCATGATGACCGCGTTACGATTCTGACCCTCCGTTAGGATTCTTCCATCTACGCTATTGCTCACAGTCATGGCATTGGAGGTCGTCAAGTTGGCAGCTGTGCCGTGAGTCTGTGAGCACATACAATGTACAACTTCTTTTACCCTGACCCCTGCGTCTTTCATTACGTATGGAGGCGCCAAACTGGCCTGTTGGGCACGGCAACGGCTTCCCTGATGTTAATGCTGAGTCGTGGAAACGGAAGACTAGTCGCCATGGTTATGGGTGCGTGACGGTCAAACGAAGTAATGTCATATGTAATAGATAGCGATGAAAGAAGGGAGCGTTTTATAGTCTTAGCGGACCGTACTCGACCAAGAAACCCGGACAAGACCGTATCGGCTATGGGTAGCTACAATGAAGCTCAGAAGGGGCTATTCGCAAGCTGGCAGCCGAGAGAGCGGCAAGGAGCGCGAGGCCGCCAATAGTAGTACCTCTCATTTCCATCGTCTCTCACAGCTCAACTAGCAGTCTCGATCCTTGTACTCAAGAATTAATCTCATCGCCTTCACCTCGTCTATGTTTCTTCACGGGGCCTGTTCATGGCGATAGGCGCAGTCGGGCAAGAGATCGGGTCGTCGACCGTCGGCATCTTAGGGTAGGCGAGTCAGAGGTGTCGTGGGCTCTGGGGAGACCCGTTGAGACGCGCTGGAGGTTTTGGGGAGACCTTTTTGGTGTTGATGACTATCTAGCGACAGAGAGTCAACAGGTAGGAAGGAAAGGCCGATGACGGTGGCTTCAATCGAGCGCCATGAGCAATGTCCTCGCCCCCGAATCATCATCGGCTCTTAAGCTCGAGATGGTCGTCACATGAAAGTCACGACCGCCATCACAGCAACACCAACTAATTGCTACGGTTTCGCCACTACAGGCCCTCATGGCGTTCAGGTGGATTAGCAACCCTCTCTAGCCATCACTGCCTCAACGGTTCCCGCCGTTACTGCAACGGCTCCGGCTTGCGAACGTCCTTGATGTCCACTTGCGCATTCACTTTTGGAGGCTCCAAGGCTGGCCTGCGGGCACCGGCTTCATGGATCGATATATATGCTGGGCCGTAGACACTTGGCTGGAAGACGGCTCGCGATGGTCGATGCTGGCAAGTAATAATGTCACATGTATTCTTCATAGACAGCGGGGAAAGTGACGGAGCAGTCTAACTTGTGCTTGCATCTCAGGGTGCCCCGTTGACACCCGACTCGGGTATCAAGGACCAGTCTCTGACGGTGCCCTTCCAATCGCTGATCCGAACGTCCTTGATATCGACGACTATGACTCTGACCTCTTCGCCGGCGACAAAATGGCTGTTGGCGCCGGTCTCTTGCTGTCCCTCGTCAAAAGTATTGTTGGCCAGGTGAGTGTCGAGATAGAACTTTTCTTGGTCGGATCCCTCGGGAGCGAGTCTGGCGGCGCCGCTGATGGTGGCGCTTATACTGGAGATGGCGGACGTGTTGAGGTTCAGGAGAAGGGCCGCCAGATTGGAGCGAGGCTCGGGGACGGGGGAGCCGACGGAGGGGCGGCGGCCGGAAGTCGGGGGGCGATGAGAGACCCCTAGATTGTCAGCGGAAGCTGTACGGATCTATATAGATCTAGATGCGCGGACAGACAATCGTGGACGAGCAGGGAGACGTTTGGATTTGAGAGGATGCTCGTAGTCTTGCGGGAGGCAGGGTTCGTGGTCAGGACGATGACGGGACGAGTCGAGTAGGGCGAAGACGGGAGGTAAGTGTAGTTCATGAGGGAGACGTGGGGAACATTGTCGGTGCAGGTAGCGAAGTGAAGCTGAGAGCGCAAGCTGAGCGTAAGTTGAGCGTAGGCCTCGTCCACCTGTTGTACGTACGAATCGGGCGTTTTCGAGGCATTGAACCACTTCTGGAGGCAGAGCGTGGGTCATCTGCCGGTGAGTGTCGCCCTGAGAGGCCTCGTAGTTGAGCGGTATCTTGTCCATGGCGAATTTCGGAGGAGAGACGAGGTTGACGATGTTGGAGCGGTTGAAGCAGATGCTTGTGAGACGGACGCTCTGTCTCTCGTGACTTCGTCGATGAATGAGAGTTGCGATGCTGACTCATGGTGACGTATGTAGGCGGGCGGCTATCCGCGGCCAACTGCGGTCTGCGGGAACGCTCAGGTGAAGTTCGTATGGCTGCTAATTACCTATTCGTACAGGTAGGTAGGGAGATGGCGTCTCAGCCGAGTCTCGCTACTTCGTACTCTGCCTCGTTCACCGCCGCGGCTCTCTCGTCCGCCAATTGCTCATCGCCGCCATGCGTTCTGTCCGGACTCGTGGCCTTCGCTCTGCCTGGGCGCTGCGACGGCTCAACTCGACCAGTTGCAGGGCGCTCGAGTCGGTTCTCATCGCCAACCGAGGCGAGATTGCGTTACGAATCAACCGCACGGCGGAGCGGATGGGGATCCGGGCAACGACGGTCTATACAGACGTTGACGCCGACGCATGGCACGCCTCGGCCGGCTTTCGATCTCTGGGCCTCGGAACGGCCAACGGATACCTCGACGGCGATAAGATGATTGCGCTGGCCAAGAGACACGGCATCCAGGCGCTCCATCCAGGCTATGGCTTCCTATCGGAGAATGCGCAGTTCGCGCGTCGGTGCGAGGACGAGGGCATCGTCTTTGTCGGCCCACCAGCGTCTGCCATGGCCGACATGGGCGACAAGGCGCGCAGCAAGGAGATAATGACGGCCGCAAACGTCCCCTGCGTACCGGGATATCACGGCTCCGAGCAAGGGGAGCATCAGCTGCGACGACATGCCGAGGCCGTGGGCTTCCCCGTGCTGCTCAAGAGCGTTCGCGGAGGCGGCGGCAAGGGCATGCGCATCGTGGCCGGCGCCCAAGAGTTTGCGACGCAGCTCAAGAGCGCGCGAGCCGAAGCGAGGGCTTCGTTCGGTGAAGGCGGCGAGGTGATGCTGGTTGAAAAGTACATCGTTCGGCCGCGGCATGTCGAGGTGCAGATCTTTGCTGACCGTCACGGCAATACGGTGGCCCTGGGCGAACGAGACTGCAGCATCCAGCGAAGGCATCAGAAGATGTTGGAGGAATCTCCTGCGCCGGATCTCGACGACGGGACTCGGCAGGATTTGTGGGAAAAGGCCCGGAAGGCGGCATCGGCGGTGGGTTACGTCGGCGCCGGTACGGTCGAGTTCATCCTCGACAAGGACAGCGGACGCTTCTATTTCATGGAGATGAATACGCGGCTTCAGGTCGAGCATCCGGTCACGGAGATGGTGACGGGTCTGGATCTGGTGGAGTGGCAGTTCCGCATCGCCGCCGGGGAGACTCTTCCCCTGGACCAGGCCGAAGTCGAAGCCCGGATGCGGACGCGCGGCTCGGCCATTGAAGCCCGCGTCTACGCCGAGGATCCGGACAGAGCCTTCATGCCGGACTCGGGCAAGCTGGTGAGGGCCGAACTGACGGGGGCCGACGATGATGACGTCCGGCTGGACCGGGGGTTCGGAACGGGAAGCGTCGTGTCCGAAGCCTACGACGGCATGATTGCGAAACTCATCGTACGAGGCGACTCTCGACGCCAGGCCGTGGCCAAACTCGAGGCAGCACTGCGAAAGTTTGAGATTGTGGGCGTCAGCACCAACGTCGAGTTTCTCAAACGCGTCTGCAGCACGCCAGCCTTTATAGAAGGCGATGTCGAGACGGGCTTCGTCGACAAGTGGCGCGACCATCTCTTCGCCGAGATGGCTGTCCCCCCTGAGGTGTACGCCCAGGCGGCCCTCGGCATCTTGGGACGCGAGCGGCTACGTCAGGGGAGAGCCGCGCCGGCCAACGGGGAGAGTCTCGGCTTCGGTGACGCGGCTGAGCGGACTGTCACGCTGCGAGTCGTCGGTCGAGGAGAGGGAGAGGAGGAGGAGGAAGCGCAGGTGGGCATCAAGCAGACGGGCCGAGGCCGGTTCGATGTTACCGTCGAAGGAAAGGATGAGCCGATTGTCTTTAAAGACGTGCTCAGCTCATCGACGCTCACGACGGTACAATCTCGTTTCCCCTCTGAGAAAATCGCCTCGACCGTCGTTCTACGTGACTCCGACTTGGACTCTGAGAAGACGAGATTAACCGTGTTTCAACATGGCGTCAAATGGGAGCTCCAGCTCGTGCCTCCCAAGTGGTTCGAGGACGCGCTCGGTCTCAAAGAGGTGACTGCCTCTGTTGCGGCGCCGATGCCGTGCAAGGTGTTGAAGATTGAGGTTGCTGAAGGGGAGACGGTCATGAAGGGGGATCCTCTGGTCGTGTAAGTGAAGTCGAGCGCAAGGCTTGACGAGGCTAACGCTCCATATCAGCATCGAAAGCATGAAGATGGAAACGCTCATTCGCGCCCCAAAGAAGTCTATAGTGAAGAAGCTTCCGCACAAGGAGGGGGTAAGTTCTTTCTTTGAACCATGCATCTCACGGACCCATTTACATGTACTCACGGGTGAAACGTAGGATATCTGCAAGGCGGGCACGATACTTGTCTTTTTCGAGGAGGAGGATGGATGATATGGAAGCATCGACCAAGTAGATGAGGGCGTCGCTTTTGACTGCGGAAGTCGAGACAGTCGAGATACATGGATCAAGCAAGGGCTCGGCAGCGACGAGATAGCCGAGTAGGCAGTCTTTCTTAGAGTCATAGGGGACGGGCTTCCTTGACCCTCTCTTCTTCTCCGTTCTCTCCGTTCCCTTGCCTACTAGTTCCGTTTGCCGTCCTTCCTACCGTCCTGCCCCATGATTACTTCACCGCGTCTGCATTTGCGAAGGATCATCGGGCAGATGGCGGCTCACTTTGGATTGCTTGGCAGCCCTACGAATCCGAGTCCACCACTCATTGAGGCGCTGTAAGAAGCTCGGATCGTCGGGCGAGACGTATAGGTAGTAGGTCTTGGGAGCGTCGATGAGATTCTTTGCCCCCCTCTTGTACATTAGCATCGATATACGTGTGACCGGGTCTCGAGGGAAGACGACGAACCTCTGTCATGGCCAAGGTGACGAAGCCAATTACAAAGGCTACCCAGGCAAGCGTTCCTCTCGTGTCGAGGAATTGATTCCCTCCTCGGAACTCGATGGTGCCAGTGGACCGGCCGTTGTGAGGAAATATGTTTTGGAAATTCCATAACACATAGCGAGAGCTCTGCATGTACATGCACAGTTCCTTTTCGTCGAGACATGCCTTGACGTCCGCCGCGACGCGCCTCAACACGGCGACAGACGGCTGCTGACCTCGCGCCGGCAGGGCACGATTCAGGCCCGAGCCGACGCTCCTGGAGTTGGCGAGACAGTACTTGTTCTCTCGTCTAGGCGGCGAAAGAATGCTCGCGACGAAATGCTCGTAGATGACGGTCGACAGGGCGATTGTCTTGAGAGTCGGTAGGGAGAAACGACTGCGGCGGTTCAGGGGCGTGATGTGGACGTGTCCTCCGCAAGAGAGATGCCGCTGCGGACTGAAGTGAACGCGCATGGCTTCCCAGAACTCGGCGAGGATGACGGACAGCGGCATCTTGGTGTTTAGCTTGGGGCTGACAACCTCCATGCATACGTACGCCAGGGGGCTGCGCTTGAGGGAGCCGTCTCTGGTGACGAACCAATGACCGCCGTGGTATTCCGGGTGCTTGGAGTAGCGGCTGCAGTCGTCCCAGACTGCGGGTAGGCCGCGGTTGATGAGCCGCTGAGCGAGGTGGCGATACCAATCTACCGTCTTCCTCGGCGTTCCGTAGGGGCGTCCGACGGCTTCGATTTCGACGCCGATGTTGAAGTGGCGAGTCATGTTCAAGATGTTTTATCCGTCTGAGACGAGCAAGAGAGCCGGCTTACAGAGTCCTGAAGTCTCTCCTTTTTTCATCTTCAACTTCTACCCCCTGCTCACGCGTGCACGCTTTTGCTGCCCAAGTCAGCCTCACTTTTGCTGCCTTGTCTGACCTCTATTGGTATATGTTGGTACATGGTCATTCTGCCCTCCCTCCGTTCCCCCGTCCATCCATGTCCTCCTCTCATCCTCTCGTTTTCCCCTTCCCTATCCATCCCAACTGCGACCCCTGGTTAGCTCTTCACACTCCCCGCCCCCCCCCCCTGAATCATGGCGTCTCCTCGGCGATACCTCGCCTACGGGAGTAACCTCCAGCTGGAGCAGATGGCCCGAAGATGTCCCAACAGCAGCTACCTCGGCTTGGGCACCCTCGCTCATTACAGGTGGCAAATCAACCAGCGCGGCTTCGCCAACATTGTCCCGGCAAAGGAAGATGATGAGATCCAGGGGCTCGTGTACGAGATCGACGCCGTCGACGAGGCCCGCCTCGATCTGAACGAGGGCGTCGCTACAAGGGCGTATCAGAAACGCTTCTTGCCTGTCCTGCTGCGTCGTGCGGCTCCGGATCTCTATCGCCGGCCTGTTGCTTGGGTGGTGGGAAAGGGAGGGATCAATACCGTGCTCGGATCTGTTCAGGCTCCGGTGCCTCCGACCTTGGAGCACGACGTATTGGTTTACCTCAGTTTGGATCACGTTTGTGACAGCGAGCCGAGGAGCGAGTACGTGCGGCGCATGAATCTTGGTATCGCTGATGCTCGATGGCTCGGGCTGGATCAAGGTTATATCCTCCGTGCCATCAGGCCGTTTATCCCGGAAAGTGACGGTGAGCGGACCGGTGAGCGGACCGGTGAGCGGACCGGTGAGCGGACCGGTGAGCCCGCTCCGGCTCGGAAGAATGCCGTCGTCTCCCGTCCTGACCAGCAGGTCTCTCCTCTGGCCCGCCGACGACGACGAACGCCAGTGGAAACGGACCGTAGCGGCTTCGTTCAACGTCCATCTGTCGTCGCCGTCGAGAAGAGAGTGGGACGGGTTGGAGTGGACGTCTTCTCTATAGAGTCGTCTGGGAGAGAAACATGCCACAAGTCCATCACATCAGCCTCCCTTTCACCACGATAGTCATCGATCCGTCACCTCTTCCGCCCCGTTAAACAAAGCCAAGTCAGAGTCTGAGACGGCACACGTCGAGGGAACGTCCGTCTTCTTACTCCGAGGCACGGCCATCCGAGCCAGCGGATCCGTGACGCTCTCACACAGCCATTTGATCAGCGTCCTGGGCCGTTGCAACACATGATCCCCCCCCCCCCCCCCGGTGTGAACAAGGACGGTGGGCCGGTAAATCGCCTTGAGCGGCGCCCTTCTCCCTACCTCGATCCTTTCGACGAAGAGGCCCGGAGCAAGGTCAAACAGATAAGTGACGCCCTGACGTCCGGCGGCCGCTTCCGTGACGAGTCCCCCGCTGACGAGGTCGATGCACTCGTAGACCTCGAGCCGGCTGCCGGCGTTACGGGCCGGCCACTTGAGAGAGAAGACGCTGGAAGCCAGCTGAAGCCGGTGGGCGAGGTCTGCCGCAGGTTCGACCATGGTCTCACGAACCGACTCTCGTAGATGGGCGGGCGACGAAGAACGAGGTACTACTGTTGATAGCAGCGAGGCCAGGTCTTCGGACACGAGGGAGATGTAGGCGTCTCGTCGGGAACGGAAGAGCGGCTGGCTGGTTAAGGCTGTGAGGGTCTCGCTGCGCCATTCTCGGCATCGTGCTGCGTCTTGTATTGTCTGTCAGTTGGGTAGTTGTTTTCGATATACACTGCAGTAGTTGTCACGGATGCATCTAGCATCATGGGATACGGACTGACCTCTCGGCAACCGCGACATGGTCTTCTGAAGCTCATCGATCCAGCGGATTGTAGCCTCGTCGGATGAGCCGTCGAGCGGACAGTAAAACGACTTGGAAAAGAAGGCCAACCAGAGATGATACATGATGACGGCAATGACATGATGCTCTTCCGCCTCATGAGCTCCGAGCCACCTCTTGGCCGGCTCACGAATCAAGGAAGCAAACCGAGCCGCCAACCCGGCCAAAGGCCTGGCTCCCAACCTTGCAGCCTCGAAATGGTCCAGCACAGCCGCAATCCAATTCTGAACCCATCGCTGGACCTTTCCGCACAACTGCTTGTATCCCTCCTGGGCCTCGGCCTCGGAAATGTCCCTCCGACGCGGCTGCAGGCGGAGGATGTGGTCTCGCGCGTCCTGGAGCTGCTTCGTCTTCGACTTGGATTGGCTTCGGGCGTCGGCGAGTTCTCGTTTCAGGGAGTCGAGCTTGCGGTTGAGCTTTTGGTTTTCGCGCTCTTGGTGCTGGAGTTCGGCTTGTCTGGCGTCGATGACTTGTTCGTGGAAGCGATGGAGGCGTGAGTCTTGGGTGGACTTTTGGGTTTCCTTCTTCTTCATCATGCTTCTTTCCATTATGCCGAGAATGGATGAGTATGTTGCGAGATAAAACAAACTTGCCGAAGTCGTCATCCGTCCCCATCCATCCATCCATTTGGGCTTCAACCCGAAAGACAACGCCACATGATTGGGCTGCAACCAACAACAAGGTCGTCTGACCAAGGCGGAAATGCACGCGTGACATAGGCTCGTCGGGTAGAAACGACTCGCTCCTACATGTAATGTGATCCCGAGCCACGATTCCGTGAGAATGCCGCCGGAAAGGAGAATCATCGTGTCCATTGACTTTGGAACAACATTTTCCGGCGTTGCCTGGGCCGAATCCTCAAAGGTATAGATACCATCCGATCCGAAGCCGGACGAGATGCAGCTCACGAGATATCCCCCATGTCGTAGCCTCACGTCCAGCACGTCATCTCCAGCTGGCCAGCTTCAAACTCCTTCAAGAGCAGCCTCAAGGTGCCGACGGAGCTGCGCAGGGTGGCCTCGGGCTGGCAATGGGGCTTTCAGATCCCGGATGGCGTCAAGAGACACCGCCTCTTCAAGTTGTAGGTGGCCAGCTCGACTCCCGCCTGCAGATTAACACAGTCACAGGAAGCTGGACGAGCCTGGCAGGGCGGGCAAAGACGACGACTCCCCCCTGGAGCTCGCAAAAGTCTACTTCTCGTGCCTACACACGCACTTCGTCAGCGTCTTGGAGGAGCGTCTCTCGCCCGGCGTCGTCCGATCCACACCCATCGACTACATCGTTACCGTCCCGGCCATATGGTCAAACGCAGCCAAGCTGTTGACGGAGAGAGCGGCCGCCATGGCCGGTTTCTGCGGGAAGCAGCGGATCCAGCTCATCTCCGAGCCTGTGCGAGAGACTCGACCCCCTATCCCTATCCCATGTCATGACTGACGCTCTACACGTACATACTCTAAGGAGGCGGCCGCGCTTTATACAATCAAGAAGCTCAGCCCATCGATGCTACAGCCAGGCCGCAAATTCGTCGTCTGCGACGCCGGCGGCGGTACCGTCGATCTCATCTCCTATCAGGTCTCTCGCACCGACAGGCTCGAGATCAAGGAGGTTACGGAGGGTACGGGTGGGCGATGTGGCTCTTCGATGCTCAACAAGAGGTACCGTCGGTTGCTGAGGCAGACCCATGGCGAGAAGCACTGGCCGGATGAGCAGTTGATGGCGGCCTTGAACGACTTTGAGTTGGTGAGTTTTTTTTTTTTTTTTTTTTTTTGCTGCGAGCTTCGTCGTATACATACCCTCTCTGACTGCAGGCCATGACGCAGTTTAAGAAGGGCTTCGTCCCCCAGGGCGAACCGCTGACTGTGCGTACCAACGAGAGTCTCGGCCTCGGAAAGAACCGCTTCACGCTGCCGCAGAATGAGATGGCCTCTCGCGTCTTCGAGCCCGTCATCCAGGACATCGTCTGCCTGATACAAGAGCAGATATCCATGGCCGGAAGCGACGTCTCGGCCGTCATGCTGGTCGGAGGCTTCGGACAGAGCCAACATCTCAAGAGGCGGGTCAAGGAGGCCGTAGCTGCCGGCCTCAAGGTGCTCCAGCCGGATAACGGGTGGATCGCCGTCGTCAAGGGGGCGGCCATGTATGGACTTGGGCAGTGTCAGCCGATGGCCGAGGTTGAGGTTGCGTCGCGGGTGGCGAGAAGATCGTATGGGACTTGTTTACTTGCCAAGTTCAACATGATGAGGCATGATCCCAAGGAGGCGTGAGTTGTGCTTGAAACACTGAGAGACTTGAGCTGACGAGAGATTGATATCTAGGTTTTGGTCTGCGAAAGAAGGACAGATGGTGACGACGGAAATGTGTTGGTTCATACGCAAGGTCGGTTATCGCTGTCCCTCTTCTCGTCATCATCTTTCCCCTTGCAATATCCCAGATACATACATACGTCTCACGAGCCGAGCCGTCATGAGGACAATACATATATATATGCCTGACAGATCCCAGGGCCAGTCCTACCCTCAAGGCACCCCCTCCACCATCGATTACCAGTGCGACATTCCCGTCGGCACGGGCCACGCACCGCAGACGGAAATCGAGATCTTCAGCCACGATCAAGACGCTACGCCCCCGAAGCACGTCAACTCGCAGACCCGCTGCATCGCCACCCTCTCTCTTGACCTGACTCAGATCCCCGACCAAGTCAAGACGGCAGCTGGAGAGACGAAGCTGGGAAGTCATCGCTATTACTGCCTCAGCGGCGTGATACAAGCGCGCTACGGACCGGCCATGGTCAAGTATTCGGTGAAGCTGGCTGGTGAGTTTTGCGTATTCTCTTGCGAGTCGAGAGGTGCATATGCAGCTGACGGGTTTAGGCGTTACGCATGATGCCATCACGGTTAGGTACGAGGACTAGACCTGCTGTTGCTGCTTGCTGCTCATCCGATCGTCGTCGTCCGTCGGCGACCCACTCCGTCGACCGGCCCCACTCCGAGTCCGACCGGCCCCGGCCCCACTTCCCCTCTCGCCTGACGCTGCATCTAATCATCGACGGCCCTTATTCAGAAGCCATCGCCGGGGTACATCGATGAATGGGGCCGACATGCCTACTTCGTATGAGAGGCTCGCCTGGCTGGCCGGCCAAGTCCTGCCTTGTCGCCTCGTTCACAATCAATGAGACAACTGTCGGAAGTCTCCGTAGTCGCGCTAGGTTCTTTAGGTATAGCCTCCTATAGGTAGTCTCTTTGTTGTTTGTTTTCCATACCGGCATCTCGGTTCCCGGCTAAGAAAGGAAGTATTCGTACAATAATGTATGTTTGACACTTCTCCCTGAATCTCACCGAAAACACCAACAAAACACATGGCCGTCTGGCCAAGGACCGGCAAGCGGCGGCGCCGTGCCGCAAAGACGGCCGAGCCCAAGCCCGAGCCCAAGCCCGAGCCCAAGACCCGGACTTCCCCCCGGCTCGCGCAGCTCAAGGCGGTGCTGGTCCGGCTCGAGCCCGACGTCGGCAGCGTCTTCATGGCGTTCAAGATGACGATTGCCCCTCTCGTCTGCATATGCCTCATTCAGAGCACCGCATGGACGAACCATTATAAGACCAACGGCTACCTGGTGGCTCTCATAGCTAACCTCGCCCTGCCTTTTCTCCCGCGCGGGACCCTCATCAAGTTCAACGTCCAGCTGGCGCTGGCCACGGCCGTATCTTACTGCTACGTTCTGCTCGCCGGCTGGTGTGGACTCCAGGCGCGCAAGCATACGACGCATAGCCCCGAGCAGCTCAAGGCCTACAACTCGTCTGCTGAGGCCGTAGTTGCCATCTTTCTCATCTTTTGCGTCTGGACCATCTTCAGCCTCAAATCGGCCTATCCTTCCCTCTTCTTCCTCCTCTCCATTGCGGGCATCTATGCCGTGTCCACATTGCCTGGACTGGCGCGAGCTTCGACCATCAAGGACGTCATCAACCAATCCAGCAACGTCGTCGAGAGCTTCCTGACCGGTCAGGCATTTGGCTTCTTCGTCGGCATCGTCATCCTGCCCAGAAGCGGAAGGGATGACTTCCGAAAGGCCTTCAAGGGCTGCCTCGATGGCCTCGTCGTCATCGTTCGAGCCCATGAGCAATGCATGAGCGTCTTCAAGGCCAGACCACCAGACTACGTACCACCGTCACCGACGTCTACGGGAGACGAAGCCGACGAGAGGGCTGCGGCGGCGACGAAGCTGCAGGAGGCACTCAAGGGCTTCACCAACGGCGTCATCAAGGCGCGCGCCGCGGCCGCCCATGCCAAGCTCGAGCTGTCCTTTGGTCGGCTGGATAACCGGGAGCTCCGACAGATGATGTCCGGGCTGATCGATCTCGTGCCGCCGGCTTCCGGCTTGTTCGCCGTCGCTGACATGCTCAAGGGGGCAATCGACGGCTCCCTAAAGGCCGATATGGAGAATGAAGCAAGGAGACGACGAGGTACAGATGCCACACTCGATGGACGAGACGAGGAGGAAGATGATGATGGGCGAGAACAAGAGGAGGAAGCTACCCACGACTGGCATCAACTCGAAGAAGCCATCCTCCAACATCTGCACAACATGTCCGAGGCGATAGTCAACGGGGTAGAGCACGCCAAGTTGCGCTTCCACTTGACCGCCGACAAGCTCAAGCTTCCTTTTCTTCACAGGAACCAGGAAGAAAGCGCGAGTGCTCCGCCTTCACCCCGTCCGGGAGACGAGAACTTCCTCGAATCGTTTCGCGGCGTCGTCGAGCGAGAGTGTGACGTCGGTCAGGGAAAAGACGGTTCGGGCGGCGAGAAGCTGATGGATCATTACATTCGTCATCGGCCTAAAGACGAGGACCTGAGTCGTGTCACGACGGAGAAGCAGCTTGACTACGTGAGATACGTCCTACTCCTGCATGTAAAGCCTCCCGTCAACTCATCCTGCATACATGTACATGAGAGCCAACTGACAAGGCTACAAAGTCTCAAACCCTCCTATCTTCCCTCTCAAACGAGCTCGAAGGCCTTCTCATCACCGCCGAAGACTACTACGGAAAGCCCTCACGGCTCATCATCCCACACCTTGGCCATCTCGACTGGCTCAAGGTGTTTCGCCTCAATCGCAAGACGACGGATGACTCCGGCGTCGAGCTCGGCGCAGGCTTTCGAAAGAGGGACCCGGATCACGTACCGCCGGTCAACGCCTTCGAGAGGGTCGGAAACTACATCAGGCTCATACCGGCAGCCTTGCGATCCGAACACGCAGCATATGGGCTACGAGGAGCATGTGCCATCATGACCATCGCTATAGTCGCTTTTCTGAGATGTTCCCAATCCTTCTTCTTCAGACAGCGCTTGCTATGGGCCCTCTTCGCCATTATAATGTCTCTGGGACGGACTTCGGGGAATTCCAACTTCCTCCTGATGAGCCGCACAGTCGGAACCATAGCTTCAATGTTCGCCAGCTACATCATCTGGTATATCGTCGATCAGAAGACGGCGGGTATCTATGTCTTTCTCGAGCTATGGCTGTTCTTCCTCTGCTACTTACGTATGTACGACCATCTCTCCCCTTTCTTCATCAAACATCGATCGAGTCTCGTTTACTTACATGATACGTGCGTCAAAAGTTCTCAAATTCCCTCCCTACTCCAGCGCCATCTTCGTCGCCGTGTTTACCACCATCATCATGATCTGTAACGATCTACAGATTAGAAAGATTGGCGCCTCGAAGCTCGAGACTCAGTTCACCGTCTACCCTCCCTTCGTAAACTTCCCATACAGATTGGCCATCGTCTTGTTAGGCGTCGCTACTGCTTACTTCTGGACCGTCTTTCCCTTTCCTCTGAGCGAACATGGCCAACTCCGTCAAGAGGTTGGCAGTTCCTTTAACCTCCTGGGCAACTACTACTCCTGCATCAGCCAGGCCGTCATCTCCCGCTTGGAGGGCAGCTTTGGCGATCCACGAGACGAGGCCAGCCCCGGCTTTTACATCCTCGCCGCTCGTCGCCGCATCTTTCGCAAATATCAGACCAGCAACACCGCCGCTCGCTCGGATCTTGGCCTCGTCGACTGGGAGTTTTCTCTCGGCGGCAGGTTCCCCAAGAAAATCTACGGCGAGATACTATCTCTTCTCGACCGCATAGCGAGCTACATGACCCTCACGGGCTACGCTTCCCGGACCTTCCAAGGCCTGTCAGACACTTCAGCCTGGCGCTTTGTCGACGAGGACGACGTCACACGCTCTCAACTACTGATTGAAGGCGTCACCACCCGCATGGTCGTCCTTCACTCGGCCCTGAGCCAGGCTCATCCCCTGCCTCCCCAACTTCGAGAGCTGACCCGAGCTCATATGCCCGAGTTCTCCAGCGAGATCAGAAGCGAAGGCGTGGCCGCTGCGGCCCTCATTCACGGCGTCAACTCGTACATAGTCCGTGATATAAATCGGCTCACGCAGCTCGTCAAAGATCTCGTCGGAGAGCTGGACTTTACCGTCACCGTCGAGACTGACGGCGAGATTCCGCTCGCCTCTGCTAGAAACTCTCGGCCGTCGACATGAAGCTGGCATCTTACATGGGAACGTAAGCGAAGCTGTGAATTGTTGATACAAGACATAAAAACTCGAGCCTTTCAACCGTACATATTCATCCATGTAAATCTTCCAAGTCTGGCAGACAAGGCCCCTGTTTTTTGCCAAAGAGGCCACCGCTGGCACCACTATAACACCTCTTCACTGCGTCTTCCAATGCGGACGGGATAATCTTGACGGAGCAGATTTGCTTCTCCTCGTCACAAGGGAACAGGCTCGACTTCTCCCCTGGCGGCAGCTTCCATTCTTCTTTCAGCTTCTTTATCGCGTCGGCCTGCTTGTTTCGGTAATCTTTATCTGCCTTTTGTACCTCCTTCTTGGGTTCTCTCGTCGCCTCCCGAGTTTTGCGGCCTCGTCTCTGTTTGCAAGGGTGGGAGGATCTCTTGCAGCAAGCGGATACTGTTAGGCCTGGGGTCATGTATCGAGGGGCGGGGGTCGACATACCTTGAAAACCTGTGAGTCCTTGTAGAGCGTGCACACTACTTTCTTTACTTTCTCCTTCTTCTTGGAGGCGATCTTCTCGGAGGCGATCTTGCATGAGCCTACGTCCGAAGCCTGGAAGAGGCCCGTCTCGTGACAAAATTGTAGGCAAGAGGTCGGTTTTGGACAATCTTTGAGCGGGAGGGCTGGGAGAGTTGAACTGCTTGTTGTATTCCCGTGCGGTAAGGCGGTGGCGACGCCCAGAAAGAGGGCAACCAGGAGGTCAACGGCTTTCATGTTGATGATGGCTTTGATGTTGACTGTTGAGAGATGGCAGCAACAGGGAAGATGTCCTTATTATATATGTACGTACGTATCTAGGCCTACGTGCAATGTTTTCAATACGAGCATGCCACAGGTTGATGGAGAACGCTGTAACAGCCTGTGAAGAAAATCTGTACTTCGTATTGAGTATAATTCCCGACGGCTAGTTGTTCGCTCAAATCGCCTGTCACGATGTTCCGGTAGTACAACTCAATCTATGTATAAACGAATCAGAAATAGGTCATTTGACAACCAAATCTCACTCACACAGCAGTATCTCCCCCTTATCAAACCGTTTGATAGCCCTCCTTGTCGTCAAATTCGGCTCCGTCGTCACCCTCTTCGCCGTCTTCAACCTCCCTCTTATGGGGGTAATCGCAATCGCTTCCTCCACCGCCACAGCAAGCCCGGAAGGAACTGAGTCTCTCTGATATACTGGATGCTCGGCAGTTGTTTTGGTCCTCATGCAGAGATCCTCCCAGCCTGTGGCAACAAGCCCGAGTCCTAGCGAAGCCTATTGCTCCATGATAAGAAATGCATTGACAAGCAAGAGAAGGGGTCGACAGCATGGTGGCAATGGCCAGTGATGCAAAACGTGAGAAGAGCATGTCTGAGAGTGTGGTGATCGGTAGTCGGAGTTGTTCAAGATGGTTATATGTATGTATAAATGTATGTATGTATTGTCAAGATTCGCCTGAGATCGAACGTGTTGAGGGAAGAGTAGCACTGAGAGACGAGACGGAATTGCCTGGCTTTTCTATGTACATCTAGCCATCTTCAAGATTAGGGGTAACAGTTCAAAGAAAGTAATTTTCGCTATGTGCATACATATGTGAGGATCGATATCAGACCACCTAGACTCACGATGCGTTCACGTCGCCATATTCACGACTTGCGCGCTGGTCTAACTTTACAGGCAACATTCTTGCCTTGTATGACGAATGACGACAGTCGATTATCTAGCAGGCTTCGTCCTGTATCGAGTTTCATGATGATTCGCGTCTTTCATGGAATCCATGAGGTCTCTTCAGCAACCAGTAGCAAGTCAAAGCTGCTTCCGCATGATAGCAAGAGTCGTAGCTCTTGCAATCCCCTTTTGGCGGACTCTAGAGATCAACAATCAACTTAAGCTTCACTTCAATATTGTCACGAGAGGGCGCTCTCTTGATACACGTGTGTACAACGTTGAACAACGATTAACGAGCCACTTTTTACGCTTCAAAGTGAGCAATAGCCGGCTGGCTTTTGAAAACTCATCTACACACGATTCACGTGGTGGCTTCTGAATGACGAGTCAAGATAGACACGTTGACGCCTTTGTCGGGAGTTGTTCAGCCACGTCCGTCTCGAAACGTCAGCCTGTCTGTGAGTGGAGATACCGATGTCACCAGACCAAGTAAGAATATGTCAGAACTCCAGTCACTGTCAAGAAGCCGCAGCTCGCGCTTCAGTACTCTGCCAGTCTCTTATCTCGTCGGAATAGCCATTCTGTCCAACATACTGACGCAAAAGCTATCGTCAACTGGGTCTGAACTCCGCTCAGAGATTCTTTGCTGGGCAATCTTGCCCTTCCTCCTCAAGGACAAGACGAGTTCCCGGGTCAAAAGCTTCGACAAGAGGGCCTCCTCAACAAAGGACACATTTCTGATATGGGTCGCAGCCTTGGCCATTGCTCTCGCCAGCTTATGGAGGACGGAGCATGATTTTGTTGACATGACTGTATGATCGAGTCGGCATCCTACTCGGTCGGATCTAATGAAATCATAGCCATCACTTACGCCTCTCTTTCTGCAGCTTCGAAAGAACAAGTATGGACTGCCCAAGGAAGCTGGTTCCTGGCTGGCGAGCACAAGTAGCGGCACGATCCTCACGGCTCTCATCTCAACCTTCGTCTTGACCGGCTGGGATCCGAAGCGCGTTGGCCTTGTTCTCGTCGTTGTTGGTGCGATGGCGGTAGTTTATCTTGTTCTCTCACCCGACTCATTCCCTCTCACATATCTTGACCCTGTGGCTCTTTCGTTGCGAATAGTGCCCATTTTGATCTGTATCTTTATTGCTCAAACACTTCTCTTTGGTGTGTCTGGGCTGGATGCTGGCATACCCTTCGTTGCTGTATCCAAGATCATGTCCTGGGTTCTCGTCTATCAAGTGGTGAGACTCTCGACCACATCCCCACATGTACATGTAGCTGATGAAACCATGTCTAGAGTCGACATACATCGTGGTTAATGGCTACTGCTATAGCGTCGTTTGCCCTTTTGTCGACTCGAGATCCGTTCAAGGCAACCTCTGAACTTCAAGCCCTAGGCCAGGTCATCGCTTCATGTCTTTGCCTGGCGCAAATCGTTGGCATGGTTCCCATACACTCAAAAAGATGGACTCTCTGGCTCTTCGCGCTGTTCCCCATCGTGCCATACGCAATCAACATGGCGACTATTCGAAACGCCACACCACCAATGAACCAACACCATCCAGTAGAGCGTCTTATCCAACATGCTCAGGCCAAGTTTCTGCATCTGAAACAGAGGCAATCGCGAAGCTACGGGGCTGCTTACAACGAATATCATCGTCGTTACAAACTACAGCCGCCTCCGGGGTTTGAGGGGTGGTATAAATTCGCGCTCGCGCGTGGCGCAGTAATCATCGACGACTTCGATACAATCTTCACGGGCATCTCTCCCTTCTTAGCCTTGAGTGGTAAGGAGGTGACGAGAATCATGTCGGACGCCTTCCGTCATCCGGGCAGCGAACTCTGGCTGTGTCGGTTCAGCCTGGGCCATACGGAATGCGAGCACTCCTACCGTAAGTACGACAGGCACATCTCCGCCATGTTCAACGAGTTATTGCGAGGCTTGGATATAAACGTCCCTGTCAGTTTCCTGGTCAACCACCTCGACGAGCCGAGGGTGTTGCCTCAGCTATCAACGGCCGACTCTCACTCCTTCCAAGATTTATCTCACAGCAGTCGGACCTGGAAAGAGTTGACCAGGGGCTGTGTGAATATGAATGACACCCTTAGGAGCACATCCAACGGAAACACATCCAATGTACTGGACACGTTTGGTCTCCCATTTGTACAGGACTCATCCGTCATGGATCTTTGCAAGCACCCCGAGTACAGAGACATGCATGGTCTATTCCTTAGCCCTACGTCGATGAGCCTCATCAGGGGTGTTCCCATTCTTTCAACCGGAACGCTCTCTATCATGGCCGACATCTTGATCCCGAGTCCCGCATACACCGAGTCGGAGTTTCAGTACGTTCAAGAGACTGACGTCGACTGGGATAAGAAGAGGAACAAACTTGTTTGGACCGGATCTAACACGGGCGGTTACGCGAAGGACGAAACATGGTCCTCATTTCACCGTCAACGATTCGTCGAGTTGGCACAGAATAAACGACAAAGAGAGTACGACTATCTAAGGGTGGGTAAGAATGGTCTTGTCGAACGCGCAAAGTCGACCTTTCTCAACTCGAGGTTGTACAACGTCGCCTTTAGTCGCATCTTCCAGTGCAAGCGGAGATACTGCCGAGATCAAAGGACTTACTTCACCATCAAACCTTGGAGCGACAAGGACGAGGCCCTGAGATACCGCCTGGCCTTCGATCTGGACGGTAATGGCATCAGCGGCAGATTCTACAAGTTGCTAGCCTCGAAAACACTCCCTCTCAAGCAGACGCTGTTGCGAGAATGGCATTCCGAGAGACTTATACCATGGCTGCATTATGTGCCGGTGAGCCTTGGCCTGGAAGAGCTGCCGGAGTTGGTGGCGTACCTCACATCTACCGAAACAGGGAGACAAAGAGCGGAAGAGATGGCGAATCAAGGAAGAGATTGGTTCTTCAAGGCTCTCCGAAGAGAGGATATGAGCATCCACCTATATCGGCTGCTCCTCGAGTTGGCTAGACTGCAAGATCCGGCAAGAGAGGCGATGGCGTAGTCAATCTCCCTCAGCTCCCTTGTTTAGGTAGTACAAATAGCCAAGTTTGAATCGTTTTCGTCATAACTCGTAGGTTGCCCATCACAGAGCAACCGGTGACTCGCATTGGAAATGTTTGCCCAGGCGTTGGCAGTGAATCCAGCCCGAAATCTACAACTACCTACCCTACACCGAACCAACTTCAACCGCGATAGGCAGATACGAAATGCTACTCCCCTTCCCATAATCTCGACCACCACAAAGCAAGTATCCCCAGAGTCCCGCCATACCGATCGCCAGTTTCCGGCCAGCGTGGGGCCTTTTCTCTCAACGGCCTCGTGCCCCGCCTCAAAGTAAAGCCTCGTCTCCTCTCCGCCATCGTCGCCACCGCGGGCCTCGCATCAGCTCTTCTGTCACCGAGACGAGAGAAACGAAGCAGTTCCCGGACCGAACCGAACCGAACAGAACCTCAGCAACGAAATCACGAATCCCTCCCAACCACCCCTTCCTCATCCCGCGAGCCAGGGCCCTCCCTCAAAGTCAGACCCTTGCTGGGGCCCGTTGTCGAAATGGCTCTTCCGAAGCGGATTGTCAAGGAGACGGAGCGTTTGATGGCTGAGCCGTACCTTCTTTTCCCTCCTTGGCTTCTATCCCGTCGTCTTCATGTGCTGACGACTAATGACGCAGTGTCCCAGGCATCAGCGCCGTACCCCATGATGATAACCTCCGCTATTTTGATGTTCAGATTCACGGTCCCAGCCAGTCCCCCTACGAAGGTCTGTTCCTTTTCCCTTCCGGCAAACTCACCTATAAGAATCTGACTGCTAAATGATCCTTTGCCAGGCGGCGTCTTTAAGCTCGAGCTCTTCCTACCAGACGACTATCCCATGACGCCACCCAAGATCCGCTTCCTCACCAAAATCTTCCATCCCAACGTCGACAAGCTCGGCCGCATCTGTCTCGACGTCCTCAAGAGTATGTCTCCTCCCCGTGCTTTGCATACGTGTCGAATTCCCCCCCTAAAACAAGAGGCCGCCGCTAATCGCTTCGGCACCAGACAATTGGTCGCCAGCGCTACAAATCCGAACCATCCTCCTCTCCATCCAAGCCCTCCTCGGCGCCCCGAACCCCGACGATCCCCTCGCCGCTGACGTAGCAAAGAGCTGGAAAGAGAACGAACAGGCTGCCATCGCCACAGCCAAGGAGTGGACCAAAAAGTACGCTCAGCAGCCATAAAAGCCGAGACTTTTGGCGTCGCGTCAAAAAAAGAAAAAAAGACAGCAAGAGTATATAATGTCCGTCGGTGGCCGACGACTCGTCAAGCATTACGGGGGAGGGGGAGTTTCGATGGGCTTGGCTCGGTGTTTCATCTTGTTACCGTGCCCTTTCTCTGTTCTTGTGATTACTCTTTGTTTCTTGGCTTTAGACATCAAACTATCAGTAAGTCATTCTGTTGGCTTCTAGCCTGCAAGTGCCCTGCTCCTCTCGCCTGGCCATTACTATGCTGCGGATCACTGCTTTGCTATACGCGCACGCGAGTGACGCCCCGCCATCGCCTGTTGTATCTATATAGAACCTACAGCACGCTCGATTATTAAACGAAAGACCCGATAGACGCTGTGCTGATTCTCGTTTGGCTGATTCTCGGGAGAGGGTGGCCGACTTCACGACACTCGAAATCAAACCTCGTCGAGACGGCACTTGTGGATATCTGCCAACTCTGACTGCTGTATCTCCGATGCTAGGGTACACAAGGAATTGTATGGGATGCTAAAGTAGGTGAGTCGACTACACAATAGCCAGATCGCCAAACTTCTCCTGCAAAAACAGTCAGCAACTTGAACAAAGCGTCGACAACTCCGACATACCTTGTACCCCGGAACCATCCAGCGACCCTTGGAAATAAGCTGCGTAGCCTTCTCGTCAATCGACTTTTCCGCAGCCGCAACCTCATCCTGCCATCATCAGCACTCGCCACCAAAGTATTCCCGTCAAGCACATACAACAGTGAGGTCCTCGAACGGCCGCGCCTCCTCGATGTTCTTGAGCGTGGCCGTCAAGTCCTTGAGCTCCAGGTCAACAGCCTGCTTCGTCGCCTCCGCATTCTTAATCGCCTCCGCCTGAAAAGCCTCAATCGCCTTGAGCTGACGGCTGACGTCGTAGACAACGGGCTTGAAGGCCTTGAAGCGCTTCTCGATCTCGTCCACCACGGCCCGGTTCTTGAGGACGGATCGGTAGTGCGCAAAGTCCACCGTCGTCGGCTGCTCCGAAAGAAGCTGCATCTTGCGCCGCGCGTCCTCGTTGCGCTTCTTGAAAGCTTGCAGTGAGGACGCCGTCTGGCCGCGGAGGCCTAGGGAGCTCGTCACCTTGGCCCAGTCGAGCTTGAGGGCTGCGCTTCGTTGCTGGCGGAGCGTCAGTGGCTTGCGGCGCCGTGGAACTGGCCATTCATTGACCAGGGGTTATTTCGACGAAGCGGATAGTCTCACCGTCGCCATTCTGTCGTGGTTCGAGCTTTGACGTCTCGTGGGCGGAATTCCGGGTTATGCGACGTGAGTTGACTGTCGACTTCGACAGACGAGGTCGGAGGTGTTGGCATTGAGCGAGCATCACGTGATATAAACGTGACGGGTCCACTCATCAACAATCTACGAATACAGGCTCTACCACTTCTCCGAGCCTCGGCTGGAATCATTTCACAGGCGTAACGCATCTTCGCACTCTTCGTAGCTGCGACTGGGCTGCAAAACAGTTAGGAACTGATAATAATCCAGCCTTGCCATCGGCTCTCCCGATTAGCTCCCTCTGCAGTATGCCAAGTACATTTTGCCGCCAATCCGCAGTCTCCGAAGCAAATACCAGAGTCTCGCCGTCATCCATACAAAGCTCCTGACGAATGATCCACGTATCTGTTCGTCTAGATGCTCAAAGCCATGATGGAGTTGACAATGTCATTGTCATTCTCCTTCAAAGCCTTGACAGCCTTTTTGCGACTGACGTTGGCCTGGGACATAACCAGCTCAATGTCCTTGTCCTCGAGGCCTTCCGCGTCGACTTCCTCGCCGTCATCGTCGTCTTCTTCCTTCTTGGCCTCCGCAGTCTCGGCCGCCTTGCTAGACTCTCCGTGATTGTGGCCAGCGTGATCGCCCTCGGCACCGGCAGCGGCGAGCTGTTGAGCGGCGGCCTGCTGAGCAGTCGCGTTGACATCCTCAATCTTGGCCTCGCCAAAGACACTGCCATTTGTCAGACGATATAGATACTCAACACGGGACGCCAAAAGACGTACATGTAGGTATTGCTGTTGGGAGACTTGTAGACCTCGGGCTGGTTGATGACAAAGAGAATCTTTCAAGCCGTTAGCACAGCTTCCGCCACCCCCAGCGTCGCCATGAAGCATGCATACGTTCTTGGGCCGGCGAAGAGTGACGCGCGTGATGCCCGTGATGCGTGTGAGGTGCAGCTTCTCCAAAGCCTTGCGAGCCTTCTTCTCATTGCGGGAATGAATCACAGCCGTCGACCCGGCGGGCAAGTTTCCAGCCTCCTCGGCATCCGAGTCGTCGCTGCTATCCTCCTGGTCCTCGACGGTAGGCTTCTGGACATCGTCGTCCGGAAGCTCTTCGACTCTGGGGTTCGCCATTTTGCGTTGCTACGACGGCAGCCTTTAGTTAGCTCACGAACTGACTCCCAGTGCAGAATTTTTTCTCCTTCGAACCGGCGTCGACGTCGCTACGGAGCGCAGCACGCATTCGAGACGCTCTGTCGTCACTCACAGGAAAAGGGAGCCCGGGCCGTCAGTTTCGTGGATCAAGTCTGCTCTCGTCCTTTTGTGCTTCCGACAAATTCTAGGGTTTGCTTGCTGCTTTGCAGGTGAACAGCTAAACCAAATTAGGTAATCAGTTTTTTCTCAGCTGCATCTGCCAGCAGACCCAGTCGATGACGCCGGTTCAACTCCAGCTGCTAGAGTTCGAATTAGAGAGCGCTACGAATACATTTACTGATGGTTGCCAAGGGGTGGCAGGCCACGTCAAAAGTGACTTGAATTCGTGTGGATTGTTGGGATACTGTCCGCTGTCGGGATACTATCCGCATTGACGCCGTTCATCTTGACGATGAAATGAAAAACATACAGCCTCTCAGCGACCAGAGATGTGAGAGGGTGAGCAGTCTCTGCCACTGCCATGCAATTCCCTGACCGGGAGCAAGTCCTCTCCAAACACCGGCCACCGGCCACCAGCCCCCAGCCTTGACTCCGTCGCCACCAGTCCATCATGCCGAGGCCTTGATCTTGGCCAAAGCCTTGCGCTCTTCGAACCGGCGCTGCTTCTTGAGTCGCATCACCTTGAAGCGATCAAAGTCGGTGAGGTTCTTCCGTCGCTTCATCTGATCCCTCTTCTTGGCCCAGTTGCTCTGCTTCCATTTGTTGTCGATTTCGCACTTCTCCCACAGCTTCTTGAGGGTTCCGTGACGCGAGCCACGGAGCAGACCATCGACCACGAACTGAGACAATAGACATTTGGAAAGAGGGACGCATTGCCGGGGGATAGCC